>SJYO01026388.1:68366150-68966150 GCA_006410555.1 Capra ibex
CTACCAGTTGTGGTTTTAGTCTAACTAATATAAGAAACGTCGGTTTCTACCTCTTCGAGATATGTCAGTCGTTTTTGTTCTGGTCCTCGACTGACACCGAGTCTAGTTCTCGACGAATAACGGTTTAAGTCTGAATTTAACTTCTTTCATCCCTTTTGACGATCTGGTAAGTCCATACTGGATTTAGTTTAGGGAATACTAATATGTCACCTTCACTCTTTATCTAAAATCCCGGATCGAGACTGTCTATCTCACGGACTACTTGATACCTTACTCCAAGCACTGTGACATGTCCTCTGTCCCTAGTTCTGGTAGGGGTACCTTTTCTTTACGTTTTTCCGTTTTACCGATAGACTCCTCCGGAATGTTTATCGACACTTTTTTTCTCTTGGTTTTTCGTTTCCTCTTTTCCTTTCTATATTCGTAGACTTACGTCTTAAGTTTCTTATCGTTCTTTTCTATTCTTTCAGAAGAAGTCGCTAGTTACGTTTCTTTATCTCCTTTTCTTGTCTTACTCTTTCTGATGACTATAGAAGTTCTTTTAATCTCTATGGTTCCCTTGTAAAGTACGTTTCTACCCGAGTTGTTTCCTGTCCTTAACATACCTGGATTCTCTTCGTCTTCTATAATACTTCTCCACCGTTCTTATGTGTCTTCTTGACATGTTTTTTCTAGAAGTGCTGGGCCTACTAGTACTACCACACTAGTGAGTAGATCTCGGTCTGTAGGACCTTACACTTCAGTTCACCCGTAATCTTTCGTAGTGATACTTGTTTCGATCACCTCCACTACCGTAAGGTCAACTCGATCAAGTTTAGGACTTTCTGCTACGACACTTTCACGACGTGAGTTATACGGTCGTTTAAACCTTTCGAGTCGTCACCGGTGTCCTGACCTTTTCCAGTCAAAAGTAAGGTTAGGGTTTCTTTCTGTTACGGTTTCTTACGAGTTTGATGGTGTGTTAACGTGAGTAGAGTGTACGATCATTTCATTACGAGTTTTAAGAGGTTCGGTCCGAAGTCGTTATGCACTTCGCACTTGAAGGTCTACAAGTTCGACCAAAATCTTTTCCGTCTCCTTGGTCTGTGGTTTAACGGTTGTAGGTGACCTAGTACATTTTTCGTTCTCTCAAGGTCTTTTTGTAGATAAAGACGAAAGCGCTGACACGGTTTCGGAAACTGACACACCCAGTGTTAGTTGACACCTTTTAAGACTTTCTCTACCCTTATGGTCTGGTGGACTGGACGGAGAACTCTTTGGATATACGTCCAGTCCTTCGTTGTCAATCTTGACCTGTACCTTGTTGTCTGACCAAGGTTTATCCTTTTCCTCAGACAGTTTCGACATATAACAGTGGGACGAATAAATTCAAGATACGTCTCATGTAGTACTCTTTGTGACCTGACCTTCTTTGTGTTCGACCTTAGTTCTGACGACCCTCTTTATAGTTATTGGAGTCTATACGTCTACTGTGGTGGGAATACCGTCTTTCATTTCTCCTTGATTCCTCGGAGAATTACTTTCACTTTCACCTCTCACTTTTTCAACCGAATTTCGAGTTGTAAGTCTTTTGCTTCTAGTACCGTAGAACAGGATAGTGAAGTACCGTTTATCTACCCTTTTGTCACCTTTGTCACAGTCTGAAATAGAAAAACCCGAGGTTTTAGTGACGTCCACCACTAATGTCGGTACTTTAATTTTCTACGAATGAGGAACCTTCATTTCAATACTGGTTGGATCTATCGTATAAGTTTTCGTCTCTGTAATGAAACGGTTGATTCCAGACAAATCAGTTCCTATACCAAAAAGGTCACCAGTACATACCTACGGTCTCAACCTGACACTTCTTTTGACTCACGGCTTCTTAACTACGAAAACTTGACACTACAACCTCTTCTGAGAACTCTCAGGGAACCTGACGTTCCTCTAGGTTGGTCAGGTAAGACTTCCTCTAGTCGGGACCCCAAAGAAACCTCCCTTACTACGATTTCGACTTTGAGGTCATGAAACCGGTGTAGTACGTTTCTCAACTGAGTAACCTTTTCTGAGACTACGACCCTCCCTAATCCCCGTCCTCCTCTTCCCCTGCTGTCACCTACTCTACCGACTTACCGTAGTGACTGAGCTACCCGCACTCAAACTCATTTGAGGCCCTCAACCACTACCTGTCCTTCCGGACCGTACGACGCTAAGCACCCCAGCGTCTCAGCCTGTACTGACTCGCTGATTGACTTGACTTAAGTATATATACACACATATATATATAAGAAAATTTTTAAGAAAAGATAATACCAATAAGTGTTCCATAACTTATACCAAGGGAATCACGACACGACGACTAAAATATTCTTAGAATATCCTTCGTTCGAACCCCATGATTCTCCCCACCCCAATCGTGTGTGGAAGATCTTCTCCGAATTCGTCGGTATCGTTCCAGGGACCGGGGAGAAAAGGAGGTGTGTCACTGGGGGGATGGTTAAATAGTCTCCGGGGTGTAAGTAAGTAAGAGGAAATGCAATTGGTCGTGTATGAGGACCCTAGAATTCGAAATTAGTAGAAGCGAAAACAGTTCACACCTGGTAGTACAGAAAACCGGGGGTCACACTATATCCCGAGGGGTTTGTTTCATGAAGAGACCACCGAGTTAGTCATCTCTTAGACGGACGTAACGTCTTCTGGACCCAAGTTGGGGACGCAGCTCTTCTAGGGAACCTCCTCCTTTACCGTTCGGTGACGTCATAAGAACGGACCCTTTAGGGTACCTGTCTCTACCGATGTCAGGTACCCAATGTTTCTCAGCCTATGGTGACTCACTGATTTAGTGGTGGTTCGTTTCATTCCCGTAGAGAACATTAATTTTATCGTTTTGATTTATACATAGCTCCGTCCGGAACGAAACCGTGATCTACTTCGTCAGACACTAAGACCATGCATCTGGACTTATAAAACAGGTGTCTTACAAAGTACACTACGTTTATAACGTCTCTTTCCATTTCGAGTCTTTTAATAGTCTCCCCGGAACCTATTCAAACGTTTCCCCACCTACCCCGTCCATACCGGAAGTGACACTATTTCAGGTGACTCCCGGGGCGCACCCGGGATCCTCCAACCATCTCATTTTTTTCGTGAACCTAGACAGTCTTGGGTCGGACCACAGAAACCCGTTCACTAAGACAGACCCGAAGGTGGAGGAGGAGAATTTTAATTCTGATAAACGGGATTGATAGAACACCTCATCCTTACTCGTTATTTGTAATTTCCAGCCGGCGTCGTAATTACAGATGACCTTCGAACTGACCAAACTAGTGGAACGACAGGTCCCCTGGGAATTCTCAGAAGAGGTCGTGGTGTTAAGCTTTCGTAGTTAAGAAGTCACGTGTCGGAAAAAATACCAGGTTGAGAGTGTAGAATGTAGAGTGGGTCGTGGAATAATGATAATGTACGTACAGTAACGAATCTTATAGAAAGAACGAGTAAGAGTCAAAGTTTTTACTACTAGTGATGGGAATCCCGGGAACGAAAAAGAGGAGAGAGAAGGAAGAGGTACACAATGGTAATAATTAGACTAAGCCAAGTTGGTGTTCCCACTTCGGCCCCCTTCAGTCACCTCAACTGTCGTGTCGAATTCAGACACTCCGGTGGTAGTTCTCAGAGGTCCCCGTTCCGACCTCGTGGACGGGTACCCCCTGTTCCTAGACTTGGGGTCCTAAGAGGTCCAAAAGGTTAAGGCATCAATCTTCGAACCTCCTTGACTTTCTTGAAACCCAACTAGGAACGACAGACACATAATGTAAAACAGGAGTAATCATGACTTTACACAAACATAGTGAAGAGGAAGAACTCCAGTATGGACCGACCCCCACCTCTACCGGAAACCCAGTTATGGGATTTAGGTCGTCAGTAGGGTCACCCCGTTTTAACACCTACCCTTTTACCGGGAGGCATCGATTCCGAGTTTCTTCCACTTTAGGTAGATTGTTCCGTGTACAAAAAAAAAAAATTTAGGGGTCACAAAGATCCCCGGTCACAAAAAATTTAGTTCCTGTTCCAATATCTTTTAGTAGAAATTAATTTGGACGTAGTCAGGGAGATCCCGAAACACGACACAAGTGGAGAATTTAATAGGTGAGGTTAATCGTCTTAGGAAGGAGGGTCGGAGCTCCAAAATAAACGTCCAGAGTGCCACGAGACTGTCGAGGTTAGACAAAGTAACACAGACCTTCGTCGTAAACATCCTAAAGAAGGGGCCGACGGAGTCCGACGTAAGAAAAAGAGAGGGTCACACAGAAACAACACTCGGGTCGATTCCGGTGTCGGTCGAAACAGAGAATTTGGTGGTGGGGGACGAATAACGGTGGGATGACTGAAAATAAGGGCCGAGAAGGATCTTAATCAGAGGTGGACAGGTACATAAATTAGTTCTATAACTGGTCGTAAGGAATGAGGAAAGTCTTTCTTTGAATACCTTCGGTACGAGGGAGGAAGTCGGTCTTTTTGGTTTCACCGTGTCGGAAGAGTGAGTTCGTAGATGGGTCGACTGTAACGTGGGATTTTACTAATCTTTTTGAGTCAACTATAAAATTTAGTAGTAAGTTAATTAATTAGGTTTTTCTTTTCCCTTGTCTTATACAAGTGAAAGAAAGTACACTAGGTGTACAACGGGGAATTCATGAAGTCGAAGGACCTTGTAGATAACAACAACAACTCAGTGATTTAGTACAGACTGAGAAACACTGGACGTCGTACGGTCCGACGTCGTGTGGTCCGAAGGGACAGGAAGTGACAGAGGGTCTCAAACGAGTCCAAGTACAGGTAACTCAGTCACTACGATAGATAGGTAGAGTAGGAGACGGTGGGAGAAGAAAACGGAAGTTAGAAAGGGTCGTAGTCCCAGAAAAGGTTACTCGACCGAGAACCGTAGCCCACCGGTTACCTAACCTCGAAGTCAAAGTCGTAGACAGGAAGGTTACTTATAAGTCCTAACTAAAGGAAATCCTAACTGTCCAACCTAGAGGAACGTCAGGTTTCCCAAGAGTTCTCAGAAGAAGACGTGATGTAACCTATAGATAATTCTCGATATTTAATGACTTGTCATTAAAATTTTTCTTTAGTAATATTGTTTTATAAATATCACATGTTTTTTAGGTTCCTTCTTATAAGTTTATACAAAATATGAACATAGATAGATACAGACACATTTATAGACATATATAAATAGTGGACACTATAGATGTTCGGTAATTCGAATTCTACACTTTGTATCTATTTAACTTCGGGAGAAATACGGGGAGACGACTAGGGAGAGAGATGTCACCATTGATACTTGGACTGAAACCGCATATAGGAACGGTACATACAGAAGTATGAAAGTGATGAATACTTCCTAGGTATTTATTATGACGTAATTTTTGAAGCACATTTATCGTAGTATAAGATACATAGACAGACGTTGGACAAAAAGTGCACACTCCTAAAGGACACATTTATAATTATTAAACCGGTGAAGTAAATGAGATTTCCTCCACACGGGAAAGAGAGAACCTACCTACAAATCCGGGACTGAAAGTCATTAATACTTGTTACGACACTACCTAAGTAGTAATGTCCCCTAGACACACGAACTGTCAGAAGTGTTCACTTAGTTCCACTAGTCCGTTCAGACCCTTTGAGATCTCGTTTGAAAAGGACATTTTCCGGTCTAGTATTTATCAAAGTCGAAACACCACTGTTTCGAGAACTGTCCGGGACAGTTAAGGGAGGTCGGGTGGAAGAAGTGTTAGGAGTTTTTTTATATTTTTGGCAAGAATTAAACTCCCGACAGATGTCATACGACCGTCTAAACCAGGTGATCGGACACGGACTGGGACGAGACTCATGGTGACTCTACTCAGATGGATACAGGCATTTGGATAAGTCAAGTCAAGTCAAGTCAAGTCAGCGAGTCAGTACAGACTGAGAAACGCTGGGGTACTTAGCGTCGTGCGGTCCGGAGGGACAGGTAGTGGTTGAGGACCTCAAGTGAGTTTGAGTTCAGGTAGCCCAGCCACTACGGTAGGTCGGTAGAGTAGGAGACAGTAGGGGAAGAAGAGGACGGGGGTTAGGGAGGGTCGTAGTTTCATAAAAGGTCACTCAGTTGAGAAGTGTACTCCACCGGTTTCATGATCTCAAAGTCGAAATCGTAGTAAGGAAGGTTTCTTGTAGGTCCCAACTAGAGGAAGTCTTACCTGACCAACCTAGAGGAACGTCAGGTTCCCTGAGAGTTCTCAGAAGAGGTTGTGGTGTCAAGTTTTCGTAGTTAAGAAGCCGCGAGTCGGAAGAAGTGTCAGGTTGAGAGTGTAGGTATGTACTGATGACCTTTTTGGTATCGGAACTGATCTACTGAAACCTTACGGTATTTTAGACAGCGGAGGGGACAGAGGGACTATCAGGTACTGAACGAAGGAGGAAGGAAGGAAGGGCATACCAATACACAACGTGCTAAATAGTAAAGATACCTTTGAAGAACGAACTTGAGTCTCCAAATGAAACCTCCTCCTCTCACGGTCCCAGTGAGAAGGAGATATTTTAAGAATGTCTGACTCCAAATAGGGTGAAGACTTTTGGCCACACACCGACCCCGTCCACCATTTGACACCCTTGTCACCTTTACGAAAGGCGGAGATCTTGATGTCGGAGTCTTGTCCACGGCGCACCCCTGTTCCCCTCTTCTGTCACAAGTAACCTGCGTTTCGGTATTTGCACGAATCTTTTGAACCGTAGTAGTTACCACGTACGATCACTTCCGAAAATTAAAAATACTAATAGATCCCCTCTTTTGTATACCCCTTACCACTATTACAAAACCTTCTGTTTCTTTTGTGATTGTCTCTTGTCAGAACTTTTATGTTTTCTTTTTATACTGTGTAGGACTCCCGACTTATGTTTTAGTTATAAACAGTACTGTTGATATACCATTCCTCGAAACTCTTTTACCTCTTTAAGGTCTGGTGACCGACGTTCCGTAGTTTGTTCGAGTGTGGTCAGTGTGAACTGTGTAAAATTCAATCTCGATGTTATAATCGTCTTACCCAACCAAGACAACCTAAACTCTACGTTTGTAAAACAAGAGTCTTTATTAAACAACCGGACCTATTTTGGGGTTTCTGGCCCCTTTATCACCGGGACACTGGGATGTCCACACCACAGTAAACCGAAAACCCCAGTAACCGAATTTCTCCACATCTCTGTTCCCCACCTACCTCTGACGGGGGAGTTTGTGACCTCTCCCACTGACGACTCGTGAGACATTATGTACTCCGACTTCGTCCACCTCAGTGACCCCCGAAGGCCCTCCTGAGTCGGTTTGGTCGTCGTACCGTAGGAACAACACATCTGTCTCTTCATTGACGTCCCGTAGGACCTGTGACACTCCTCCCACGACAACCCACCGATCGAACAGATGTGGAAAGACTTATGTCGTTTATCTCACGAGGAGAGTACTATGGGAACGACCCAAGGGACCGTGGAACGTGGGGTAGAGAGTACGGAAGGGGTACAGATTGGGTGGTCTTCCGAGGAGAAGGCTCCCTATAGTGAGGATTGGGTCGGTTTGCGAGATACGAAGACTTCCGAATAAGGTCCGGGACACATCCCAGTCCCCCCGAAGGGGAGGTGGAGAGTATAGTGTCCCCCGACGAGTCGATCTTGGGTCCCTGGAGACCTGGGTTCTACGACTTCGAAGTCTCCCGTCAAAGTGACGTGTTGAGACTCGTCAGGGAGACGGACGACTAAAAGGTCCAGTACGTAGAGGATTCTTCTAACGTCCCGACTACCTTTTATGGAAGAAGGAGGCAGAGGTACGGTTGTCATATACGTCCAGGACGGACGGAGAAAGGAGGGACACGGGGGCCGTTCCTACGGGGTGCCACACACAACTAGTGGAAGACCGTGGCTGAGTGGTACTGGAGGTCAGTCGAGACAGAGGTAGGTAAGGGAGACTATGGGTCGTACAGAAAAATGACAGGGTGAAACTCCGGTCAACACGTTTCAACCTTTCTTTTTCTTTATCAGTGGATGTGAACATTCTTAATACGGGAACCTTACATTATTGATTGTCACCAAACCGTAAAACAAAGTTTTGACAAAAATTAGACACAGTAAGCTGTGTAGAGATCCTTCGTCCACTTCGTTTAAAATAAGTTTGTAAATTTAAAAAAAGTAAAATATTCATTCCTTAAATTTCGAACTTCTCTTAAAGACTTCTCTTAAAAATCCGGAAGGTCTTTAAAGACTTTAAAGGTCCCGACCATACACTATCTAGACCTTGAGTCTGGGTTTAGAATTTGGAATTAGAGCACTAAAAATTACTCTTATAATAAAGGAGTGCCAAGAGGTCTCTTTGTCTTGGTTATCTTATGTGTATATGTTTATGTGTAAACGTATATGGGTATGTTTGTACATACAGATATAAATACACCCATGTGATAAAAATTATATTAACATATAAAAATTTTATAATCCAAAGTCTTAATATATAATACTAATAATAATAAATAATTATAATAGTAAAATAATAGAATTCCTAACAGAATGTACTAATGTCCTTGACCATCCAAGTTTTTAGACAACTCGTCTGACCTTCAAGTCTTGAGTCTATTCTCAACTACCACGTCAAAACTCCGTCTTAAAGAAGAGACCCTTTGGACTCAAAAACAAGAACTTCGGAACTCGACTCACTTACTCCGGGTGGATGTAATAGTTCGAATGAAAGGAATAAATGATAGTTGGTGAACTTTTTTAATACATATAGATGTTTTATGGAAGGGTCGTCGTGGATCTAATGACAAACTATTTTACTGACTCATGGCATCAGACCCCGAAGGGACTATCGAGTCAACCATTTCGTAGACGGACGTTACACCCTCTGGACCCAAAGTAGGGACCCAACCCTTCTAAGGGACCTCTTCCCTTTCTGATGGGTGAGGTTATAAGACCGGACCTCTTACGGTACCTGACATATCAGGTACCCCAGCGTTTCTCAGTCTGTGCTGACTCGCTGAAAGTGAAGTGAAGTGAAGTGTGGAACCAGATCGGTTCGACTTTGTATTTCATTCGTAGTGTCGATATACTATTTTCAGAAAGGATCCTATTCAGAGTCAAGACACCACCCGTCTTGGTTCTCAATCGTCTCTTTACGTTTATTCTGACTTCTAAACCCGGGATTGGACACGAGATGCCGGACGTGGGGGACGTCCGTCCCAGACGTAGTCCGAGTCGAAACGAAAGGGTCACGGACCTTACTACCCATCGGTACTCTCCGGTAGTCACTTATACCTGAATTCCCCACATGAATTTTGAAGGAGTAATAGAGTCTCTACGGCTACTACCTTAATTGGTATAGAAAAAAAAAAAAAAAAAAGACCGACGGGACGTCCCGTACACCATAGAATGAAGGGTCTGGTCCCTAGTTTGGGTGTGGGGGACGTCACCTTCGTGTCTAAGAATTGGTAACCTGGTGGTTCCCTTCCGGGACCCAATCGGTATCGAATATTTTGACCACCGAAGGTCGAGAAAGATCGGTAATCTCACACGAGACCCCGGACTGACAGTTCCTGACTTTAAGTGTTTTAAGGGTGGATGATCGACACGGTGGAATCCGTTCATTGATTTGGAAAGACTGACTGAAGGAGTAAACTTTTTACCCCCACTGCTGACACAGATGATGTATTCCAACAACACGTTTCATTTACTCAATTACGTACACTTCCCGACTTGAGTCACGGACCGTGCATCTTTCTCGGTCATTTACAATCGATATTAAAGGAAACAATAAACATGTAGAAGGATCTAAGAAAACGAAACTCGAGGTGTAAGAATATACTTCCGGTCTCAAGATGTTCAAGAAGAAAGAGTTTGTAAAGGATCCAATGGTGACGATTGACGTGTGACCTTCGATACACGATCAATTTATAACTCTTCTATAATGGAATACCTTCTCTCAGGGAGATTTAATTTTTTTGGCTCCCATCGAATCATATAATCAAACGATTATACGATCGTTATATGGACGATTCTGTTTGTCGGTGTTTGGTCCACCGAATTTGTCTTTAAGTATAAAAGTATAAGTATAAAAGTAACAAGTAATCTACTCTTCAAATTCAAGTCCACAACCGTCCTAACCAAAGAAGACTCCCGACCCCCTCTTTAGACAAGGTACGAAGAAAGGATCCAAGCCTTCGAATCGGAGACGAGAAGGAACCGAACATTTTCCGACCGAGGAGGAACACAGAAATGGACTGACAACAGAAGAAAGATACGGACAGACAGAGACGCAGGTAAAGGTGAAGAACATTTCTGTGTCGATACATCCCGATCCCGGACGGAATTGCTGAAGTAGAATTGAGCTAGTAGACACTTCTGACACATTCTGGTATAAGTGTCCATAACCCCAATCCTAAAGTCATAGAAAACTCCCCTGTGTTCGAGTACTGTAAGTCGAAAGCACAACCCAGATCACTTAATATTAGTCGAATACGAGACCGGACCCGTCACAGGAGACGACGACGACGATTTAGCGAAGTCAGCACAGGCTGAGACACTCTGGGGTATCTCGGGTGATCCGAGGAGACAGGGACCATAAGAGGTCCGTCCTTATGACCTCATCAAACGGTAAAGGAAGAGGTTACGTATTTTCACTTTTCACTTTCACTTCAGCGATCGACTACTCATTTATGGGTTAAAGTTCGGTGTGTCACCATACACGGCTCCTTGGAGTCGGTCTCACTGCAACCCCCGGTAGTACGACAACAATTATAAGGGACAGCAAAATTGTAGAAAAAACATAGAGTATTCGTGAGCGAATCAACCACCACAAGTACGGCTTTCTACCCAACCTTGCTAAACCTTTATTTTTCGATACTACTTCAGGTTTGTGGAACTGTGTGGTACCTGCAAAATCTCTTTTTCGATATAATAAAAATTTTTCGTACTGAGGTACCAAAAAATGAATGTACGACACTCTTTTATAAAGAGGGTAAGATGTAAATAGGATCACAACTCTCAGGGAACCTGACGTTCCTTTAGTTTGGTCAGGTAGGATTTCCTTTAGTCAAGACTTATAAGTAACCTCCCTGACTACGACTTCGACTTCGAAATTATGAAACCGGTGAACTACGCTTCTTGACTGAGCAACCTTTTCTGGGACTACGACCCTTTCTAACTTCCATCCTCTTTTTCTCCTGGTGTCTCCTACTTTACCAACCTACCGTAGTGGTTGAGCTACCTGTACTCAAACTCGTTCGAGGTCCTCAGTCACTACTTATCCTCTGGACCGTACGACGTCAGGTACCCCAGCGTTTCTCAGTCTGTGCTGACTTGCTGACTTGACTTTACTTTTTAATCAAACCCAATACCTTCTGGAAGTCCGACTCAAGGAGGATACATTCGAGGACGGGACATACACTCATTGTGACGTTTAAGAGGGTCCGAAAAAGTGTTCATAGCGGGTCGACTATATCTATGAGATAGACAGGGTAGAGTCTGCAGTGAGACTCCAGACACCCCTTCCACTACGAGGGATGAAATGTTCACACCAGTGACTCTACGTGTCTCTCACTCTCCGACCCGGTCCTCTCTCCATGGTAAGGTCCCGACTAAGGTACTGGCGTCTACCTTCTGGAACCATCTTCCTGTCGTTTTAGGAAAGTACAGTTATCTGTCGGTTACCCTCAAACGACATACCGAATCCTTTAAGTTTGTCTCCGACACATAGTTGGATCCCCCCACACTCCTCTATCTACTCTCCCTCCAAGTTTTCCCTCCCCTAAATATGGGAGGGAAAACGTATGGATACCGACTAAATACAACTCCAAACTGTCTTTTGTCGTTTTAAGACATTTCGTTAATAGAAAGTTATTTTTATTTAATCAAATTTTTTAGGAAAGCACAGACATGTGGTGACTCAAGTGTGATGTGTTTCCTGACCAAGTCTGGTTTGAGATTAGGACTTTCTATGTACGTGGGATACAAGTATCGTCGTGATATGTGTTATCGGTTCTACACCTTTGGTCGATTTACATGTAGTTATCTCCTCGCCTATTTCTTCTACCCCATGAACATATGTGACCTGATAATGAGTTGGTAATTTTGCCTTACTTTATAAAGGTAAACGTCGCTGTACCCACGGTGATCTCTAATGGTATGATTCACTCCATTCAGTCTTTCTCTTTCGTGGCATACTATAGTAAAAATACACCTTAGATTTTATACTGTGTCTACTTGGATAGATACTCGGTCTTTATCTGGGTCCCTGTGCCTCTTGTCTAAATACCGAAGGTTCCCCTTCCCTCAACTTCCTCCCGACCTCACCCTCTGACCCCAATCGTCTACATTCGATAAGATGTACCTTGTCTATTTGTTGTTCCAGGATGACGTATCTCGTCCCTCTACATAACACATAAGATGCGTTTTGACATTTCCTTTTCTTATGTACTTTTCTTACGTATACATACACATTGACTTAGTGAAACGACATGTCGTCTTTGATTGTGTTATAACGTTTAGTTGATATGAAGTTAATTTTTTTTAATTGATTCCTGAACAATTTTCGAAGGTCTTTCTGTCCGTTTCGGAATTACCACCCTTTTTACTTTGACGTGTTACAGTTAAGTAAGGGGACCCAGGACAAAGAGGAGGTTCACCTTTAGTTTATGACCTATTCCTCAACAGGGCTCCAGAGGTAGAAAACTTCCTCTGACCGGTTTTTAGTTAAAGGGATGACTTCAGTAAGAATGACAATTGACTTCCAGTTCGGCCAGTGATTTCTGGTGGCAAACAGTGGACAACCCTTATCAGGAGTCCCGTCGACGAGGTCCGTGAATGTCGGAAAGTGTCTGTAGATAGGACAGTAGTCGAAAGGTCGTTCTGTTCTGTGAAGGGAAGGGTGGCGAGGACAGACCCCCGTACGATCGTCGCAAGACGTTCTTGTTCCGGGACTCTACGAGCATCCGTGTCTACGTCGACGACCGTCCTATCCTCTCCCTCAGTCCACCGTTACACGTCCAGAGGTGTTCTTGGACAGTACACGGCCTTCGGACGACCCACGACCTCATACGTCTCTTACTGACAATCTTGATGACAAAAGACCTCTGGATGACACACGGTCGTCTGGGAGTCGTGTAAGACACATAACGAAGTAAATTAAGAGTTATAAGGACACTCCGACCATCCGTGATTACGATAGGGTAAAATGTCTATTCTTTTGACTCCGGGTCCACCAATCTTTCGAACGGGTCGATATGTCGATTTTCACCTTCTCAACCCTGAAATCGGATCATCCAGACTGAAGTCTCGTTCCAGAGTTATCGTAAAATTGTTGCAGTCCCTGAAATACCAGTCCTCTCTCTCTTATGATCGGGTGTTCTTAATGCCATTCCTCACATCACTCCCGACAACCTTGTCTCTCTTTCCTGGAACCTACCTCAGAATCCCCCACCAGTGCTTTCGTGAAGGTCTCAGTTCCCGGACCGATACACAGGGGTGTCGTGGAACACTACCAATGAAGACACACAGTCCAACCGACCCAATGTCCTATTAATCCAGTCCGTAGTAGGACCCACAAAGAGACTTCCACAAAACCTACTCTAATTGTAAATTTACACTCCTGGTTTATTTCGTCTGTCGGGACGGATCACACCCACCTGGAGTGTGTTAGTCTACTTCCGACCCTATCTTGTTTCTCGACTGGGACGGGACTCACTCCCCCCCAAGGAGGACGGACGGACGGACGGACGGACGGACACTCGACCCTGTAGCCTAGAAAAAGACGAAAACCCGATCTTGACTTTGTAGCAAAAAAGGACCTAGAAGTCGGTCGACCGGAAACCTGATCTTGAGGCGGTGACCGACAGGACCAAGAGTTCGAAAGTCTCTACCTGATCTTAATCTCGGTTACCCGAGAACACCCAGAGTCAGACTACTGAGGGTGGGACGTCCTGACCTCTGAACGGATGAGACACTAGTGTACTCGGTTCACAAATATTATGTAGAGAAATAAAGTTAGACGTGCGTGTGAGTAGGGAAGATCACAGATAGCCGAGACAAAGAGACCTGTTGGAACTTATGTGTGGGACAAGAATAGGCAAGTGTGGTGGATGGGGTCGTAGAATAGTGACGGATAAATGAATGCGGAGAAGTGACCCGACACTTGAGACCCACCGTCCCTGGGCAAGGGGAATAAGGAACAGTATAGGAGCCTCAGGTTGTTGTGGTGCATGCCTTTCCTGATCGTCTTACGGACAACTAGCTAACTTACTCTCCTACTTACCCCAAGACCCTGGGATTCCTACTCATTTCTACTCATACTCCTCCGTAGCCTCCACCACCCAACCGTCGACCTCTTCTTTCAAGATCGTCGCCATTGCCGTGCCAAGTTCGTAGACCTGTGTTTACTAAACTCGTCCCGACCTCCGCGTCGAACTCCGACCCTTCCCACCTCGACTGTTCGGTCCAGTTTTCCCCGTAGTGTGCACACAATTCGTCGAACATGAAATAGGTGTGTCCCTAGGTAACATCGCGGACTCCTAACTCTTAGGTAGAACGTCACACTGGAACCGATTTCTTAATTGAGATGGACCCGGATCCAAAACAACAATGAACAAAACAGACAAGGAAACGTACTGACCCGAAGGGACTACCGAGTCTGCCATTTGACAGTCGGACGTTATACCCTCTGGACCCAAGCTAGGGACCTAGCCTTTCTAGGGGACCTCTTCCTTTACCGTTGGGTGAGGTCATGGGAACGGACCTTTCAGGGTACCTACCTCCTCGGATCATCCGATGTCAGGTACCCCAGCGTTTCTCAGTCTGTACTGACTCACTGAAAGGAAAAGGAAAACGTACTAATCTGTCTATTCTCCTCGGAGACGGATCTCTCCAACACTCCGACGATACCCTTTATAGTCACAACCCAGCCCCCCTCCGGACGACCCTCAGACTTCCCCCGTCCCGGGTCGCGACGACACGTCCACCGAGGGCCTCCGTGGACGTACTGTAGGGAGACGAGACCCTTCGCCCACTAGTCGTCGGACACTACTTGCTCAGAGGGCCCCGTCGTCTCTCAATGGTACGGACGGGAGTCACGGACTGTGCTTCCCTCATTAAAGACAGAACCCTCGTAGATCCACTTATTTACCACAGATCTTCTCAGGAATCCCTTCTTGGCGTCATCGTACTCTCAGAGGCACAATTATCGTTTCCGGTAACTCGATATTCAATTTTTGTTTTGTTTTGTTTTGTTTTTTGGAACCTAGGTGAATTCCCGGTACGTAGAAGTGTACGACCAAACCATAAATAGACACGAGTATTGTATAAGTCGAGTCGACGACTGGTCGGAAAAGTAACCAGTTTACATGACGAGACATACCCCTCTACACCTCCCACCTCTCTAATTTATTTGTGACATTTCGGAAGGTTTGGACCAAACGAGAGTCCATTTAAGAACGATATCGTGATCGACCAACATTAAAAACCAAACGAACAAATGAGTTTACATTAATAGTTATTCCAGAACTTCCCTTTCCTACAGTCTCACTAGACACCGTATATCCTCTATGAGTTATTTCTACTTACGTAGGTAGACGAGAGTTCACCTTCTATTTATCTACCTTTGTTTGTGACGTTTTTGAAGGTTTAGGATCAAATGAGAGTCCTCTTCGTAAAACGAAAAAAAAATCAAGTAATCTTCTTCTCTTCGTCTAACCAAAGGGGTCGTCATACCATCTGTCCTTTCTTACCTCTCCTAAAACACAAACCATGGACCTACTACCTTTATTTGTTTACGTGGTAACGTTGACTATCCCTAACACTTACCGTCTGACCCTAGTACTAACCCTTGAACTGGAGATAACAGTGTGAGCGTACTCATAGTCTTCTGAGACTGTACCAAGTATAGTAGACTTGTTCGTGAATCCTTCAGTTTGTCATTGTAGTTCTTACCTCTACTATGAGCCTCCTTCTATCTTTACACAACAGATCGGAATCCTGTTTCATAAAAAAGGGAAGGAAAAAAGTAAACTAAAGACCACATAATGGAAGGGGTAAAAGACGGAAAGAACAGGAGAAAAGTAAGAATTTGACTCATGGGGTGAAGGAGGAGAGGGAACTCAAGACTAAACACAACTGGAGTAAATCCTGTCGTTCCCACTCCCGATACACCCATTTGTTCACTTAGTCCGTCGTCTCCAACAATTTTATAGTCTACATAGGTCACTGAATAGGTCGCGGAATAGGTCGCTGACGGTACACGAATCATATTCCAAGGAACAAAGGTTCCCGACGACTTCGTCCTATTCGTCTACCCACTATTACTGTTTGATGTGTCTGGAGTGTAGTCCTTCTGACTTGTGTTTTCTCACTCACACCTTTACCACATCCTTAAGTCTCTTTCATCTCCCCTTATTCCTCAGTCTAACATTCCCGTTTCTTCTTGTGAGTTTCAAACCCCCTATTTTATTTGTCTCCACCACTCCATTCTTTAGTACTCCTCTGGTTGGAGCGTCCTGACTTTACATAATTCGGAGTCATCCACCTGTCTGTCGGTCTTTTCCTTCTCCCGAAATCCTCGTCGGATCCTCAATTATCGGCACAATGTATATCCCTCATACCTCGGGGTGAAAACTTTCAAATGGGTTGAGAACTAGAGACAGAAGAGGAGACAATGTATCCAGACAAATCTCGAGGACAATATCATAATTGACCGACATAGTATTACATGTGAACATTAATATAAACAAATAGGTCAACATTAATAGTAGTTATTCCAAAACCTCCTTTTCTTGAAACCTCACTAGACACCGTGTATTCTCCATGAGCTATGTCTACTTAATGACAGGTACGTAAGTGGTTCATCGTGTCCCGAACAGAATACCCCGTCAGTCGTGTAGAAACGACTTTCAGTCCCAAGTCAACGTCTATTGTCACAAGTAATATCAAATTCGTGTTTCCCTAAATTGTGTCTGGTAATCGACGAATGTTTTAACAACCCTCCAGATTTCTACACCCTAAAATCCGACCCAGGGGTCTTTTCTAAAAGTCCTCTTGTACTAAATTCCTAACTGGGTAGTTTCCAGGCCTTTTAACATGAAAATTCGGAAGTTTCACTAACGTCGTATACTATCGGGAACCCAACCTTATCTATTTCTCGATGGTTCGATGGTAGAGGTGGAGTGACTCTTTCAAAGACTTATCAGGAAACAGGTCACGTACGATAATTTCTCGTTGCGACCCTCGACGACATATCGTGTCCCTTGAGATGAGTTATGAGTCATTACTGGTTATACCCTTATCTTAGATTTTCTCTTACCTATATGCAGGTACATATTGACTAAGTCAAACGACATACCGTTTTTGATTGTGTTGTCACATTTGTTTGATATGAGGTTTTTTTTTTTTTAAAATTTTTATGGTAATTTTTCTAGTTACGACCCTCGACCGTTCTCCTCCCCTTAAGAGTAAACGAAGGATAAAAATTATATAAATGGATCTTTTCAGGTTTGTGAATGGGACAAGGAACTGGGGTTAAACACGAGTTCGATTGGTTTCAGACCTCTGTACTAAACGATTTGGTCCGACCCCGTTCGAGGTTCTCTTAACGACTGTCTCCAGTGAAAATACCCGGTTTCTGTGTTTCAGTCTACCTAGCCTTCGTCAGGTAAGTAAAGAAAGAGAAAGGTAACGAGGACCTGGTGAATCGGTTCTGACCTACTGACTACCATCGAGAGTATCAACAAGAGTTTAAACATTTCTCAAAAGACCTTCGACCGTAAATTGACCAAAGTATTTACAACGACCCGAAGGATCCACCACAATAACCATTTCCTGAGCAGACGGTTAAAACCTCTGTACTCTCTGAACCTAAACTAGGGACCCAACTCTTCTAGGGGACCTCCTCCCGTACCGTTGGGTGAGGTCCTAAGAACCTCTTAAGGTACCTGTCTCCTCGGACCGCCCGACGTCCAGTATCCCAGTGTTTCTCAACCTGTACTGACTTCACTGAATCGTGCGTTCGTACGTATTTCCACCCACCCTTTATGGAGTCGGTAGAGACGAAGGTTTAGATTGGCGTCCGGGTCCACCTATACTCGTATAAGGACTCTCTCCTGTCGAGACGGGTGCACCTTCTGAACTGAGACCTAAGGTCGACGTACTGAGTACCTTTACTACGGTGACACGGTCGGGAAGGGGTAGAGAGTGCTTCGCAGACGGCGATTCAATTAGGTAAACGTGTCACACTGGATACTGACAGGGTCGTGGTCCTGTCACAGAGGGGAAGGAAGACTACGTATTATATGCGAACAAGATCTTGTAACGTTTTATGTAGGTTATCCTTCTTTCCCCTTTGCTTAGATATTAAAATGGTGTGTGACAAACGGTGTGTAAAACTGTGAAAAGAAAATAGGGTGTCCAGTGTCCTAAAATTTTCCTTAGGTTCTTTTATTCAATCAGATACGTATAGACGTTTGTCACCTCACTCCCGAAGTAGTGCATCGACCTCGAGAGAGCAGAACTTCCTTATATTAGTTCCTCTGTGGTGGTGAAAAGTAAAGTTATAAGTGGTAAGAGAGTCTTTTGAGAAATTTTTTTTTTTTGAAAGATAAATAAAGGATGACACCATATCGGTTAATTGTTACAACACAACCAAAGTCCACTTGTCGTTTACATGAGTCGGTATGCATGTGTACATAGGTAAAAGGGAGTTTGAGGGGAGGGTAGGTCCGATGGTGTTTTGTCACTCGTCTCAAGGTACACGATATGTAATCCTGGAACAACCAATAGGTAGAATTTATATCGTCATACATGTTTTCAGAAAAAAAAAATTATCAATTAAAATTTTTTGACCACGCCAACATCGGGTAAAAGAGTCCAGGTGCCACTATCCAATTGTAAACCGGGGGTGAGAGACCTTCTATACTTCTTTCCGGGTGACTGAGGAAGCCTTCTGTCTTTTGGACGAACCATCTTAACAGTCCTCAGACTGTCTACAGGCCCCTCACCCTTCTTCTATACTCCCTACGTACTTGATTGTTCCCGAAAACAAGATCTTTCACACACCTGGTTTCAGAGTGATTTGCCCGTCGTAGAGGCGTTCAGGGACCTGTACACAAGACTGAGACGATGAATTCGGGTACTCTTCAACCGCCTGCCGAAAGGAAGGGACAGACGACACTTCGTCCCGTCCGACCCCACACAGGCAGATCGGACGATGCCAGGCCAGGAAAGAGGCCCTTTCCTCACAGACACCACACCGACGGTCAAGCACTAGGGGTCTCCCGGGGGGAGCCCTCCGGACCGGGTACTCACTTCCGACCCACTCTCGTTTCAGGTCAGACCGGCCAAGGATCCCCTTGTTGCTAGGGAGTGACCTCCGACTGGAAGTTTAAACCCAAACTCCAATTTATATCGGAGTGGTGTGGAAGATCTCAACGTGAACCCATCGAATTTTCCCGTTTAGTCAGAATTACACTAAGAGAGTCCCCTTTCTGGTACACGCAGGTAAGTACAACGTTCCTGCACTCACCGGAAGAGCTAGAAAGTTACTCTTGCTGAACTACATTTTACTGGGTCGACACCCCGTCGTCAGTGGAGTCGTGAAAGGAAGAGGGGTGGCCCTAAGACGGGGACCGAAAAGGAAAAATAACGACTACGAAGTCTTCGTAGGTCTTTGTGGTGGTCGAGACCCTCCTTCCTCATTTGACCCTTTCTCTCTTTCGGTCGGTCCCCTCTCCTCTCCCGGATCTACCCTCCAAAAGACTAGTCTAATCGTGACTCTCGAAGTCGGAAAAGACTTCCCTACGTGTCAGAAGGTCGACAAGGACCTATTTGGTCGGGACATGACTGACACCCTGAAACTATCTCTGTGCACCTATACTGTTGCAGCGTAAGAGTAAGGCAAGCAAGTTATCGTTCGTTCGACTCCAGTGACGAGGGGTTGGGGGAAAGGGTTCATTTGGACATTTTTCTGTCCCACTTTTACACCAAATATTAATTTTATTCTATACATAAACCAGACGCAGGGTCAAAGACCGTGTCTTGACGATTTTGGGAACCCTAAAAAGTTTTCACTACTAATTCATATTTCAATTTTTTTTTTTTTGCCTACTCTTACTATTTCGACAGAAAACAATTCAATTGCTTCACTGAAAACTTTCGGGGAGCCAGTGGATTCCTACCCCCGACCAACGGACCCCTTGGTTCACCCATTTATCTACCGACCTTGAAAATCAGGGTTAGGGTTTAAACTCTCCTGTCCCCTTCCGACCCCCAACTTAGGAGGTAGTTGTCACCGGCTACTAAATTAACTAGTACGGACATATTACTTCGGAGGTCTCTCTGCGTCTTCTTGCCCAAGTCTCTCGAAGGCCCACCCATTTGTACCCCTCCAAACCCCTCCCATCCCGGGCACCTCTCCGTACCTTCGAGACGCGGGGAACGGGTACAGAATGGGACACGTAGAGAAAGTAAACCAACAAGGACTCAATATAGGAAAATATTATTTGGGTAACAGATCATTCATTCTACGAAGAGACTCAAGCCACTCGGTGAATTCGTTTACTTAGTTTGGGTTCCTCTCCCCAGTACCCTTGAAGACCAGATATCGACCAGTCAGTCTTCGTGTCCACTACTGGATCCGAACACTAATCGCAAACTTCATCCAACTCCCGTAAGAACGTCCTGACTCGAGAAATTAGACACTCTAGACTACGATAGAGGACCATCCATCCCAGTCTTAACACATTGTGGGGCGACCACACCCTCTTAGACAACCACCACCCCTTAGGTACGGTGTATATGTCGATGTGTGTGTAATCTGAACTCACGTGTTAGTAATCTTCCGATTATTTATGCGAACGCCACCTTATTAATGTCACGAAGGGTTAACCAAAGTGGAGTGTTCTACGTATCTCTCTATGAACTACCGTTTCGTCTCATTTACCTGTTTGACCGGAGACTTCTTAGTCTGGTCACTGGGTCGGGTGTTGCGATCTCCTTGTAAGACTCAATTATTCGGGTCAGTGCAACATAATGGACCCCTCCGCTCCCCTTTCCCACAAGTCGTGTCCGGTCGACCTTTTCGAGGGTCTCTGGGTACGAGTGTACTAACAAGGAGAGAAGAACGAAGGAAACGGGGAGAAACTAACTAACGGACCAAGAAAAGAGTAGTCTTAGACAGAAAACCCCTAGAGTGGGAAAGTCAAGATCCTTTTTCCGGACAATTCGGTGGTTTTCTGTCATATTTGTGATGTCTCTCTCTTCTAACCAGTCTCATGTAAATAACTTTGTACAAAGATTTCGTCAAAGAGGGGTCGTACACCACGGGCAATCTTAGTAGACCTTAGACCCACCTACGTCGGAGGCTGGAGTAGAAGCCCGAAGGATCCACCGTGATCACCATTTCTGGGACGGACGGTTACGTCCTCTACATTCTCTGTGACCAAACAGGGACCCAGTCCGTCTAGGGGACCTCCTCCCGTACCGTTGGGTGAGGTCCTAAGAACAGACCTCTTAGGGTACCTGTCCCCTCGGACCTCCCAATGTCATGTACCCCAACGTTTCTCAACCTGTAGTGACTTCGTTGAATCGTGTGTGCTGGAACAGGAGTCGAAGAGACATCCTCCCTCCAGTCCTTAGGCGGAAGATGGTGAAGGAAGTCCTCCCAGGAGCCCAGTGAAACCCCCTGTGGACGAGTTTTGTCAGAGAGGGGAGGAAAGAAGGAAACAATTGACTTGTAGTCCTACCAATCCCAGTGTGACACAAAGAAGTCGGGTACACCACAAACGTTTGTTCCTTGTGGTGTTTATGGAGATTGAGAGAGAACAGGTCTTCCAACACACTCACGATTCAGTGAAGTCAACACAGGTCGAGAAACGCTGGGGTATCTGACATCGGGCGGTCCGAGGAGACAGATGCTCCCAAGTGGTCTGTTCTTATGACCTCACCCGACAGTACGGGAGGAGGTCCCCTAGAAAGGTTGGGTCCCTAACTTGGACTCAGAGAGTCCAGAAGACGTGACCGTCCACCTAAGAAATGGTGATCGTGGTGGACCCTTCGGGAGTCAAGTCAAGTCCGGTCGGCGAGCCATTGCAGGTTGAGAAACACTGGGGTACCTGAAGGGGTACCCTTCGGGAGGGTCTACCAATCCATGAACAAAAAGTTGTGGTTCATTCAAAGATCAGACAAAGGGTCTCCCGTAGGTTGAACCTTCGGTATGGAAGGCCCATTTTCCCAAAAGACCTCAAACGACTCCGACGAGAGGGCCCTACCAGACCTCCCCGGCCCCGACAAGTTTCCCCTCCCCGGTCTCGTCTACACGACTTTCCGGTACAGACGTAACTCGCAGAGGACGAGGACTTTCCTAGCCCGAGGTCTCGTGCTTCTTCTACGGACGTCTCACACGACCTGTTTTCTGAGAAACTTGAACTACGGAGCCGATTCTTGAACCACTCCTCTTAGTCTCGTGAGACTTGTATCCGAAGACCGGTAGGGTCCCCTCGGACGGTGGGATTTCGACTTAGTCCCTTGTAAAAGGGAGGTTAATCAGAGACCTCAGACCGTCTGTGACCGGTAGACAGGTCGGTTTATGATCTCACTAGCACATTAAACAACAAGTCGGTCTGTGTCAACTCTCACTTTTCCCATGACAATGAATGTCCTACCTTTATATGTGTTCTGACAGGACCTGTGGGTGCGATTACGGGAGAAGGAATTCAGTTCCTTGTACTCTGACAGTCGCATTTGTCTATATTTAGGACACTAAAGTCGGTTAAACAATCATCTTCAGATACGGACTGTACTTGTAAGGTCGGCCCCTGTGACTCCAGGTCGGAAGTGACATGGGCGTTTTACCGGCCACTCGAATTTGCTTTGTACTGGAGACACCGGAGCAGAGGAAGAGACTTTTTACCAGGTCTACACGTCAGAGTCCTGACTAATTCCTCGAGACCAAAGGAAAGAGGAAAAGAAACAAATGAGGACAAGTGGATCGTAGACAAACTGTGAGACGTAGGTGTACACTTACAGTCGTGGATGGCAATAACAATGATAAAGTTTAAAGGCCAAAGTCGTACGTCCGGTGAACTAATGTTTTGGTTTCTGATAAAATTGACACCGCCGTAGTGTTGATCTAACTTGGTATAGGAACAACAAATGTACAGTAAAAGAGTTCGTATGGGATTCGAATGGGAAGGGCCCTCCGACCCTCGATTCTCGAAGACAGATCACATTGTGGAACGGACGGACCCTCCACGGTATCTTCACTCAATATCGTTGACTTAACTTGAGTAAGTCAAGACCGTTGTCAATACTCCGATCTTCTTCGAAAAAACATTACCACCGTCCTCGGGTCTTAGTGGGTCAACTCTCACCATTCCCAAAGAGACTCAAAGGAAGAGGATGGTAGGCTCTGTCGTTGACGAATACCTTTCCACCCCACTCTACCACGTTTGTTCCTTCTACCTATTTGTCTCATTCCACTTGACGGAGAGACTACGTCTCATGGGAGAGACGTCTCTACAACAATGGTAAACGGGGTCTTTTATATTTCTTCTCCGAAACCCAGACGTCAAACGACTACTGAAATATCTTAATTCCGAAGTAAATTTTGGTAAGAAATATGAAGCACGAGTACGAACGAGTCAGCGAATCAGTGCAGACTGAGAAAACGTTGGGGACCTAACATCGGGCGGTCCAAGGAGACAGGTACTCTAAAAAGTCCGTTCTTACGACCTCACCTAACGGTAAAGGAGGAGGTCCCCTAGAAGGACTGGGACCCTAGCTTGGGTGTAGAGAACGTGACCGTCCGTCTACGAAATGGTGACTCGATGGTCCCTCCGGGTAGGAAGTTCTATCCTCACCCGTTTGATACTGGACTTTCGACTTAAGTAGAACAATAGAAATATCCCAAAACCTTGATTGTGATAAAAAAAGGTGACAAAAACGACGACGACGACGATTCAGAGAAGTCAGCACAGGCTGAGACACACTGGCGTATCTGCCGTCGGGTGGTCCGAGGGGGCAGGGACCCTAAGAGGTCCGTTCTTGTGACCTCACCCAACGGTAAAGGAAGAGGTTACGTACTTCACTTTTCACTTTCACTTCAGCGAGTCAGCACAGGCTGAGAAGCGCTGGGGTACCTGACGTCGGGTGGTCCAAGGAGACAGGTACCCTAAAAGGTCCGTTCTCATGACCTCACCCCACGGTAACGGAAGAGGCGGTGACAAAAATCTACCAACCTTTTTTTAGTTCTCTTCTTACTGTAAAACACCGTACATTTTAATGGACTTTGAAAAGTCACAGATATTTATTTCAACATACCCTTGTGTCGGTGGGGCAACCAGACGTTCAACAGAGACCAACGAAGGACGGTATCGACGTCTCTTCAACGGTCCTCGGGTTTAGCACTGGAGTAGTGAACCGAGATGACGAGACACGTGGCGTTTAGAGTCCCCACGTCAACATTGAGTCGTTATGAACCCTTCGGCGGGGATGAAGGTATGGTCTCGTAAAGTGAAATGAAGAATAAGGGTCGACAAGGTTTTTGCAGTCCCCTACCTCTTGTTCTCTCCTCTTCACTCACTGAAACTTCGAGACCCAAGATTACGTCACAACGACTTCTACCTGAACGATTGTTGAGATCTGGTCGTTTAGGACGTTAAACATAACCAACAAAATTAAAAATGCGGATATGAGTGTAATTTCATACTCTACCCCACCGTAAACTCTACCCCTCCTTACTTCGGTAGGCTACCGTGATCTGAGTGGGTCCTCAATAAATGTCCGTCTGGAGACTCTGTGACGTCAAAGTCCAGGTCTGTTGACGCTATTTCGTTCATAACTTTGCCTCACTCAGTGTATTCTAAAACCAAAGGTTCACGTATATGTGTAATTACGATTTGACATCAGATCACGTTATCGTAATACAGATTGTTCAGTTACATGTACACAAGTCAAGTCAAGTCAAGTCAACGAGTCAGCGCAGACTGAGAAACGCTGGGGTACGTGACGTCGTGCGGTCCCGAGGGACATGTAGTGGTTGAGGACCCCAAATGGGTTTGAGTATAAGTAACTCAACCACTACGGTAGGTTGGTAGAGTAGGAAACAGTAGGGGAAGAGGAGGACGGAAGTTAGAAAGGGTTGTAGTCCCATAAAAGTTTACCGATAATGTACACAATTAAATTTTGTATGGAATTTTACTTTTTTACGGTCCCTGAAGGGACCACCATATCACCAACCCTGAGGATCGAAGGTGGTATCTCCCACGCCCTAGCTGGAGACTAACCCTTGATTTTAGGACGGACGACGTACCGTGGTGGTTTGGTTTTTTTATTTTTTATCTTTTTTTAAATTTTACGGTTTTGTCAATGTTATCATTGTAGTTTCTAGTGATTACCGTCCAGTGGTACTGTTCAGATTATTGTTCCTTTTTCAAACTTTACGGTACTCTTAATGGTTTAACATATTTTCTGTACTTCACTCATTTACGGGAACCCTTTTACCAAGCCTGTCTGAATGAGTCACGTCCCAACGGGGATTGGAAGTTAAACATTTTTACGTTGTTTCGTTTCGTACTATTGTGTTCCATACACACATAAATAGCAATATATTGTCTCTACGTAACATAGGAACTAAAACGGAAACACGTGCAATTCGGGAAAATGTCTTTTTCGGACGGATGGTGTCGAGGACCTCTTCCTTTACCGTCGGGTGAGGTGATAAGAACGGACCTCTTAGGGTGTCTGTCTCCTCGGACCGTCCAATGTATTGTCAGATACCCCAGTGTTCTCAGTCTGTACTGGCTCGCTGATTCGTGAGTGTGGAGTCGGGACTACACGGGACAGAGAGGGATCTCTTTATGTCTTTGGACCACGAGAAACCGGAGTGCCGACTTGAGTAGAGGTGAGGACAGACCAGAACGGAGAGAAGGGTGTACACGGGACCCGAACGTCGATGCCGTACCTGTACGAGGGAAGTGACGGAAAGTGGAGGAATAGAGTCGTTCCCGACGAAGGACTCGGGGGACTTTCGAGAGGGTACGGTTGAGGGTCCAGTCCCTCCCGGGGAGAAAGGGACCGAAAGACAAAGAGACTCTCATTATCATTGTTGTATGTTAGTAGTCCGTGAATGACACAGGATCCCTGACAAGGACCTCTTCCGTTACCGTCGGATCAGGTCATGAGAACGGACCTTTTAGGGTACCTGCCTCCTCGGACCACCCGACGTCAGGTACCCCACCGATTCTCAGTTTGTACTGACTCACTGAAGTGAAAGTGAAAAGTAAAAGTACGAAACCTCTTCCGTTACCGTTGGATGAGGCCACAAGAACGGACCTCTTAGGGTCCCTGCCCCCTCGGACCACCCGACGGCAGATACCCCAACGTGTCTCAGCCTGTGCTGACTTCGCTGAACCGTCGTCGTCGTCGTCCTTTGTCTTGTGATGTGTCGTCGTTTTTACTTACTTGATGTCAGTACACGGATTGGACTTACTTAAAATGTTTATTTTACAATTCGATTTCTTGTTTCAGTTTTCTTATATTCGTTATCATGACAAATCCTTGCGTATAAATCCACTATGTAGATATTTCTTTTCGTGTCTTCATTAAGGGTATTTTAATTTTTATCATTAATACAGACACCCTACTTCTCCACACTGACCCTCATATACCTAAATACCTCATGATCTTTAAGTACGAAGAACTAGGTTCACTATCAATGCTGACTTCACTGAATCGTCTCTGACAAGCTCGGTGAAACGATATGATAGATTAAATTAGGAGAAGTCAGGTGACTCCATCTATGGTGTCGGTAGTGGTAGAATGTCTAGTGTTTTGACTCCGAGTCACTGCAATTCGGTGGACGCTCCCAGTGTGTCCATCTTTCACCGTTTGGGTCCGAAACTCAAGTCTGTCGACTCGGGTAAGTAGGTGTTCGGAACTCGGAGAAACCTTTGTATAGACCGGGGAACGTTACCAAGGGACTGGGAGGTACCTCCGACAGAAGTACTGGACTATTCCCCAGTGTCGACCACCGGGTACCAGCCCACCCCAGTTAGTCCCTTTACGGAAATTCAGAACCCCTAAACCAAAGGAGACAGACGCCAGGACCCCTCGATCGTCCAGGGTCCATCGACGGGATGGTAGATGTGAACCTACTTCCCGATCCCATATGACCGTACCGGGTGGACAAAAAGAGAAGTTATGAGACAAAAAGTGTTGTCAAGATTTAAATGTCTTTTAAACTCTTCTACCATGTCTCTCTCGACAAATTAGACATAACAAGGGAAATAATAATTTTAGAATATAATCATACTAAACAACAATTTAATTTCTTAGGTTTAACTGATTTCAGAATAACTGAGTTCAGGTAACAAATAAATCCAAAGGAATCGAAAAGGGATTACGAGAAAAAGGTAAGGTCGTAGGGTAGGTCCCATAGTGTAACGTTAGAAGCCAGTGTAGACGAATCCGAGGAGAAACGAATACAGCCAAAAAGTCTAAAAGGGACAAAAACTCCTGTAATTACCACATGACCAGTCCATAAAACATCTTTTAAGCAGTAAAAGTTGAACAGACTTCAAAAAGACTACCAATCTGGTCTTAATATCCAAAACCCCTCCTTCTGGAACCTCCATTTCACAATAAGAGCAGTACGGTATGTACAGTTCCCATGAACATAGATGTCCCAAATGTTGACAGCTATAACTGGAACTAGTGGACCGACTCTGTCGTGGACGGTCCAAAGAAGTGACAGTTCAAGGAGAAAGAACACTGTACGAGAAAACTAGTGTCCAGATTGCGGTACAAGAGATTAACTGAAAGAGTCGTTATATCGACGGTAAAAACTGGAGGAAACAGATGGAGAACGTAAAACAAGAAGTCAACTTCTTCCCTCTTCCCTTTTTTTATTTACCTATAATATGTCACTTGGGGATTCTGGAGTTACCCCGAAGGGTCCACTACGATCACCATTTCTTGAGTGGACGGTTACGTCCTCTGGATTCTCTGAGCCCAAGCTAGGGGTCCAACCCTTCTAGGGGACCTCCTCGTATACCGTTGGGTGAGGACATCAGGACGGACCTCTTAGGGTGCCTGTCTCCCCGGACTACCAGATACCAGGTATTCCGGTGTTTCTCAACCTGTGTTGACTTCTACGTCTCGAGAGTCGGACTTACGTTCTGAAGTTTTGTCATTTAGACCGTTTTGTGACGAGAAGGAAATTCCGAGGAACCCTTCCTCTATTTTAGTGCATCTGTGTGCACGGAACAGACCGACAACGTCGACCTGATTGTAAGTTCGGGTCCTGGATACAAGTCAATAACTGTCCAAAATGACTTACTCGTCGTCCTCCTTCCATCAGAAGGGACCCGTAATCCGAAAGAGAATCAACTCCAAATTTTTTTTTAGAGTTTTTTATTCACGTCAAAATCTTTAACTAATTATATACCATTAATAGTATTATCAATAGTAAGAACCTGTTTATACTATTCGCGACACAAAACATCCACGATAAATTAAGAATGTTGAGTCTCTCCCTTTCGTCGAACAAATTCTAACGTGTCGATATTTCTGGACGTTAGATGAAACTTAATCCGGACCTAGATTAAGTTTCAAATAAAATAAAGGTGACTAAGATGCGACTAAGGGAAGTATTTGAAAGACGAAGAGAAGTAGAAGAAGACATTAATTAGTCGACTCAGATTCTTTGGTTGCACTCTTTTCTGTGTTGTAACCGGTTGTTTTGTGTCGTCTACCTGGCTCCAAGACAAGAAAACAGTTTTTATTCTAAGGTAAAAACACTAAAACGGGATTTCTTACGACTGAGATTTGGTAAAGACATGTAAAATAGACTTAAGAGCGACTCCACTGAATGATACAAAAGAACTCAAATTCTATGTGTAAAAGGGTATAAAATTGAAACAAATTTTAAGTTTACAGAAAAGTTAAATCAAGTAGATCTAACTCTAGTTCAAAGAATTCTCCCCTAAAATCCAACATAAATTTCGACAGAGTCAGCCCCCCGAGGATAGGTGAACTCAAGTTTAAGAGATCCCTCATGAAAAAGGGATGGAAGTGAGGTACGTTTGACTTTGAATGTTCAAAAGACGACAAAGAAAGACACCTCACCTAAATAATAATAAATGGGCTTTTGACTTCCACATCGAAACCGCCCAGTCGAAATAAACCTCTCAGAGGGTTATAACCGGTAAAAAAGAAAGAATAACAATGTATCTTATTTCTACATAGAACGTCAGTTACCATAAAAACTAGGTCGCTTTACACTCAAAAAACTCCAGACTACAAGTAAAATTCGTCACGTCGTCCGTCAGAAGTACCACGGGAAGAATAGGCGGTACCAGGAACGAGGACTACGGGTACGGGAACACACAGCGGAGAACGTAACTTTTTCTGACTGGACGCGTTCGGTGGGCCTACAATGTCTGTACTGACTCATACCGAAGGGTATCTTCTGGAACGACGAAGGCAGAACAAGAGAAAGCCTAGTGAGTAAAATCTTCTTCGGTCGAAGGTACGACATTCCTGTGAGTTCGTCAAGGTCCCTCTTTAACCACGTTCCCCATTCTGGTGAACAGTTGTCGTTCCTGATAGAATAGTCCGTAGGTACGAGTCAGCGAATCAGCACAGGTTGAGAAACGCTGGGGTACCTGTCTCCTCGGGCCCTAAGAGGTCCGTTCTTATGACCTCACCCAACGGTAAAGGGTGAGGTGTAGTCCGTACTCTCACTTGGTTGATCTTTCTTCCAGAAAGTCGGGATCAACTCGGGAGTCTACTGACGTCAGGACCCGAACTGTCTGGAGTACTCTCTGAGGTTCGTTCTTGGTGGGTCAATCCGATGAAGGTCAAAACACTAAGTGTCTTTGACACTCTAATATTTACATACAATAAAATTTAGTGGTTTAAAACGACATTAAATGTACCCGGTAATTGTTGATTATGTTTTCGATCTTTTTATGAGATACCTCCCTATTTTATACATAACGGGGTAAAAAAAGAAAACTTACCCTTTCATAACTAACCTAATAAAAATTAGGTCTCCTTTATGAATTGAACGTTTCTACAGGAGATAATGGGATATTTCCGAATCGAACTCCGTCGTCGAGTATATATAATTTCTCTGGAATACACCTTCTATTTCTCCTCTCCGTCTCTTTAGGTCCCTTACCCCTCCTCTCACCCCTACCCCTCTCTCTCTTTCTCTCCTGTGACGTTCCTTATGTTAGGGAGACTCTGAGGGTCCTATGTACCCTGTGACCCGAAGTCCGAAGTATTTCTTACACGTTACATGAGTTCGAAGGAAAAAAAAAAAAAAAGAAAAACTAGAATTTCCTTTCTTACTGGAGGGTCCTCTTTCTGAACCCTTGACTGTAGGGTTCGTCTGTCAACCTAACGTAGTGTTCAAAAGATACTTTACCTTCCCAAAAATAGTACGGTGTGCGTAAGGACGGTGTTTCTTTAGAGTCCAGGACTACCTGTGAGAGGTGACTCCGACTCTGACGGGAGAAAGAATATATAGGTCGACAAGAAATCTGTGACAGAAATCACGAGGGGTTCCTTATTCGGTGTTCATGAGGTAGTATTCCTTCTGTCCAAATGTTATCGACCCCTCTTGTCAAATTAAATCGAAGTTCCTTTCCCGGTCTCAACAGTTTCTTCTTAACTCCTGTGGGGGTCGAGAAGGGTCGGAAATATAAGACACTAAGAATCCTTCTCTCCCCGGTTTGGGGCCAAAACACGGAACTACTTATTTTACCGGACCGACCCACAGTCGGTCGGACGGTTTAGACCGTCGACCGTTCCTTCTTTGTCTCTTGAAGGTTCCTTGATCGAGGTAAACGTACATATTACACAAGTATATACGACACACGTATATCTACCATATTGTAGGTACTGTATTTCTCCTTCTAAACCCTATGAACCCCCTTTTTCGAGTCTTCATCTGTGTTTAGTCCTATATCTAAGAGCGTACGTCCCACTGGAGTCGGTGGTCTCCTGTAAATCTTTCGTCCTTCCGTGTGTACTCCTGTTTCCTTCAGTAAGGGTGTCAGTCTCGGGACTGGCTTTCGAGTCCCTCGAAATGCCGACAACGGACCGTTGTCCTCTCTGGATCATCCCTACGACCCCCCTAGTAAAGAGTACCCCCTCAACTCGGGATTCCTCGATTTAGGGTAAAGTGACTTCGTAAACCAACGTGCCTTATCCAAACGGTTGAGAATGACCCCGTTTTACACTACTGTTTTTGAGTGTCGATCCTCTTCTCTTCACTGTACCAAGGTTTACGGACGTCTTTGTCGTTTATTAACTAGGCGATACAACACACTAATAAATGTGGGACTCTTTGTCCGTGTTCAAAGATCATCTTCTAAGTGGGGACCGACAGGTGTCAGTGAAAAGGAGAGGTCCGAAATGTCCTTTACCTGTCGGTGGACGGGGACCTCACCACGACAAAGCTCTAGACCACACTTCCTGTGTCTTTTGAGTGACCTAATATTTTCGAGAACTCCTACCCCGGTAGTGATAAAAAAAAAATTAGAGAGACATAAAATATTCGTGGATCGTAACTCTGAAAATTGTATTATCCAGGAGTTTTTCGTAGGCAAACAACTCATTAGTCTTCGTGGACATAAAACGACCCCGAGGTACCGTAGACCGGAAAGGTTAATGTAGTGCGGTAAAACGAACCTATAATTTCCGTTCCCACTCGGGACCCTCTTTCCAAACCTTATGTTATAGAGTTTCCGTTTGTGAACCCAATGTAATATTTTATAAACGATACTTTACCTTCTCAAACCTAGTATGGTGTGTACGAGGACACTTCGGTCTCCTTAAGTCCATACGGGAGTGGGTTACATAAGGACGGCCACCCTAGGACTTCCCCAGATTACGCTAAGTTATGATGACCAACGAAGTTCAAAGTACCTTTTTCAAATAACGTGAAACCACACAGTCCAGTCAAGAAGGGTCCTAATAAAACATTCCTTCTCTTTAAGAAGTAAAGAAACTTCGAAACTCACAAACTTAACCCCTCTTCTCCTCCACAAATGTCCCCTCTCTTCCCTACGGTAATTAACAACCCGAAAGGGACCGTTCTTTGCTCTTTATTTCCCGTCCTCCGCGACACCCTTCGTAACCTGAACCTCGTCTTATTCACTCAGACGTCCTAACCTTCTCCCTGGGATGGATCCCTGAGAACGTAATTTGACTCTAAAATAAAGCTCATCACACTAGATCGTTGAAAATTTTTAGAGAGAAAAGAAAGAACAAACTGTAACATTAAAGTAAAAGGACGATCTAGACTTGGTAACTTTTTTTTTTTTTCTTTCTCACTCGTAAATAAGAAATATACGTGGAAACCAAGGACTCAGAACACTTCTTACAAAATTTTACTTGGATCAACAAGTCAGCGATTCAGCATAGGTTGAGAGACCCCGAGGTACCTGACGTCGTGCGGTCCGAAGGGATACAGGATGTGAAACGAGTTTGAGTTCAGGTAACTCAGTCACTACGGTGGGATCTCATTTTTGTTTCCACTGTGAGTGAAGGAGGGGCCACACCTGGCCGTAGTAGGGTTCTGTGTCCACACGACCCTACGGGTCCGTTCAGTTTCCAATCCGAGTCCGTTAACTCGGTTTCGGATTAGAAACAAGTAAGAAATTTCTTATCTCCTAAAGCAACCAAACAAAGAAATCCCCACCACCATCACCACCACCAACAGTCAAAACGAGGTTATAACCACGTATTTATAAATGTTACCACTGTAGGAGAACCCCTTAACGAGGAAAATAGTAATAAACAACTGGAAAAACAGAGACCAAGGTCGAAAACAGAATTTCAGATAAAAATTTTTACGTACATATCGATGACGATGTAAGAAAATCAAAGGTGAACGTACCTTATAGAAAAGGTAGGGAAGTGAAACTCGGATACACACAGGAATTTTGATTTTACTCAGAGAAAATTCGTTGTATGTCAACCTAGAAAAAAATTTTAGGTAAGTCGGTGACACACAGAAAATTAACAACTTAAATCTGGTAAGTGTAAATTTGTTTAATAACTATTCACACCTTTATGATAACGGCAGAACAATCAACGAAAGACCGAGAAGACATCAAGGAGAGGAGGAGAGAACGGGAGAAGGAAACACGAAACTACTATAAGAGGTCACCATACGAATTAAGGGAAGACACACGGTCATAGGAAACATATAGACGATATCCATCAACGAAACACCAATGGTACTCCACATGTATTTTGTAGAATACCAATATTGTCAGTCAATACAAGTTTTTGTATGTTTTCAAGATGTAAAAATGTGAGGGGAGGGTGTAAAATACTAAACCACGGTGTTACATGTAGAAAAAATAATACACAGATAATTTTTATAACATTAATGCCAATAAAAATTGTGAAAACAGAAAATTATAAACATAATCTAATATACACTAAGTACGAGGGGGAAATATAATAATTTTATAAAACTTAGATTGATATATAAGTAGTAATGTCCTCTCAAATTGAATAATTTAAACTTCTATGTATGAGGATCCATACATGGGATGTCTTTACCACGGATACTTGTGTTACTCTATACGTTTCTCACTAATATCATAGTAATAGATCGTTATTGGTTGGTAGTAGTCATCTTACTTATTTACTACTGTGTAAGTATGTTACCTTAGGACTTACCGACAATTTTATTTCGTTAATTAACACGAGTGCGAATCAACGAGTCAGTACAGACTGAGGAACACTGGGGTACTTAACACCGGGTGGCCCGAGGAGACAGGTACCCTAAAAAGTCCGTTCTAATGGATTCACCCAACGGCAAAGGAGGAGGTCCCCTAGAAGATGTGGGTCCCTAGCTTGTCCGTAGAGGATACAGAGGACTTAACGTCTAAGAAATGAACAACTCGGTAGCCCCTTCGGGGTTTGTTAATTAGGAAATGGGTTTTTTCTATTTATTTAGAATCTTTGTATTATAATACTTTTTATTCGGTCTTAGTTTCTTTTATATACTTTAATAATATATAACATAGGTCAAACTTCTGTCCATTTGATTTGTAACCATAATCTTCAGTTCTACCGTCACCGGAGGTCCTCATCACACCTGGTCCCGTTACTGACCCTCTACCCCCGGGTCCTCCTCGAAGACCTGGGACTGTCGCAGAGTGCAGGAGTGGACACACACAAAGTGCCCACGGGTGAACCATGTGCGTCCGTGAAGGTCCTCTTCTAGGCGGTCCACCGACGAAAGACTTTACTAACGACCATGAAAAGTCCAAAAATACTGAAGTGACGAAGAGTGGAAAAAGAACCCGGACATGGAACCACACTCCCGGGTAGACAAGTATCGACAGTGGAAACCCTTGTTCAGACTCCGAGACACGTTTTTAAAGAACCCCAAGCGGTTCCTGTACACACTTACTACATCCGGTGGGCCCCGGGAGAGGACTGGAGGCTCAATCCAGGAACCACGACCGTCGGGAGGTGGGAGGTGGGAGGTGGGAGGTGTCCGGACGTTTTCTGGACATCCCAAACCGGACTCTGATTTGTTGAAGGGGAACGACCAATAATTCGAGAAGAGAACGAGAGGGAGGGGGCGGAGAAAGAGAGAAAACCAAAAAATATTAGTGTCCGGGAGCCTTCGTGACCCTTTGTGTAAAAACGTCCCCTTACAGAAAGACCGGGGAGGACTACGGTTACCGTTGTTTTTTTTTCGGTGTGTCGTGCGGGACCGAGGTACGTAGAACCTTGCCTCGCGGTCCTTGACACCGGCTGCCCCTGTCCCATCAGCACCATCGTGTCCCGGAAGGCGACAGTGTACGTCTGGTGGGTGGTGCGCCCCCTTTCTTGGAAGGGAGTGCGAGTCACAACGAAGACGACAGAAAGAGCTGGAGAAGACAGTATTAAGTTGTGTTAAGTGTGAAATAACAACACACTCTCTTTTTCTTTCAGAGAAAAAGAGTACGCTAGGACTTCTCTCCTTAAGATTCACAGGGAGGACTATGCAACCCTCTTTCAACCAAAACTACGCGAAAAGAAGACAATTTGAACGTGAAACGAGTCGAATGACCCGTTATCTCTCCGACCCTTCCTTAGTACCCCTAGGAATACCCCCGTCTCTCCTCAACCCTGACGAAAGAGACTGGTCCAAAAGTACAGTCGACGTTTACGGTCTTTAAAATTTATGTACGATCTCTAGGTCGTGGTGTTCTTGTTCTTATATAAACGGTCCCTCGTGGTGCTCCAAAGGACTGTTGACGATACCTTTAATCGGAAAGACTTTTCTTTCATTTTTGACCACCTCTCGTGGTCGATACGATACGGTCGGGGGTGGGAGTAGAGCGAGTGCCGACAGTGACACTTATAGACTGGAAGAGACATTGTGTTCATAAAGTATGGGGCGACGTCCCCACCCATAGGAGTCATTATAGGGATCCGTTGTCCGTCGGTTCTAGATCCTAAACGTGACATACACAGAATTTTCAAATTGATCTCATAGATAATAGATACCGACGCATTGTTTACTAGGATTTTAGTTCACCAAATCTCGTTGTTTTCGAAGAATAGAGTGTCGGAGACACCCAGTCCTTAGGTTTCCACCAGAGTGAGACCAAGACCGAGTCCCAGACAACCCTCCGACGTCAGGTCTACAACCAGACCCGAAGGCACCCCGACTCCTAGTCTAAACACTCTACCGAGGGACACTACTGACAACCGTTCTCCCCTGTCGTTACCCCGAACCTATACCTCTCTTTCGGAAGGTTCGGTTGCACTGAGATACGTCTCGAATAGTTCCCGGTCATACCCCAAGTCGTACCCGCACTCAGTCAGTGCCCCACTCGTCCCCTTTACGTCCGTCGGCACTCTCCCTTCTACTTTACTTAAATCCAATTTGGTAGGACTTCTCGGAACAATGACTCAGAGACAGAAAACCCCGTGTTTCTCCGGAGTAAATCTTCTGACAAGTGTGTGCGGACACGTTCTCCGGACCGTTAGACTACCTTCCCTACAGTTCATTCTACCTTCCAGGAGTCGTCGTCACTAGTCTCGAACTGCTACTGGATGAAGAGATACGAAGGGTCCATTAATGACCTGCCCACTCCGACTTGGTACACATTCAGCGACGGCCTTTCTCTCGACTCACTTTCGGTGAGCACTCTTTTCTCGACGTAAGTTGTTGAGGAAAAAGAAAAGATGTGTGAGGTCGTGTAAGACCGAAAATACGTCGTTCGTGTGAACGAGACCCCATTGTCATGGTGTTTCTGTGCCAAGTATTTTACAATCGTCTGAGTAAGAATCATACCTTAAATCCCACTGGGAGAAGGTTGTTACGACAGACTAATCTTTGGTCTCAAGATTCTCCAATCGACTATAGGAGTTCCGACGACTCAATACTCACCGTTCAGACGAGGACCTGACGAAAAGACTGGACGTCCGGTCGTGAGAGAGACAATGAAATGACCTCTCTAAGTCCGTTACAAAATGATCTGTTACTCGACGGAGTAGGGGTATCTGCGTCACCTTCACGTCCCGAGTGGGTGACGTATCGATCTTCGCAGGAAAATAGTCGTGTGAGCTCCCGTTCCTCTGTCACGTCCCAACAAACCCGACGATTACTTAAAGGGAGGTGTACGGGACACTACAGGGGTTGGACTGGGACGTAACACGGTGCCCTGTGTCACCTTCGGATGATTGTGACTGTGTGGGAATACTCCCTCTTTTATTAAACACGTGTTTCGGAGGCCGAGTCCCGTGGATTGTCGAAACACGTCGCGAGGACCCGAGGGTCTTCGATCGGAAAGACACTGGAACCCTCAGTCTCTCGGGCGCATGTAAGAGGGTAAGGGACACCCGGTGGAGTCTCGAGGGACTACCCTACGTGAGACACCGACGATTCTATATAAAAATTGAGGGACCCAGAAACTTCCTAAGTGTACCCATTTTTCTCCGAGGCCCGAGAAAAGACTACTCCGACTCAACTATCTGTAGTGGTTGTATAGTCACAGTCGAAAAGTCTTAGTGTAATTCTAAACAAGTACAGTTTAGTCAGACCTGTCACTGAGTATGCTTAATCACTGAACCAAAAACTCCCGACTCGGTCCTCTTTCTCAGACATGTCTTGGTTCACGAGTGTTGCGTGTTGCTACCCAGCAAGTGTTCGTTGTGAACGAAAAGACAAGACAATTGTTAAACCCCGACACCCATCAGCCTGTTCCTCCCTTACTTCAGTCAACATACTCCGAGGTCGACCACCCGGGACACATGGATTCCGTCACTACCAAAACAAATTAATAATAATAAAAAAATTTGAAAACCGACGTGACGATACCCTAGAAGTAAGGGACTGGCCCCTAGTTTGTGCACGGGGGACGTCATCTTCGTACTTCAGAATTGATAGACTATCAGTCCATTCAGGGTGTTACCACTACCAAAATCTATAACAGTGGACAGGGATCTAAAACTGGTGTTGAGTGAAGAGTAGGAGTTCGACTGTAGGGATTTTTCTCCGAATAACTCTATTAGAAACACACCAGGACTAAATTAGAAAGTGGGTCGGGAGATATCCTCCTACCGACACTGGTGAATAACGAGGAAGTCGGGTTGTTAAGAGAGGGGACCATTTCGACACTGTCAATTTTGTAACCCCAGACGAGGATCCACCTTCCCCTAACCGACCGTATTTTGTCACCGAAGCCGTTGAAGTCGTTGTTTCTAGTTTCGGTCAGTGTGTCCAAATAACGTTCGTTCTCCGACTCAAAGTCACTTTTAGTCGTCCTTAGTTCGGTAATCCTTCACAACGGCTGACGTTAATGTCTCACTGTCAAGACTGACCAAAATGTCCGTCCCGACACGATTTAAATCGTACACTGAAATAACCACAACTGACCATTGTAGGGTTCCTACGTTTCACACTCCGTCAAAGGTCGTCGTCCTGGAACACAGCTCTCACCTTTTGTTGTGGTTGACCCTTCGTGTAACCTGGGTCCTTTGTTCGTCTCGACCCACGACTTGGCTTCGTTAAGAGACTTGACACTGACGTCACAACCCGGTCGACCCCGAACATCCCCGGGTAAAGAGGGAAGAGACATGAGACATGGTGGACACGTGGACACACCGCATAGGATGGTGTTCCGTGCATGCCTCAGTCCGATAAAGACCTTCTAAGGATAGTGTTATTTAAAGTAGAATTTGTCAATTTTTATCGAAAGAAAAGAAAAAAAAAAAATTAATCCGTTTGATCTAACTAGTCTATGTACAGTTTTCAAAGGCCTTGTTCTGTGAGATGTCTTTCCCAGTCGTTTGACCAGGTGTCCTCTTGACGGACTAAAACATTTAATTCGAAATAACTCTGTGACGTCGTCGGTGATCAAGTACTTACTATGTGTCGACGAAAGTCCGGTGTGCCTTCTCGACCCGTTACGTTGGGTCTCGGTCACCACACGTTCCTAAGTTCGTGAACGGTAGACCGGAAAATTCCCTTAAAAGACTGGGCACTAGACCTCGTTGCCGGGACCTGGTCAAGAAAAGTTATGGTAACTGGGAACTTGTTGTACCTAAACTCAACGTACCCAAGTGAATATATGCCTAAAAAAAGTCGTTTATATAACCTTTTTAAAAGACTCTAAACGGTGTTAAACTTTTTTTTAGTGTGTCAGATCTTTATGTTTTTTCAATTCTTTTTCAATCCATACAGTACTGACGTATTTTATATACATCTATGATCAGATGGGAATGTAGCCATATTCCATGCACTATAAATTATATTTTAATTATGAAATTATATTTTAAAAAATACAGTCAAAAACATGACAAAATAATGAAACGAAAGTTTCTTAATATAATGGTATGTCAAATAGAGTCAAAGATTATTAACCTCTTTAACACTTAACCAGATAGTGGTGTCCATTCACTACAAAAATTTTTTACATTGTTACAAATATTATGATACCATACTTATAAATACTGTTAAGTAAAGAATAACATCTCCGATCAGATGGCACTTCGTTAACATAACTAATATGGTCCGTTGTTATCCGTCAATATAACGACGAAGTAGTATTAGTCCCGTACTTATCAATAAAGACATTTATTTATAGACTCAAAGAAAAAGTGTGATATAAAAGTGAAACCTACAGATCACAATCATTATAAATATTGTAGACATCGTAAAAAATAGTATTCTTTATATCGATAGTTATATATGACTACCTACCTACTGAGTTTGTCTACTGTATTTAAATGTCATATCTATTTATGTCTTGCCATGACATAAAAGAGAAGAAATACTAAAATAATTATCGTAAAATAAAAGATATTGAATAAGATAAACATTCTCACGTCATATATCATGTATATATTATTATATCCCGAAGGGACTCGGTGTCCGAGTCGACCATTTCTTAGACGGACGTTACTCTCCCAAACTAGGGACCCAACCTTTCTAGGGGACCTCTTCCCTTTCCGATGGATGAGGTCATAAGACTGGTCTAGAGTTTGATCCTCTAGAGTGAACGTTTACAGACAAAAAACAGATGAGAACCTTTTGACTCGTTAGACCAACCAGTGCAAGGACGTACTGTCGGTGTCCGACCTCGGGCCATTGACGTCGGAAGAAATCTCCCCCTCGTAGGACAAGATGTCTGTGTCAAAGGATAACCGAGGAAGTGTCTTTCTCTCACAGTCGAAGTTAACCAGGACTAAGAACGAGACGACCCAAGAGTGGGGACCACAGAACTAATCCATACTGGACGAGAAGTCGTACATAAATGTTGGGGTCTAGTTTTTAGTTCTAAGAAACGAAACCCGGACTTAAACCCAGTCCAATAAGAGTTCAGGACCAACACGGTACGACCAGTCTTCGAGACCAATTGATAATGTAATTTTTTATTATGTTTACTATGAAGTATTACTTTTCTACCCCTCGGTAGCGCCATTTTGTCTATTCTTTTGTTTCATGTAAGAACGCATTAATCTTGAAAAAAAAAAAAAGTGGTTGATTTTCACTTTCTAGTTCCACTTTTTCGGTCGAATTTTGAGTTGTAAGTTTTTTGATTCTAGTACCGTAGGATAAGGTAGTGAAGGACCGTTTATCTACCCCTTTGTTACCTTTGTCACTGTCTGAAATAAAAGAACACGAGGTTTTAGTGACGTCTACCACTGACGTCCGTACTTTAATTTTCTGTGAATGAGGAACCTTCTTTTCGACACTGTTTGTATCTGTCGTATAATTTTTCGTCTCTGTAGTCAAACGATTGTTTCCAGGTAGATCAGTTTCGATACCAAAAAGGTCACCAGTACATACCTACACTCTCAACCTGGTATTTCTTTCGACTCACGTCTTATTAATTGTAAAAACTTGACATCACGACCTCTTCCGAGAACTCCCAGGGAACCTGATGTTCCTTTAGTTTGGTCTGGTAGGATTTCCTTTAGTCAGGACTTATAAGTAACTTTCCTGACTACGACTTCGACTTCGAGGTTATGAAACCGATAGACTACACTTCTTGCCTGAGTAACCTTTTCTGGGGCTACGACCCTTTCTAACTTCCGTCCTCCTTTTCCCCTACTCTCTCCTACTCTACCAACCTACCGTAGTGGTGACCTACCTGTATTCAAATTCATCCGAGACCCTCAACCACTACCTGTCCCTCCGGACCGCAAGACGTAAGGTACCCCAACTTTTCTCACCCTGTGTTGACTCGGTGACTTGACTTGCTCATTTGGTAGTTGAGGTTCTCCTGTCCTCCAGTCCAACGAAGACTACCAAACAGGAGTAGGTCCACTAAGTAGGCTCAACGACTGTAAAAGAGGGTCCCTAACGAGACCTACTCAAAGAGTGGGAGGAGGGGTGGAGTCTATATCTACGATACACGGACCTGTCACAATGGACCCTACGAATACTTCTACGTGGGAGGACGTAGGTGTGGTCTAGGCACTTAGTGTCAGACAATACTGGTAGTGATTACGTATGTCCTACCTCTTCCTTTGCGGTTGGGTGAGACCATAAGAACGGGCCTCTTAGGGTGTCTGACTCCTCGGACCGTCCGATGTCAGGTACTCCAGCATTTCTCAGTCTGTGTGGACTCGTACTCATGTTACGTATTACGGAGGATATGTGCCTTTCTTGGGTCTCTCATTGAGGGAATCCTAAATTCTGAATCTAGCCATTTTCTTGCGTCCAAGCTAGGGACCCAGTCTTTCTTGGGGATCTCCTCCCGTGTCGATAGGTGAGGTCGTAAGAACGGACCTCGTAGGGTACCTACCCTCCTCAGAGCACCCGATGTCAGGTGTCCCAACATTTCTCATCCTGTGCTGACTCCGTTGAATCGTGTGTGTGTGTACTAGAATTATTCCTTTCCCCGCTCCTTCTCATTAAAAATCCTCTCTACTCTTCCGAGGGACCCTCCACACCAACAGACCCTGTTACAGGTCCACAACACGACTGGAGATCGGAGGAGAGGACACTGCTGCGTCAGGAGACACCAACTATTCTGAGGGATTCTCTCCTCCACAACCGTCGACTCTCAGAACTCTGGCTCTTCCCTTGGACCGCCTCTTTCGGAGGAGGACGTAAACGACAAAGAGTTCCCAGATGTTGAACTTTATTGGAGGGCAGTCTCGGCGTATACGCCCCCACCGTACAGGACTTAGGGACGTCAGTATAAAACCCCACCGTATACGACGATGGGACGTGAATGAGAGGAATTAGGGTTAAACTGGAGAAAAAAAAAGTCAGAAAAAAAAAAAATTTGTTAAACCTAGGGAGATAACAAAAAGGAGTGGTAGAAGTGGGACTAGGGACACTACATCTTTTACGATAAGGATCCTAAGAGAGGAAGAAGGGGGAGGAGAACTCGGAAGAGGAACATTCTAAAACAAGTTTCCCTTGTATTTCTTACCACGACTGATAAAGAAGACTTTTGGGGAGAGAGGAGACGTGGGCGGAGAGGGAGGAGGTTCTTATACCCGAAGGGACGAAGTCGAAGTGAGGAAAGATGGGATTGTACACGACGGAGAAAGTACGACTTAGGGTCCTGACTCTGGTAAAAAGACAAATACCGGAGTGCTGAGGCTTCGTGGAGGTAGGAGTATCTGTAGATCCTATGTCTCGGAACTTTGGGGGGTTCCGAGCGAGGGACCGAAAGAGTTTTCTTCAGATTGTCGTAGTGTTGGATAGAGCACTATCCTAAGATACTGTGAACCTTGTGACGGAGGTTCAGTCGTGAAAAGGTGAGACGTTTTACAGATGTCGGGGATTGGGGAGATAAACACTCAATTGTTTTTTCTACTCAAGTTTATATCTCTTTTGGACCTAAATGAAGAATTGTTCCCTTCACTTCACTTCCAGCAAGTCAGTACAGACTGAGCAACACTGGAGTACCTGACTCCAGGCGGTCGGAGGAGACAAGTACCCTAAGAGGCCCGTTCTCATGACCTCACCCATCGGGGAAGGGAAGAGGTCCCCGAGAAGGATTGGGCCTCTAGTTTGGGTCCAGAGGTCGTGACGTCCGCCTAGGGTTTACTTTCCCAGTATTATTAAATTTTTATCGTTTGGTCAAAACTTAAATATTTGTTTTATTTAAACCGAGAAATTTTGGAACGACCTAATTTTAAAAATTTTTAGGACTTTTTAGATATCCAGAGATAAGACCAAGGTTGTCACTGTACATCGAGACTCTGGAGTCCGTGACACGAGGGACAGACTGAACCTCGAAAGAATACTGACACTTTGTAAGGTTCCCGGCCGTAACATTAACGGGCACTTCCACAGACTCCTCCCTTAGCCCGTGGTCCAGTGAGGGGCCAGAGGACACTTCATCCTCTTAGGGAAGGGAGACTCAGTCTCGTTTAGTAAAGAAGACGAACCAAAACCGGAGACACCTTCACCGTGGATAGTGTAGTACAATCTCGGTCGACAACCAAACGGTCAAAAGGGTCGGTTTGTTGCGAGTTCAAGATGATGACACAACGTTCTTTCTCTTTTATGTTTAGTTTGTCCGAGTCCATCACTTCGACTAAGTGAATGCATTGACTATCCGGGTCAACAGACGGACCGGACTCCAGACCAACCTGAGTCCGGGGGACATCACACTGACCCGGGATGAAAGGGAGGAACCGAGACGAAGACACTACAACCGGGGTAAGGGTCCAGAGTCCTCCTGACCTCCCCGACGGTCGTCCAGGACGTCAATATAGGTGGGAGGTAGGGTAAGTTTCCCTTTCTCTCGAAAACGAGGACACCAAGGTTACCTTCTCTGATAGGGGGGGAAAGAGACTTCGGGGACGTTTAGAGAAGGACGGTATAACTAGTAAGCCCAGGTCATAGATAGGGACTTGGTCAGTGACTCCGGTCTTTCTTCTCTATGTCATTAATCGTATTTGGTTAGTCCACGGGGACGGAGGACCCTCGACCCCCGTCTCAGTCGAGGTGGGTGTCCGGACCGACCCCTGTCCCCTCGTCACTTAGAAGTCTAAGGTCCCACCGTCTTCGTCCCGCCCCCCGGTCTCCGACGTCAAGGCAAGTATGGACCACCCATGGAACCGTTGTTGTAAGAGATGACGGACGAAGTATACGTCATCTGGAATCGTTCACTTGTACCGCTGAGACACACTAAATGTAGACTGAAGGGACCCGGGTTGCACGTCACACAAGTCATCTCCAAAAGTACCAGGTAAAAGAGTCTACGGAGACGTAGACTTTCGCTACGGAAAGTGTACGGAAAGTCTACACAAGTGATAGTCTACTACGGAGAACCGACAAGGGTCTCTGCCACCTAAGGCATAGACTTACCTTATCTACCTCCCGTCACCGTTACTCTCCCTCATTCTCACTCTCGTCGTTGAAGACCCCAGAAACCCCACAAAGGACGGCCGGTACGACTCTCGAAGCCTTGACATAAATGTTGTGTCCTTACGATCACGTCTTAGTACGCCTGGTTTGCTGGGGGTACATACTAAAGACTACACTGTAACTGGTGTTTTCCCGTATCCGCCTACGTTTTTATTTTGTGGTCGCTCATGGGACTCAAGGAAGAGGAGCACTATTTTAACGGACGTGACTCGAAGATTGTCTTTCTCTGCCCGCTTTCTGCTCATCTTTAATCGACGGGGTGGGGGTAAGAACTCCACGTTAGACCGTAAATCGACCTCCGTCGATGACATTTTTCTAAACACCGTCACTGACACTTTCTCTTTACATTACAGTCCTAAAGGAGGGGCCGCCCCGGGGTCACCCAGTCACGTCTACCGTGGGGTGGTACGTCACTCGACTTTTATGTATAATTTCCGATAAAATATCTGAATCGTTTGATACGACGAACTTGTATTACCTTATACTCGATCGATTATTCTAAGACACACTTTTACAACTAATTATACCTATGTCGTAAACTTTATTACATTTAATTTTTTTTTTTTTTTGGGGTGGGGCTTGAGTTTTATCGTACTTGTGTGACTACTATCGAGGTATTATGTACCCAAGTAAAAATTTATAAACTTTCTCACAAACCTCTTATCAATTATCTCACATACCCTAACCTTTAGAATCAAGCACCAATTAAAATTTCCTTAAGACGTCTTACCAGAAGAAACCCGTTTAACCACTATGTACAAGGTCATTTAATTAAGACGACCAGGGTCCGGTCGACCTACACCCATCACCAAAATCAGACTTCTGTTCCCACCCCTCACTCTCACCTTCTACCTTCCTTCCCGTCCTCCTCCCTTCCTGATCAAGGAGTCAAAGGAACTGGCTCCTCTTGGCTCGAGTTTTACTACTAAAACGTCACAACGGTTGGACCTTTGAAAGACTTGGACGCAGTCGTTGAGTCCCACTGAGGTCTGTCTAAATGGAGGGACTAGTGACTTCGGGGTCAGAGTTCGTTATCACCATGTAAATAACTGCTAGATGACAGTTGGGAAACCAATTATATACCACAGGTCGGGACATCGAGTCTCGATGTCTCCCCTGGTGTCTTCACTCACCCTGTCTTACGGACAGTAGTCATGTGAAAGGTAAAGTAATCTCCCTGTTGATACTACATAATTTGTCGACCCTTTTTGTGTATCACTTCACGTTCTACCTTTTCATGGCTCTTTTATTTTTTCACGGTATTTACTTTTCCCTCTCCTTCATTACTTACGATCTCGTTAGTTCTTTAAGAGGACTCTCCTCCCCCTTAATACAACCCAGAATTTTACACCGATACTAAACCTAATAATGTAATTTTTTTTTTTTTTTTTGAGTTTCCGTTACTCGTTTCCCTAGGGCCCCGTCACTCAGGGTGGGTGGGTCCCATCCCCACACTATCCCGTTTCCTCTACCTTTCGACCGGGTCACCTCCCCTCCAGTTAGGGTCTCCCAGTGCCCTCGGTTCACAAGTCCTTGAGTCCACACTAAGCCATCTCTTCTCCATCAGTAACCTCCGAAAACTCCCTAAACGGACTTTTCTGAACGTCTGTTTATGGTCCGCCCTGACACTCACTCGACGTCACTACTCTCTCGTCTCCCTCCTTTCTGGTCCGTTCTGGGTCCGACTCTGTGACCGACAAACTTTACGCTACTACACCCAAATCAAGAAAGTTTGAAGTTAAAAGATGGGCGATCTATACTCCCACCGAAAGGACCACAGAGTCTACCGTCTCTTAGGAGGACGTTACGACCTCTGAAGTCAAGTTAGGACCAAGTTAGGGACCCAGCCCTTCTAGGGGACCTCTTCCCTTACCGATAGATGAGGTCACAAGAACGGGTCTCTTAGGGTACCTACTGAGGGTACCTACTGACCACCCGATGTCAGGTGCCCCCAGAGTCTTCAGCCTGTACTGCCTCGTTGATTGTAAAAGTGAAAGTCTGTACTCCCACTATGGAGACTATGGGTCCCGATACAAATCTGACAATTATAGTGAGTTTGTGAGGACAGACTTTTTTAGTTTAAAACACATTAGACTTTCTACTAAACGAGTGACCCCTTCCCCAAGGACCCGGACTTGAAGACTCACGGAACGAGACAGACCCTGTACACCGGAGTCGTTCTGGGGGACTTCAGACGTCGACGAGGGGCCGGGGGACCGTTATGGACACTATATCGTCCGGGAGTTATTCACAGGTGACTTCCCTCTCTACCTTGTGGGAAGATGAACCCGTCTCAAAACTAAAGAGATTCCGAAAACATTCCTCCATCCCGACTTACTTACTCTACCAATCTCTCGTAGTGGCTGAGTTACCTGTACTTGAACTCGTTTGAGACCCTTTGTCACCTTCTGTCTCCTCGGACCGTACGACGTCACGTACCGGAAGGTTTCTCGACCTGTACTGAATCTCTAACTTGTCGTCATCCTGAATCACAGGAAGACCTCCGGTATAGAAGAGTTTCTCGCGGGAGGGAAACAAATTATTCTCTATAAATGTACCGGTCCGTTGTTGATGTCACACTATTCACGTCATGTAGTCAGTTTAGTCTGAGTTTTACTACAGAAGTCCCTCTACTGAGACGCCTGTCAGATCCTCTTCTTCCTTCGTGTACCAGATTGTACCGTCGACTCTTCCGGGCTACGTCACGTCACAGGCCCGTTACTCGGTCTGGCACGTGACTACGGTAGGTAGTCCGGGTCTAAGTCAAAGTCGGGGCAGTCGTCACCGAAGAGACACAGAGAGTCGATTAGGACGACGTCCGGTCTATCTCGAACCCACCAAATAACCCCTGTCTCATCTTAGGTCCCATAGTACAATGTTGGGTACGGAACCAACACTACAGAACGTTTCCACGACTAAAAGGTCCTGATCCTCCCGAGAAGACGTTACGTTTCAACCGTATCCATGTCTTAATTTTCGCTGACTACAGTACTCTTAACCACACTCTTTTAAGTGTGACGACACAATGAGTGGTACGGACTTCAGTCATTTTTGTGTCAGTGGGTCGAAGTTGCATTTATGGAGTCCAAAGTGTCTTAAAATTTGGGTCTTTAAGTCTCTCGAAGATAAAACAGGAAGGAGTAAAGAAAAAAATTTGTCTACTCTTTTGACTCTGAGCCTCCCTTACTTCACTGAACAGGGTCCAGTGTGTAGAGTATCGTTTTAGAACTAATTTCAAATCTCAAAGATTGAAGTCAGGTTGAATCCCTGACAGACTTTAGATGAGGGAAATTTTTCAAAACAGGGGATTATCATGATTTCTATACAAAAAAAGGGTCTACGAACAAACGTACAACAAAACTTTACTATCGACTGACCCTTAATAAAGGTTTTTAGTTACATATCTTATAGTGGTGGTAGGTGGCTCGATGACTTTGGCTTTTGACTCAATAGGAAGTAGGTTGAGGAAGGGGGGTAATGACCGGGCCCGTTGTAGATTAGACGACTCTCGAGGACGAAAAAGATGAAAATTTTACGTAAAGTTTAGGAAGATGAAGAAAGATGGAGGCAGAGACAAGATTCGGGGTTATAGAGAAAGACGTGGAGGACGTTTCGGAGGGTAAGTAAGAGGTGTGACCTGAGTCTTACTAGTAAAAATAAGACCATTAGTTGAAAAATAAGACTTTATTAATATCTAAGTTTTCTTTAACGTTCCTTGTCACATCTTCCTCTAGGGTATATCGATAGCGGGTCAGAGGGGGTCACCATTGCAGAACGTATTGCTAGTCTGTCATAGTTTGGTCCTTTAGCTGGTGCCACGATAGGTGTCTCAACTAAAGTCGTCAAAATGGACGTGAGAACACACACACATACACACTTACACACACACGTATATGGTGGTGTTAGTTCTTATTAGGAGTTTGTGACACTTAGTCAGTACGATGGAGGAACGACTTTAGAGAGTTACCGAAGGGTAGGAAAATCTTGTGTGAGTTCGAGGGTGGGTTCGTGGAAGAGTCGAAGGAACGTCTGGGGAGTGACGACGGACCAACCCGGGGCGTCCGGGAGTCTCGAAACTGTGGACGGCGACGAAGGTAGACCAAACGAACAAGAACGGAGAAGAGAGGAGACGGGTAAGAGGAGGAAGTCCAGAGTCGGGCGTCCGGAAAGAGCCACTGACGACCGATACAGTGTCATCGGACCAGTAACGGGACGTCGTGAACAGTGTCAACCGTGTCTAGGTATACGACCGAGGGAAACGAAGAAACAAGGAGCCCCTTTATTTACGACACTTCCGTCTGTGGAACAGTTGTCAATAGGGGAATCTGGACTTATGGCTCGGACCACTGGTCATTTGTACAACTCCTACTTTCAGTCCCCGGCCAGACACAGAATTACGGGTCTTACTCACTCCCGTTGAGTCCCCGATTTAAATTAATTACTCTTTTCTTTCGTATAATATATATGTCTCCTTTTAGAGTACAAAATTTTTCTCATTAACGGGATATGACTTTTGTTTATTATGAAATTCTTACGTTTCCATACTTTGAAACATTAAAAAAATTTTCAGACATAGGTCAGGAAAAATTTGATACCTTTTCTTTCAACATGAACGACAAGAAATAGTATATCCGAAAAAACCCAGTCACAAATTCCGTCAGACAAAGAAAAATGTACAATATAATTATAAAACATAGGAATTCTTCTGATAGTTTGGGTAGAGATCTATATGACTCTCATTTATAAGGTTATCATGTGACAACGTAACTTGTGTTTCACACACGAGTACACGGACCCTCAAAAGTCGATGAAGGTGTATCCCCCGAAGTTCTAACGACTGTTGCCAATCCAAGTCAGGACTTGGGTTCTGACGTCTCCGATGACCCAATTCGTTTTGAGTTACTTCTGCAGTACAGTTGAGCGGTCTGTGCACTGTAAGTCATGAAGGATGAGTGGTTCAGGAAATATTTTTGAAAGAAAAAGTTATGTTCAGAAAACCTACGTAAGTACAATGTATTATATCTCCATTTTTAATTTTTATACATATATATCGACGGTGTCTTCCGTTACCCTGGAAACAACAGGAAAAAATGAAACTTGACTTCCTCAGTAGGGTTCACTGTGCTTGGTAACTTGTGTGTCCGGGAAGACGATCTGACTGACCAGTTCAGAGGGTACCCTGTGAGAGGACACATCCTCGGCTAGACCTGTCCTGACTCTTCGCCTTCCTTAGACGGAAAGGCAAAGAGGTACAAAGGGTAAAAGACACAGAACTCCTATAAAAGTGAGACGAAGGACGTCGGAGTAGAGGTAGTCTTCGGGCGTCCGTCCCTGGACAACTGAACGAGGACAGAGGAATCCGTTAGATCTGAAGTTACAATTAGGGAATATAGTTTGTGGGTAGTTAACCGTGATGGCGCCTAGTCCGTCTCTGTGTGTCTAGTTTCTGTAGGTGAAAGACCGGTCGATCTTCCCGGACGGGACTCACACCTATTCACCCGTCCGCCGGATTGGTCAGTCTGTACCTCCGACCACGACCAATACACACAATAGGACCGGTTTGGTCGACTCCTCCTTTTTCCCTTATTCGAGACTCGAGACTTCCTCGTGGAGGAGGTTCGACAGGAAACGTGTTCTTAGTTTCGACCGTTAACTCGGGAAGACGACCCTGTCGTCTCCGTCAACTCGAGACCCTGTTCACCGTCGACGAATTGAACAGGGGAGAAAGGACTGGGACGTCGTCACTTCACTGGTCTCCCCTACCTGTTAAGGAGATGGTTTGAAGGACCCTAAAGGAGAGAGAGTAAAAGAATCAAAGGTAAGACATAAAAATAAATGACTTCCATCGTATGGACAAATGTCGTTACTAAAACAAAATAAATAAATAAAAATTAAACAATAATTCAATATCAACTAAATGTTACACAATCAAAGACGACTTCTCTTTACACTAAGTGAATGTATATTTATATAATTATATATACATAAGGAAAGTATATAAAAGTTAATACCAAAAAGTGTCCTATAACTTATATCAAGGGACACGATATGTCATCCGACAACAACTGATAGGTAAAATATGTATTGTCAAACGTAGACGAGTAGGGTTCGAGGGTGGGGTAGGGAGGGAGTGGACGGGAGGAACGACCGTTGGTGTTCAAATAAAAGATACAGAGACTTAGTCAAAGACTAAGCGTCTATTCAAGGGAATACGGTATAAAATCTAAAATATGCATATAAATCTAAAGAACAAAAAGAGTCATATTATTAGAGATCCAGGTAGGTACCACGACCTTTACCGTACTAAAGTAAGAAAGAGTACGACCTCATTGTAAAGTAACGTATATGCACAACGTAGAAGAAATAGGTAAGTAGACGGTTACCTGTAAACCCAACAAAGGTACACCAAAGGTATCGAACCGATAACATTTATCACGACGACACTTGTAACCCCACGTACATAGAAAGATTTAATATCAAAACAAACCTATATATGGGTTATCACCCTAACAACCTAGTATACGTCTCATGTAGTACTCTTTATGACCCGACCTATTTCGTGTTCCACCTTAGTTCTAACGACCTCTTTATAGTTATTGGAGTCTATACGTCTACTGTGGTGGGAATACCGTCTTTCACTTTTTGATTTCTCGGAGAACTATTTTCACTTTTTCCTCTCACTTTTTCAACCGAATTTCGAGTTGTAAGTCTTTTGCTTCTGGTACCGAAGACCAGGGTAGTGAAGTACGGTTTATCTACCCCTTTGTCACGGTCTGAAATAAAACCCCCCCGAGGGTTCTACCACTAACGTCGGTACTTTAATTATCTGCGAATGAGGAACCTTCCTTTCAATACTGGTTGGATCTGTCGTATAATTTTTCGTCTCTGTAACAAACAGTTATTTCGAGATAGATTAGTTCTGATACCAAAAAGGTCACCAGTACATACCTACACTCTCAACCTGACACTTCTTTTGACTCGTGACTTCTTAACTACGAAAACTTGACACCACAACCTCTTCTAAGAACTTTCAGGGAACCTGACGTTCCTCTAGGTTGGTCAGGTAGGATTGCCTCTAGTCAGGACCCACAAGTAACCTTCCTGACTACGACTTCGACTTTGAGGTTATAAAACCGGTGGACTACGTTTCTCGACTGAGTAAACTTTTCTGGGACTACGACCCTTTCTAACTCCCGTCCTCCTCTTCCCCTCTGTCTCCTACTCTACCGACCTACCGTAGTGGTTGAGTTACCTGTACCCAAACCCACCAGAGGCCCTCGACCACTACCTGTCCCTCCGGACCGCACGACACTAAGTACCCCAGCGTGTCTCAGTCTGTGCTGACTCGCTGACTTGACTTGACTACCATCGAGGCAAAAATAGAAAAACTCCTCGGAGGTATGACGAGAGGCATCACCGACGTGGCAAGGGTGGTTGTAATAGAGGACCCTAAAAGCTAACGTAAACAGTAGAAGAACTCGTTTCGGGTCCAGTGGACTGTCACTCCGGTCCTTCGGGTCACGTCGGGACCGTGACGGTCGACGTAGTCTCCTCGTCCGGACCTTCCCCGGGGTTCGTCTCCGGAGTCTCGAGTGACGGGAGAGGGAGACGGACTCAAGATGAGATACTTCCCCGAAGAGATACATTACAAGTTCAGTGGGGGTCCAAATAGTCCCACGCAAAGTGTGACTTCTAAACTGAGGTTGGGATTGTTACAAAAGAAAGAAATAAAAAAGGTACGGACTAAAAATAAAAAGAAGACATGAGATAAAAAAATTTTAACCCTATATTAACGAAATATTACCACATAATTGAAGGATTTCTACAAAAGAATTAACGTAAAATTCTTAACCAATTTATCATGGATAAACATAAGGAGGGAAGGGAACGGGGGTGGAGGACGGAGGTCTCTCTTGACGACCACTTTCTTATGTTCAAGAAAGGACAGTTAAAAGGACGAGACAGGAGTGGGTCAGTCACTAAGACAACTTCTACCTTTACAGTAGCAAACAGTGATTAGGTGAAAGTCAACCCTCGACGAAGAAGAGGTAGCGTCCAGTGGCTCACGGCGCCTAGCGGGTCCTCGACGAGTCTAGGTCACACACAAATAAAAGGAAGTTCGGAAAGTCTTCCTGGTCTTCTACGAACCACGACTCCTTCTTCACTCTTGCACCTTCCCTGGCTGGGGTCCTAAGTCCACTCGGGTCCCTAGACGGGGTCCCGGGTCGTGACGAAGAACTGAAGAGATTCGAAGTCAAAGGAGTAGACACCTTACCCACGGTATTCTTATGCGTGGAGTGACCCAATGCTTGGAGTGGAGATATAGTGATTCGGGTCTCAGACCTCACACTTTCGAGGAGTTTCTACCATTAAGTGTCTATTACTAAGAGTAATTAGAAATTTTAACTTCATCTTATCTGCGCGTTATAATACGTCCCATATTCTCGTACCAAGTGTTAAAAATTTTCAATATAAGGTAATTATCAAGGTAACCTTGATAAAGTCATTATCAATAACATTTTATAACCGATAATAAAAATACAACATGTCATATAGGAATATCGAAAGAAACAAAATTAAGAATAAAAATTTCCTTGAAAAATAAATAAAACTAAATCGAAGTCAAGTCAAGTCAGTGAGTCAACACAGGTTGAGACACGTTTGGATACTTGGTGTCGTGTGGTCCGGAGGGACAGGTAGTGGTTGAGGGCCTCAAGTGAGTTTGAGTGTAGGCAGCTCAGCCACTACGCTACGTGGGTAGAGTGTGAGACAGTAGGGGAAGAGGAGGACTGGGGTTAGGGAGGATCGTAGTCCCAGAAAAGTTTACTCAGTTGAGGAGCGTACTCCACCGGTTTCATAACCTCAAAGTTGAAGTTGTAGTCAGGAAGGTTACTTGTGGGTCCTGACTAGAAGCAATCCTACCTGACCAACCTAGAGGAACGTCAGGTTCCCTGAGAGTTCTCAGAAGAGGTTGTGGTGTCAAGTTTTCGTAGTTAAGAAGCCGCGAGACGAAAGAAGTGTCAGGTTGAGAGTATAGGTATGTACTGGCGACCTTTTTGGTATCGGAACTGATCTACCTGGAAACAACCGTTTCAGTACAGAGACGAAAACTTATACGATATATTCAACCAGTATTGAAATGAAGGTTCCTCATTTGTAGAAACTTAAAGTATCGACGTCAGTGGTAGACGTCACTAAAACCTCGGGGTTTTTTATTTCAGTCGGTGACAAAGGTGACAAAAGGGCAGATAAAGGGTACTTCACTACCCTGGTCTACGGTACTTGAAACAAAAGACTTACAACTCGTAATTCGGTTGAAAAAGTGAGAGGAGAAAGTGAAAGTAGTTCTCCGAGAAATCAAGGAGAAGTGAAAGACGGTATTCCCACCACAGTAGACGTATAAACTCCAACAACTATAAAGAGGTCGTTAGAACTAAGGTCGAACACGAAGAAGGTCAGGTTGCAAAGAGTACTCCATGAGACGTATATTCAATTTATTCGTCCCACTGTTATATGTCGGAACTGCCTGAGGAAAAGGATAAACCTTGGTTAGAGAACAAGGTACGGGTCAAGATTGACAACGAAGGACTGGACGTATATCCAAAGAGTTCTCCGTCCAGTCCACCAGACTATAAGGGTAGAGAAAGTCTTAAAAGGTGTCAAAGAACACTAGGTGTGTCAGTTTCCGGAACCGTATCAGTTATTTCGTCTTTATCTACAAAAAGACCTCGAGAGGAGGAAAAAGCTACTAGGTCTCTTAGAACCGTTAAACCACAGACCAAGGAGACGGAAAAGATTTTGGTCGAACTTGTAGACCTTCAAGTGTCAAGTGGATGACGACTTCGGACCGAACCTCTTAAAACTCGTAATGAAATGATCGCACACTCTACTCACGTTAACACACCATCAAACTCGTAAGAAACCGTAACGGAAAGAAACCCTAACCTTACTTTTGACTGGAAAAGGTCAGGACACCGGTGACGACTCGAAAGGTTTAAACGACCGTATAATTCACGTCGTGAAAGTGTCGTAGTAGAAAGTCCTAAACTTGATCGAGTTGACCTTAAAGTAGTGGAGGTGATCGAAACAAGCATCACTACGAAAGATTCCGGGTGAACTGAAGTGTAAGGTCCTACAGACCGAGATCCACTTACTAGTATGGTAACACTAATAGACCCAGCACTTCTAGAAAAAACATGTCAAGAAGACACATAAGAACAGTGGAGAAGAATTATAGAAGACGAAGACAATCCAGGTATGGTAAGGACAGGAAACAGCTCGGGTCGAAACGTACTTTATAAGGGAACCATAGAGACTAAAAGAACTTCTCTAGAGATCAGAAAGGGTAAGTCAACAAAAGGAGATAAAGAAACGTGACTAACGACTCCTTCCGAAAGAATAGAGAGGAACGATAAGAAACCTTGAGACGTAAGTCTACAAATATAGAAAGGAAAAGAGGAAACGAAAAACGGAGAGAAGAAAAGTGTCGATAAACATTCCGGAGGGGTCTGTCGGTAAAACGAAAAAACGTAAAGAAAAGGTACCCCTACCAGAACTAGGGACAGAGGACATGTTACAGTACTTGGAGGTAGGTATCAAGTAGTCCGTGAGACAGATAGTCTAGATCAGGTATTTAGATAAAGAGCGAAGGTGACATATTAGTATTCCCTAAACTAAATCCAGTTAGGACTTACCAGATCACCAAAAGGGATGAAAGAAGTTAAAGTCAGACTTAAACCGTTATTCCTCAAGTACTNGACTACCATCGAGGCAAAAATAGAAAAACTCCTCGGAGGTATGACGAGAGGCATCACCGACGTGGCAAGGGTGGTTGTAATAGAGGACCCTAAAAGCTAACGTAAACAGTAGAAGAACTCGTTTCGGGTCCAGTGGACTGTCACTCCGGTCCTTCGGGTCACGTCGGGACCGTGACGGTCGACGTAGTCTCCTCGTCCGGACCTTCCCCGGGGTTCGTCTCCGGAGTCTCGAGTGACGGGAGAGGGAGACGGACTCAAGATGAGATACTTCCCCGAAGAGATACATTACAAGTTCAGTGGGGGTCCAAATAGTCCCACGCAAAGTGTGACTTCTAAACTGAGGTTGGGATTGTTACAAAAGAAAGAAATAAAAAAGGTACGGACTAAAAATAAAAAGAAGACATGAGATAAAAAAATTTTAACCCTATATTAACGAAATATTACCACATAATTGAAGGATTTCTACAAAAGAATTAACGTAAAATTCTTAACCAATTTATCATGGATAAACATAAGGAGGGAAGGGAACGGGGGTGGAGGACGGAGGTCTCTCTTGACGACCACTTTCTTATGTTCAAGAAAGGACAGTTAAAAGGACGAGACAGGAGTGGGTCAGTCACTAAGACAACTTCTACCTTTACAGTAGCAAACAGTGATTAGGTGAAAGTCAACCCTCGACGAAGAAGAGGTAGCGTCCAGTGGCTCACGGCGCCTAGCGGGTCCTCGACGAGTCTAGGTCACACACAAATAAAAGGAAGTTCGGAAAGTCTTCCTGGTCTTCTACGAACCACGACTCCTTCTTCACTCTTGCACCTTCCCTGGCTGGGGTCCTAAGTCCACTCGGGTCCCTAGACGGGGTCCCGGGTCGTGACGAAGAACTGAAGAGATTCGAAGTCAAAGGAGTAGACACCTTACCCACGGTATTCTTATGCGTGGAGTGACCCAATGCTTGGAGTGGAGATATAGTGATTCGGGTCTCAGACCTCACACTTTCGAGGAGTTTCTACCATTAAGTGTCTATTACTAAGAGTAATTAGAAATTTTAACTTCATCTTATCTGCACGTTATAATACGTCCCATATTCTCGTACCAAGTGTTAAAAATTTTCAATATAAGGTAATTATCAAGGTAACCTTGATAAAGTCATTATCAATAACATTTTATAACCGATAATAAAAATACAACATGTCATATAGGAATATCGAAAGAAACAAAATTAAGAATAAAAATTTCCTTGAAAAATAAATAAAACTAAATCGAAGTCAAGTCAAGTCAGTGAGTCAACACAGGTTGAGACACGTTTGGATACTTGGTGTCGTGTGGTCCGGAGGGACAGGTAGTGGTTGAGGGCCTCAAGTGAGTTTGAGTGTAGGCAGCTCAGCCACTACGCTACGTGGGTAGAGTGTGAGACAGTAGGGGAAGAGGAGACTGGGGTTAGGGAGGATCGTAGTCCCAGAAAAGTTTACTCAGTTGAGGAGCGTACTCCACCGGTTTCATAACCTCAAAGTTGAAGTTGTAGTCAGGAAGGTTACTTGTGGGTCCTGACTAGAAACAATCCTACCTGACCAACCTAGAGGAACGTCAGGTTCCCTGAGAGTTCTCAGAAGAGGTTGTGGTGTCAAGTTTTCGTAGTTAAGAAGTCGCGAGTCGAAAGAAGTGTCAGGTTGAGAGTATAGGTATGTACTGGCGACCTTTTTGGTATCGGAACTGATCTACCTGGAAACAACCGTTTCAGTACAGAGACGAAAACTTATACGATATATTCAACCAGTATTGAAATGAAGGTTCCTCATTCGTAGAAACTTAAAGTATCGACGTCAGTGGTAGACGTCACTAAAACCTCGGGGGTTTTTATTTCAGTCGGTGACAAAGGTGACAAAAGGGCAGATAAAGGGTACTTCACTACCCTGGTCTACGGTACTTGAAACAAAAGACTTACAACTCGTAATTCGGTTGAAAAAGTGAGAGGAGAAAGTGAAAGTAGTTCTCCGAGAAATCAAGGAGAAGTGAAAGACGGTATTCCCACCACAGTAGACGTATAAACTCCAACAACTATAAAGAGGTCGTTAGAACTAAGGTCGAACACGAAGAAGGTCAGGTTGCAAAGAGTACTCCATGAGACGTATATTCAATTTATTCGTCCCACTGTTATATGTCGGAACTGCCTGAGGAAAAGGATAAACCTTGGTTAGAGAACAAGGTACGGGTCAAGATTGACAACGAAGTACTGGACGTATGTCCAAAGAGTTCTCCGTCCAGTCCACCAGACTATAAGGGTAGAGAAAGTCTTAAAAGGTGTCAAAGAACACTAGGTGTGTCAGTTTCCGGAACCGTATCAGTTATTTCGTCTTTATCTACAAAAAGACCTCGAGAGGAGGAAAAAGCTACTAGGTCTCTTAGAACCGTTAAACCACAGACCAAGGAGACGGAAAAGATTTTGGTCGAAATTGTAGACCTTCAAGTGTCAAGTGGATGACGACTTCGGATCGAACCTCTTAAAACTCGTAATGAAGTGATCGCACACTCTACTCACGTTAACACACCATCAAACTCGTAAGAAACCGTAACGGAAAGAAACCCTAACCTTACTTTTGACTGGAAAAGGTCAGGACACCGGTGACGACTCGAAAGGTTTAAACGACCGTATAATTCACGTCGTGAAAGTGTCGTAGTAGAAAGTCCTAAACTTGATCGAGTTGACCTTAAAGTAGTGGAGGTGATCGAAACAAGCATCACTACGAAAGATTCCGGGTGAACTGAAGTGTAAGGTCCTACAGACCGAGATCCACTTACTAGTATGGTAACACTAATAGACCCAGCACTTCTAGAAAAAANACCCTAACCTTACTTTTGACTGGAAAAGGTCAGGACACCGGTGACGACTCGAAAGGTTTAAACGACCGTATAATTCACGTCGTGAAAGTGTCGTAGTAGAAAGTCCTAAACTTGATCGAGTTGACCTTAAAGTAGTGGAGGTGATCGAAACAATCATCACTACGAAAGATTCCGGGTGAACTGAAGTGTAAGGTCCTACAGACCGAGATCCACTTACTAGTGTGGTAACACTAATAGACGCAGTACTTCTAGAAAAAACGTGTCAAGAAGACACATAAGAACAGTGGAGAAGAATTATAGAAGACGAAGACAATCCAGGTATGGTAAGGACAGGAAACAGTTCGGGTCGAAACGTACTTTATAAGGGAACCATAGAGACTAAAAGAACTTCTCTAGAGATCAGAAAGGGTAAGTCAACAAAAGGAGATAAAGAAACGTGACTAACGACTCCTTCCGAAGGAATAGAGAGGAACGATAAGAAACCTTGAGACGTAAGTTTACAAATATAGAAAGGAAAAGAGGAAACGAAAAACGGAGACAAGAAAAGTGTCGATAAACATTCCGGAGGGGTCTGTCGGTAAAACGAAAAAACGTAAAGAAAAGGTACCCCTACCAGAACTAGGGACAGAGGACATGTTACAGTACTTGGAGGTAGGTATCAAGTAGTCCGTGAGACAGATAGTCTAGATCAGGTATTTAGATAAAGAGTGAAGGTGACATATTAGTATTCCCTAAACTAAATCCAGTTAGGACTTACCAGATCACCAAAAGGGATGAAAGAAGTTAAATGTAGATTTCAACCGTTATTCCTCAAGTACTAGACTCGGTGTCAGTCGAGGACCAGAACAAAAACGACTGACATATCTCGAAGAGGTAGAAACCGACGTTTCTTATATTAGTTAGACTAAAGCCACAACTGGTAGACACTACAGGTACATATCTCAGAACAGAACACAACAACCTTCTCCCACAAACGATACTGGTCATACAAGAGAACCGTTTTGAGATAATCAGAAACGGGACGAAGTAAGGTATGAGGTTCCGGTTTAAACGGACAATGAGGTCCACAAAGAACTGAAGGATGAAAACGTAAGGGTATTACTTTACGTAAGGGTATTACTGAAGGATGAAAACAGGGGGTATTACTTTTCCTGTAGAAAAAAACCCACAATCAAGATTTTCCAGAACATCCAGAAGTATCTTGGCAAGTGGAAGGTGAAGAAGTCGCAATGACCAACCCCGTATCCGAACCTAATGGCACTATAACTTACCAAACGGAACCTTTACTTGTCTCTAGTAAGAGAGTAAAAACTATAATGTAGGTTCATGACTTAAAACCTGAGAAAACAACTGGTAGTACCAATGAGGTAAAGAGGATTCCCTGAGGACGGGTGTCATCATCTATATTACCAGTAGACTTAATTTAAGTGGGTAAGGTCAGGTAAAATCAAGCGACTAAGGATCTTACAGCTACAAGTGAGAACGATGGAGGACAAACTGGTAAAAGTTAAACGGAACTAAGTACCTGGATTGTAAGGTCCAAGGATACGTTATAACGAGAAATGTCGTAGCCTGGAACGAAGATAGTGGACAGTGTAGGTGTTGACCCATAACAAAGACGAAACCGAGGTGAGGAAAGAAAGACCTCAATAAAGAGGTGACTAGAGGTCATCATATAACCCGTGGATGACTGGACCCCTCCAGGAGAAAGTCATAGGATAGTAAAACGGAAAAGTATGACAAGTACCCCAAGAGTTCCGTTCTTATGACATCACCAAACGGTAAGGGAAGAGGTCACCTGGTGTAAGACAGTCTGGAGAGATGGCACTGGACAGGTAGAACCCACCGGGGGTGTCCGTACCGATTCAAAGTAACTCAATCTGTTCCGACACCAGGTACACTAGTCTAACTGATTAAAAGACATTAATACCAAAGTCACACAGACGGGAGACTACGGGAGTGAGTTGTGGATGGTAGAATGAACCTAAAGAGAATGGAACCAGCACCCCATAGAGAAGTACCGACAAGGTCGTTTCGCGTCGGCGACGAGGAATGGGACCTGCTCCAGCGGGGAGGACTGGAACTTGTACCTCATAGAGGAGAGTCGAATAAAAATAAATAAACCACTTTCAACGAGTCAGTACAGACTGAGGAACACTGGTGTACCTGATATGTCAGGTACCTTAAGAGGTCCGGTCTTATTCCCTCACGCATCGGTAAGGGAAGAGGTCCCCTAGAAAGGTTGGGTCCCTAAGTTGGGTCCAGAGAGTGTAACGTCTGCCTAAGAAATGGTCGACTCGGCGTTCCCTTCGGGTTCTTATGATCTCACCCATCGGATAGGGAAGAGGTCACTTAGAAGGGCTGGGTCCTTAGTTTGGCCCCAGAGGACGTAACGTCCGCCTAACAAAAATGGTTGACTCAATACTCCCTTCTAGAATAATCTTCCGTCCACCGATTATTGAATGTTCTTGACAGGAACGATAAGGTAAAATGTAATTCTACGATCGGATCGATTTCCCATTCGTTACCCTTGTTACTCCGTCCTCTACGGGGAGACACGAGGACCGTGAAAGAGAAAATAGAAAACCATACACGACCACTCGCCAGCACCGACTGTCCTTCTCGGGGGTCTCGGACTTCCTTCACCCTTTCTCCTTCATCACGGTATAAAGAAAAATTTCACGACCTTGAATAAGACCGCACAGACGACAGGGTCGTCAGACCATGAGGATTGGGTACAGTTTTAGACGTGTGATTCATTTTTAACAGTTCAGGGTTCGCGTGCCACATAAAAACAACCGTAGAAGGACTGTCTCAACCCCTGAACAGGAGGACAGTAAGTACAGTCACCTGCCTTCAGGGCGGGCATCTCCCCTTCAGGATCTTATAGAAGGGAAACATTTATACAGACGGTTAATATTCGTGAAAGAAATGTGTAAAGTGAACTCAAAGTGTTGGTGGAGACTCCGTCTTTCTTTTCCCAAACACCAGGAGTAAAATATCTGTTCTATTTCTCCTAACCTCTCTAACTCGCTGAACAGATTCCAGTTTGTGACAGTCACCAACTTGTCCTTATCTTGAGGTCCGACCCACCCCTCTTATAAGTTCTGTAGACTAATTACAAAATCTAGACGTCCATAGATCAACCACGTTGGGAACACTCGGTGAACAGTTTCCCTTTCGTTCTCCGACCCCAGTTGACCCCCTAGGGACTCTAAGAAACTACAACAGACCGCCCTTCACCTCGGTATGTGGAAAAGGGAGGGTAACTGGAGGTACTTCAGTAAGAGTCTACACCTTTACTCCCCGTGTCCTATTATGAAAGGTCACTCTGAAGTTAAGAAAGGAGATTCATGTCTCTCCGACTTTTTAGTGACCCCTTAGTCGTTTTAGGGAGTCATCGAGGTTTGGAAGAATTCGTTAAACACGACGGATTTAGGTTTTAATTCGAGACCGAAGCGGTACTCGACGACCGTTCGACGGACAGATTAATGTCATTCCATCCTTTGAGACTCTATAGGACATCTTGGTACTAATAATTGAATCGGACATTAACACAGAATCCTTCTGACAGTAAAATCTCACACTCGTCATTCTCCCGTATTGTCTCAGACTTAAGACCCACAACACCAATGAAACCGAAAACGTAAAGAGGGACATCAGTAGAGGTGTAAAGGAAGTCATTGTAAGGACGACCACAAAAACTGGACTTTTGAGTGGAAGAGGGACAGTCCTCTAAGTCAAAAGACTTGTCACAGAACTAAAGAAACCATTGATACCATTGTGGAGGTGTGTGTGACGGGGGCTGGGGTTTCTTCTTTGGTTGTTTCTTCATTCAAGTAGTAGTATATTCGCGGTGGAGTTCAGGACCTCTCCTTTACCTAAACAAACCCGTTTCGTCGGTGGTGGTAGGGAGGCCCTCGGGGACCATGGTGTGAAGACGAGTCGTTACGAGCGGAGGAGAGGACCCCGGTAGGACGAAAATCGTAGCGAGACAATAAGGAACAAAATGACGTCTCGTCACCATTAACTACAGCTGCTAGATAATTTGTCTACCGCCCTACTCGGCCTTCGTAGAATCAATTTGCTGTCAAGTTACGATAGTAAGAACAACTTTGTGAAATTGGAGACTAAATTAAAATAAGGTGACCCTAACTCCCAATACCAAAGACCGAGAGTAAGACGACGGTAAGTGGGCCTATGTGAGAGGTCTTTTCTCTGTTCGGGAGAGAGGACGGGAAGAAGGGTGGGTCTAACTCCCACACTCCACTTTTGTGTTTATCGTAGGTGACTCCCGGAAGAGACGACTCCAGAAAAAACGGTTGTCCGTCTACCCCCACCCATCGGAGGGACCGTACGTTGTTCCCTCCTCCCTTCTTTGGTAATGACGGTTCACTTGGAACTTTACCACCCCTTCGAACCAGACTACGACCCTTACGTTTGGGTCTCGGAAGGAAGGCCTCAAAAGAGACTTTAAACTAGGCTCGTAAATTGGAGAAGGAAGGACGCACATCCTTCTGAGAACGCACATCTTACTGTATTTGCCATGTCGTTTATTTCATAGGTCCGATTTTTCTTCTATTTCTAACCCTAATCTTGTACCAAAAGAATCTTCTCACAGAAAATTCACCAAAAGATCCACCACCACCAACACAAGTTGAGACGCTAGGGTGCCTGACTTCGAGAGGTCCGAGACGACAGGTACCCTAAAGGGTCCGTTCTTATTGCCCCACCCAACGGTAAAGGTAGAGGTCCCCTAGAAGGGGTGGTCCCTAATTTGGGCGTAGAGGACTGGCCGTCCACCTAAGAAATCGTGGAGGAAAGGATCCCGACAACATTGTTTCATGGTGTTTAACCCGCCGAATTTGATGGCGAAAGATCAGATCTCACTCTTCCGTTCTTCAGACTTTAGTTCCCCACCCGTCTCAGTATGAAGGAGACGTTAGACTTCCCCTTTAAGGGAGGATAGAGCAGACCAAAGACCACAAACGGTCGTTGGACACCACAAGGAATTGAACGTCTGTGTCGTGCGATTAGAGACGGAGGTAGTAGTGCACCGACAGAAGGACACGTAGATTCAGAGGGAACGAAATTATTCCTGTGGTCGGTACAAGGGTACCTGCCTCCTCGGACCATCCGATCTCAGGTACCCCAGCGCTTCTCAGCCTGTGCTGACTCGCCGAAGTGAAAGTGAAAAGTGAAAGGACGTGACCTCTTCCTTTACCGTTGGGTGAACGGACCTCTTGGGGTCCCTGCCCCATCGGACCACTCGACGGCAGATATTCCAGTGTGTCTCAGCCTGTGCTGACTGCACTGAATCGTCGTCGTCGTCGGTACAACCTAAACCTCGGTTGGGAAGGGATCACCAAGTCTGACATTTCTTAGACGGATGTTACGTCCTCTGGACCCAAGTTAGGGACCCAACCCCTCTTGGGGGCCTCTTCCCTTACCGATGGGTGAGGTCATAAGACCGGAATCTGTGTGCCATATCTGGTACCCCAACGTTTCTAAGCCTGAGTTGACTCGCTGAAAGTGAAAAGTGAGGACGTCATGCTGAAGTAAAATGAAATGAAGTAATGTAGACGTCACTGAGATAAAGTTTTATTTCAGGGTAGGGCTCCGTGACCCCAGTCCTGAATTCGTATGGAAAACCCCCTTACGTTAAATTGAGTTTTCTCCCCTCCTATGCCTTAGGTGATAAAGGGGCGATTCACAGGTCTCGTGCAAATCTGACTTCTCCTATGCTACCTTGGACACGGGACCCTTTGTCTGCACTTTACTACGGGAGTCGGGACTCCTTCAGAGCGAGCGCAAGAGGTCAAGTGGGGCTTATACTGGGCGTCGTGACGAGAGAACGGAAGGTCCAAGACTGTGGTAACAAGGAGGTAAAGGGTCTCTGGTACCGTACGGGTTCTCTCCTGCACGAGGACAAAACTCTTCAGGCGTGACTCCCGGACCGGGACGGTTTGGGTCCGTAACAAGAGTCAACTGCCGCTCTGAGACAGATTCGCGTGCGGACGGTGGAACACCAGTCCAAACGTAAGGGGGGGTGGAGTACTTCCGAAAAAATAAAAGAAAGAATTTAAATTAAAAATAGAACCTAATATCAACTAAATATTATAATAAAATCAAAGTCTACGTGTCGTTTCACTAAGTCAATACATATATGTATATAGGTAAGAAAAAGTCTAAAAAACAGGGTATATTCATTAATGTCTCATAACCCATTCTCAAGGGACAGAGATGTATTTTTAGTTTACTATAGTGAATATGCACCTTGGATTTTTTTTGCTATGTTAGGACTTATAAGAAACCTTCCTGACTACGACTTCGACTTCGAGGTTATGAAACCGGTCGACTACTCTTCTTGACTAAGTGACTTTTCTGGTACTACGACCCTTTCTAACTTCCGTCCTCCTCTTCCCCTACTGTCTTCTACTCTACCAGCCTACCGTAGTGACTGAGCTACCTGTACTCAAACTCGTTCGAGGCCCTCAACCACCACCTGTCCCTTCGGACCACACGACGTCAGGTGACCCAGCGTTTCTCACTCTACGTTGACTCGCTGACTTGACTTGACTTTTGACCTTCTTTTTTTTTTACGGATTCCAACCCCAAACTCACATTACTTAATTATTAATTAGTGGTGAGAGAGACGATGAACCTCAAGTCTCTATCTGAGTCCTCTATCTATTTACCTTTGTTTTTATAATCAAAATAATAACCATTCACGTCGACTTCTTACACCGTGGGTAAACACTGCTAGATCTTCCAGACAATTGTCAAAGTAAGAATTATAGAACTGGTCTCAAAGGTCTTATTCTTACGAGTTCTCATTCGAGAGAAAAAAGATCGAAAGGGAGAGAGAAACAGAAAGGAAGGAAAAATTTAAAACTAAAGACTAAAATTACTTTAACGGAGATCACAAATAGTAATTTTTATAACAACTAAGTCAAATTCCACTTAAAAATTTTAGTACAATTTTTTTTAAAATCCCGAAGGTTTTTTCAAAGATTTTCAGTCTGACCCATAATTTCTTATAGTCTATCGAAAACTTTTAAAAACTTCTAATAACGTATTAAAATTTAAAATTGGTTAAAAACATTATACTATATAAATCTAAAGAAGTATAAATTAATAAGACATGACGAACCTACTTAGAATAACCTTACATAAATCACTTCTATACAAATTTTATATAACTAATTAAATTTAACGATTAAGAAAGACATTTTAAATGTTCACCCTAAATATTCATACTAACAAAAACAAAACAAAAACCAGATGATAGAGACAACTCGAAACAATCATCTTAATAAGGATAAAAACGAGTTATTTAACCCTTCTCAATGTATATGAGACTCCAAAAAATAAATCGGACCCATTGTAACAAGAAACTCACAAACTTTTTCAGTGGTAGACTCCATCCTGTATTGTAAGAAACTGTTACAAAAATTAAAAATAGTATCATTGACTATAAAAAATCAGGTAAACTCTTAAAACGAACAAAAAGGGGACCTTTAACGACTAAAATAACTCCAAATTTTCCATAGGTGTGACTTAGCATACTTCAAACAACATTAAATTTTACAGGGAAACATTAATAAACTCTATGTTGGAATCAAGATTAAAACAATTTAACACAAAAGAAATAAATGCAAACGATCACACACAACACAAGAAAAAAGAGATTTCTTAGACACGGTGATAAATAAATTATTTGTTTAAAAAAATCTCTTCGTAAATTTTTAACTTTATGTTCTTAAATTCACAATGACAATACCACCGCGATCACCATTTCTCAGACGGACGGTTACGTCCTCTGTGTTCTCTACTCCCAAGATAGGGACCCAGTTTTTCTAGGGACCTTATCCTTTACCGTGGGGTGAAGACATAAAAACGGACCTTTTAAGGTACTCGTCTCCTCGGACCGTCTCATGTCAGGTACCCCGACGTTTTTCAACCTGTCCTGACTCGTGTGTGTGTGCAACGATTGATCCTCTTTTTTTTTTTTTTAAGGTCTTTAAACATAGTATATCACAAAGGAATTCTTAGTCGGGCTACACAAGACCCGTTGGTTAAAATGTCAGGTAAAGAGTTACTTGATACGTAATTATCCCAATTTTTCTTACCGTGCCATGTCGTTACAGGTATCGTCCTAATAAGTGTCATGGGTTTTACATCTTCGTTGTCTAGGTAGTTGTCCATTCTCTTATTTATGTCACATATGTGAGGCACTTTATAGTAGACCTAAATTTTTCGTTTCCTTAAGACTGTAATCGGTGTTACAACTCGACACTTTATTTGGTCTGTACTTTCCTGTTTATATTAAGGTCAATACACTTCATGAGTCTCATCAGTTGAGACATCTCTATCTTTTATCATACAACCAACGGTCCCTGATTCCGTCCTCCCTTCTCCCTTAATTACAAAATTACCTATAAAAATTACAAACTACAAATTGTCTGAAGGTCTGACCCTACCATTTTTTGGTAAGACATCTACCCTCCACCCTTACCAGTGTTTTGTGGTACTTACAGGAAGTGTGGAAGTTTGACAAGTGAATTTTTACCGATTTTACCCCTTCAAACACAAAACGTATAAAATGGTGGTAAAATTTTTTTTCATGTAAAACGTTAATCTTATAATACGTTATCCGTAATCCGAATCAAATCTACTTAGTAAGTATTTTGTTCTCATATCATTGAGTGAAGTAGATAATTCCTTATCTCTTTGTCACTACGGATCGGACGTTATACTTTCTCTAAAATTCAGTGACACAACGTCTTTTCGTGACTTACGGTAAGAACCAGACGTCTTTATAAGAAAATACGATTATAAAGTTCCTTTATGATTCTATCCCTCTAGTAGGACCTAATATCCTACCTCGGGTACCTTAGTCTTCTTCTCGAGGCCCGGAGAGAGGGGGACCAAGAGGGTCACCTGTCTCTCCCCATCTTCACCTTCAGTCTCACTGCATTACCCTCTTTTTGAACTGGCCGACAACGATCGATTTCATTAGGTGTAATTATAGATTAGTTTTTGAATTTATATTCCTTTTAATTTTCTATATTGGAAACCTGGAGATCTGAAAGGTCTCAGATCTGTATACTTTTTTTCTCCAAAGACCAGAAGGTTGTAAACACAACTCGTTAGAGTCGGAGGGTGGACCCGTCTACTCAGTAACTAATGCCTGCCCCACCAACGGAATCTCTCTTTACTCACGTTAAAGAGGACGAGACGGGTGAAATGTTAGTCTATCCGATTTTTGGACCTCTGAGTGGTACTCCACTGATTACAAAGTGTTACTTGAATGGGAGTGGTCTTCTCCTCCTTCATAGAAGTGGTAAAATGGTCCACAATACCCAACTCACCACGGGGTTTCCCTATACGACTACAGGGTGTCCTGTGTGACAGAAACGTCCACATCAGTTCAATCCTACTCCAGTATCCCATATTTTACTAACCATAGGACTATTCTTTTCCTCTGTGCATGTCTGTGTCTAAATGTTCCCCTTCCCCTTCACTTCTACGTGACCCTCTTACGGTACACTGAGGAGTCCGTCCTGACCTCACTTCAAAGATGGTCGGTTCCCCGTAGTTCCGAACGACCGAAGGTGGTCTTTATTTTTCTTTCGGGACTAGTCTAAGAGGGGACCTCTGAAGGCATCCTTGGGGCGGGACGACTGGGGAACTCAAGTCTGAAGACTGGAGGTCTTGACTCTCTGTTGTGTAAAGACAAGAAAGTTCAGTGGATCAAACGTCCCGAAACAATGTCGACGGACTCCCGACGGGACCACCGAGTCTGTCATTTTTTAGACGGACGTCACGTCCTCTGGGTCTAAGTTAGGGACCTAGTCTTTCTAGGGGAGCTCTTCCCTTACCGTTGGGTCAGGTCGTAAGAACGGAATTCTTAAGGTGTCTGTCTCCTCGGAGTGTCCGATGTCGGTCACCTCAATGTTTCTCAACCTATACTGACTCACTGACTGTGTGTGTGATCCTTTCCTTGTGTGGTCCGTAAGAGAATTTACGGTTCGTTAGTTACGGAGAGGATGTTCAGTGGAACAAAACAATTGTAAGACGGAGCATTAAAGAAGAATCTCCTCTTTATTCTACCGTTACTATTAAGGTAGTAGTCTACTATTAAAAAAATAACACATCTTTTCGTTATTACTTAGAGATGACCTTCGTTTATGTCATAGTGATTTACGATTCCTTACAACAAGACCTTGTATTGTAAAAATATAATTTTTGACAAAGACTGATTATAGTGGTGTCCCAAAAGCAGAAGAACAGATCTTACCTACGGTGTAGTAAACACCGATTCGAGAAAGTATTTTTCCGTAACAAAGGTTTTCTATTATATTATGTCTCCAACTCCTTAACGACAGTAGACAGTAGACACTCGGGGTTGGGTATGGGCCCGTCATGACAAACCGATAACGAACTCACTCTTTTCTTCGTGAGTCCTTTAGGCGGTCAGAGTCTTCAGTACAAAACTTTCTCCGTCTCGGTCAGAGGGAACTACTTAGTGCAAGACCTTGTTAGGGGTCGAAACACTCACGACGCAACAGTAAAGTCGAAAAAGGGACTCTCGAGAAATATCTTCAGAGAGGTGAATGTACGAGTAACCCAATTTATTGTACTTCAGGTACTTTAGGGTTTCAGAAAAGGGTTCTTTTACTCTGTTTTATGTCTGACCTTATTCGACCCTCTTCCTCCCTACAGTAAAGACTAAGGGCGAAACATTATGGGGGTGTAGACCTGGACAAGTGAAGATGGTGGAGGTTTGAAATACGGTGGTAAAGGAGGAAGATGAGGGGGTCAAAAGAAGGGGTTCTCAGCTCAGGAACGAATCGAGAGGAGACTTACCGACGTCACCAAGAAAAATCTAATATCAACTAAATGTTACAACACAATGGAAGTTCACATGTCGTTTCACTAAGTATATGCACACACACTGTGTGTGTATAGGAAAATTCTAAGAATAAGGTATATGTTATAAAGTCTTATAACTCATATTAAGGGACCCGATACCGAAGGGTATCGTCTCAGTAATGAAACGGTTGTTTCCAGGCAGATCAGTTTCAATAAATAGATCGTCAGTACATACCTACACTCTCAACCTGATATTTCCTTCGACTCACGGTTTCTTAACTACGAAAACTTGACACCACAACCTCTTCTGAGAAGTCTCAGGGAACCTGACGTTCCTCTAGGTTAGTCAGGTAAGACTTCCTCTAGTTAGGACTTATATGTAACCTTCCTGACTACGACTTCGACTTTGAGGTTATGAAACGGGTAGACTACCCTTCTCGACTGAGTAACCTTTTCTGGGACTATGACACTTTCTAACTTCCGTCCTCCTCTTCCCCTGCTGTCTCCTACTCTACCGACCTACCATAGTGACTGAGTTACTTGTACTCAAACTCATTCGAGACCCTCAACCACTACCTGTCCCTTCGGACCACACGATGTCAGGTACCCTAGGTTTCTCAACTTGTACTGACTCACTGACTTGACTTGACTTGACTTGACTACTACCGAGTCACCATTTGTTATCCAGACGGTTCGTCTGGTTTGTCCTCTACGCCCATACTAGGGACCCAGACCTTCTAGGAGACCTCTTCCTTTACTGTTGGGTGAGATCATAAGAACGGACCTCTTAAGGTACCTGTATCCTGGGACTTCCCGATGTCAAGTACCCCAGCGTCTTCTCAGTCTGTGTTGACTCGTTGATTTGTTGTCGTTACGCCCTTGTACTCCTCGTTCGGAAAGAGCTCAGGTCACCAAGAGTCTGAAGTCGTTCCCAGCCGCGGTGGACCCCACGAAGAACTATGGCTCGTGACCTGGGTGGGGGTCTCAAAGACCAAGTCACCTAGACCTCATCCCGGGCTCTCAAAAATTACAGATTGTTTGGGAGACCCTCACACCTACTACCCCTAGGTCCTGATATGAAATTCCTGGACAAAGGTGAGTAAGTACCACGAAATCCGTGACAACATGTTCGAGAAGTGAAAAGGAAGTCCCGTCTCCTCTAAAAAAAAATTAATTTTATAAAAACCATGTTATATATGTTGTAACTCCCGAAGGGACCACCGAGTCTACTATCTCTTAGACGGACGTTACGTCCTCTGGACCTAAGGTAGACCCCAACCCTTCTAGGGGACCTTCTCCCGTACCGTTGGGTGAGGTCAGAAGAACGGACCTCTTAGGGGTACCTGTCTCCTTGGACCACCCGATATCAGGTGCCCCAGTACGTTTCTCAGCCTGCGCTGACTCACTGACTCGTGTCGTGTCACGTGTTGTAATTTACGTGGTAGAAACGAAAAAAAGTCGCATGACAAGTTGTCACATTCAGGTAAGAGAGACAACACATTGGTAGTGGTGACAGGTGGTGTTAGGTCTTGAGAAAAACAGAACGTTTTGACCTTGAGACGTGGGTAATCTATTATTGAGAGGAAAAGGGGAGGGGGTCGGTCACTTGTTAGTCACATAAAAGATAGAAATACTTAAACCGATGTAATCTAGAGTATGTACACTAAAATATGTTCCAAATAGGAAAACACTGACCTACAAAAAGGTGAATCGTCTACAGAAGATTTAAGTAACTACGACGTGATACCCAGTCTTAAAGGGAGAAAAAATCCCAACTTATTATAAGATCACAGAGATGATATAACAAATAGGTAAGTAGACAGGTATCTGTGAACACAACGAGGGTAGAGAACCGATACCACTTTTTATCATGACACTTATATTTACACGTTTATAGAGAAACTCTGGAACGAAAGTTAAGAACATACATCACCTTACCGAGCTCGTCACCTCAAATAGTTCACTGAGTAGGACACCTAATATACCCTATTAAGAAATAGATTTCTTAGTTGTATCACTAGTGTGTATCTTTATATTTGAAGACGTAGTGTGTCAGGAGACCAGTAATCTAGATATATTTGATTTATAGGAAACTACCACAATTTCAACAAACACTCATACCTGATACATATCCACTCCAGTCAATCTAAATTTTCGTAGGACTTAAAAAAAGGAGATTGAAGTGTGAACTTGACTCTATTCTAAAACCACGTCTGTATCCGTGTGGGATAACAAAAACAAAAAAATCGGTATTCCAAGAAGAATTTTTTTTTTTGTGTTGAAAAAAAAACACAACCTCATATCGACTAATAAAGTACGTTTCTACCCGAGCTATTTCCTGTCTTTATCATACCTGGATTGTCTTCGTCTTGTATAATTCTTCTCCACCGTTCTTATGTGTCTTCTTGACATGTTTTTTCTAGAAGTGTTGGTTCTATTAGTGCTACCACACTAGTGAGACTCACTAATGAGACTCACTAGTCGATATGCGGTTGTGTTTTATTTTTCCAAAAAAAAAAAAAGAAAAATTTTCTTCTTGGACTACCGATTTTTTTTTGTTTTTGTTATCACGACCCCAGGTCGGGGTCACCTAGGTCCCTTAAGCTTCCCCTCTACCTCAGCCGCTCCTTTTTGAATAAATAAATCTTTATATTTCTTTCTAATCCTTTCTTATCACATCATCCCTTTAATCACCTCCTTTCTCCGACTTATTAAACCAAATGCACCTTTTGGTTATTTCAAGGTTCTGTTCCTTGAACGTGACAGATGCAATCAGACGGACGCGGGGGAACTTATCGCCTCCCACGGGGCGGAACCCGAGGGAGAGCGCATCCAAAATCTTCGGTCCCGTCTATTCATCTGAGGTACTCGGAGACGCAAGGTTCCCTAGTCGGACTTTTCCTCTCCCTCCCTCTCCCTCTTTCTCTCTCTCTCTCAGTTGTGCCCCCTCCGGTTCGAACACGTTTTTAGAGTATTAAAATAAAAATTTTCCACAAATATATGGGATTCAAAATGTACTACCTCCTATGTCTCAGTACGTCCCCGTCGTCAGGACTGGGAAAGACATATAGAGAAACATATGTTTTCCAGAGTCCACTAAATGTAATAGAAGACCGGTTCTCCGAACAATTGTGAAATACTGAGAGAAGGAATTACTTACAAGTAGAGTAAAGGGGACTTCACAAAAAGAAATTAGACGTAGTGGGAGTTTCGTGATTTCAATGTAGGGTTATCTTGTTTCCACGTCACCCAATATTGTTTCTTCCATGAATTGAGTTTCTAGATAGAACGATGAACAAAAAAGATATATGGTTAATATAGTTGTTTATTTTCTATATTTTTCAACTGTCGTTCATAACCGAGTTGTTAACTTTGGGAATTAGTCAGGATAAGATTACTAAAACTGAGGAGTCTTCGGGGATGTAAGGATCCTACAAAACTCGAAGGACACGGAGAGGGCCAACCTTCCGACGTTTGTTAGTGGACGCGTCGACATTCTCAGAACATCCGTCCGATCTTTCGGTAGTCTCCCCAAAAACCTAACTTTGTGAACATAATACGGGTCCTCTAAATAATAGATTTTCGAGATTTAATTGAAATAGGTCTTTTTCCACCACCCCCCTGTCGGGGGACAATTACAGTCTTTTCATCCACTTTTCGTGTTATGTCATTCCGTCCGTCTGAGACCAAACCCCTGTCTACGTGCTCGTCTAAGTCGCTCCGAGAGAATTCCGGCCTGAGCGGAAACGGACAGTCTGGTTAATTGGAGTACTGGAAACGGTACCCGTCCTGAGGAGCACGACCGAGGGCCGTGTTATCCCACACGGATACAGACGTGGTTTTACAATAAAGTCAAGTTCACACTTCAATCTCCTTTTTTAAGTCTTACGAAAATTTGGATTGACTGGAGTGGATTCACCCGGAATCTTTCGTAGTGATGCTTGTTTCGATCACCTCCACTACCTTAAGGTCAACTCGAGAAAGTTTAGGACTTTCTACTACGACACTTTCACGACGTGAGTTATACAGTCGTTTAAACTTTTTGAGTCGTCACCGGTGTCCTGACCTTTTCCAGTCAAAAGTAAGGTTAGGTTTTCTTTCCGTTACGGTTTCTTACGAGTTTGATGGTGTGTTAACGTGAGTAGAGTGTACGATCATTTCATTACGAGTTTTAAGAGGTTCGGTCCGAAGTCGTCATCCACTTGGCACTTGAAGGTCTACAAGTTCGACCAAAATCTTTTCCGTCTCCTTGGTCTGTGGTTTAACGGTTGTAGGCGACCTAGTGCCCTTTTCGTTCTCTCAAGGTTTTTTTGTAAATAAAGACGAAAGAACTGCTGCGGTTTCGGAAACTGACACACCTAGTGTTATTTGACACCTTTTAAGACTTTCTTTACCCTTATGGTCTGGTGGACTGGACGGAGAACTCCTTGGATATACGTCCAGTCCTTCGTTGTCAATCTTGACCTGTACCTTGTTGTCTGACCAAGGTTTATCCTTTTCCTCAGGCAGTTCCGACATATAACAGTGGGACGAATAAATTCAAGATACGTCTCATGTAGTACTCTTTGCGACCCGACCTTCTTCGTGTTCGACCTTAGTTCTAACGGCCCTCTTTATAGTTAGTGGAGCCTATACGGTTACTGTGGTGGGAATACCGTCTTTCACTTTTCCTTGATGTTCCGGAGAACTACTTTCATTTTCACCTCTCACTTTTTCAACCGAATTTCGAGTCGTAAGTCTTTTGCTTCTAGTACCGCAGATCAGGGTAGTGAAGTACCGTTTATCTACCCCTTTGTCGTCTTTGTCACAGTCTGAAATAAAACCCCCGAGGTTTTAGTGAAGTCTACCACTGACGTCGGTACTTTAACTTTCTGCGAATGAGGAACCTTCTTTTCAATACTGGTTGGATCTGTCGTGTAACTTTTCGTCTCTGTAATGAAACGGCTGATTCCAGGTAGATCAGTTCCGATACCAAAAAGGTCACCAGTACATACCTACCCTCTCAACCTGACACTTCTTTCCACTCGTGGCTTCTTAACTACGAAAACTTCACACCACAACCTCTTCTGAGAACTCTCAGGAACCTGACGTTCCTCTAGGTTGGTCAGGTAAGACTTCCTCTAGTCGGGACCCTAAAGAAACCTTCGTTATTACCATTTCGACTTTGAGGTCATGAAACCGGTGGAGTACGCTTCTCAACTGAGTAACCTTTTCTGACTACGACCCTCCCTAACCCCCGTCTTCCTCTTCCCCTACTGTCTCCTACTCTACCGACCAATCGTAGTGACTGAGCTACCTACACTCAGACTCATATGAGGCCCTCAACCACTACCTGTCCCTCCGGACCTCACGACGCTAAGTACCCCAACGTTTCTCAGCCCGTCCTGACTCGTTGACTTGACTTGACTTGACTTGACTATCGACTGATTGTTACAATATTGTTAAAGTCCACCCGTCGTTTCCCTGAGTCACTTATGTACAGGTAAGGTTTGAAGGATTGATAGGAAAGGGGGTGAGGAAGAGAGGTAGGAAGGAGGACAGTGGGTGTTCAAGTAAGAGATTTAGACACTCAGACAAAGATAAAACCGGTGCTGTGTACCGTACACCCTAGAATCAAAGGGTTGGTCCCCAACTTGTACAGGAACCATCACCTTCACGTCTCGACATTGGTCACAAAGGGGTCCCTTCAGGGTTCGTGCAGGATAGAATTCGGAAATCACACTTATGTACTATATTGTGAACAATTTATTCATGAATTATCTTTACGAACTACTGTCCAACAAACACACTTAGTAATCCTTGCCACAACGGAGTGAGTTAGGGCCCTTCAGAGAAAGGACCTTTCACGAGAAAGTGGAGTAAAGTGAATGGGACGTTTATGTGAACGTCTTACAATGATTTCGTCTTCCTAAGTTCCTACCCCTAGTAATCTAAGTCGTGGTCGTGACCTTCATTTCTGTATACACACAGAACCCTTTTACACAAGAGATCTCATTTCTACAAGTGTCACACCAGACGTCTGACTGGTTAGGTAGGTGAGAACTAGTGGTCAGTACTTTACTCTGTACTCGTGTGTCACCTTACCTTTAAGTCCGTTTCAGTGATGTGATGTGTGACAGATCCAGTCGACTGAAAAAAAAGAAAACATCGTTCTCAAAGAGTTCCTTCCCTCTCACATATCTAATCTAAGACCACGTCCGAGGGAGTTAACGTGACAGGGTCCAGTGTGACTCAAACAACTCTGTCATCTTCGATACAGGAGGTCCCCCAGAACAGGACAGAGTCTACCTTATTCTCTGGTCCGTATGAACAGATAATATCGTGAATAACGTGACATAACATTACCAGAAAAACATTTATATTGTAAATAAGTCACAGATAAAAAATTCATATTTTTATGTACACGACACGGCTCACGAGACAACATAGACTGAGAAACGCTGGGGTATCTGACATCGGGAGGTCCGAGGCGACAGGTACCCTAAAAAGTCCGTTCCTACTACCGCACCTAATGGTAAGGGAAGAGGTCTCCTAGAAAGGCTAGGTCCCTAGTTTGGACGTAGACGACGTAACGTTCGTCTAAATAATGGACGACTCGGTAACGCCTTCGGGGGTATTTTTATATTATCATGGACGATCGCTAAGTACCCCAACGTTTCTCAGCCTGTGCTGACTCGCTGACTTGGTACTTTTTCTTGCTGCAAGACTAGGCATAATTTTGTCCCTACTTAGAACTTCTGAAAACCGATTCACTTTGTTCGGTAAGTGTTTTTCTGTTTATGACATACTCAGGTGAATGTCTTCCAAGGATCCTGTCAGTCTTAGTATTGCATCCTTCACCCAAACTCCAATGGTCCCGGACACCCTTCTCTTTCACCCCTTAATGACGAAGTGCCAATCTCCCAAGGACAAACCCCACTACTTCGTCAAAAACCTTCTCACCACCACCCAAATGTTGTGACACTTACATGAATTACAGTAACTTGACCTCGGAATTTTTCTCGATCTTGTCATATAAAATATAATAATATAGAATAGTGTTATTTTTTCATCTTTATCATTTTTTTATCATGTACGACCAACTTTTCTTAAGTTTATTATATCTATATATATATTCCGTTTTACACGTGCTCTTCGGACTCTATCGGTTAGGAAACGGGTCAGAGATTTTGGCGTCCTTTTGTAGGGTCTAAACCCTTGGCGAGTTTTGCCCGTACCTTCAACCAAGCTTCCCCGGTTGTGATTCACTGAGGACCGTAGTCCGGTCAGCTTCTGTGTAACGAGAGTCTCTTTTAGATGTCCTCTTTCTACTTTATGGAAGGTGGTACCGACCGTTCTAGATCACGAAATTTCATATAGGAGTTTAGGACCGTTACTAACAGATTCTTATGTACCTAACTCGTGTGTCAAATGTTTTCACGTGAGTGGGCACGGAACGGTCTGGGCGTTGTGTGGGACTACGTGTGTCGACGCTAGAAACGAGGAACCGTTTCAGGAGCACCTCAGTCGTCCAAGTGACAGGGAAGGGCTTCGTTTGGGGAGGGAGAGAAGTGAGTAGAGGGTCGCAAGGGGTGTGGACAGGGACAAACAAATTTGGGGGCGAACCCTTCATACTTGTGGGAAGTCCTAGTCAGAGTGGTGGTACGAAGAAGACTGAGGTCAGAACCATCGGTAGCAGACGTAAAACTACCACACCTAGAAATTTTTACGACTACCCTCGTCACTGTCTTTTTTCCCCCTCGGATCCCGACTCCGAGCAGGGACCCATCTATTTCTGAACTTTCTGTCGTGGCTACAGGTGGTCCTCCTTCGTCCATTTCTGTGACCGAGACGACGAGCCAAGGGTGGAAGACATAAAAATACTACTCCCGTTCACCGACCACCCCGAATACCTCTCTTTATTCACGTCCGTCCAGTCAAAGTAGTAGTTGAAGATAACACGTTTGTTTAATCGCACACTGCCTCTGTAGTAAAGAGAACCCACAGTCGAACAGTAAACGACACTGGTTCATTTTTCGACCTAGTAGTCATTTTTTTTGACAACTTCCCGACCGAAAGGGGTCGAGGACAGGACTGACCGACGATTTTAGAAAGACGTCCCCCGTGTAGTGTCCGACCACACCGGTACTCAATTCGTCAGTCCAAAACTAGTTTTTAAACTTTATTTTTTTTTTCCCGTCGACACATTCCCGAGTGATGATGAGTAATATCGTCGGGACACCCAATGTCTGTTCTCACCGACACCAGGAGTTTCGACTCGCAGACTAAGTCATCTGTTCCGTTACTTGCCTGTTGACTTTCTCTCACTTTTTCCCTGTCCACCTTGACTACTATTCCACAAACCTCTTCCGAGTCCTAGAGCCGTTCCGTAATGTCTTGCCGACTTGGTCCGGCCCACCTAATGATCTTATACTTACCATTCCCACTCTTCCAATTCCCCTTGTCTTCCTCGGACTTATGTCTTGACGATCCTTTCTACGACTCTTCTATCTTCCTGATACGACTGGTCCCTTCCCCGCTTTTACTTGAACCTACAACTCCTACCCGCCCCCGCACCAACTGGGTTCTTTCTGTTCTACTACTTCCTCCGTCCGTCCGTCCCTCTCCAAAAACCCTCGAGACTCACTAGACACAAACCCCACCCAGACTCCTCCGAGACACCCGACCTAAACTGAACCTTCTCCGAGTCACTGAGAGTCAACCCCATCATTACCGTGGTCAAGTCAAGTCAGCGAGTCAGCACAGGCTGAGAAACACTGGGGTACCTGACGTCGTGCAGTCCGGAGGGACAAGTAGTGGATGAGGGCCTCAAATGAGTGTGAGTACAGGGAACTCAGCCACTATGGTAGGTTGGTAGAGTAGTAGACAACAGGGGAAGAGGAGGGTGGAAGTTAGAAAGGGTCGTAGTCCCAGAAAAGTTTACTCAGTCAAGAAGTGTAGTCCACCGGTTTCATAACCTAAAAGTCGAAGTTGTAGTCAGGAAGGTCACTTATAAGTCCTGACTAAAGGAAATCCTACCTGACCAACCTAGAGGAACGACAGGTTCCCTGTGAGTTCTCAGAAGAGGTTGTGGTGTCAAGTTTTGTTAGTTAAGAAACCACATGTCGAAAGAAATATTAGTTGAGAGTGTAGTTATGTACTGATGACATTTTTGGTTTCGAAACTGATCTACCTGGAAACAACCGTCTCATTACAGAGACGAAAAATTATGTGACAGATCTAACCAGTATTGAAAAGAAGGTTCCTCGTCTGTAGAAAATTAAAGTACCGACGTCAGTAATAGACGTCACTAAAACCTCGGGGGAGAGTTTTTTTTATTTATTTATTTCGAGGTGGGAGGGAGGTTTTCTCCGGTGGACCTTCATATACACACGTATACACATATTCACACACAGACACAAAACTCAACAGGATTGGAATCCTAAGCCCTCACCTCATGTTTCGACCGTTAGGTACGACCTTCGGTACATCGTGACCGATGGTACATGTGACTCATATGGTGTGTCCCAGGTTCGGGTCCGTCGGAGGATCGTCCCGATAGAGAGTGAGAGGAGGGACCTACGGTTGATACGGTCGACTCTTCGTGAAAGGACTTACTCCCCTCTAGGTGAAACTTCGACCCATTCCTAGACGAGGCCATTGTTACCCGTCCCACCACCGCTATCGCACTACGTTCTCTTCTCCACCTAGGTTCCCTGTCAGTTCCTTCTTGTTACCCGAGACCGTTATTCAATCGACGACCCTCTCCTTCTTCTCCCGTTACTAAACCTCCGACCTTCTTAGTCTTGTTGTGACAGTATTCGTCCACTTCCCTCCCCTGGGTCAAATTTCCCCTTCGACAACTCACATTACGTCCCGCACAACCCGAACTTACTTGTCACCGTGTAACTTCGTCTTTCTATCCGTCCAAAGATCTACTCTCTAGGTCCGGTGTCCGTGACTAACCTCTCAGTGATCGAATTCCACTACGAACCTTCAACCCCTTTTTTACTTAAGTGATCTCTCATAACGATTTCTCTTCCGACTCCTCTCTTAGACCACCCCTCGTGTAAGTCTACTCTCCTTGACGGACCCTCCTTACCTGAACCTTCTTTTCCACATCCCTTCTTCCCGGTCCAATCATTGTTCGGGAAGGTCCATAAAAGATATAGGTTCCAGTAAAAATGTATCCCACTGAGTATTGTTATGTCCCTCGTCCGTGATAATAGTAGGGATCTAATGTCTATTCCTTCGACTCGAGTCTAGTAGATTTAGTAGACAGGTTCGTCGATCACCACCTCAGTCCTGGGTCACCCTCGACCAAGGTCTCAAGGTCCAGATGTTTCTTCCGAAAAGGTCCGAAAAGGTTTCTTACTAGGTCTTGTCTCACCCGTCCTCTACCGGATGTCTCAATTTGCAAAGGACTATCTAGTCTTCATCACACACGTAACTCTTTTCGGGTGACCGAAACTTCTGGGTTCCCAACTTCCCTATGTCTCCCTAGTTACACCGACCACCCCTTGGTCCCTGGACCCTGGTCCCTGGACGCGGACTACCAACCCTGGTCTATGGTCTCGACACGTCGGGGAAAGACGAAGAGACGGACAACTAAGTGAAGAGTAAGAGATAAGAAATGTTCCTCCTTATTTCACTTGTACATCGTGGACGGAGTCGTTGGTGCTCGTTTAAAAGGGGTTCACATCTCAAGTGTCAGAGAACAACCCTAAAAAGAACAGATGTATTCTCTATGAATGATTCCAGTGTGCCCGTGTGTCCACTATTCGTCCCGATTACAAATTTGAGGCAGAGGAGACCGTGGGTTCAGGGACGAGAATTGGTGACCCACCCACCTGTGTCAGATTCTCTCCTATGGGACGGTCATGACTCCGAGGCTACGTCCATATTAACCTCTCCTCTTCCGATGGCAACGAACGGACCTCTTAGGGTCCCTGCCCCCTCGGACCACCCGACGACAGGTACCCCAGCGTGTCTCAGTCTGTACTGACTTCACTGAATCGTCGTCATCGTCGTCGGTTCCTTTGTGCTCTACCGAAACGATTGTCGCTTCTCTCTTGTCCCCGTTCGGTAAAACTTTTAATTGTCTCTGTTTTGTCAAGTTATTCATAACATCCGGTAAGATCACACTCGACTCCCTTTATACTCGTGGTTAGGTCGGAGACGGTCGAGACGGAGTCTTCTAAGGACAAGGTGAAAGTGTCTAGCGCCTTAGTCGGACACACACACACCCCACCCCCCACCCCCCACTCCCCTCCTCTTCGCGTCCGTCCTGTATCTCCCCTGTACGACTGATCTACAGTCTGTGTCTGAAACAGACCCCTGGTCAGTGTGTACCACAGGAGTACTCCTAAAAGACAAGGGAGAAATAGACACCGTCTCCAGACTCCTTCTATTTACTGGGTATAAATTAGAGTTTGTCCTTTGGAGTCTAACAAAGGGGTTTTACTTGACTTTGATGACGTGTTTTTAGGAGATCAGTCTGGGTCTAAGTACTTTCGAGTGCCTTGACCTTTATCCTCTTTTTCTGTCCTTTGTGTAATTCCACACAGGTAAAATTGTAATCACCCCTAAAAGAAATGAACCGAAGCGATCGGTAGTTTTCGATCATAAGATTGACTTAAAAGTAACAGGGTCAGTGACGATTATTTCAGAAACGGTTTTAAAAATAGATTACACGAGTTGTGGACTCTTATTTTTACAAGGAGTCTGAATCCTTGTCTCTCTAAAAATACATGGGTATACGTCGACAAAGTTTGGACAAGTAACCTAGTTACTGTCGAGTAAAGTCATTTTCGAATTGTTCAGTTGGTTAATTTCTACCTAAGTAAGGTCAAGGTCGAGGAGACGTACGGTTGATTAGTTGTTGTCAGAGTTGGTTCATTGTGACAAGGATGTCTACTATAATTGGGAGAATGTACGGACCTTCGGTTGGTTACGGACTTGAGGTGCAAAAGGTTGGTTCACCACACGTTCTTGATCGGACTCCTCTAGAATCTCCAAGACTTTTAAATACCCGGTAAACAAGTGAACGATCGTCGAACTTCAGTCCGGTACTACCCTCACGACTGAGATATAATATCGTGACCTTTAACCGATCACGATATTAAGTCACGAGAAAAAGAGGGATAAGAGTCTCTCGACCAAATGGTCGTGTGGTGACTGTTTTTACGATATATTGTCGTCGTGTGTTCTGGACGGATCGAAAGGAGACGACATTCTTCGTTCCTTAAGTCGAAGTAGAAACGTAAAGTAGTAGAAAACTGTGGGTACGTATGAAGACGTACTGATTAAAATTTTCCGACCAAGTGGTCCTGAGGACATTCTGTAATACCAGGATCCTCTTTCCTCTCCATTTAAACTAAAGTTTACTCTCTTCTAATCCCTGTCCTTTCCTAAACTACCTCTACAGTAGGAACCCTAGTTTAGACCCACCCATGATGACCCCTCTCATTTCCAGTCGTGTCCTGTGACCCCTGGGGTCTTCTCCGCCTCCCCGAGTCTTTTGCTCAAGACAGGTGAAGTGGACCCTATCGTAACGAGATTAGGTCTAGAAAGGTCGACTTGTGGGGGTCTGAGGGGTTGGGGTGGGTAGGAACAACAACGATCACTCAGTTAAATGTGACGTTGTTTACCGACTCTCCGGGTGTGTCTTTCCTTTCGCTACCGACTCCTTCACCCTTCCTCTTCAAGAGACCCGGTTACGACTCGGGGTCTCAACAAGGGTAACAGTTGACGTTCTCGACACAGTGGGTCTCGGAATAGTTGTACCAACGACTTCCGAGGAGGTTTTAACGTCCCTCCCTTGTTCCTACTATGGCGTGTTTAACCGGAACAGTAAAGTATCGACCTTTTGTAAACCGGGCAAACGGTTCTAAACCTTCACCTTGACGTTTTTGTGTTTTCGTCAAGTGTATCTCTACGTCGGTCTTTTTACGGAGGTTCAATTTGTAATTTCCTATCTGTACTGGATCTTAATGAACCGGTAATTTGGATTAATCCCTCGTTAAACCGAGGAACCGTAAGTTCGGTGTTATGTTCCGCTCAACCAAAACCACAGCTATCGGTTGAGGTACACACTATCGTGTCTTGAAGACAATTTTCGTCTGGTGTCACCACACGTAAATAAAACCTTATACACCCGAGATGGTGAATTTACTTAGGTGGTCTCACCGAACCGACCAGACCCGACTTCCGTCTTTTCGGTGTCTTGTCTCCGAGAAGGGAGAGGAAACCACTCGGGTGTAAGGGACCCCCCCTACCAATCCTCAAGTTCTCCTTCCTCTCTCGGCACGGAAAACATAGACAAGTGACGTGACGTCAGGGAGTCTCGAAGAGAGGTAGACCGAGTCGACTGGGGAAAGAGGTCCAGTTCACATCTGAAAGACAGGACCCTCTCCGAGGTCCTTGTCGTCGGGGAAACACAAGACGAGTCTTTCGGGAAGTCCTGTTAGGTTGGGTCACCTCCGACCCCGGTTCACAGACGGGACGAGTCTCTGTTCCGACACGACTATTCCGAACTCTTCGTCGGGGAAGTAATACCGTCTCATCCTCGTGGATGGGACCTGAAGTCACCGACGTCTTTGACGACTCAGTACGGGGAGATGACGGAAATCAAAGACGTTTACCACCTGTCTGGACTTCAATTCCTCCGGAAAGTACGGAAGAGAGTAAATGGTTACTGATTGATTTGTCCAACGACCTGAAACACTGTGTACCCACCCCTCATCGTGCCACAGCCTTCAGAAACGACTACGTAAACTATTTCAACTGGACTACTGTAGACCCAAACCAAGTGTCACCTTACGATCTTTCGACCATCCACGATCACCAGGGAGGGGGTAGTGTAGATCACGTAAACTAAAGCATTGACCCGGTAGAGTAATTTACACATGGTACACCCGAGGGTGACGGGGACCGATCATTTCACATTCTTCAAAGAGTAATGATTGTCACTCGATGGCGCTAGGGATGATCACGACATCAACCCAAGAGTCAGAGGGAGTTTAGGGAAAAAGAGGGAGAACGGAAAAAGAGGGGTAGGAGTGTATGGGTCCTCACTTTACACACCCACGAGGGTCCCCGTCTCCTGAGAGGAGATGGACTTAAGGTGGACCTTACGGGGAGTCCCGGGAATCCCGGTCCGGGACCTAGAAGAACGAGAGAAGGGAGACAAAGCTAATAGTAAGAGTAGAAATAGACTCCCGAGGGAATCACTGTAGAGTGGAGGACCTATAACTGACGTCAGGGGGAATTAGGACTCCCCTTTGGTACCCCCTTTGGGGAGTTAGGACTCCCCTTCTGGGGTTCACCTATAAGACTTTGGTGTCTATCACGACTTGGGATGTATAGGATTCGAAAAGGATATGTATGTACGGATACCATTTCAAATTTAATCTGTGTCATTCTCTTATAGACTTAACGGTCGTAGTAATGAGTACACGAAACTCCAGTAATAATTCATTTTAGTCCCAATGAACTCTTGTTCGTTATGGAGTAGTCAACTGGACTATTGACACGACACGAATCAGCGAGTCACCACAGGCAGAGAAACTTTGAGGTGCCTGACCCCGTGTGGTCCGAGGAGAAAGTCCCCAGGTAGTCCGAGGAGACAGGTACCCCTAAGAGGTCCGTTCTTACGACCTCACCTAAAGGTGTGGAAGGAGGTAGAAGGGTTGGATCCCTAGTTTGAGTCCAGAGGTCGTGACGTCCAGTTAAGAAATGGTAAACTCGGTGGTTCATTCGGGATTTTCCGATGATTCACAGATTAATCCACCTATACACCTGTCTGCCTACTAAGTACATCCATCCCCCTGCCTCGTCCTGTCCGTACTTTAAAGTAGTAGAACGAGTCCTACCACGTATTAAATTTTGAAGTCAAGTCAAGTCAGCTAGTAAACACAGACTGAGAAACGCTGGGGTACCTAACGTCGTGCGGTCCGAAGGGACAGGTTGTGGTTGAGGAACTCGAATCAGTTTGAGTACAGGTAGCTCAACCACTACGGTAGGTTGGTAGAGTAAGAGACAGTAGGGGAAGAGGAGGGTGGAAGTTAGAAAGGGTCGTAGTTCCAGAAAAGGTTACTCAGTCAAGAAACGTGGTCCACCGGTTTTATAACCTCAAAGTCGAAGTCGTAGTCAGGAAGGTTACTTATAAGTCCTGACTAAAGGAAATCCTACCTGACCCACCTAGAGGAACGTCAGGTTCCCTGAGAGCTCTCAGAAGAGGTTGTGGTGACAAGTTTTCGTATTTAAGAAACCGTAAGTCGGAAGAAATATCAAGTTGAGAGTGTAGGTATGTACTAATGACCATATTTGACGAATAAAGAACTTAAAAAGGGAATTATATAAGTCTTGTGTCAACTGGGACCCATTGACTTTGGACGGAGTCTTTCGTTTTGGAGACATGAGCCACCCGTCCTTCCCTTCTTGTGACTAAATCCTCAATTCTTTGGATTTGATATCAAGACCGAGGTACTTTCTAATGACGTACAAATCCTGTTTAATTCACATAGGGAAGTAAGGTAGAGGATGAAACGGGGTGGAAGGGGTCTGCCAAGTAGAGAGTAGGAAGACAGAGTGAATTCTCTGGTATTTCACAGAATTGTCAACACAAGTCAACTAGATGGGAACCCAAAAAAACGCGTTAAGTAAAGATACCGAAAGAATAATTTTGTTGTGTGTGTGTGTGTGTGTGTGTGTGTGTGTTTAGGGAATTAACACTTTACATTCCATCGTCAACCAAATCAGTGATTCAGTACAACTTGAAAAACGTTGGAGTGACTGTGTCCCTAGCTTGGACGTAGACGACGTGCCGTCCACCTAAGAAATAGGACTCGGTGGTCTCTTCGGACACTATACAGTATACGACCGACCCTTTCACATATTTTGTATCTACCTACCGAATTGTTTATTAAACTTTCGTTTTTAGGTATATTAATAGTGAATCTAGTTCTTCATATTTAAAGATCATGAGGTATTTAGGTACGTAAGGGTCAGTGTGGAGAAGTAGGGTGTCTGTATTGATGATAAAAATTCAGATATCCTTAATGAAGACACGAAATATCTGCACAGTGGATTTGTACGTAAGAATTTGTCATCTCGAGATAACGAAAATAAGAAAACTAAAACAAGAAATCGAATTGTAAAATAAACATTTTAAGTAAGTCCAATCCGTACACTGACGTCAAGTAAGTAAAAACGACGACACATCACAAGACAAAGTACGACGACGACGACGATTCAGCGAAGTCAGCACAGGCTGAGACACGCTGGGGTATCTGCCGTCGGGTGGTCCGAGGGGGCAGGGACCCTAAGAGGTCCGTTCTTGTGACCTCACCCAACGGTAACGGAAGAGGTTACGTACTTTCACTTTTCACTCTCACTTCAGCGAGTCAGCACAGACTGAGAGTCGCTGGGGTACCTGATATCGGGTGGTCCGAGGAAGTAGGTACCCTAAAAGGTCCGTTCACATGACCTCACCCCACGGTAGTATTCATATAGTGTTAAATAAATAAAATGACAACTACTTCTAGACCCGATAAAGGTCAAGTATTGATACTATTTGATACGTAGATCCTTGTAAAATTATGAATAAAGACCTTATGTGTACGTACTGAAAGAGACTCCATACGTACCTTAACGACTCAATCTCACACTACCCGTACCTTTACATAGTGGATCTAGTGGGAAGTTCCTTTCTGAGCAACGGGGAAGATGACCCTCACAACATTTGTTTCTCGGAAGTTGACAGACGTATAAAGTCCTAAATGGAAACGAAACGGGTTCTAAGACGGAAAGGGTCCCACCAAATATACGTTATTGACTAACCGAATCCCCATATTTCCGGGTCAGTAAACCCGGATCAACCCCTGTTGAGACTACCCTATAAAAAGAAGGTTTCTTCGGGATAATAACCGATTCGGTAGTATGTTCCGAATGTAACTTTATACTACAGAAGATAGGTTAGCACAAAGAACGGAAAGGAAAGGTGTTTAAAACAAGGGTTTCGATGAAGGACATTTGTAGGATGTGTGATCAGAGTCATACTTTGACGAAGTACTAGACAGACTATTAAGGTTATAGAGTTCAGAAACATCCAGATAAAGACTACGGACGCCAAAGATACCAATAATATGTACTGAAAAATAAAAGAACTTGTGTGAATAAAAAATTACATGTGACCAATAAGAAAACCTTTTAATGAGTATTAAAAAAAACTCCGGCCTCTATATAAATCCCGAAGGGTCCACTATATCAATCCGAAAGGAGTCACCATTTCTTAGGTGGATGGTTCGTCCTCTGTCACCAAGATTAGAACCTAGTCCTTTTAGGGGATCTCTTTCTTTACCGTTGGGTGAAGTCATCAGAACGGACCCTTTAGGGTACCTGTCTCCTCGGACTACCCGATGTCAAATACCCCAGGGTTTTCTCAGTCTGTTCTGAATTGTTGATTGGTTGTTATTCTTCTATAACAAGGTCCCTTATCAGTGTGAACGTGGATGTTCAACTCGTTGTGACATTGTGACCCTGTTGAAATTATACTCCAGTCCAGAATAGCAAGGAACCGAGTGAGTGTCCTATAATAAGATCCGAGATTCCATGGTCCCGACCTAATCAATGCAAAATCAGAATGACAACCTTGCATTTGGAAGTTCGGGACCCACCGGGACCCCAAAACTGAAAACAGTGGTAGAGAAACAGACTTGAGTCGGAGTACCGACAAAGATCCGTTGACCTTTTATAAGAGGCCTGTAAACTAACGACCAGATGGAGAGGACCATGATTGGAAGTGGATGTAAAAATTGATACTACAGGATATCAGTGTCTAACCGCCACCACCAAATCAGCGAGTCACCACAGGTGGGAAACTTGTGGTACCTGGTATCGGACGGTCCGAGGAGACAGGTACCCTAAAGGGTCCGTTCTTATGACCTCACCCAACGGTAAAGAAAGAGGTCCCCTATAAGGGTTGGGTCCCTCGCTTGGGTTCAGAGGATGTAACGTCCCCCTAAGAAATGGTGACTCGGTGGTCCCTTTAATGTCTAATCGAGTAATTATACATCTTCTTTTGTAAGATTTAAAATAGTAGAAAAAAGTGAAATCTCACTTTAAATTTAATAAATTTAATACATTCCAAATTTAATACATTTATTGTTAATGACCTTTACTCTTGGGAAATCATTTATAGTGTTGTTGGTGTTATATTAGTATTGAGGTTGTAGTCAATTAGGTACCGTAGCTTTACCTAAACATAGATGAGCTCCTTCTTTCAGTGTCGATTGACAAAAGACAGTGTGTCGACTTCCGTACCCTATATTATACAGAATAGTCCGTTTATAAGTAACCCGAAACCCAACACTTACTCTTTCTATATACTATCGTAATATAAGTCAAAAGATTCCTATGTCAAGTCCATCATGTCATTATTAAGTCCATTGGGTACGTGTATGTATGTCTATTTAAAATACCAAATTTTGTTAGACTTAGACAATGGAATTCCTTTCCTTCACGACTCGTAAAAACCCTTAAACTAGTATCACCTAAGACTAATGGACGACAATAGATCATCCTCAACGGAAGATGACCAATACACCGAAGAGACGTGGTTAGGGGTAGTCCGACTTTTTATAGTCTAGTCCAAATCCTTTCTGAAGTCGGAAACATATTTTCTTGATAGATGAGTAATCTAAGGTGACTATAAAAGTCACAGATAAAGAAACCGTCGGAAGAACCACTTCGGAACAAATAGACTAAATTTAAAGGGAGTCTTCAGGTTGAGTGTAGTCAAATAAGACTAAACTACATGACTTCAGGTGAAGACATGACCAGAGAAAAACCGTAGAAGACGGAGGTTCTAAGATCATCAACCACTTCGGGTTGTTATTGGTCTTCAGGTTTTGATTGAGTTCAATTCGTATACATACGTACATCTTATATATATATATATATATATATATATATATATATTATACCATCTTGTATATTATATATACACTCACTTCAGCGAGTCAGTATAGACTGAGAAACACTGGGGCACCTGACATCGGGTGGTCCGAGGATGTAGGTACCCTAAGAGGTCCGTTCTTATCACCTCACCCAACTGTAAAGGAAGAGGTCCCCTAGAAGGGCTGGGTCCCTAGCTTGGGTCCAGAGAACGTAACGTCCGTCTACGAAATTGGAGACTCAGTGGTCCCTTCGAGAATATATATGGACGGACGAAGATGGTACAAGATTTCGTCCGTCCATATTTCTATTTAAATCACATCCATTCACCTTGTCTAAAAAAAGGAATGTCTGTTAGTACTACCACACTAGTGAGTGTGAGTGGATCTCGGTCTGTAGGACCTTACACTTCAGTTCACCCGGAATCTTTCGTAGTGATGTTTGTTTCGATCACCTCCACTACCTTAAGGTCAACTCGATCAAGTTTAGGACGTTCTACTACGACACTTTCACGACGTGAGTTATACGGTCGTTTAAACCTTCTGAGTCGTCACCGGTGTCCTGACCTTTTCCAGTCAAAAGTAAGATTAGGGTTTCTTTCCGTTACGGTTTCTTACGAGTTTGGTGGTGTGTTAACGTGAGTAGAGTGTACGATCATTTCATTACGAGTTTTAAAAGGTTCGGTCCGAAGTCGTCATCCACTTGGCACTTGAAGGTCTACAAGTTCGACCAAAAACTTTTCCATCTCCTTGGTCTCTAGTTTAGCGGTTGTAGACGACCTAGTACCTTTTTCGTTCTCTCAAGGTCTTTTTGTAGATAAAGACGAAATAACTGATACGGTTTCGGAAACTGACACACCTAGTGTTCTTTGACACCTTTTCAGACGTTCTCTACCCTTATGGTCTGGTGGACTGGACGGAGAACTCTTTGGATATACGTCCAGTGCTTCGTTGTCAATCTTGACTTGTACCTGGTTGTCTGACCAAGGTTTATCTTTTTCCTCATGGAGTTCCGATATAAATTGAAGATACGTCTCATGTAGTACTCTTTGTGACCCGACCTCCTTTATGTTTGACCTCAGTTCTAAAGGTCCTCTTTATGGTTCTTGGAGTCTATACGTCTACTGTGGTGGGAATACCGTCTTTCACTTCCTCTTGATTTCTCGGAGAACTACTTTCACTTTCACCTCTCACTTTTTCAACCGAATTTCGAGTTGTAAGTCTTTTGATTCTAGTACCGTAGACCAGGGTAGTGAAGTACCCTTTATCTACCCCTTTGTCACCTTTGTCACCGACTGAAATAAAACTCCCCGAGCTTTTAGTGACGTCTACCACTAACGTCGGTACTTTAATTTTCTGTGAATGAGGAACCTTCCTTTCGATACTGGTTGACTCCGTCGTATAAGTTTTCGTCTCTGTAATGAAATGGTTGTTTACAGGCAGATCAGTTTCGATACCAAAAAGGTCACCAGTACATACCTACACTCTTAACCTGATATTTCTTTCGACTCGTGTCTTCTTGACTACGAAAACTCGACACAACAACCTCTTCTGAGAACTCTCAGGGAACCTGACGTTCCTCTAGGTTGGTCAGGTAGGATTTCCTCTAGTCAGGACACACAAGTAACCTTCCTGACTACAACTTAGACTTTGAGGTTATGAAACCGGTGGAGTACGCTTCTTGACTGAGTAACCTTTTCTGGGACTACGACCCTTTCTAACTTCCGTCCTCCTCTTCCCCTACTATCTCCTACTCCACCAACCTACCGTAGTGGCTGAGTCACCTATACCCAAACCCATCTGAGGTGTCAACCACTACCTGTCCCTCCCGACCGCACGACGTCAAGTACCCCAGAGTTTTTCAACCTGTGTTGACTCGTTAACTTGACTTGACTTATAAAAACACAGAATAAATTCTTTAAGAAGAAGAGGTGTTTCAGTAATTATATCAGAGGATGTAAGTAAAAATTTTAGAAGTTTTTAATCAGAAAGTATTAATTTTGAGACTACTCTTGTCCGTTATAAGTAAGTCAAAGTTATAGACTACTTTCTCAACTTTACAAAGTGGTAATTGATACATCAACCAAGACCCCACAAAACTAAAACAAAAAAGGGGTATCAATCTGAAATAGTCCAATTCTTTCAAGGAAAGGTGAGAGTTAAATGATTCTCTACTTACGGATTAATATATATATATATATGTGTGTGTGTGAGATGTAAGTTTCGTAAGGATAAAAAGTATTAGAAATTAAAAAATTCTGTTATAGAATCTTAAAGAAAGTCAACCTTAGAAACATCAAGTGTAAACTTAGAAACATTAAGTCTGGTTTTTATGACAGATCAATACCACTTTCCTTACTTCTTTGTGTGTACAAGTCTCGATCTTGACACTATAAAACCTATATATTGGTTGTTAAAGTTCTTACAACCTTACTTCGTAGACCCTTAAGTCGTTATTCCAGAAGACTTGAGAAAACAAACTTTTCGGATGGTCCTTGAAGCGTCACAATAACTGACCTTTTGGAAGATTTTACTCCACTAACCCAGACGAGCACCACTCCGAAGATCAAGTGGTCTACATAGAAAGGACAAATAGAAGATGGCTTAGACACTCAAGTAAAAGAAGTAAAATGGTAAAAGTCGAGGTGGATAACTTAGGAGGTAACGTAGAAGTAGAAGACATGCTAGAACTTGATACGTATTACCTAAAAGTGTCGAGAGACTTGTCCTACCTTCGTCTCCTTTGGTTTTTTGTACCGTCTTCGTCCGTCCACATTTCTATTTTAAATCACATCCATTCGTCTTGTCTACAAAAGGAATACCAATTATAAAAACAGAGAACAAATTCTTTAAGAAGAAGAGATGTTTCAGTACTTCTGTCAAAGGATGTAAGAAAGGATTTTCGAAGTTTTGAATCAGAAAGTATTAATTTTGAGACCACTCTTATCCGTTATAATTAAGTAAAAGTTATAGACTACCTTCTCAAATATACAAAGTGGTAATTGATACGTCAACCAAGACCCACAAAAGTAAAAAAGGGGTATCGATCTGAAATAGTCCTATTCTTTCAAGGAAATATGAAGGTTAAATGATTCTCTGCTTACGGATTAAAATAGTTTGTGAAAAAGGCATAAGGTTACTGATGATCAAACACTTACATTGTTTGTACCAAAACGATTGCAACAATTGAACGTAAGGACCCTATTAGGGTTGAACTAGTTTCACGTAACAAGAAAAATATAACAACTTAAGACAAATGATTATAAAACCAGTCCTGAGAAACGTAGATATAAATACTCCTTCAACTTAGACATCGGAAAGAAAGAACATTATAGGAACATTATAGGATGGTTCTTGTGAACCATTGTTCCAACACCCACAGTATTTTACTCAACCCCTACTACAAAGGAGATAAAGATAAGAACCATTCTCAAACTCTTTTAAATCGTTATTAACAAGAAACACTATTTCTTGGACGAACGGTCACGTCCTTTGATTCTTTACTTCCAAGCTAGGGATCCAACCCTTCTAGGGGACCTCCTCCCGTACCGTTGGGTGAGGTTATAATGAGTCCGAAGGGTCGACCACGGTCACCACTTTTTTTTGGACGGACGGTTACGTCCTCTGTTTTCTCTGTTCCCAAGCTAGGGACCCAACCTTTCTAGGGAACCTCCTTTCGTACCGTTGGGTGAGGTCATCAGAACGGAACTCTTAGGGTACCTGTCTCCGTGGACCTCTAAACCTGTGCTGACTTCACTGAGTCATACGTACGTACGTACGTACAAGAAACTCACAAACTATCTTGGTTGAGGGAATACTTCGGTAGACCCGGAGAAGGATTTCCTTAGAAAAAAAGGGGAGACCGACTAAAATTCTAAAATATAAACTAATATTTTCTACACCCGAAGAAAAGAGAAAGTGGTGACGACGGTGACGATTCAGCGAAGTCAACACAGACTGAGACTCTCTGGGATATCTGCCGTCGGGTGGTCCGAGGAGACAGGGACCTTAAGAGGTCCGTTCTTGTGATCTCACCCAACGGTAAAGGAAGAGAAAATGATGGACCCTAACTGACCCCGAGAGCTTAGACATCTAAACCGTAAAAAGTAGTCAAAAAAAAAAAATTAGTCTACGTACGTAGACAGACACCCTAAGAGGTGCCTTCTTGTGACCACACCCAACGGCACGGGAGGACGTCTCCTAGAAGGTGTGGGTTCCTGACTTGGACTCAGAGAACACAGAGGACGTAACGTCGCCGAAAAGAAGACGACTCGGTGGGACCTTCGGGAAAATTGTTTATCAGAGGAAGTTTATGCCGGAGACGGTGCGAGAGAAAAGGCAGAGAACGACAGTAGTCTGTATATTATCTGTAAGAGTAAAACGAAATAAAAAAAGTTAGAAAATACAAAAGGCAGAAAACCAGAAAGGAACGAGATAAGTACCATAAAAAAAGACTCAATAGAAGTCAAGTAATTGAGAAAGAAATCCATACAGATTGGACGACAATTTGAGTAGGTGGTTCAAGAGTCAAGACAATAAAATAAAAAGTCAAGATTTTTAAAGATAAAATTTGATAAAAGGTACATTGAAAAGTAAAAAAGGACATAGGATGTCTAAATATTTACGAACAGAAAAAAAGGGAGATTTGGATCGGTAGTTTCCAAAAGATAGAAAACTCAGACTGCTAAGGTATAAACCTCTGAAGTCCACAGACTAAGATAAAAAATTTTAGACGAGACGATATAAAACAAGTTCCACAAAACCAAAATACATACAGACCAACAGAAACCACCCAACGACTGATAACATGAATTTTAATAGACATACAACCGTAAACGAAGACAATCCACTACCCCGATAAAAGTCCGTCCTGGCATAACAAAGTTCAAGTCAAAACTCCGTACTGAGTGTTTTTACGACATTGGAGAACTCCCGACTGAATAAATGTAAAGAATGAAAAAGATTCCTACATCAGAACCCCAGGGTCGAACAATCTGAAGGGTAACATATACCCAGACCCGAAACCAAAGACAGAGAGAACTAGGAACTTTTATATTTTTATTTGTACATCCCTGACCGTCTATGATTGTCCCGTTTACGTCGAAAACGTGAATAAATGGAAGCGTCCAAGGATTAAAGGGAGTTCAAAACCGGACCCATACGGAATGATACGACAATCGTTAAATTACTAAAATGTTATCCAAAATTTCATTATGAAAAAAAAAAAAAAAAGTTCTAGAATCACTAAAAGCTACTAATGATCACCGAGTCTACAATCTCTTTTGACGGAAGTTACGTCCTCTGGGTCCAAGTTAGGAACCCGGTCCTTCTAGGGGATCTCTTCCTTTACCGATGGGTGAGGTCATAAGTACGGACCTCTTAAGGTACTTGTCTGTCGGACCACCCGATGTCAACTATTCCAGTGTTTTCCTAGTCTGTGACGACTCGTTGATTGTGAAACCTGAAGGGACCAACGAGTCTGACATTTCACAGACGGATGTTACACCCTCTGGGCCCAAGTTAGGGACCCAGTCCTTCTAGAGATCCTCTTCCTTTACCGTTGGGTGCGGTCATAAGAACGGACCTTTTAGGGTGCCCACCTCTTCGGACCATCCGATATCAGGCACCCCGACGTTTCTCAGCCTGTACTGACTCACTGAAGTGAAAGTGAAATCACTAAAAGTCGACCACCCTCTGTCGAAGTTATTCGATCAAGTGGTAATTGTCTTTAAATATAAAAAGTAGATACTTCTTCGTTTTTAAAAGAAAAAGAACTAAACATTGGTCAGACCCCAAACTTCCTGTCAGTTCTAGTCTCAAGTCCTAAGAGTGTGGGAAAAGTAAAAAAATACTACAAAAACTCGAGTATAGGAATATCTATAAAAACTCTTGAACTAAAGGGAAAGGGATCACCAACGAAACACTGAGATTTCCTCCTTTTCTTAAAAGGGAGATAAGAAGATCCAAAAACCGACTCTGTAGAGAAGAAGTATTATTTATGTCCAATTGTTCTCTTTTTGTTTGTCTTTAAATTGTTATACATATAAAGAACACATGTACTCTCTCTGGGTCCTTTTGACTCATTGGGGGAACTTTACCGAGATCTTTCTTTCACTTTCAGCGAGTCAACACAGGTTGAGAAACACTGGGATACCTGACATCGGACGGTCCAAGGAGACAGGTACCTTAAGAGGTCCGTTCTTATGACCCCTCACAACGGGAAGGGAAGAGGTCCCTTAGAAGGGCTCGGTCATTAGTTTGTGCCCAGAGGACGTAACGTCCGACTAAGAAATGGTCGACTCGACGGTCCCTTTACCGGAGTCGGTGGGGGAATTTATAGTAAAAGTCTATTTCTGTTTTCTTTCCACAACCCCCGACCCGTCTCAGTCAATACCCTCCAATAGTCTTTTTCGTCTCATTTATTCCCATTTCAACAATGTCTCCAAATACCGGTGTGGAAGAGATAACCGTTCTCAAGTAACACTAAATCTTAGTAGGGAGAGAAGGACCACGTCTCTCCTTCTATGAAGGTTTACCTCTTAAGGAAATATTTTCATTTGCAGATGAACGGTTTCCCACTGAAGATGAGACCAAAAGTCTCAAAGAGGACACAGACGACAAAGGATTTTTGTCAGTTGAGTTTTCTTAAGAATACGATTACTCCGTACACCCCCGCCCTTTCCTCGTAAGGGAAAGTTTTGGTTCTCTAGTAAATTAAACGACAGAACAAGGATGAACGTCTCCGACTACTTACCGTTCTCAGTCTCCTTCTCCACCTTGTGTAGGGCAAGAGGGTGTTGGCTATGTGTCTCTTCCTTTACCAATTCTCTAGGGTCCTAAAAATACTTGAAGAGTTATTCTCTGCCAGACAATCTAAGTATTCATTGCTCGTTCAGGGTTACCTCCAGTAACTGTTACAGTAGTTTCGTCGTCCAGACAGGTACGCGTCACCCAGAAACTCTTACAGGCGACGTTCACTGTCACCGTCTCGTTACAACTTCAAGTTTGCGTCGTCTATTTCGGACCTCACTATCCAAGTGGACGTTTCAGAACAAGCACGTTCAACGATACGGGTTACGTGTCTCTCCGGTTTGTGTGGTTTACATCCTCAAACCTCGTCTCTTTCCAAATAAGTTCACGGTACGTTCCTCTCCCCACCAAGCAAGGGATTTTCGGGGGACTCAAGTTTCGTAAAAATTTGTCGTCCACTCCCTCTCCTCGGCATCCCATACGCTAGGAGAGTCCATGTTCAGAGACTGACCGACTACCACTCGAGCGTCCCACCACAGTATTCCCAATTGAAGTAGTCTGTAATCCGAGGTCCTCGAGTACCCCAGTTTATCAATTGTGGAAGGTAAACCACCCCCCCAAGTGTAGTCTCTCATTGTACCCTTGAATGTAATGGTATACATTTTATGTATCGGTTACCCTTAAAAAAGATACCGAGTCCCTTGAGTTTGTCCCCCGAGACATAGTTGGATCTCCCGAAATACAAACTAAACTGAACTAAAATGTTAAGTCATACGGGAGAGATGGTACCCCTGACCACCTACCACTTGAGTACTTCCGACCGTCCGAACTCTCGGGAAGATATCTCAAATACGGTAACTTAATGAGTGATCCTTCCTTTTTTTTATGAAGACTTTATAGGGTGTGGCACCAGACGAAGATCTTTGTCACTCGCTAAAGATCCTCTCTCACCACCGAAGGTCTGGTCTTGGACCGAGCGAGGAATCGACCTTACAATTCCTCTTCACTTCGAGGAACTCAGGTACTCCGTGATACTTCGAAACAGTCCCTATGACCCTGACTAGGTTCACACCAGACTCAACAGGGTTTCGGACACTCTCGACTTTTCGTGTAACGGTACACAGGTTCGCGGGTCCCGGTTCTTCAAGAGTACATAGGTGTATCCTGGTGTTCGGGTGTCACGGTGGGAGTCTTGACACTATATCCGTGATTTGTTGAATATCACGTCAACGGAAAGCCTCTCGCGGGAAAATTTTTAGACAAGTAAATAAATCACCGACACGACCCAGAAGCAGCGACACACACGAAAGGAGATCAACGCTGCGGGTCCGAAGAACAACTCGACCGAAGAGGACACCGCGTGTGCGAGGTCCGCATCCCCGAGGCCATGAACGCCGTGTACACGAGCCGTCGAAGTCAAGGACCCGAGAGCTCGTGTCCGAAGCCATGAACACCGTGTACCCATATCAACGAAGAAGTATACACCCTAGAAGGACCTAGTCCCTAGTTTGGGTACAGGAGACATTACGATCCTCCTAAGAATAGGTGACTCGGTGGTCCATTCGGGACCTCTCACGAAAAATGGTAAATTTTTAAAATTTACGAAAAACGGTAATTTTAAAAAGCTCAAGGTTATTGGAAGTGCTGAACTGTGAAAAAAGTTCTTATGGTTGTGTTTATAAATGGTTTTGTTTATTACCTAGACCCCCCTAAAACGCACTGTCTTGAAGGGGAGACTCAAAGGAATGACCAGTGCCACGTTAAAAGTTCCCTCCAGAAGAAGGTGTATTAATCTCTTCGTCACTATTTGAGGGTATCAGGTCCTTGATGACCGGAACTAGAGTCACTCAACCAAGTTTCTGGGACTGTCACTCCGTCTTGTCTTGTCCTACAGTCGTCCTGGGGTCTCCGATGACGACCCGTGAAACACAGGATCCACTAGATTGTAATAGAACTCGTTTATACTCAATATCCTTAAGAATCGATTGTCAGAGTGTAAAAGGACGTCAAAATTAAAGACTACAATTAACTTACACACTATCCTTGTCGGGGTTCACCCCGGGTGTGTCTCGGGACCTGTAAACACCAACACTTCCTGGGTCTTCACTTCGCATTCTAAGCCCTCTAGTAACTCCTCCTTCTCCTTTATTTGATGGACTTCTCCTACCCTGGAGCTACCCAGTGTCTGGACTTCTTTAAGTCCATGTTTTCACCCCTCTTAGTCCGTCCGAACCAAACCAAAGAATTTTACTCTATTGATTCTAAGTTAACGGACCAAACAAAATCCACAATTTTTCAAAGTAAAATTGATGCCCTCTTTATTACCTTCACGTCAGTCCGGAGTACAGACACAACGAGACTCGTGTGTATAACCCATCCACAATCCCTACGGTCGACCCTAGTGTAGAGTCAAGTACAGAGTCGAGACCAAAAAGGTTCACGTTCTGGAACCCACAAACGAACGTCAGAGATTCACGTACTCAGACCTAAGAGGTCTTTTTGTCTTAGTTACCTCTCTCTCTCTCTCTCTCTCTCTCTCTCTGTTTCTGTCTCTCTTTATCTTTGTGTCTCTCTTTCTCTAAATAATATAATTATATATATTATCTAGTATAATAAATAATACTCGAAAGGACCATCGAGTCGACCATTTCTTAGGTAGACGTTACGTCCTCTGGGACCAAGTTAAGGACCCAGTCCTTCAAGGGAACCTCTTCCCTACCCGATGGGTGAGGTCACAAGAACCCAAAGGGACCACCGAGTCGACCATTTCGTAGGTAGGGGTTACGTCCTTTGGATCCAAACTAGAGACCCAACTCTTCTAGGGGACCTCCTCCCGTACCCTTGGATGAGGTCATAAGAACGGATCTCTTAGGGGTATCTGTCTCCTCAGACCGTCTCATGTCAGGTACTCCAGTGTTTCTCAACCTGTGCTGACTCTCTGATTTGTGTAAAATCGTGTAATAAATAATATCATCTGTTAAATAAATGATAAGTATTAACCGAGTATTAATGAACTCGGTTGAATGATATTGACCGAATTCACTAATACTTCCGACTCTTTAGGGTTCTGGACGTGAGTCGGTCGTCCTCCGGGTCGTCTCGATTACGACGACAAGACCAAACTCAGGTTTCCGGACCCTTAGTCCCCTTGACTACCACATACGAGGTCAGGTTCAGACTCAGGTTCCCGTCCTCTTCTGACTACAGGAGTTTCTGTCAGTCCGTCTTCCTCTTTTAATAGGGAATGAGGTGGACACAAAAAAGATGAGTCCCGACGTTGTCTAATCTGGTCCGGTGGGTGTAACCCTTCCATTAGCCGAAATGAGTCAGACGGTTAAGTGTACAATTAGAGTAGGTTTTTGTAGGAAAGTTGTGTGGGTCTTATTACGAATTCGTTGATAGACCCAAGGAACACAGGGACAGTTCAACCGTGGAATTGAATTGGTAGTGTAATTCGAAGATAAAAAAGTTGGGTTTATTACAATTTTTGAACCATAGTCCTAATTTATTCTATCTCCGATTCTCATCCCGGAATCTTCGGTCTCACGATCCCAAGTTTATACTCTAGATGATAAATCATTGAAGAGACACGGAGTCAAAGGAGTAGACGTTTTACCCTTATTCAGATTATAGATAAAGTAATACTTTAAACCTACACAAACATTCGTACGTCTTGTCACTACTGCGTATCATTCAGACCATTTGTTTGTCCGAGACTGGGTTTATTAATAACCGTTTGATTTGAAATTCCTACATAAAAAGATGATAGACCTTGTATTCTGACACTTTAAGAGTCCTAGAACTTACTTCATTTACTGTAGAACGATATTACTAGTGTAAAAGGTGTACTAGAGTGACTCGTCTCAAATCAAAAGTATGTACGAGTCATTTTCATGTTTAAATCACGTCCAAATTATAGGTAATCCGTAATCATTGAAACGGCCGAAAGAATTGAGCTCCCACCTAACCTTAAGTCACATTGACCGAAATGGTACTCCGAAGTTACATAATCTCATCTGTGTATTCTTCAAAGTGAAAAAAGATCTTGGACGTTGACTGATACGGAACAACTCGGGCAAAAAGGAGAAACTCCTGGTCAGTGGGATGTAATATAGATCCTACTTAAGTCATTAAAGAATCAGTAAAAGTATCAATTTTTGTGAGGTAAAAAAGTCTGATTCGGAACAATAAAATAAAAAATTAATTTTTTTAAAAAACCAAACAAAAAATAGAAAAGTCGACGTGACCCAGAAACAACGTCTTGTACTCGAAAGAGATCAACTCCGTGTATCGAAGCGAACAACGTCTCTTTCACTTTCACTTTCAACGAGTCAACACAGGCTGAGAAACACTGGGGTACCTGATATGTTAGGTACCTTAAGAGGTCTGGTCTTATGACCTCATCCATCGGAAAGGGAAGAGGTCCCCTAGAAGGGTTGGGTCCCTAGCTTGGGTCCAGAGGGTGTGACGTCTGTACATGAAATGGTCGACTCGGTGTTCCCCTCGGGGGGAGTCGGAACAGTAAATCTTGTGACCAGCGTCCCAGGGGAAATGTTTGTGACGTGAGGAGTGTCCGTAGAGCAAAGGGGAGACTTGAGAAGAGTCCAACTCGTATTCCTCCCCACCCCACGGTCGAGATCGGGAACCGTACATCTTCATCTTCAAGAATACAGGGTCCGACGGTACACACCCGGAAATCACCGATGAAGGCCGAGGTCGGTATGTTGTGGGTCACACTGTCTTCGGACTCCTTTCCGTTGCCCGAGCGGTAGAACACCCCATTTCGTCCAAAGAGGAGACCATCCGTTCCGACCCACTACCCTTCCGACCGGAGAACCAGGACGAGAAAAGTAAAGAAACCGGAGTCTCCTGTAAAAAAAAGGACTCTATAATAAATTTGGGATAGTTTTACCTACAAATAACCGTAACTTGAATACCAACACAAGACCTTATTCACGTCCCATAATTATTACTTATGTATTTAGAATACCGTGTAAGTACTCTTTTGTATCTGTCCATTTCAGGTCAACTCGGGCAGGCAGAATCTCTCTGCAAACGAGACACACACACATCATGGATGTTGTGTGACGGTCGGGGTAGAGGGGTCACTTCCGTCTTAACCGACGAGAGAACAGAGATACGCGTTTCATGAATTATGTGTGGAAGGTACGTAGAGTTTATCGGTAATGGTGTGTCCTAAACCCCGAAGGGATCATCGAGTCGACCATTTCTTAGGCGGACGTTACGTCCTTTGGGACCAAGTTAAGGACTCAACCCTTCTAGGGGACCTCTTCCCTATCCGATGGGTGGGGTCATAAGAACCCGAAGGAACCACCGAGTCGACCATTTCTTAGGTGGACGTTACGTCCCTCTGGACCCGAACTAGGGACCCAACTCTTCTAGGGGACCTCCTCCCGTACCATTGGGTGAAGTCGTAAAAACGGACCTCTTAGGAGTACCGGTCTCCTTGGACCACCTGATGTCAGGTGCCCCAGTGTCTCAGCCTGCACTGACTCGCTGATTCGTGTCGTGTGTCATGAAATTAACGACCGAATGAAAAGAAGAGTAAAAGAGTAAAAGAGTAGAAGAGTAAAGAGTAAAAGAGTATAAAATCTTTGCAGACAACATGTGGTTCTATGGGTACTCTGAGGTCTGAAAGAGACGTCTGTTATACATGTGTGTCTATACAAATATTGAGATCCCGGGTCGAACATAGTGAATCGTGTCACTATTACGTATTATCCATTGACTTATTTACAAACGATTTAACGTAACGTTTACTTGTGAGTAGAGTGAGTGGAGGACTATAGGTTAAATCCAGTCGAGACTTTGAGTCTTGATAGTAATTTCGGATATTATGTGTTGGACCAGGTTGAATAGACAACTCGAAACAAGAGGACGACGACCGTACTCCGGGAGGGGGGTCCGTCTTCCACAATGAACAGGAAAGAATTGTCCGGAGTGAGTCGTACAGCGTTAGACATAATCAAGATTATATTACAGTATTATGTAAGGACATTTTAACTTGTGTGGTTTTATGATCGGTGGTTACACACGGGACCTTTTATTCATGTTTTTAACATGTTTTAATGATGGGACGGAGACTTTGACGATTCATTTAATGAATAAGAAGTGGAATATAAATTTTTAACAAAACTTAATAAGTGACATTTTATTTTATATCAACACTATTATTGTGATCGATAGTGTCCGTACGGTGGTACGGGACCCATGATAAGATTCGTGGACTAGATAAACCTGACTAAAATGGTAGTGTTTTGGAAAACTCCACTTATGTAAAATGTGTACTCCTTCTACTCGACGTTCTTTCCCTCTCCGAATGGATTGTACCGTTTCGATTAACTGAGGTCTCATAAGACCATTTGATAATTGTAAGAGGGAGGAAGATTTCTCCTTTTATTAACTAGGATCAGTTTACACTCATTCGACCAACTCCATACCACTGTATCGAAACTTGTTCATTAGATGTCTTCATTCATCCCATTTTCTTTGTCATCTTTTTATATGTACGCTCAAATCGCATAAAAATTGTTCCTTCGTAATATGAAGGATCCAATTTTTACTTTACTTGTTAATGACAGAAAACAAATGACTACTGTAATATATGGGATTCCCTTTTAAGTTTATGTATCGCAATATACCCCCAGAAAGGAAACTTATGGACACGATCTTACTTTGTAAACAGTTTTACATACCCGTCCCATCACTTTCTGTACGAGGATCGACCTTTTATTTTACCCTTGAGTCGTAAATATGGAGGGTACTCGACACAGGGAGAGGGTGTTTCCAAAGGAAGGAGAAGAGGTATTGATCCGACTCTCGTAGCGGCAGACCTCTGAGCGAAGTGGGAGTGACGGTGGAAAAGGAAGAGGGAAGCGAGAGAACATAGTATAGACAGTCGAGGTCGGAAGTGTCAAGGGGCCTAAGAGGACCCGGTACGGTAGAAGAGGAGAGACCAGAGGGGCCTCGACCAAGAGTGGTTGGACCGAGAAAGACTTTGTCTAGACTAGTGTACTACGAAGACGAGTCTTCGTACCATTGAAAAGTACGGGGCGACTTGTTTCGGGACACGTTTTAGACATACTTCTGACGGTCGGGAGGTTTGTGTACGAGGTGGTGCGTGTGGTAGGAGGTCGGATAGTCTGAAGACCGGTTTCTTCAGACCTAAAAGGAAGACCTAAAAGGAAGGCTGAGACGGGAAACGAGTAGAGAAGTGATCCCACGGAAGGGGTTACGGGAAAGAGGTGAACCAGAAGTCGTAGGGAGGAGTTCTCTTTAGAACGTATGTAAGACTGTTGAAAGAATAAATTTTACTCGTAAAGTAAAAACTCGAGGATTCCGTAAACCGAATAAAAAGAAAGTATTTTAAATGGTAAAATAAAATGATTTACACTGAATAACGGGAGACCCAATATTCTAGGTAGAAACACAGAAAAGTCGTACTGAAAAATACTTATAGACAAATAACTGAAGCCGATCTTTTTCTACTTATACTGTTTTCTTATTAGAACCAGAAAAAGTTAAATTGGTATTTTCTACTCATTTACAAAAATAACAAGTACAGTCATTTCACCATTTTCCCCTTGTTTTTTTAGTAATTCTCTTTTATAAGAAGACTTATAGAAAAAGAGCGGAAATCCTGGTTAACCTAATTTCTCATGAACCTGTGACGGGGACAAAACTAAGAGTAAAAGTTCGTTCAGGTGCCTAAACGACGTTTACCGTTCTTTTTCCAAGTGATGATGTTACTCTAGTCACAAAGGTAACGAACACCGTAGGAGAATCGACGGGATGTCCATACGGCGGGAGGGAGAGACAGGTTCTCTCTCTGTACTAGGGACCCCGGCTGACACCAAAATAAACGTTTAAAGTCGACTCAAAGATCAAGTCCCTGATCATCTCAAAATAGATTTCAACTTAAGGATTCCGTTCAATGAGACTACATATTTTATGGAGACCTTTCGACCCGACCACTCCTACCACCAAGTTTGTTAGGTCTTAGGAAGGACCTTCAAATGTATATTGTAGTCAATTCCCAGTTGTTTTACCAGTAACACAAACGGAAGAAGACATTCCTGTACTTTGAATTTCCCAAAACCATTTGCGGGTACTCCTCGAAACCTTAGACTTTCAACGTCCCGGACCGAAGAGTCGACACAAGTGACAACAGACTCGGTCACCCTCCTAATTTTTCGGTGTTCCCCCTGAGAGAATACCTCGAGGATAGGACTCTTCAACAAATATATAACATAGTCTTTGTACAGGTACTACTTTTTTTTTTTTTCTTTCTTTGTACAGGTACACGAATTTTTTTTTAAGGTGGATATATCCTCGATGTCATTGTGATTCGTACTTTATCTCGTCCTAAAGTGTTCTAAGTTCAGTAAGTGTATGGTCTATAAAAGACTCGAGGAGAGTACACCGTCTAAGGTCCTCCGTGGTCCTTGTCAACGGAGGAACACACCTGTCATATGAGATCACCCCTGACGTCAGGACCCTTTCCCACCTCTCGCTACCACTTGTTCTCTTTATTTGTTTCGTTTGTCATAATCTTCTCGCTTACTCGGTTGGAAGTTCCCAAGTTCCCTGTCAGCTAACGTTTTTGGATACACGAAGAAGTAATAGAGTTTCCTTTTACACGAACAACTTTTGGACGTTTTATCAGTGACATCGTATTTTCCCCTTTTTTTGTATTTTTTATTTTGTAAATTTTTTAGTATTTTTTTGTGAAGTCTACTGAACTTTTTACCAATGTTTCATCGACCGCAGGACAGAGGAAGGACTAAGACTTTGTCTATTTCCTCCACGATACGTTTACAGTGTTTCCAGTTTGGCGACCCGTGGTGGCGATAGAACGTATCCCAGGGTCTTCTTCGTTAAAGTGGAACACGACCGAAGTTCGCCCCGAAGACGCGCAAACTGATCCGTTTGAAGAGGTGAAATGGCACCCTTAAACGACGGGAGACCGCAAGAAATTTCCCGAAGGGACCACCGAGTCTACCATTTCGCAGACGGACTTTACGTCCTCTGGGCCCAAGAGGAAATCGCAAGAAATTGCACATTAACCCCGAAGGGACCACCGAGTCTCCAAGACTCACATCCAAAACACACCCAAAACACTAAATACGCTTTCCTTTCGTAGAAGGTCCTCGGGGACAGACTTCTCTAACGAGTCTCTGACGTCCATACGAACTAAGGGTTTTTGTTAGGGTCTTGAAGGAAGACCGGGTCCGAATGGCAACTGGTAGATTGCCCTTTTAGCCCCCCTCCTATCTCTCGGTTGACCTTTTCACAGAAATTCGATGTATTAAAAATAACTTACAAATAATAAGTTCCCCTGACCCGTCTCCAACCACCTTATAAAGGAGCTGGAGAATTACATGAAGAACCGATGTCCCAGGAGGTAGTGACCTGCAGTTCATAAGAGTCGACCCCACTACGAGACGAAGGTGACCAACCAACATATTAGTGTCCTTGACGGAAAACAATAAGGTAGAGAAACCATACTCAGTCAAGTCAGTGAGTTAGTACAGGATGAGAAACGCTGGGGTACCCGACGTCGTGTGGTCCGAAGACACAGGTAGTGGTTGAAGGTCTCGAACGAGTTTGAGTACAGGTAGTGTAGTCACTACGGTAGGTTGGTAGTGTAGGAAACAGTAGGGGAAGAGGAGGGTGGAAGATAGAAAGGGTTGTAATCCCAGAAAAGTTTACTCAGTCAAGAAACGTAGTCCACCGGTTTCATGACCTTAAAGTCGAAGTTGTAGTCAGGAAGGTTACTCATAAGTCCTGACTAAAGGAAATCCTACCTGACTAACCTTGAGGGACGTCAGGTTCCCTGAGACTCAGAAGAGGTTGTGGTGTCAAGTTTTCGTAGTTACGAAGCCACGAGTCGAAAGAAATATCAGGTTGAGAGTGTAGGTATGTACTGGTGACCCTTTTTATTTCGAAACTGATCTGTCTGGAAACAACCGTTTCATTACAGAGACGAAAAATTATACGAAAGATCCATACGACTGTATATTATACAACAGAACAATACTAATCTATGGAGTTTGAAGAAAGGTACTTTGTTGGTAAGGGTAAAAAATTCGTGGTCACTTTTTATTCTGACCATGAAAAAAGAGACTCTTCGAAGTGTGACAAACCAAGTCTCTACCCAAGACCCCTCCAACTCCTCCCATCCTTTTTAAGTTCTGTGGTAACGCGTTCAACCATCGAAAGAAAAGACGGGTCGATACCCTGTTTGTCAGAATGTCCCTGATCTTGTACGGGTCCGATGTTCGTCTCGACCCCAAAACGGACGACTGAAATTTTACATAAAAGAAAAAGAGAGGACGACATCTTACGACCTGACCACTGCCAGTGGTGGTGCGGAGAGTTGACACCGGGGGCAGACTCTCACGAAGACTTGGCGGGGTGGTTACTTTTCGAGGACTACGACGAGGGACACCCCATGGGGTCGCTTCTACGGTGCCACGGGTTGGAGCGTGCCTTTTGAGACCTAGTCTAGTACCACTGACACATCCGTCCTGGGTCCGTCCGTCTGCGACCTTCCACTACGGGACGAGGGCAGGGGTCAAGAAGAAAGGGACCCACAGGGTAGAGGGACCGTGAGGTGAGACGTCCCTTCCGGTGAGACACACAGTTCTTTGGAAAGATGAAAGAGGTCGTGAAACTCAGACTCTTCCGGACCAAGGCAATCACTCTAATCGACTTGTATGTCTTATTCCCTACTTGTCCATACAAGGGAAGGTAAAGAATAGATAAAACCTTTACGTAATTTATAAATAATTCTTATACGGGACCAAAAATGCAAAAAGATTTAACAAGGTCTTTTTAGTACCCCCTAAAAAAAAAAAGAAAATGAGAAATTTTTAAGTATCTCCTTTCTCAATAATCTTTTAAATCACATCAGGGTTCTTAAGTCGACACACTACTAAAGACTTAAATTTAAATCTGACTAGTTTACCGAAAGGTGGGGCGCGAAAGACCACCGAAAATTCGTTCCTAATAAAAATTCTCCTTGAGAAAGACTCGAAGTACCTATGAGACGATCAAAAGTCATTTATTGGAAGTTTTATAATTTTTGTAGTGTTCGTGTCTTGTCTTGTCACGTGCGAACACGTCCACTCAACTTGTCCGGTGGTAGACCCGTATATTTACCAATCAGAGTGACAGGTCGGGTCACACACAACCTCGACCGAGCGTGGTCGATCACCTTCGATTACCAATTTATAAGTACTTAAAAGGTACGGTCAATAATTTGGTAAACATCGAACTTTAACGGCTGTCACCCTCATGTAGTTCCGTTAACCGTCTGTGCGTTTAGTCCTGAACGAAAGAAAAAGAATTTCTCGTGACAAAAAGGGCTGTGAGTCAAGTCAGCGAGTCAGCACAGACTGAGAAACACTGGGGTACTTAGCGTCGTGCGGTCCGGAGGGACAGGTAGTGGTTGTGGACCTCAAGTGAGTCTAAGTGCAGGTAGCTCAGTCACTACGGTAGGTCGTTAGAGTAGGAGAAAGCAGGGGAAAGGAGGACGGGGATTAGGGAGGGTTGTAGTCCCAGAAAAGGTTACTCAGTTGAGAAGTGTACTACCGGTTTCATGACCTCAAAGTCGAAATCGTAGTAAGGAAGGTTTCTTTAGGGTCCCGACTAGAGGAAGTCTTACCTGACCAACCTAGAGGAACGTCAGGTTCCCTGAGAGTTCTCAGAAGAGGTTGTGGTGTCAAGTTTTCGTAGTTAAGAAGTCACGAGTCGAAAGAAATATGAGGTTGAGAGTGTAGGTATGTACTGGTGACCTTTTTTATTTCGAAACTGATCTGTCTGGAAACAACCGTTTCATTACAGAGACGAAAAATTGTACATAGTTAAAAAGCCGTAAGTCGGAAGAAGTGTCAGGTTGAGAGTGTAGGTATGTACTGATGACCTTTTTGGTATCGGAACTGATCTACCTGGAATCAGCCGTTTCATTACAGAGACGAAGACTTATACGATAGATCCAACTAGTATTGAAAGGAAGGTTCCTCATTCGTAGAAAATTAAAGTACCGACGTCAGTGGTAGACGTCACTAAAACTTCGGGGGTTTTATTTCAGACTGTGACAAAGGTGACAAAGGGGTAGATAAAGGGTACTTCACTACCCTGGTCTACGGTACTAGAAGCAAAAGACTTACAACTCGAAATTCGGTTGAAAAAGTGAGGGGTGAAAGTGAAAGTAGTTCTCCGAAAAATCAAGGAGAAGTGAAAGACGGTATTCCTACCACAGTAGACGTATACACTCCGATAACTATAAAGAGGGTCGTTAGAACTAAGGTCGAACACAAAGGAGGTCAGGTCGTAAAGAGTACTACATGAGACGTCTATTCAATTTATTGGTTCCACTGTTATATGTCGGAGCTACCTGAGGAAAAGGATAAACCTTGGTCAGACAACAAGGTACAGGTCAAGATTAACAACGAAGGACTGGACGTATATCCAAAGAGTCTTCGTCCAGTCCACCAGACCATAAAGGTAGAGAGAGTCTTAAAAGGTGTATAATAACACTAGGTGTGTCAGTTTCCGAAACCGTATCAGTTATTTCGTCTTTATCTACAAAAAGACCTTGAGAGAACGAAAAAGGTACTAGGTCGCCTACAACCGTTGAACTAGAGACCAAGGAGACGGAAAAGATTTTGGTCGAACTTGTAGACCTTCAAGTGCCAAGTACATAACGATTTCGGACCGAACCTCTTAAAACTCATAATGAAATGATCGTACACTCTACTCACGTTAGCACACCAGTAAACTCGTAAGAAACCGTAACGGAAAGAAACCCTAACCTTACTTTTGACTGGAAAAGGTCAGGACACCGGTGACGACTCGAAAGGTTTAAACGACCGTATAACTCACGTCGTGAATGTGTCGTAGTAGAAAGTCCTAAACTTTCTCGAGTTGACCTCAAGGTAGTGGAGGTGATCGAAACAAGTATCACTACGAAAGATTCCGGGTGAACTGAAGTGTAAGGTTCTACAGACCGAGATCTACTCACTAGTGTGGTAGCACTAATAGACCCAGTACTTCTAGAAAAAACATGTCAAGAAGACACATAAGAACGGTGGAGAAGAATTATAGAAGACGAAGTCAATCCAGGAATGTTAAAGACAGGAAATAGCTCGGGTAGAAACGTACTTTACAAGGGAACCATAGAGATTAAAAGAACTTCTCTGGAGATCAGAAAGGGTAAGACAACAAAAGGAGATAAAGAAACGTAAGTAGTGACTTCTTCCGAAAGAATAGAGAAGAAAGATAAGAAACCTTGGGACGCAAGTCTACGAATATAGAAAGGAAAAGAGGAAACGAAAAACGAAGAGAATAAAAGTGTCGATAAACATTCCGGAGGGGTCTGTCGTTAAAACGAAAAAACATAAAGAAAAGGTACCCCTACCAGAACTAGGGACAGAGGACATGTTACAATGTTTGGAGTAAGGTATCAAGTAGTCCGTGAGATAGATAGTCTAGATCCGGGAATTTAGATAAAGAGTGAAGGTGACATATTAGTATTCCCTAAACTAAATCCAGTATGGACTTACCGGATCACTAAAAGGGATGAAAGAAGTTAAATTCAGACTTAAACCATTATTCCTCAAGTACTAGACTCGGTGTCAGTCGAGGGTCAGAACAAAAACAACTGACATATCTCGAAGAGGTAGAAACCGACGTTTCTTATATTAGTTAGACTAAAGCCACAATTGGTAGACCACTACAAGTACACATCTCAGAAGAGAACACAACAACCTTCTCCCACAAACGATATTGGTTACGTAAAAGAACCGTTTTGAGATAATCAGAAACGGGACGAAGTAAGGCGTAAGGTTCCGGTTTAAACGGACAATAAGGTCCACAAAGAACTGAGGGATGAAAACGTAAGGTCAGGGGACATTACTTTTCCTGTAGAAAAAACCCACAATCAAAATTTTCCAGTACATCCAGAAGTATCTTGGCAAGTTGAAGTCGAAGAAGTCGTAATGACCAACCCCGTATCTGAACCTAATGACACTATAACTCACCAAACGGAACCTTTACTTGTCTCTAGTAAGACAGCAAAAACTCTAACGTAGGTTCATGACGTAAAGTCTGAGAAAACAACTGGTACTACCGATGAGGTAAAGAAGACTCCCTAAGGACGGGCGTCATCATCTATATTAGCAGTAGACTCAACTTAAGTGGGTAAGGTCAGGTAAAATCAAGTGACTAAGGATCTTACAACTACAAGTGAGATAGGTAGAGAACAAACTGGCGAAGGTTAAACGGAACTAAGTACCTGGACTGTAAGGTCCAAGGATACGTCACAACGAGAAATGTCGTAGCCTAGAACGAAGATAGTGGTTAGTGTAGGTGTCGATTCATAACAAAAACGAAACCGAGGTAGGGAAGTAAGAAAGACCTCAATAAAGAGGTGAGTAGAGATCATCGTATAACCCGTGGATGACTGGACCCCTCAAGGAGAAAGTCATAGGATAGTAAAACGGAAAAAATGACAAGTACCCTAAGAGTTCCGTTCTTATGACTTTACCAAACGGTAAGGGAAGAGGTCACCTGGTGTATGACAGTCTGGAGAGGTGGTACTGGGCGGGCAGAACCCAACGAGGAGCCCGTACCAATCACAGTAACTCAATCTGTTCTCACACCAGGATCACACTAATCTAAATGATCAAAAGACACTCATACCAAAGTCACACAGACGGGAGACTACGGGAGAACGTTGTGGATGGTAGAATGAACCCAAAGAGAATGGAACCAGCACCCCATAGAGAAGTGCCGACGAGGTCGTTTCGTGTCGGCGACGAGGAAAGAAACCTACTCCTCATAGAGGAGTGACGGTGGGAAGGACTGGAAGTTGCACCCTATTGAGGAGATCCGGGAGGACGTGGGCGCGTTAACCTGTACCCTAACGAGGAGGTGACCACGGGGACTGGGGCCTGCGTCCCATCGAGGAGAGTCGGCAAGGACGTGACAGCGTCGGACCGTGACAACCGGAGACGGGGATTGGAACCTGCACCCCATTGAGGAGAACCGGCGGCGGGAAACCCGTACCCCAGGAAGACCGAAGACGGGGACTGGAACCTACACCCCATCGAGGAGAGTCAGCGCGAATCACGTGGACAGGCGTCGGCAGACGTAGTTCCTTAACGTCACACTACTTTTCACTCCACGATATTAGGGTACACCCCTCAAGGACTTTTCAGTGTTCCTTCCCCTTACCAAGTACAATAAGAATACTGAAATCTTCATACTACGTCGTGGTTTACAAGTCCTAAGTTAAGTTCTGGTAATTTTACAGAAATCCCGTTAGACCTTCATGTACTCGTCACAGACGTCTCTCGGTTCGTTTGGATCTTCGGTCACTACATTATCTCCTTCGGTCGATTGAACCCACCTCCTCCTCAGTTGTTGAAAGAAGAGGAGATTATTATTAATTCTTATTACTTCTTATTCTCCATCGACCTTACTTCGAAGATTTTAGTTTGCGGAGACTTCAACAGGGGACAACAGTGTCGCCCACTAGTGCCTTTCCCAGCCACCGACCGAGAGAACTAAAACCGAGGAGTCGCGGGAACCAAATAGACTCTAAGGTGGTATAACACCAGTACTTAGGAACTACTTCATTGAAACTGAGGGAACTCCAGTTTTTAGACAAGGAAACAACTTATTCACTGAAGGGTTCAGACTATTACAAATCTTAGTTATGCCTCTACTACTTTATTTAGTTTGGGTATTATAACTATGAAAGTGTGAACGAATACAAAGAATAATTTATTAATTTAAAAAAATTTGAATACTAAGGTTAAATTTTACACTTTAACTAAATCCGAATATTAAAATACAACTTTCCACATTCTTTCAAATGTCCCATCGAGTAATTCTCATAATTTTATCTAAATGATATAAATAGTTAAATTAAATAGTCCAAATCTTCTCGACAAATTTACATACTCTTGTAAAACCGAATTAACCACTATCTGAACGGTCCAGTTAATATACTTCATGATCTTGTCTTTTAGTTGATACTAATTCAGATATCTGCCTCAAATTGTACAAATTCTCTAATATTATTTACTAAGACCATTCACTCTGTCTACAAAATTCCCTCAAAACAAATAAGTTGAATTCAAAATTAGTTCGTAATTAGTTTCGGAAAGAAGGGTTTTTATTAATCAAAATTTAATAAATTTACGTGAGACGATACGAATCAACGAATCAGTACAGACTAAGAAACGTTGGGGTACCTGACACAGGTGGTCCGAGGAGACAGGTACCCCTAAGAGGTCCGTTCTTATAACCTCGTCTAACGACACGGGAGGAGGTCCCTTAGAAGGGTTGGGTTCATAGTTTGGGTCCAGAGGGCGTAACACCCACCTAAGAAATGGTAGACTCGGTGGTCTCTTTGGGTTCTTATGACCCCACCCATCGGATGGGGAAGAGGTCCCCCAGAAGGGGATGGGGACAATACAAACAAAACACATTACTTATTTGTTTGTTTTTTTTTTTTGGTATCTCCGAATTTATTCATCTCCCCCTAGACAAGGAGTATTACCATTCAAACCTATGTCCAGGTCCCAAGTTATTTTAGGTACTGTTTTAGTAAGTCCTGATGTAGGACTTCTTGGATTCGATGAGGTAAAACAATTGTCTTTTTGAGGTAAAACGTTCCAAGGCCCTTTTCTCGGAAACCTTTAGGGGACTGGAGTGGGGTGGTGAGTACTCGGTTAGTCTGGGGTCTGGTCTTAGAGGACTGAATTACAAGTCCTTGAACACCAGATGGATCCATTATCCCTGGTTAGTCTTTGGTTGTGTGTTGGGAAGCTTTCTTTCACTGGTTAGTCTGCAGGGGGATGGATTTTTAAGAAAAAAAAAGGTACTTGTGAGGGATATATTCGTTATATTAGGTTTTGGGTCCCGAGAAGGGATATCGGCGACGCAACAATTGCCACCCTCGGGGTCGAGCTCGAACCATTATTTTTGAGAGAACAAAAACGTAGCCTATAGCCGAGGGACCACCAGTAACCCTCTAAAGCGCTGAACCCGTATTGTGTAGGGTGTTAAAAGTTAGAACACTTTCACTTTCATTTTCAGCAAGTCCGCACAAACTGAGAAACGCTGGGGTACCTGATATGTCAGGTACCTTAAGAGGTCCGGTCCTGTGACCTCACCCAAAGGAAAGGGAAGAGTTCTATATAAGGGTTGACTCCTTAACTTAGGTCTAGAGGGCGTAACGTCCGTCTAAGAAATGGTCGACTCGGTGTTCCCTGCGGGTTCTTATGATCTCACCCATCGGATAGGGTAGAGGTCCCGTAGAAGGGGTGGGTCCTTAACTTGGTCTGGTCCTTAACTTAGAGAACACTCGACCGTAAATTTAAAACAAGACAAGTAAGAAAGAGGAACACATTTACACTTAAAGAGATCCCATATATGTAGTCGTCTCTGAACGACCCAGTTTCTCGTAAGTATAAAGTTAATCTTTAAAGTTGATTTAACAAGAGGGTTCCAAGGGGACAGGGTCTAAAACTTGAGTGAATAACTCGTAGAGGGTACTCGTCTGAACTTAAGATTCTACAGAATAGGGAGTACGTACAGGGTGAGACAGAGGTTTCACGGGTCTCGTCACCGACGTTGTACTTATAAATAACTTACCGACTTCTATACTACCGGGTTCCCCCATGTCACTGAACAGGTCCCAATGCCTGATAAAACTCCTGTCGCGACCCTAAGTTCGGGTCCGACGACTGAAGGACTACGGACTCTCCTTCGTCAATAACATTTGTGTCAGGGAACTCGATACCCAGGTTTCAAAACAGGGGTCCTTCTTTCAGACCTCACTGTCGAGCTCCCGAAAGGGATTACCGACTCGACCACGTTCGGTTTGTCTGTACGGTAACCTCCGTCCTCCATGTCAAGGACTTCTAAGAAGTCTTCCACTCGGAGACTAGGTTCTCATATCCTTGTCTTGACGGTCCCTGGCAGTCCACTACGATACCACTACCCCCCCTAGAACCGGCTCCCCTGTCTCGCCCCTCCCCCTATCCGGTGATATAACCGTTTCCCTTACGACTGGGTCGCCTCCGAGGGACACCTTCGGGACTCCAGTGTAGTTAGAAATTTTCTACTTCTTCTTTGCGGGTCTCAAGAAGGCAGGTCGAGGGGCGTTCAGGAGCGTTCCGTCGGCACCCCCGACGAAGCCCGACTCGGCGTCTCCGGACCCCCTACCGAGTCTGGTTCCGAGTCGGAACCTTCGATAAGTAAACTCCAGAACTTCAAACACAAATAAGACCGGAAAGAAGGATCAACCTAAACGTAAACCAAAAGTAGGGTGTGACAGAACCTAGGTTGGACCTTACATATGTAGTGAATCGTTTATTCGGCTGTCGTCCCGATGGTTTCCCTACCTTTCACTTTGGGGGTTTCACCCCCATTTCCCCTCGTTAACCTCTCTCCCTCACTAGTACCCGACCCCCGACTCTCCCCACCCCTACACTCAGGGTCTCCGTCATTGTCCCAGAAGATCAGGAACTCCTGGTCGAGACGGTCTGAGCCTATGGACCTCTCTCTCTCTCGCTCTCGTTCGATCTCACTCGTAAACCAGTCTTATGTAACTTCTCTTGATCGGGTTCTTAGGTCGTAGCGTCACAGGACGATAGTGAGTCTGAGGACGAATCAGGTTGACCTGGTAAAAGACACGGGGGGTTAAGGGGTGCCAACGGGAAGGACTAGTCTGGGTCTATTGGAAAGACATATGAAGAGTGTCGAAATAGAAGGTAGGAAATTCCGGGTTGAACGACGGTGAGACGACTTTTTCAGGGGGTCTAAGAGGTCACTCTGAAGGTCTCCGTTTCCGGTTCCAGTCTGGGAGAGGAACCTCGTAGCCACCACAGGGAAGGGTACCGTGAACGGTGGGAGGAAGAGCTGGGTTTGACAGATAATCTGGGAGTCGAGAATCTCTCGTCTTTGGTTCGAGCCACAGGGGACCCGTGGACCGTGTGCCGGGCCGGGTACCATCCACGAACCACTAATAACAGACTATGCTAAGTGTAACGCCCCTTCGGGACGTTAAACTACGATAGTGAGCTACTAACCCTCTGGAGTGGTTTTGAAAAAGACGTAAAAGTCACCCTTTAAGAACCCCCATTTTTTTCCTTTCGGAGCCAGAGAGTCCAAACGACTACTCTAATTTGGTCAATGTTGTTTGGGGTGTATTAATACCCGTCTCATCTCCATCCATAAACCTCTCACCGCACCACCCTACCCTAATTTGATTCACGACAGAGAAGTGAAAGCCGTGAGATTCAAATATTAAATTAAAGACCAACGTTTGACCTTGTAACCAGAATGATTTGAATGTATGATTTGTGATTTCTCAAAACCAGACTTTTTCCTTCACTTTCGGGTAAAAGACGGGAACCTTTCCCACGTACGGTGGGTATATCGACGGAAGGTTCTTTCCATAATAACCCACATAGTCAGTCCAGACCGGATTTGCCTCTAGTGAATAAATGTATTCTCCTAAATTTTTTTCTTTAACCAACGTTTCAACTACCCTCGTGACGGTTTGGTTTCATCTGCAACTCCGTTGTTGACTACCCGACAATGGGAGGGGAAGGACCACTACCACTTCCAGAGGGGGATCCCCGATGTACCTCCTTCGACCCTTGTACCTACCGGTGGGACCATCTCGGGGGCCTCGACACGTCGAGTCCTGTGCCCGACTCTGTGTGTGTCTCTTCATGAGACTGAAGTGGGAAGGAGACTACGAGGCTTGAGGGTGGTCACGAAGAGTAACTGACTCTGAAGGAAGAAAAGAGGGAAGGAGGAGGAAGGAAAGAAGGGAAAAAAAATTTTTTGAAAAAAATCTTGTCCCTTTATAAAAAAAAGACCACGAATGATTATATAGATCTTTTCTTTTCTCGTATAAATTTTAATTTGTATTTTTTGAGCTATATGCCAGAAGAAAGAAATGGAGATATCATAATTATAGACTTTCTCATTTATAACTCGATCACTAGGGTCCTCCGAGATACTAACATCCGAGTCGGATAATTGATAACTTTGTTTTTTCCTGGTATAGTTCGAACACTCAAAGTTATTAAGTCAAGTATTGTAACTTTACCTCTTTGAAAGTAGTGTTTGAGAAATACATGGATCTTCGATCACCTGAAGACTAGAAGTTAATCCATAAATTTACATTAATTTATTTGTGAAGACGTCAAAGGAATTAATTCCAGATTCCCTCACTTCACTAAATTGAATTCGGTCAAAAGTAGGTGACACACTTATAAAAAAAATTACAACTTCCAGTTTGAGTCTCAAAGGTTCGAATCTCCGTCTCTGATTTGGTCTCTGTCGCACTTGGGATCATCACTGGATATTTCCACATTTCCACTTTTAACACCCCCTCTTCGACCTCCCCTTTATTTTCTCCGTCTACAGGTGATTAATTTTGAGTATACCCGTGTTTATAGTTTCGTTTACCTACCATCGAAATTAAGAAATACTGAAACATAGGTTTGGGTCAAAAGTACCGATGTAGGTATATACTCCGTACACCAATAAACAATTCACGTACTGAGAGAATGGATAACGAAGGGTCCACCGAGTCACCAATTTCTTAGGTGGACCGTAACGTCCTCTACGTCCTCTGTGGCCAAACTGGGGACCCGGTCCCTCTAGGGACCTCATCCTCTACCATTGGGTGAGGTCATAAGAACGGACCTTTTAAGACACCTGTCTCCTCGGACGACCCGATGTCAGGTACCCGAACGTCTCTCAGTCTGTACTGACTCGTTGACTAGTGCGTACGTGTGTGCCCATAAACAATTTACGTACTTAGAGGGAACGAATAAAAAATTATATAGATGAAAGTTATTTCTAACTTCCGTCTTTTTTTTTTTCTAACTTCCGTCGACTGTGATGACGTTGAAGAAAAAAGTTTTTCATTTGTTTTTTACCCCTCGTTATCTCCGTTATTCTTTCCGTTAAAGACGCTATAAAACGAAAAGGGTGGTAAGAACCCCCGTTTACTGGTGTAATGTAACAATAGATTTGTATTCTGGAAAACTGTTATTAGACCTATATTATAAAGTCACAAAAGAGAAGTAGTGTCTTTTCACGTCAGAAACTGTTAAAATTATGCTATATACCGTATAATCAGTATCTTCTTCGATGTGTCGTGTCAGTAACTCTTTTTACCAAGTGAAGTTTTACTACTCAATATAACTTCATAATTTGGTTGAGATTCGGAATGTATGTTTATCCATACTAAATTTTAAGGTAAAAGGAAAAAGATTCGGTATAAAGATACCAACTAGTATTTTTCATTTGAGTTTATGCACGGTCGGTTAATGGTCTTCTAGACAGGAAGAGTTTCAGTTACAATCTTCCTCTCTAAGACTCTTCGAGTGACTGTAAGAAGATTTTGTATACACACTCTAAGTGAGAAAGAGTAAACCTTAATAATTAAATATTCTACTTCTGAACTGTCACTCCTAAGAAACAGTATCGACCATTAATTCTTCGTTTATGTCTATTTTGACAACTCGGTTGTGTCCGGTCGGTCCTAGCAACCTGACGTCTTTTGGTCGGTAGAGTCCTCGTCTGTGAGAGACGATGGGACTCACCAGTCTTCGACGGATATGGTTCTTAGTCTTCTGTTGCCCGAGTTCTCGGTGACCCGAGAAGGAGTAATCCTCCACCCGTTACTCTCAGGGTACCTGACGTTCCTCTGGGTTGATCAGGCAAGATTTCCTCTAGTCAGGACCTACAAGAAACCTTCCTTACTACGATTTCGACTTTGAGGTCATGAAACTGGTGGAGTACGTTTGTCAACTGAGTAACCTTCTCTGAAACTACGACCCTCCCTAACCCCCGTCTTCCTTTTCCCCTGCTGTCTCCTACTCTACCGACCTACCGTAGTTCCTGAGCTACCTGCACTCACACTCACTTGAGACCCACAACCACTACCTGTCCCGCCAGACCTCACGACGTTAAGTACCCCAGCGTTTCTCTACCTATACTGACTGGTTGACTTGACTTGACTTGACTTAGTGAGGATGACAAACCACAATCTTAGTTGACTCTACTAAATATAAAACTCCGATATTTCATAGTACATATATACTCTACGTTATCAGTGTCACTTCTGTCTTTACTACCTCTAAGTAACGTTTGATAAGGATGAGGATTTTTTATTGGGTTTCATATAAGGATACTTTGCCTAGGTAAATAGTAACCAGAGATAAGACTTCCTGTCGTTCAGTTTATTTGTGAAATGTCACCTCAGTTTTGTCAAGGGATTAGAGACTTTTAGTTTTGAGAAAGGTTACTAGACGTCACAGTTTTGTGTTATCTAGGTTGGTACCCGAAGAACCCCCTTTATATTTGTTTACATATTTTACATAAAATTTGTGAGTTGTTGATGTTACTATTATATAATTTTACCATGAAAAGTTTTTAGTTAGATATTACAGATTAGAGTATCGGATTAGGGTCCCGTATTTAACAATTCACCTGAACGAGGTTTATTTTGTATGATCTAATTTTTTTTAGTCTTCTAACTGTAAGAAGTGGATTATTTCTTATTTTGATCTTTTTTCAAACGTTACAGAAGTATTTCGAGTACATAAAAACGAAACTAAAGTTTTGTGATAAAAGTCGTCGTTCGTCGATTGAAGAAGGTGTGTGAGATCTCCATTTTTCCTCTACACATATCTCAAATATGTAGAAAAGACCACCGAGTCACCATTTCTTAGGTGGACGGCTACCTACTCTGAGGCCAAGTCAGGGACCCAACCTTCGAGGGGGCCTCTTCCATTACCGTTGGGTGAGGTCATAAGAACGGACCTCTTAGGGTACCTGTCTCCTCGGGGCTCCCAATGTCAGGTACCCGGAGATCGTCAGCCTGTACTGAATCGCTGATTTGCTGTTGGTTTTTTATCTCAAATATAGTTCATGCCTTTACTGAATGAACTGTCTACAAACCTAAATATTTTACAGAGTTAGGAGACGAAGTGTTCAGCGTTAGGTCTCCCGTTGTAAAGGGTGGAGATTTCCGGAAGTGGACGACAGTTTTTGGGTGGGATTTCTAGGTCTCGTCAGGAGGTGTTGTTTCCAGAAGTCTGGAAATGAGTCCAGATAAATGAGATGTTTGTCCGGATTGTTCGTGTAAGTAAATTAAGGGATCCTATGTCACTTACTTTATCCTTGAACCTTCCACTGTTTTTTGGCTTCTTCGTTGCAATTCTTTCTACACTGTCAAATGGTCCCTTCGTTGTCTGTCTATCTTCGGAGTTACATGATTCGACGATCGTTAGACCCCTGTCAATTAATAGATTTCGTGAACGCTGAAGTCATCACAATTGTTATAGTGACCAAGTCTCGTATATTTGGAGATCTACTTATAATTTTGTAACCTCCTACTTTCTCTTATGTAATTTCAAATTAAAAAAGGACACCTTTTAAACCCTACATATATTTCTTATACTTTTTTTAGAAAGCAACTAGAATACTGAATCTTTATTAGAAACCCTTGGAAAATAAAGAAGGATCAACGGTTGCGTACGTTATTTAATCGTCGTGATTCTTACGCATAATCAAGTAAAAGATTACCGGATCGGATCGAGAAGGTTGTCTTCGAATTAACAACCCCGAGGTCGTACCTCAGGTGTCTCAGTTCTCCTAAGACCCATAAGGGAGAGAGAAGATCACGACCCTCCACTTAACGAGAAGATCTTCTTTAATATATGTAAGTCGATTTGTCGGACTTCACTAAAAATTTAATACTAAAAACGGCTACATATAATTTGAACAACACTACTTTGTCCCTTTAGACACCGGGCGGAGTAAATCGGTGTAGTTTTCCTTGACACCGTAGTCGTCAAAGTGTACGTAGTTTTAAAGGTGCATAGATATCTAAAAACAAAACTTTATAATAAAACCATTAAACTTTTAACGTCCGTTCATAACTCTTGTATTTTTGTGTGTATTTGGGTCATGAGACATAATCACTCATAAACGTAACATATCAAAACATAACAAATAAAATTTTATGTTCTTTGTTTCGTAATCTTTACGTGCAATTCTAGAGTAATCTGGGAGATACCAGAGTCCCAGAGTACAAAAAGGAAGGAAAAAGGCTCCGTCGGTAAGAGACACCCAGTGAAACTTACCTTCCATAATTAGTGGTCGTCCTTAGACACCTATGGCTATTCCTTTACCTACAGGAGTCACTGTGTAATATTATCGCAAAGTAGAGAAAAGACCCACTTTCAGTACTGAAGTATTTTCCACTGTCCCACGTATCGTTAACCGAAAGACCGAGGTATAATCTGAACTGGACTCAAAGCTACGAACGAACCGATCAATAACCTGTGCACTGGGACTTACTAAATGAAATTAATGGGGACGTGGTGTCGAAGGAGCAGAGATCTGACCCTTTATTAACATGGACTATCCAAAGGAAATTCCTACTCTACTCTATTGTATACGTTTTACGAATTATGTCTAGGATCGTACATAGTAATGTTCTTGAATCGTCTACTTCCTACTACATAATCCTTTACTCAATGATTGATTCGTCCTCCATATTTACTTGTCGAAAAAGGAGGGGGAACTGGTATCAAATTGTATTGATTAATCACTCTAAAATCGTTCTGTCCTCTACAAGAGTGTACAAACCGTTCACTGAAGGGTTTTTTTTGAGATTCGACCGTAAACTTTTCCTCTAAGTCAGGTTGAGCTAAGTGGTTTTGAATGACTCACTGATCATGAACTTTCTTGTTACTCTCAGGGTAGATTATCTCTCTGTCTGTGAACTTGTCCACAAACTTGACGTATCACCACGACAGACACTCTTGTCTACGGTAGGTCCTCTCGTCCGACCTATACACCAAGTATTGGTACTTAACTAGTTTCTGGTTATTTTACGGAAAGATTAAACACTACCCGTGTTTCGGACTCTCTTCATCAATCACTTCACCTTTGTCTGAGTCCTCAGGTTTTCTAACAGTGTTAGAAACCTTAATCTCTGATTGTAAATTTTCTACTTTAAATTTTTCCTATTCTCAGGATGTTCGAAACTTTTGGTTGACGGGTTCTGGTCCCCTCACTCTCGTACAGTAAACTTTTTCAAACCACCCAAAATCGACTAACCGAGTTCGTGTTGAACTCGTTTGTTTAACGTTGATATTGTGTCAACGTCTTTCCGTACGTCAGAGTCTGTTGTAGCAGTCTCCTTCGTGTCGCAGTGTCGGTTTATTGTGAGAGTGACATAAGGGATGAAAGGTCTCGCACGACCCGAGTGTGGGGTCACTAAGTACAAATCTCCCTATATCTGGATAAAATTATAGATCTACTTTTGTAGCCTCTACCACTTCCTCTCCTTAGGTACTGAAATATCCTACCCATTTGAAGACTTCTGTCAATCGAACTACTTCTCTTTATAACTCCTGTTCCTGTACTGGCCACCGAATTACCTTAAGTTCTAAAAAGTACACCAGAGTTTTAAATGTACTACAATATTCTTCCGTTCGAAATTTACATTCCTTCCGATAAGATCTTTAATATTTATTTTACCCTTCAGAACACTTCTTTTCTCAAGGGACAGTAACGTACTCACCTTACTTTACTAATTGATAGTCTGTTTAACATCTCTTTAAAGACGTTAAATTTTTGACATCGTGTGCAACTCCTTAGAAGAGATACCGTCAAAAGTGAGATTCTGAGACACTAAGATATTTGTGGGACCATCGTCTTATGAATCCATTTGTTCGACCCATTAATAAGAACAGACCCAATCTACTCCCGGTTCATACATCAACTGGAATTATATATTTGTATTTCAAGTTACTGTTATGGTTTGGTGGACTGGACGGAGAACTCTTTGGACATACGACCAGTCCTTCGTTGTCAATCTTCACCTGTACCTTGTCTGACCAAGGTTTATCCTTTTCCTCATGTAGTTCCGACATATAACAGGGGGACGAATAAATTGAAGATACGTCTCATGTAGTACTCTTTGCGACCTGACCTTCTTCGTGGTCGACCTTAGTTCTAACGGTCCTCTTTATAGTTAGTGGAGTCTATACGTCTACTGTGGTGGGAATACCGTCTTTCACTTCTTCTTGATTGCTCGGAGAACTACTTTCACTTTCTCCTCCCACTTTTTCAACCTAAATTCGAGTTTTGAAATTCGAGTTGTAAGTCTTTTGATTCTAATACCGTAGACCGAGGTAGTGAAGTATTGTTTATCTACCCTTTTCTCACCTTTGTCACAGTCCGAAATAAACAAACCCGAGGTTTTAGTGNATCTCTTTAAAGACGTTAAATCTTTGACATCGTGTTCAACTCCTTAGAAGAGATACCGTCAAAAGTGAGATTCTGAGACACTAAGATATTTGTGGGACCATCGTCTTATGAATCCATTTGTTCGACCCATTAATAAGAACAGACCCAATCTACTCCCGGTTCATACATCAACTGGAATTATATATTTGTATTTCAAGTTACCGTTATGGTTTGGTGGACTGGACGGAGAACTCTTTGGACATACGTCCAGTCCTTCGTTGTCAATCTTCACCTGTACCTTGTTGTCTGACCAAGGTTTATCCTTTTCCTCATGTAGTTCCGACATATAACAGGGGGACGAATAAATTGAAGAAACGTCTCATGTAGTACTCTTTGCGACCTGACCTTCTTCGTGGTCGACCTTAGTTCTAACGGTCCTCTTTATAGTTAGTGGAGTCTATACGTCTACTGTGGTGGGAATACCGTCTTTCACTTCTTCTTGATTGCTCGGAGAACTACTTTCACTTTCTCCTCCCACTTTTTCAACCGAAATTCGAGTTTTGAAATTCGAGTTGTAAGTCTTTTGATTCTAGTACCGTAGACCGAGGTAGTGAAGTATTGTTTATCTACCCTTTTCTCACCTTTGTCACAGTCTGAAATAAACAAACCCGAGGTTTTAGTGACATCTACCACTAACGTCGGTACTTTAATTTTCTTCGAATGAGGAACCTTCCGTTCAATACTGGTTGGATCTGTCGTGTAATTTTTCTTCTCTGTGATGAAACGGTTGTTTCCAGGTAGATCAGTTCCGATACCAAAAAGGTCACCAGTACATACCTACACGCTCAACCTGATATTTCTTTCGACTCGTGTCTTCTTAACTACACAAACTTGACACCCCAACCTCTTCTGAGAACTCTCAGGGAACCTGAAGTCCCTCTAGGTTGGTCAGGTAGGATTTCCTCTAGTCAGGACCCACAAGCAACCTTCCTGACTACAACTTCGACTTTGAGGTTATGAAACCGGTGGACTATTCCTTCTCGACTGAGTAAACTTTTCTGGGACTACGACCCTTTCTAACTCCCGTCCTCCTTTTCCCCTACTGTCTGCTACTCTACCAACCTACCGTAGTGCCTGAACTACCTGTACTCAAACCCACTTGAGGTCCCCAACCACTACCTGTCCCTCCGGACCTCACGACGCCAAGTACCCCAGAGTTTCTCAGTCTGTGCTGACTCGTTAACTGGACTTGACTAGACTTTCAAGAAAAGATACGGGTTCTCGTAGAGGAAACAAAAGATCAGACATAAACGTAATTACACACAACTCACACACGAGTCAGCGCATTGTAACGGACTGAGAAACGCTGGGGTACCTGACATCGGACGGTCCGAGGAGACAGGAACCTCAAGAGGTCCGTTCTTATGACCTCTTATATAAAGGAAAAGCTTCCCTCGAAGGGCTAGGTCTCTAACTTTGATACAGAGAACGTGGAGGACGTAACCGTCCGTCTAAGGAGTGGTAACGTAGTGGACTTTATGAGTGAGAATTTTTAGTTACTAGTGAAGTGTGGGTCATCCTACCTTTATTATTATTACCATTAAAAATTTGTCTTTTAATGATCAGAATCACTCCTATGTCTCTTTAATCTTGTGAGTATGTAACAACAACCCTGATATTTTACCATGTCGGTGTCACTTTTCATCGAACCGTCAAGAAGTTTCTCAATTTGTATGTTAACGGTACACTGGGTAGTTAGGGTGAGTATATATATTTGTATGTGAGTTCCCGTAACTTTTACATATAAATGTATTTTTGAACATATACTTACAAGTATCGTCGTAATAAGTGTTATTTCGGTTGTCATCTTTATTAGGTCTACAGGCAATTGATGACTTACATACTTTTTACTACACGATATATGAGTATGTTACCTGATATTACGATGTTCTACCTACTTGAAACTTGCACGATTCGCGTTCTTCGATTTGTGGTTTCTGGAGAATGATATACGATGGTAAACGTGTCTCATATATCTTGTCCGTTTAGACATCTCTACTTTTCATCTAATAACCAACGGCCTCCGACCATTCCCTTCTCCCCTGTCCCTCACTCCATACCCACACCCCAAAAAGACCCCTCATTACCTTTACAAGATTCTAACCAAACTACACTACCAACGTGTTGAAACACTTACTTTTTATTTTGAAACTTGATATATGAAATTTTACCACTTAAGATACAATACACTTAATGTAGAGTTGTTGTTGTTGTTTTGTCATTTATTTAGTTGCTTGTAGTTGTCGATAAACTTTATAAGATAAAAGCAAAATTTTTAGGTACAAAATTTTGCGACCGTGTAAAGGTGAAAAGGTCACAAAGGTTTTCAACGACTCTACAAAAGGAACCAGAACGAAGGAAGAGTGCAGTCGAGAAAATGGTAAGACATGTAAAGATACAAAAACATCTAAGGCATATTTTACACGTCAGTAAAGTTTCGTTGAATGTTTTTTTTTTTTTTTTTTTGAGACCTATAAAAGATAAGAAAGAAGGGACTCAAGGAAGACTGAGAAAGGAACACCCACTATCTCAACTCTCACATTCACCGACTAACCTCTTAACGCGTATTCATCCCTTTAAACTCTCGACCCCTGTTGAAACCCACCTACAACTACTGGAAGTCTTGTGTTCAGTCTCTCTTGTCCTCTGAGGTTCATTTACCGCTTAGTCTATGTCTTACTTCATTCAGTCTTTCTCTTTTTGTTTATGGCATATAATTATGTATGTACGTCTGAGATCTTTAGGATAAAGGTTTCGTCTTCATCTCTGTGTCTCCTTTTTTTATTACCTGTGGTTCCCTCTTACATCCCCCACCCTACTCAACCCTCTGACCCTAACTGCATATAAACGATCACACATATTTTCATATTTTATCTATTGATTACTCTTGGATGACATGTCGCGTCCCTTACGATAGACCACGAGACACCACTCGATTTAACTTCCGTTAGGTCTTTTCTCTATGTATATGTGTATATTGACTAAGTGAAACGACATACCATGTTTCATTGTATCGAAACTTTGTATCGTAACATTTCGTTGGTATACGGGTATTTTTAAATTAAATTTTTTACCAAATTTCTTTCTCTCTCAGTCTCAACCACACCCTTCAGAAGTGTAAATCTCGTTTCTAAATGTTTTTGGTGGGGGGTGGGGTGTTAAAGTCTCGTTCTCTAAGCCGTCCAGTTACAATAACGAAATACCGTTTGTAGTCGACAACCAATAAACTTCCTACCGATGACTCAAATCCCTAAGAAGAGAGAGAAATAATCGACGGTGGTCATGATAGTGATGGAGAATCATGGAACTTTTGTCTTCCCTCTGTAGACATTGACGAAACCTTCCGTCTTTGATAGACGTCTCGACCACCCACAGAAACCACAGGTCTGTGTTATGTGTGAAACCGTAACTTACCTACGGAAATCTACTACTTTAGTCCGTAAACACACTTCAAACATTCAAAAGTGAGTAGTAACCGAATGTATTAAACCTTTATGGGATGTACACAAACGGTGTTTTTATGAAAAAGTTAGGGGAAAGTAACGGCAACTACCCTTTAACTTTCGTAGAACGACTTGACTTGGGTAAAGGTTCACTTCCATCCATAACACTGAGGTGGTCCACCGCGTGCGTACGATCTAGTCCTGAAGTATATCTATTCCTGTTTCTGGGGTTACATTAGTCTATGATAGAAAAGAGAGAGGGGCCCGTTGGGGACTTAAAAGGACGCACAAGTATTAAATGCAAAGATCTAGTACATTTATGTCTACACGATCTCAATCAGTGGGCTTAGTTGACAAGTCACAGATTCCGATCCAACATTTTTGCTAGTGAGAGGAAACAAAAGTCGAGTTCATAAGACTGATAAGGAAACGGTGTCTAAGGGAATAAAAAGTAGGTGAAGGTAGTCGCCAGACCCAGAGAAAAGAAAGAATGTGTAGGACTACCTCTCCTTTTTGTATGAGAACTTGCAAGACCTTTAAAAGAACATACCATGTAGTTAAGGGGTTGGGAGAATTTCTACGGTAAGTAAAATAAAACGTACATTCCCCGAGTCGAAAACCTTTCTGCAATCTCTTTACAGGGTTCTGTGTTTCGTTTACTATCGAGAGAAATAAGTCGAAATAAACAGAAACGGAAAACTTTTTTCTCCTTCACCCCCCCTCTCCTTTATAAGTGTCAGACTTCGACTTGGTCGTTCTGGTCGGTACAATGCTCGGACAGGATACCAGTGACTCTAAACGGTAGAGGGTCAGTTTGGGGGGGAGGGGGCGGGGCGGGGTCGGTCGTGAGGGAGATCTCGCTCTGTGTCCGGGGGTCTCCTTATCAAACCATCCTGTAGGACACCTCGTTCAGGTCTCGGTTATTTCCCTTGATTCTCTGAACCTCCGGCCTTCTCTCTTTACTCTAAATCGATCAGACTGTAGTGGTTCGGTGTTTGCACCGGTGTCTTTCCGAGGGACACACCTTCACCTTTCGTCCCGTCGGACCCCCGACCGTCCGGGTGGAGGAGCGACCCCGGGACGACGACTCGGTTCTTTACCTTCCTCTCCGGGGGACCCCACAACCATCGGGGACCTCACCGACCACACTTCCCTGTCATCTAGGTTCTCCCACTTTCTACCTACCTTATTTCCCCTGTGTAACTGGTACGAAAGGACAAAGGAGTACCACGAGGCAATTGTCTTCCTCTTCTGTTTTTAAGTGTCAGATTTAGTGTTTTGTTCCCACACTAGATCAAAAAATATCTCGTCGTAACTCTTTATCAGGAATTAATACGTCTGTCGTAAAATCCTTGACAATCATAAATATTCAGACAATAACTTCAAAAGTCTCGACTGGAAATTAAGGTCTTCATATACCAATTTCCAACAAAAAAAAAAAAATTAACCAAGTCAGGAACCCTATATTTTTCTTGGAACACCAGGAGACTGTAAGTATTTCTTCATCTCAATAAAATTAAAAACTTATATGACCTAGTTAAACATATGTCCTATAGTAAAAATTATTGGAAACAAATGAAAATAAAAATTAGGGATGTAAGGAAAAAAAAAAATAGGTCCACAGTACAGTATACAACATTGTAGTATATTATGTAAACATGGAGTATTCGATGTTGGGTCTTCCGTTGTAAAAAGGGGGGTTTCCGGAAGTTGTCGACAGTGGTTAGGCAATATTTCTAGGTCTTGTCAGACCCCGAAACAACAACAATAATCAAATTTTTACTTTATAAAATACTCTTTCGTGTTTATGTTTTCTTTCATCCGTCCCTAAGTCAAAACCTTTTTAATTCAAGTTAAGATCCTACCGTTTCTAAATGCATTCTAAATATGAAACGTACTCAGTATTGTTCGTCACGACCGGTGTACTTGTTTCTGGACTTTCAAAGTCACCAAATTGTTTCGTCTCCAAATAAAGAGTGAAAGAAGTGTTGAATTGTACCCAGAGAGTCCTCTTTCCGTCCCTCGGGACGAGGTCCGTAAGTCCCTAGGTCCGAAAAAAGTCAATCACCGAGACGGTAAAAACCACGGAACCAAAGGAGATAGTCCCGAAACGTAAGCTGGTCGTCGGTCCTCTCCTCCTCCTACCCATTTAGGATAAAGTAAATTGACGGAGCCAGACCTCCATTACATGTTGTGAAGGCGAATGGAAGGTAGTTATTCTTGATCAAGGTCCTTAACCTTCTTCTCTTGAACCTATAACTACATTTTACCAGGCTACAAGTGATGTCTTCGCACACACACACGGTTCAACGAAGTCAGCACAGGTTGAGAAACGCTGGGGTACCTGACATCGGGTGGTCCGAGGAGACAGGTCCCTTAATAGGTCCGTTCTCATGACTTCACTCATCCGTAAGGGAATAGTCCCTTAGAAGGGTTGGGTCCCTAACTTGGGTCCAGAGGGTGTAACGTCCTCCTAAGAAATGGTAGACTCGGTGGCCCCTTCGGGTAAATGATATGTATGTGTGGTCGTTATATCTCAAACCATTCTATGTTTTGATAACAATTTTGATAAACAGAGTCCCACCCTTTACAGTACAAGGTGAGGGGGTTTTGGTCAGGTGAGTATGGTCTGGGTCAGTCCGTGTTCGTTTTAGATCGGAACCTTTTATCGAAAGACAAAAATCGTAAACAGATCTAATTCCCTAGAACTACTTCAAACCTAGTTCCTTCAAAAAGATATTTTGTCGTATGTATTAAAAAAAAATTTCAACAAAATTAGATCGGGAATTCTTTTGTCCGAGATCCAGGAAACAACGGTACAGGCCAGATGTTCTACCGAGGTCACTAAGGACGGAGGACTATCAATGTGGGACCTTGGCAAAGGACGATACGACGTCACCCCGACTGAACCCATTGGTGTCTGTACCACTTTTCCTTTCTTACACTGTCACTCCAGGTAACGTCGAAGGTGGAACAATAGAGAACCGCGTTAGGTCGACAGTACAACATTCCTGTAGGTCCTTCGGGACCACCTCCTTCGATGACCCGTACTTCGACTCACGAACACCACTTACCCACTTTTTTTAGGGACACTTCTTCTTTCTAGGATTCGTTGTACTACCTAAGTCTTCGAGTACTTTTCTCCGGTGGCTAGGATTGTAGAAGTTTTATTCTAGATAGTGCGGTATAATGTTTATGACCACTTTACTTCGTCACTTTGTGTGTGTGTGTGTGTGTGTGTGTGTGCCTCTCTAGGTGGACTCCTTCTTTCCTCTATCCGACGATTGGGGGTCATGGTTGAAGACTTGGTGACACATACGGTAAAACTTAGTTTAGGAGGTTGAGGTCAACCCTGAAGTCCACTGGTATCGCAACCAACTGGAGAACTGGTAGTAGAAGACTCTCTCGGTATCTGTCCTGGTAAGTCGATTCACTTCACTTTCACTTCCAGTGAGTCAACACAGACTGAGAAACACTGGCGTACCTGACATCGGATGGTCCGAGGAGACAGGTACCTTAAGAGGTCCGATCTTATGACCTCACCTATCGGTAAGGGAAGAGGTCCTCTGGAAGGGTTGGGTCCCTAGCTTGGGTCCAGAGGGGTAACTTCCGTCTAAGAAATGGTCGACTCGGTGGTCCCTTCGGACCTTACCCATCGGATAGGGAAGAGGTCACCCACAAGGGTTGGATCCTTAACTTAACCCCAGAGGACGTAACGTCCGTCTAAGAAATGGTCGACTCAATACTCGATTCGGTGAGAGGTTGAGGACTAGATATCGTTACCTCACTTTACTATTTACCAATAAAAATAAAACTTGCTGATTTAAATCCTCGTCAAACAAGACATGGTTATCGATTGATTTTACGTCTAGGGGTTCGAGGGGACCGGTAAGACTCGACATTCGAACTCTACTCCGACCACTAAGACTCCGTCTTCCTGTGGAGACCGAGAGTCCTCTCAAGACACCGTCCCTTTACGGAAGGGGAAGTGTCAGGGGTACAAAACTCTCAGGGAGAGTAAAGATCTCGAGAGTATACAAGGTTCATGTACTACGAAGAAAAACGGGGTATTAGTGACGAAGGAAGAGAGATCTAGTCCATTGATAGACCAAGTGTCACATTGGGTGTGTGACGAAAGAATAAATGTCACTGGACAGAGGGACGTACACACACACGATTCAGTGAAGTCAGTACAGGTTGAGAAACGTTGGAGTACCTGACATCGGGTGGGTCGAGGAGACAGGTACTCTAAGAGGTCCGTACCAATGACCTCACCCAACGGTACGGGAGGAGTTCCTCTAGAAGGGCTGGGTCCTTAGTTTGCGAAGAGAGTTAGTTTAGGACGTAACTGGCTACTCAAGAAATGGGGTGATCGTGGTGGACCCTTAGGGTAAAGGGACGTTCCGGGTCCGTTTGGTCCCCTCTACCGAGTCTATGGTGGGGTCTTGTGGGTCGAGGTGGGTCCCCGGTGAGTCTCGGACCCGGGAGTGGGCCGACCCTCATGTCCCGGTCCGGACCTCGGGTCCTCGTCCCTTCGAGGTCGAGACGAGACCCCCTGATTCGACAATCATCCTTGAGTCCGTGTTTTCGTCCAGTAACGGTTTACGAAACCCCTACCTCGACACAGAGTCACCGTCCCGTGAACCGACCTTTTAGGAAACCCTTCTCTACTTTTTTACCTTTGACCAGGGCCCCCTTGTGTCTGTTTCCTAAAAAAAAAAAACGGTTTACACGGGTTGTAAGTCTCTTCAAAGGACTTCTATGGTGGACTGGACCGACACTTCTCTATTATGATCAGATTTAGTTCCTTAACAGTTTGATGTACGACGACGACGACGATTCAGCGAAGTCAGCACAGGCTGAGAACACGCTGGGGTATCTNTCCTTAGTTTGGGAAGAGAGTTAGTTTAGGACGTAACTGGCTACTCAAGAAATGGGGTGATCGTGGTGGACCCTTAGGGTAAAGGGACGTTCCGGGTCCGTTTGGTCCCCTCTACCGAGTCTATGGTGGGGTCTTGTGGGTCGAGGTGGGTCCCCCCGGTGAGTCTCGGACCCGGGAGTGGGCCGACCCTCATGTCCCGGTCCGGACCTCGGGTCCTCGTCCCTTCGAGGTCGAGACGAGACCCCCTGATTCGACAATCATCCTTGAGTCCGTGTTTTCGTCCAGTAACGGTTTACGAAACCCCTACCTCGACGCAGAGTCACCGTCCCGTGAACTGACCTTTTAGGAAACCCTTCTCTACTTTTTTACCTTTGACCAGGGCCCCCTTGTGTCTGTTTCCTAAAAAAAAAAAACGGTTTACACGGGTTGTAAGTCTCTTCAAAGGACTTCTATGGTGGACTGGACCGACACTTCTCGATTATGATCAGATTTAGTTCCTTAACAGTTTGATGTACGACGACGACGACGATTCAGCGAAGTCAGCACAGGCTGAGAACACGCTGGGGTATCTGTCGTCGGGTAGTCCGAGGCGGCAGGGACCCTAAGAGGGCCGTCTTGTGACCTCACCCAACGGTAAAGGAAGAGGTTACGTACTTTCACTTTTCACTTTCACTTCAGCGAGTCAGCACAGGTAGAGCGTCGCTGGGGTACCGGACGTCGGAAGGTCCAAGGAGGTAGGTACCCTAAAAGGTCCGTTCTCACGACCTCACCCTACGGTAACGGAAGAGGCAGTTTGATGTATGGTACTCGGTTTAAGTCTATCACGGACCAAAAGTATGTTGGGTTCTGGACTCTTGTTAAAAATGTAAAAATTTACTAACCCTTTTTTTTAGTTCTCTTCTTCTGATAGAAATAAACTTTAAGGTCAAGAAGTATAGAGTTTTAGTTCAAAACCACCTTGGGTCTTACGAATTAATACATAACAGATACTGACGAAGGTACACACAACGGGGGTGTCTCTGGGACACCGTCTGTTTAGGAGTTTACAAATGAGAGTTCGGGAACTCTCCCTGGAAGACAGAGTCTTCTTTCACTACTGAAGGAAGGGTCTATCTTCCCTGTACGTCCTCTCGGAGGTCCACTCTTTCAGGTACCACACGTACTTTTCGACGGGCGATACCCATGACACTAGACCCGTACCTCCGCTCCGTCTCTCTCCTCCTTTACTCCGGTCCCGGTGTAGTACCTCTCCAGTTCCGAAAGTGAACCTGTCACGGGACGTGCCTTACCCCTCCTTCGACACCTTGGTCCTTCTACGCCGTTACTCTTGGTTCCAGATCTGCCCCCGCCCACGTTCAGTCGGTGCCTTTTCTGACTCTAACCTCGGATTTTCACCTTCTTGTCATGTATGTCGTCCCTTTTCCTCGGTTCTTTTTACCTTCTTTGGGTGGGTATCCGTTAAAACGTCTTCTTGTCGTTGGTGTCATTGGGTCCGTAATGACAGTTCAGTAGTGACGGGGAAGTCTACGAACTTTCACTTTCGCTTTTAGTGAGTCAGTACAGTGCAGAGAAACGCTGGGGTATCTGATATGTCAGGTACCTTAAGAGATCCGGTCTTGTGACCTCACCCGTCGGCAGGGGAAGAGGTCCCCAAGAAGGGTTGGGTCCCTAGCTTGGGTCCAGAGGGTGCAACGTCCGTGTAAGAAATGGTCGACTCGGTGGTCCCTTCGGGTTCTTATGACCTCACCTATCGGATAGATGAGAGGTCCCCTAGAGGGGTTAGGTCCTATCTAGGTTCCAGAGGACGTAACGTCCGTCTAAGAAATGGTCGACTCGATGGTCCCTTCGGGGAGTCTACGAATCAACTATATTCATTTTCCGAATAAAAGTAATAAATAAAAGGTTCACACATTACTTAGAGAGGTCACCCTTCAATGGGAAAACATATAAGAGTCTAGTCCCTGAACTTCTATCCTATTACGTGGGTTTCTGTGAAATATTAGTCATCCTTGGATGTAGTTACAGTCGTCGATAATAGTCAACTCGGATCTAATCCCGGTCCAGTGCCACCCTGTCAAATCTACCAATTTATTACAGAAAAGAAACTATAAAGAGTGGTGACCGGTAAATCGGATTTCCACGAATAAGAGGTAAGTAGACACAACGAGAAACTCACTGAGAGTCCTCCATCAGTACAGATGCTCAACAGTCAAACCGTTTGTCCAATTAATGGAGAACGGTAGACAGAGACAACCTCTTCTTGGTCGTATTGGTAGTAGGTGTTCTGTTTGACAGAGATATTAATATGGCTTATAAACCCCACCCCCTCCAATTTCTAGGTCCTGATCAGATTAGAGAGCAACCATTAAACAGTAAATCTACCAGAAGGACATTTTCCACTTCCTGTCCTTGACACCCTCCTCCCGTTCTTTTCTACCACACGAAGTCTCTTAGGAAAATTGGAGTTCCTGTGGGCTCCTTGTAACTCAGAGCCCGTAATTTTGTTCGTTTTACTGAGCCTTCGGTACCCTCTACGAAAGAGTCGCGATAAAACGGAAATAAATGGAAAACCCCTCGCCCCCTTTACTTCAGTCTTAATAAAAGTTTATTCTTTCTACGATTTTTGTTTGGGTAATTTTCCGTGTTTAATTTATAAGTATGCGTGTTAGGGTGTAGGAATTACCCGTAAGAAGGTCCTCCTCCACCCGACGGACGGAGAAGAAATTCCCTGTAAGTAGAGGGAGTCTCGGAGGGAGACCACCGGTGGAGGGCAGGAGGGACGTATAGGCGTAACGTTCAGCTGTCAGGAAACTTAGAGACGTGACGGATGGTACAAGAAAAAAACCACCGCCCCCGCCCTAAAGGAAAAATTTGGCAACGGAGTTCGCGTTTGTTTAAATTCTACCGACTTGCCCGGTGAAAAGGGATTTCTCGTTTAAGAGTGGCAAGTAAAGACCCTCCTTCCGTCCGCAGTCTTTTCGGCCGAACCCCTGTCACTTGTATGTCGCTTCCCGCACAAAACTTAACTACTCCCTTACACTATAAAGGTGACCGGTAATTTGGTCACTGTAGTCTGGGTGAGGGTACTGGGAAGGTCGGTGCTAATTTTCTCCACTTTCTACCAAAGATATTTAAGTCAGATGACACCTTCTTCCAAAGTCAGTGGTTTCATCTACGGTTCTTAGTACACCTAATTGTTTGCTAATCTCTTGTTTTTTATGGTTTCCTGATAAATCTTGGAGAGAGAAAGAATATCCCTGGACTTTCATCCCAGTCAATGTACTAAACACCCCGGGTCATGTTTGACTTTTTACGTCGGAAGACAAGTTACTAATAATTCTTAAGGTTCTGAGGATCCCGTCCTCGTCCGAGAAAGTCTCACGTCCGGGACCCGTTGGCTTGTCCGCCGTACGAGCAATCCCAAAGTCCGTCAAAGGTTTTACACAGATTAAATGAGACTCTCTCAATTAAATGAGTGATTCTTAAATAAAATATCTCGTTCTGACTTGTCAGGACCTTATTAAAAAGATATTAGGACGTTTCCTTACTTAAAAGGAGACTGTATATATAACTTAACCGTATTCACCTGAAGACAGACACTCTACGAATACGACCCCTTCTCGACAGGTCCGGACGGACTCATGGTGTGTGCACAGACGTTTACAGGGGTACGACCGTCCTAAATTGTGTGAAACCTTGACACAGTGAAAGCATAATTTTTTTTTAATTTTTAGAAACTATATTACTCAAAACTTTTATGTGAATTTATAAATCTTTAGGGTAAAGGAAACAACGAAAGAGGAAATTATCTTTACACAAGTGACGGGAGACGATAATATGAGTTTTCACACCAAAGAAATTCACGAAATAACCTTTTGACAGAGTGATTGCAATAAACTGTTCAATCATCCTCCGAGTTAATCACTAAACTCGATATTCTGTTTCCCAGTCAACTACTGTGTTTAGCAAATTCAAAACTCTCGGTTGCTCTTACACCGTAGTCTAATTTCCTGCATCGTCGGGATCTACTCCACCTCCTTGGACGTCCCCGTAGAAGGTGTTTTCTATCTTTTTGATTCCTCCAGAACCATTTCCGGTCTCGTCCTCCCAGGACCTCGTGGGCTTGTGTCCAATTCGCCTCTATGTTCCACCCGTTTTTCCGACTAGTGAGGAGAAGTGAGAGGCCCAAGGGTGTAGATCGAGATAAGGACCCGGTTCATTACTATTGTGACTATCCGCGGGCCGTTCCTGGTGTAACTATGCGCGGTCCGTTTTCGTCGGGAGTTCTACCTCTTCTACTCGGTTTCGAGTGCTCTTGTAGCTTCATTCAAGGGGCTCACCTACCACGGACGAATGTAAAGTAACCAACTTCAGCAAGTGCACCGGTGCGGGTGTCGACGCCCCCTTCCTGTGAAACGAGGTCGCGCATGTGACGTGCCAGTACATCGTTTTCCCCTTTTCTTAGCTCTTGTTAGGCAGGACTGCTAGTCCCTCGGTCCTGTTACGGACGGGAGGAGTTCCTTGCAAGGGTAGTCTCTGGGGAGTTGGAAGAAAGGGGTTGAATAAAAGTGTTTGAACCTGGACTTACACCGGGCATATTCGGGCCGTCATCCTTTTTCCCGCCCTCCCGGAGACCAACCCCACGCTTAGAGATCCGAACCTTCTCTACTTCGGTGCACCACTTCGACTTCCCCGGTAAAACCACTCAAGAGTAGAGGTCGGCGTCAAGGACATCGATGCCACTCTGAGATATTTGTGGCGCGGGCTTTCTGGACAGGATGAAGAGTCTTGTCACTTCCCGTTCTCTTCCCAGAGAAAGGACTGTGTGACGTAGGACCACCCCGTGGTCTTCGTCGGCGTCTTGGTCGGGGTCCCGTGTGACTCACTCCTACAGACCCCTGTCCGACCTCGGAGGTCCTCAGACCTCACACTCCGCAAGTACCAGTAGGTTGGGCGTCTGGGCACTTCCACCCAGACCTGAAACTGGACCGAGGACCTCAGTCTCACCTTTATCCGGACTCTCTTCTTTCCGGAAAAAACGAGTATTTCGACTCCGCGGCCCACCTAAAATTCCCCTTCAAACCGGTATCTCTTTACGTTCCCTCAGCCTCTCCACCTCGAACGCTTATAGGGTTCTCACTTCTTGGGACCCCGTCCTTCCACGAAAGTCTTGAAGACACGGTTCGTGTCCCCATTTCTCCGTCGACACACCCCGCGGGTGGGGTAACCCTGTTACTGAGGTAAATAGGTACTCTTAGTATCCCAAACAATTCTTAGTTATTGTCCTGTTGAAGACGTCACGACAATCCTAATACGTTAGGTAAGTAAACCTAATAAAAATTGATCCACTGGTCAACTACGGGACCAGGGTATTAGTTATTACAAACCTATTTTCTCAAAGACGGAATACTTCATTCTTGGTCCTAGATACCGAGATTTTAAATAAAAATGTTTCTCGTTTATTGGTCAAATACATACACGGACCAAGGAAAATTATAAACGTAATTCGACACGTCTCAATCCCCTAAGGACGTCAGGACAGGAACACCTGACAACGTCCTTCTCCAGTGCCGAAGTTGTTACTGCTCTTCTTACCAACGACGAGGTCGGAACGCGACAACGGCACAACGAGTCGGTCGACGTTCCCCACGTTCCAACCCACTCCCCTGACCGGGACGGGTCTAAGGACGGGGCGTAACCGGGGTGGTCGGTGCTACGTCTCCCTCTTTTGCGTCTCACTCAGTCCCCAATAGTTCGATGAGTCCGGATGGACCATCTAGCTGCGATTATATACGTACTGCAGCCCGAGAGGGGGAACCAGTAGGGGTGAGGGAAGACTCGTGACTACACGTTTTCCGATCAAGAAAGTAGGCCCTAAAAAAAAAGGGATGTTTTTTTATATCTTTTCTTCCTCCTCCCTTGTCATGCATATACTATACATCCAAGAAACCTTATATACTATCTCAACTGTTAAATCTTTTACAAATTTCTCTCCACTCCCAGTATCCTAAAAATGTCGCTAGGGGCTCTCGTCCAAAGAGTAGAAGGAGGGGCTCCGACGGAAGACCCCTCCGAAGTCGGAGTCAGGACACCTTCCTCCCCGAGACGACTTATTAAACACTCCCACAGGGAGGGGGTCGAGATCTGAGGACGCTCAGATGTGGGGACCGGGAGAAAGGTATCACCTTGTGAAAAAACAAAAAGAAAAACCAACTCAAAAGTTAGATAAGAACTTAGTCAAGTCAAATCAAGTCACCGAGTCAGCACAGGCTGAGAAATGTTGGGATACCTGACGTCGTACGGTCCGAAGGGAGAGATAGTGGTTGAGGGCCTCAAATGAGTTTGAGTACAGGTAACTCAGTCACTACGGTAGGTTGGTAGAGTAGGAGACAGCAGGGGAAGAGGAAGACGGAAGTTAGAAAGGGTCGTAGTCCCAGAAAAGTTTACTCAGCCAAGAAGCGTAGTCCACCGGTATCATAACCTCAAAGTCGAAGTCGTAGTCAGGAAGGTTTCTTATGAGTTTTGACTAAAGGAAATCCTACCTGACTAACCTAGAGGAACATCAGGTTCCCTGAGAGTTCTCAGAAGTGATTGTAGTTTCAAGTTTTCGTAGTTAAGAAGCCGCGAGTCGAAAGAAATATCAGGTTGAGATTGTAGGTATGTACTGATGACCTTTTTGGTCTCGAGACTGTTCTGTCTGGAAACAACCGTTTCATTACAGAGACGAAAAATTATACCACAGATCCAACCAGTATTGAAAAGAAGGTTCCTCGTTCGTAGAAAATTAAAGTACCGACGTCAGTGGTAGACGTCACTAAAACCTCGGGGGGTTTTATTTCAGACAGTGACAAAGGTGACAAAGGGGTAGATAAAGGGTACTTCACTACCCTGGTCTACGGTATTAGAATCAAAAGACTTACAACTCAAAATTCGGTCGAAAAAGTGAGAGGAGAAAGTGCAGTAGTTTTTCGAGAAATCAAAAAGAAGCGAAAGACGTTATTCTGAATCCAAGTAAGATTGCCTTGGCTTTCACTCTTCCCGTAAAGTGAATAAATAGAAAGTAAGTTGGTACAAGTATATTTTACACATCCCGACCACCCAAACCCCCCGTACCTGTGGGATACCACCGGGAAACCACCTCCAATGATAGTACACAGGTTCTCGGAACAGGGAGGTTTGGACGAGCACAGTGATCCCGAACGAAGGAATAGGTGTCCTCCTGTCGTGAAGGATTTCAGTATTGAGTGGACGCTACGTTAACACCCCAGAAATCCCGAGATGAAAGGATAGGTCTTCATATTACGTGTCGATCTTAAAAGGGAAATTCTTCTTCTATTTCAGACATCGGATTGAAATACAAAACCGTGACATAAATTGAGTCTAAAGATGGAATTTGACTTAAATCTTTTCTTTTAGAAGTTTAGTGTATTTTAGATAAAACAACTGTTGTTGTTACAACTTTACTTGAGTTGAGACAAAGTGGACTCCGGGACAGTGTTCTTTGTACTTCACCAAGTTTTAGTTTTGGACGTCGGTCCTTCCTACTACTTGTTTATCGAAATAAGTCCCTTTGGTGTCACAAGTCTAAAGACAGAGGTCACCCTAAGTAACAAATCATCCATGGGTTGGACCTTCTATGGGTGGTTGTCCTCTCCACGAATTCTCACGGAACGGGACCTGACACCATGTTTGTCTTGTTCTCCTTCGACCAAGTTCTTTCGTCGACGAGTTATACCTACCTGGATCTCTAACAGTATGACTTACTTCATTCAGTCTCTTCCTATTTATATACCGTAGGGAATATACACCTTAGACTTTTCTTTAATATATCTACTTGAATGTTTTACCTTTCTCTGAGTCTGAATCTCTTACTTGAATACCAACGACCCCACTTCCTACCCTCCTTCCCTATCAACCCCTCCAACCCTACCTGTACATGTATGACGACATAAATCTTACCTACCGGTCGTTCCTGAATGACCTATCGTGTCCCTTGGGACGAATTACAATACACCGTCGGACCTACCCTCCTCTCAAACCCCCTCTTACCTATGTACATATACATACCGACTTAGGGAAGAGACAAGTGGACTTCGATAGTGTTGTAACAATTAGTCGTAATGGGGTTATGTTTTATTTTTCATTTTTTTGTTTGTTTTTTTTTTGTCTTTTCGTCGACGAGTTCAATCTCCCCTGTCAACTTCCTAGTAGGGGAACATTTTCTGTGGTAGAGAATCTCCATCAAAGACGAACGAAATGTCGTCTTGAAGAATTTTGTTAGTAGGTATGAACTGTAAAGGTCGAGAGATAGAGAGTAAGAGAAGAGTTGGGACAGTCCAAAGTGGACGTCGAGAGGTACCTGTAGTGGGAACTGTCAGAAGACATGGTAAAAATAGACTGGTCCAAGTCACCAGACAAGAATCAACTGTAAGTGAACTAGAGAAGTCAAGTCAAGTCAAATCAACGAGTCAACACAGGCTGAGAAACGCTGGGGTACTTAGCGTCGTGCGGTCCGGAGGGAGGGACAAGTAGTGGTAGAGGGCCTCAAGTGAGTCTGAGTGGAGGTAGCTCAGGCACTACGGTAGGTCGGTAGAGTAGGAGCCAGTAGGGGAAGAGGAGGACGGGGCTTAGAGAGGGTCGTAGTCTCAGAAAAGGTTACTCAGTTGAGAAGCGTACTCCACCGGTTTCATGACCTCAAAGTCGAAATCGTAGTAAGGAAGGTTTCTTTAGGGTCCCAACTAGAGGAAGTCTTACCTGACCAACCTAGAGGAACGTCAGGTTCCCTGAGAGTTCTCAGAAGAGGTTGTGGTGTTAAGTTTTCGTAGTTAAGAAGCCGCGAGTCGGAAGAAGTGTCAGGTTGAGAGTGTAGGTATGTACTGGTGTCCTTTTTGGTATCGGAACTGATCTGCCTGGAATCAGCCGTTTCATTACAGAGACGAAAACTTATATGATAGATCCAACCAGTATTGAAAAGAAGGTTCCTCATTCGCAGAAAATTGAAGTACCGACGTCAGTGTTAGACGTCACTAAAACCTTGGGTCTTCTTATTTCAGACTGTGACAAAGGTGAGAAAGAGGTAGATAAAGGGTACTTCAATAGAATCGTGGTAGTTTGGTCCGTTCATGAAGAGGAATTTGTCAACTGAAGGTCCGGTGCTGTGAATGGAATAAAAGGAAACTGGAGATACCAGAGAAGAAGGATCAGAAACAACCTTACAAGAGTTTGAGTCAGGAGTCGGAAGAGTTTCGACAAGTTGGTAACGGTACCCAAATGTACAGTGTATACATGATCACCAAGAGTTCGAACATAGACATTAAGACGGGAGAAGGAACTGGAATCCATTGACGGTTGAACTGAAGTGAAGAACCTACAGATTGTCCGTAGAACTCAACTTGTACCGTCTTGGTCTTGAGAGCTAAGGGAAGGAGTATAGGTAAGAATGGGGTCGGAGGAGGTACGGGGACGTCGTGTCTGTAATGAGAGTTTTCCCTAATTCTCCCTATACTTTGGGAAGTACCTCGAAACACACATCTACAGGACTTTATAGGTAAAGTAACGATCATTTTCTCAGTTTTCCATCAGATAAAGTCTCTCTTCTCAATAAGAATTAAAATCCTTTGAGACTTTATATCTACGGACTAATCGTATATTACTTACTTACTCTTCATCCCTTGTATTTATCGGTGACTCCCCGAAGTCTCGGAACATATAGACTCACCTCTAAATGGTTTTACAGTTAACAGTCTCTAAATTCTTGGAGAGACAGACCAGACCACGAGACCTATGAAGAGACGGATTTCAGGAGAGGGATTTGTGTGTGTAGTTATTGACCAGACAATTTCATACTATAACTTATCGTCGAATTCAAATTATAATGTCCATCTAACGGAATCCGGATGGTATGTGGTCAAAAGGGACATAGTTAAGTTTTGCGAATTTTAACTGCTGAACCAAGACGACGAAAAGTGTACCGAACCTTCACTGGAGACTACCTACAAACCCTTTCTCACCTCTAACGTACGACAGTCAAAGGGGGAAGGGTATTTTGACGTACTCTCCCCGTTCCGGTATAGACCTTTCTAGTCAAACAGTGGAGATTTATTCTGACTCGCTGAAGTGAAAGTGAAAAGTAAAAGTACGTAACCTCTTCCTTTACCGTTGGGTGAGGTCCTAAGAACGGACCTCTTAGGATCCCTGTCTCCTCGGACCACCCGACGGTAGACACCCCAGCGTGCCTCAATCTGTGTTGACTTCACTGAATCGTCGTCGTTTATTCGAATTCTTTATTGTACTTGTCATAGTTACAGTCTGTCTATAAGAGAAAAACGAAGATTACAAAGTCAATGAACGTAGGAACTACAGTAGAAGGAAGTTCAGTATTAGGAAAACAATAACAACAAGTCAGTGGGTCGGTACAGACTGAGAAACTCTGGGGTACCTGACGTCGTACGGTCCGGAGGGACAGGGAGTGGTAGAGGGTCTCAAACGGCTTCAAGTACCCGTTAGAAAGTATCAGGAAAACTTGTTAGGGGTTTGTCTAGAATTACTATTTTGATAACCACTAGTACCTTACTCCGTCTCTTTGGTTATTACTTCCCCGTCTCACTTCAGTAATTTCGTACTTCAGTAACGGAATTTACTTTGAGAGTAACATATGATCCCTCGATAGCCAAGGAAAGACTTTGTATTTTTTCCCGACCACTAGGTACTCAGTCCGAGACAACTACTAGGTACTCCCTCCTTCAGTTAACGAGAGGAAAGAACCCGGGTGAACCCTGGTCACTCTCCGGTCTTGTACTGTCCTTCACTACTTCTTTTCGGTTCCCGTGCGTGTCCGTCGTGGAGATTAGAGATGAATGTATGTATCATATACACATACGAAAATATGATACACGTGTCACACACATGTTCGCATATTTGTGAAAGTGTAAATATATGAATCATCTATATATGTGTTGTTTATTTGACACCTTTTAAGACTTTCTCTACCCTTATGGTCTGGTGGACTGGACGGAGAACTCTTTGGATATACGTCCAGTCCTTCGTTGTCAATCTTGACCTGTACCTTGTTGTCTGACCAAGGTTTATCCTTTTCCTCAGGCAGTTCCGACATATAACAGTGGGACGAATAAATTGAAGATACGTCTCATGTAGTACTCTTTACGACCCGACCTTCTTCGTGTTCGACCTTAGTTCTAACGACCCTCTTTAGAGTTATTGGAGTCTATACGTCTACTGTGGTGGGAATACCGTCTTTCACTTCTCCTTACTTTTTCGGAGAGTTACTTTCACTTTCACCTCTCACTTTTTTAACCGAATTTCGAGTTGTAAGTCTTTTGCTTCTAATACCGTAGACCAAGGTAGTGAAGTACCCTTTATCTACCCCTTTGTCACCTTTGTCACAGTCTGAAATAAAATCCCCCGAGGTTCTAGTGACGTCTACCATTGACATCGGTACTTTAATTTTCTGCGAATGAAGAACCTCCTTTTCAACACTGGTTGGATCTATCGTATAATTTTTCGTCTCTGTAGTGAAACGGTTGTTTCCAGGCAGAACAGTTCCGATACCAAAAAGGTCACCAGTACATACCTACACTCTCCACCTGACACTTCTTTTCGACTCGCGGCTTCTTAACTACGAAAACTTGACACCACAACCTCTTCTGAGAATTCTCAGGGAACCTGACTACCCGTCCCTCCGAACCATACGACGCTAAGTACCCCAGCGTTTCTCAGCCTGTACTGACTCGCTGACTTGACTTGACTATATATGTGTACGTCTATATGTATGTATATACATATATGTGTGTGGTATCAAAATTTAAAGTCTTTGTAACGTCCTAAAGACTCCTGACAAATCCTCGTTTAGTAGTAAAAAAGGTTCTTCACGGTGTACATGTCCTCTGTTGAGTTATATACCAATTCATAGACGTAATAAACTATAAAAGTGAATTAAGGTAAACTGACCGTAAACTAAGGTTACAGTGTAAACTCAGGGCAAACTAACCTCAGTGTAACCTTAGTGTAAACTAAGGTAAACCAACCGTAAACTAAGGAAACGACAATGACACAAAACAAAAAGGACTCTTAAACTAAACGTAAACAAAGAGACGAGGATAACACAAAACAAAAAGGACTCTTACATGTAGTCAACCTCCTTGACATGTACGTACACGGGAGGACTTGAATCCTTTTCTCTTCTTAATTTGTCTTCCAGTCAGTTCCTCCTTTTACTCACCCACGTAACCGTTCACACCGTACCTGACGAACGTTCCAGGTCGACTTAAGACTGCTAAAGTAAAAACTCTTGTCTAAGATAAAATCTCTGAAGAGTGGCGTCCTACAGACCCGGTGTCCTCTGACGTAAGACTAGTTATGAAAAAGGAGAATGAGCGAAGACATAATGGAGTAAAATTAGTACTCTGTAGTTCCGTTACCAGTAAAGAGAAAAAAAAAAGTAAAAAAAATAACTTCGTAGCAACTAAATGTTACAATACAATTAGAGTGACATGTCGTTTCACTAAGTCAATGTGGATATACACACATACATATATATGTAAGAAAAAATGATAAGAAAAGGTAATACCAAATAGTGTCCTATCACTTATGTCAAGGGAACAATATGTTATCCTGAAATAACAAATTGGTAAGACATATATTTTCGAATGCAGACGATTGGGGTTGGAGGGTGGGGTGGGGAGGGAGTTTGGGGGAGGGGCAACCGTGAGTGGTCAGACAAGAAATACAGGAACCAGGACGCAGATAAAGTAAACCTGTGTGTCTGTCTGTACGATGTCCTCTTTCTGTCACTCTTCTCTACCTCCGTCTCCTACCGACACCTGTTAGGTTCTTCTCTCCGGACCTTACCTCCGAGGGAGAGTCGGGAATCTTCCTTGGTTGGACAACTGTGGATGTAAAGTCGGTCGGTCGGAGGTCTTGACACTCTCCTAGGTCACGACAACGAATTCGGTAAGTCAGACACCAGGAAGCAGTACCGTCGGGACCCTGGACTTGCATCACACAAGACCAGGTACACGAGTCACTCCTGTAACAGGGGGATTATTACTTTTCTCTCCCGACACTCCACCGGAAGGGAAGAACGACGGAACGTGAACCACACACTTTGGAACCCTCGACCTCGAGATATCGGTAGGACACTACACGCTCTGTACGGGACCTGTTTCCGTAGAGTACTCCCACAGTCTCATCTCGTTTTCTCGTACCCCAAACATCCTGTGGTTCGATTGGACTCAGTAGCTGAACGTCTGAACCCGAAATACTATATTAATGTGTAGAAATAACGTACTCGGGTAGAATCTATAACTCTTTATCAGTAAATTAACGGTTGTGTTATACTAAGATTAACAAATAGGGACCTACGGGGATTTCGACTAGAAACATAGAATCATTCAATATACTGATTTTCCTTTTTTCTTCAATAACCGAAATTAACATACAAAGGACATTTACCTCTAAAAAAAAAAAAACCACACTACATTTCCGATGTGTGTTTTCTATAATTTCAGTCTCACCACATATAAAGTAAAGGTAAACTTGAAAATTTACTCAGTATCGATCGATTAGTAGGGAGTTAGTACAGGCTCAGAAACGCTGGGGTACTTGATATGTCAGGTACCTTAAGAGGTCAGGTCTTATGACCTCACCCATCGGCAAGGGAAGAGGTTCCCTAGAAAGGTTGGGTCCCTGGTTTGGGTCCAGAGGGTGTAACGTCCGTTTAAGAATGGTTGACTCGATGGTTCCTTCGGGTTCTTATGACCTCACCCATCGGATAGGGAAGAGGTCACCTAGAAGGTCTGGGTCCTTAGTTTGACCCCAGAGGACGTAACGTCCGTCTAAGAAATGGTCGACTCGATAGTCCCTTTGGGAATTTACTCAGTGTGTTCTACCATTTACATTCGTTAACTTTGAACGTGAAAGGTCATCGTAAATTTTACGGTAACTGGGATCTTTGTCTAGTGAACTGTCACTTCTTTCCAACACCTCTGACTTAATTGAAAGTGTAAAACTTAAACTCATCTTCTAAGATCACGTCTTCTGATACTTCCGAAGTACCTGGTAGCTCGACGACGAGTTTCGAGACTATTACAGTCGTCGTCCGGTAGGAGACTCCCGAGTGGGTCCACCCGTCGGGTCCCCGTTCACCCCGATCCTTCGTACTCCCCGTATCTGGGTCCTCTCCCGGTTTTGTTACGCCTCTTCTCGCGGTTTACGGTTCTCCCGGTGTAAATTTCTTCGACCCCTTCCCCTTCCCCCCTTACTCAGACCTCTCCGCTCTACTCTTGTCACACTCACCGCCACGACCTCCGCTACCTCTCTCGTAGAACCAGGGCAAAGGGATACCAAGACTGATGTGTCTGACCCCTTTCACCACCGCTCAATTTCCTTTCATTTCTTGACTGAGTAGTGGACCGTCGAATAAGTCTACGACAAGGGACTTTCTATGACGAAACCGTACCATAAAGAGAACGGTGGTAGGTCGTGATACCCATCTATGGTGGTAGGAGACTCCTCTGTACTCATTCGAAAAGAATAAGGATTTCTACAAAGGACTTAGAGGAAGGTGCAAGGACTTTAGGTGGGTAGGGTTTAGGAAAGAAACCGACAATGAGGTATGTCCATGAGTTGAAGACGAAGACCATCGTACCACCTGAGACAATAAACCTAGTCAGAAAGAAGTCTGTCGATTTTTAAGACCTACTTTTCTAAAATTTGATAGAAGAATTTTGATAATTTCGTAGTTATTCTATCATTCCGTACTAGTCCAGTCTTGTAATAGTTTTCGACTTTGGATCTTTCCAGTTTCTCTTCGTGGTTTCAAGGAAAACGAGACTATCGTAAACGGGTGGATCCACTTGAACTTGAAGACTAAACTGTAGGAAACCCCCGTATCTCCTATCTTTTCTAATTAGGTGTAACGGGGACAAAGTTGGGAAGTAAGGAAAAATAACGACTTATCATAAGGTTGCATACCTACATTTTGTCTAACTAATGAATGAGTGGTCAAGCACTTGTAAACTCAACAAAGGTCAAAAACCGTTAATTTTTAGTCCGGTGGTATCTGTCAGTACATCTCTAAAAACACACCTATATTCAAAAGTAAAGAGAACCTACATCTACATCCTCACGCTAAGGACCCAACATACCCTTCACACACAAATTAAAATGTTCTTTGACAATTCTCAACACGGTAAAACGTGGTCGTCATACTCTTAAGGTCAACGAGGTGTATGAGTGAATTACAGTCAAGACAAAACCAAACCAAAAAACGGTAAGATTATGCCACTACAGATTAACCCCAAACTTAAACGTAAAGGGGCTACTGACTTCTAGAACTCGTAGAAAAGTATATGAACAGTAAACATATAGAAGAACCTACTTCACAGATGAGTTTCGAAAACGATTAAAAATTTAACCAAAATTTAACCCAAAAAACGAATCATAACTCGGAATTCTAAGAAATAGATAAGACCTATGTTAAGAAATCGTCTAGACACTGAACGGTCTATAAAAGGGAGTAGAAACCGAACAACAACAAAAAAAAAAACAACAACAAAAAAAAGTAGAAAAATTTTGTCACAGAAGAATTTCTAGTCCTGTAAAATTAAAACTACTTCCAGTCAAATAGTCAAATACTCTGTACGTAGAACAGAATCTAGCTCAGACGAGACTTGACCAAAACACAAAGGAACCGACCGTCGAGAGTCCGAAAGTACACCAAAGTCTGAAGAGAAGGGTGAATGTCGTGAATGAGTTTATGTACTTTTCATCTAGTAGACTATTTAGTGTGACTCATTGAGCCTTGGGTGACGCATACATCGTAGAAGTAGACAGTCTCAGAACTGTTTCTGAACCGTTCCCACCTCGTTCTTCGTCGTTTCGGTGTCATCTGGGAGACATTTCTTATTTAGAAGAAAAAGATAATGAAGTGAGTAAGATTACAACCATTATTTTTACTCTATTGTACGTGTTAAATCCCCTGTTTTTACTTGACATTAGATTTTATTCCTCTCAATTCTGGTCTTCACGAAACAATAAGTGTTTCTTTTTTTAGTCAGACATTATGGTTAGAAACTTTTAAACGAAATCGTAGAGTCAGAGAGGTACATAGCTCTTCCCGTACCTAAACATTTCTGTACTTTTGACTACGTCTCCTTTCGTTAATCACTTGACAAGTAGACTTATAGACGAGTAAAACAACCAGAAGACGAAAAATTCAAGTTGGTAATACAACTGTCGAATCAGTTGTTTCTAACAAGTTGTAATAGTGGATTCTCATATAGTAAGATAATTTAAAATTGTAGTAAAATTTATTATTTTTGAGATTATTAAATATATCGCGAGAAATAATAAAACAAAATATCAATCGACACCAGTAATTTATACCAGAACTAACATATTTCATATTAAAAACAATAGGAGAATTTCCCAGTAGGGTCATAAAACCAATTTTAAAAAATCAAACTCTTATAGAAAATAGAGGAAAAGTATATATGATTATTGGGTTATGTACGGTTTTATTGTGATCTAGATATTAGATTATTTTTCAAGGTAGACTAAATCTCGGGTCACTTTGTGTCTAATCATGTATTAGTCATATATTTTTCGTCCGAAATAAAGTAAGTAATTAGTAAAGTCTTTATAAGGGTTCGTGGATGTCTCCAGTTTAAGACGGGATCAACGATCTTCACATTATTACTTGATATTGACTATAAAGACGACGTTAGAACTCAAACGCCGGACCACACATTATGTTCGTAATTCGTTATTAGAACAGTCATTTACATATTAATGTTTTACACTATACGTGACATTTACTATCAATTTAGTACTGTACTCTCTATAGGACCCTCATCCGCTCCAAAAAGATTCTTTCATTACAACCCAACTCTAGACTCCCTCTCATTTCTAATTGTCTCTTCCCATTCCGTCCACTCTATTCTGTCCACTTGTAAGGTCTGTCTTCATTTCGTATTCGTTTCCGAGACACCGTACAAGTTTCCTCCGAGTTCTTAGACCTCGTTTCTTTCACATCTTCTCTGAATCCATTTCACTGCGTTACGTCCCGGACATTCCAGTGAAATTTCTAAAACGACAATCTCATTACCCTTCGGTACACAATTAGGTCCTTCTCTTACAATCACTTACCCATACTACTCTAAAAAAAAATGAAACTGACTTCGTACTTCTTACTATGACTTCTACCCATTCGCATCTAATTCCTTCTGGTCAATTCTACAGTAATTTTATTGAGGTCACTCCTTAATAACTTCACCACCGACACCTCTGTTTCCCCACGTCTCTCTAAACACTCTTGGTACATCTACCCGTTTTTAATCCTCGACCTCCCTGTACCTTCAGGAGTCGAAGCCGAACATCCTGGTCTACCTTCTCACAGTCAGTCCATTCTTTGGGATGTGCCTCTTGTCTGACTACGTTTTCTGGTACTCCAGTAAGAATCACATCGGAACCAGGATGACCCACACTTCAGTGGAGTACCTCCAGAACTTATTCGGTAGTCTGGACATCCAGACGTCATTCTTCTTCCTAACCCCTACCTCTATGTTCAAACCCTCTGGGACCCCACAATAGTAACTCTTATGTCCGTCCGTGCCCAATAGTCTGAACTCGGTCCATTCTTCTCACCTGTCTCCGTCGCGGAACGTCTTAAGTACTAGAATTACCGAAACTCCTCGACTATTCGAGTGTCTCCCCAAAGGGACCACGGAGTCTGCCATTTCTTAGACGGACGTTACGGCCTCTACCCAAGCTAGGGACCCAGCCCTTCGAAGGGACCTCTTCCCTTACCGTTGGGTGAGGTCATAAGAACGGACGACCTGTCTCCTCGGACCACCCGATGTTAGGTACCCAGCGTTTCTCAGTCTGTGCTGACTCGCTGGTTGTCGTCGTTCGAGTGTCTCCTTCCCTCAGTCGGTTCTCAGAGGTCTTTATCAGTTTTCACACTACCGTCATGTGTCAGGTGACGTAATCACCACGGCTCTTCAGTTTTTCGACTTTTTACGAGTACCCTGAATTACTGGAACTCCGAAAACTCTGACCAAAACTATCCTACTACTCCTTTTGTTTCTCGGTCTGTCAACCCACCACTCGTTCCCCACCCGTTTCCGTCTGACACCCATTTCTGTCCAGAACTCTTTAAACCGAAACTTGGTCTCTTTCTTCAACCTGAACCGTCTTCCCTATATGTATCAGCTCCAATTTTATTGGTCATTTAAAACACACACACACACATAAATATATATTTTACTGTCCACTTCTATAACTTTCTTATAACACACATTGAGTTATGGACTTTACACAAAATATTTTGTTAAGTTCAAGTACGGAATTTTACGTATGTTGAACCGAAGATAAAGTCCCAAAAAAAAATTTGGATAAAAAGTCCTTCGACTTAAGAAAATAATTGACTTCAAGGTTATATTAGGGTCAGACATCTTGTCTATTTTCGTCTACACCAGGAATACTGTGGACGTACTTTGTGCTCCAAGGAGAGGTAGGTCTACCTACAGGAAATGTTTCCACACACAAACGTTTTCATTACGGACAATGATCGTCTCATAAGTTGTCACTGAATGAGACATTTGTCCAAGAAACTACATTGGACACTTGTATGTCTTTTATGTTTTCTTGGTTTCTTTCTCGGTTCAACCGACCGTTTACTCGTATGAGTCTAGACACGGTCCACGACCTGTCCACTCTTAAAACAGAGATTCGAAGGGTCATCGACTTCGTTTCTCGATACGTTCTACGGAATGGTCTCAGTGTCGTAGGAATCCCATTCCACGGGTCGACAACTCCTTTCATCGAAAAGTACTTTTACTCTGGGCTTTTTTACAGAGGATATTTAAGAGTGTACTCTTCTTGCTTCTACATTACCTGTGGTAGGAGTTGCTGTAAGAGAAGCTATCTATATTACTGTTTAAAACACGTGGACAAAGAATACAAGGAGGTCTCCGGGTGCACACGTACACACGAGTGAGCGAAGTCAGCACAGGTTGAGAAACGTTGGGCTATCTGACATCGGGCGGTCCGAGGAGACAGGTATCCAAACCGGTCCGTTCTTATGACCTCACCCAACCGACGGTAAAGGAGGAGGTCCCCTAGAAGGTCTGGGTCCCTAGTTTGGACGTAGAGGACTCAAAGGACGTAACGTCCGTCTAAGAAATGTCGACTTGGTGCCCCCTCTCCGGGTACCCTATTGTAGTTTCACGTCAGTTTATTTTCGTAACAAACACCCCAATCCTCACCTACACCTCTCTCTCGTCTCACTAAAGACTCAAAGGGAAATAATTACAACGTATAGAAAGGGAAGGGGAAAAGAGGGGGAATCGTGTGTCACGAATGGTAAAGATCTTTTTTCAGGGTAAAGAAATACTGAAAAGCAAGAATATTTATTGTGTATAAGAAATGTTTTCACGTTTATTAAGACTTTATATTTCGTGTTTTACATATTAAACGTCTTTAGACTAGGGAGTTTCTATTAGTGACTGTATTCATATAAGAGGACTCTAAAAAGTATGTAAGTGTCGTGATTAAATACATGTATAAATCGTTTATCCTAGTATAGACTAAATTACATATCTTAGAGTAGAAAGTCACCAATACCTAGTCGAGCAGTGTACGTATATTTACTTAGTTAGGGGACAACTACCTAAGAACGTACAAAGATAAAAAGATAATTTTTATTTAGAAGGTACTCAAATATACCCGGATTAAAGAGTTTCAAGAAAAGTCCGAAGAGTCCTCAGACGTAGGTCTGGAGGAGGACAATCGTCCTGAACTACACTCGAGTAAGCAGAAGAGAGAAATGGAAGTTTCACTAGAACACGAAATAAAAACTTTTGGAACTGGAGAAAGACTACTGAGTATAGAATCTTCTTTTGTCAAAGGAAACTTACAGTGACTCATACCGAACCTTAAAAGAAAGGTTAATTATATAACGGTAACGTCATCACAGGAAGATCTTTAGTATGTAGTAGGTATCTTACAAAACTTTCAAGGTCAGTTCACCCGTCCCCTCCATATCCAGTCGACGCGTCTGTGACTCAGTTAAAAGATTCACAAGTGTGTGTGTGTGTGTGTGTGTGTGTGTGTCGACCGTATAGACCTTCCGACGGATGGTATCAACACTTCACACTTTTGGGACCTTGGTTCTATGGACCCAAACTTAGGACCGAGGTCGTGATCGAGACACACTGAAACCCGTTGAATAAGTCGGAGAGGGACGGAGTCAAAAGAATAGAGATTTAATCAATTAACTCAGGATACTTATGATCCACGTGGTTACTGATATTACTTGAGACTTTTCGTGATTGTGTCTCATTTAATTCTAAAACCTTTTATTTATTTAAGAGGAGAGGTAGACGGGGTGTTAAAAAGTCTGTGAAAGTTTGTGAAGCATTGGAGTACGACGGTAAGTAGACCCGGGTCTAACTCCAACCAACATTATTTCAGTTTCAAAAGATACCGATTAAAGATACTTAGTCACCATTTCTTAGACGGACGTTACGTACTCTACACTCAAACTAGGGACCCAACCCTTCTAGGGAACCTGTTCCTTTACTGTTGGGTGAGGTCATAAGAACGAACCCTTTAGGGTACTTATCACCACGGACAACCCGATGTCAGGTACCCCAGTGTTTCCCAGTCTGTGTTTAATCTTTGATTCGTTGTTCAGTTGAGATGACCAACTGTTGAGGTAACTGTTGTTCAGTTGATTTGACCAAGAAGTAGACAAATATGTAAAAGACAGTGTGGGTTTCAAAGTAAAACCAATTTATGCCCAAGTATTTTCGTTAACTTTTTTTTTTTTTGAAATAAGATCAGAACAATTTTAATGAAAAAGAAACCTACTACAGTATTGTCTAATCTGTAACTGAATTCTCTACCAACGATAACCATTCGAAAATTATCTAGTTTATGAAACCTATAATCTTTTGTACCTACAATAACTTAATATGAAATAATTTGAATTTCTAACATACTTCAAAAATTACAGGTCAAAATAAAGTCTTGTCTAAACTTCGTCTAACTGTTTATAGTGAATTCCTTTCTTTTATGAGGTAGTCGGATGAAGATTTTTGTCTTTTAAAAAAGTTTTATATAGAATTGAGACGTTGTCTAAAATGACCCGAGAAAAGGTTTTACCGGATGATTTAGTCGCAACAATAAAAAACCACTTCTTTCTGAGGTGTTATTGGTCGAAATAAGTGGATGTCTTCATCTAAGTTCTTTGTAGGAAACTCCTCAATGTTTGTTACTAGACAAATATGAGACACAAAAAAGGGTGTCTCCGGGGTCCACGAAGTCCTCTGAATTTTGTGGTTTTTACAAGTATTTGTCTGTGCAAATCGTAAAAGAAGACCCCTTGAAGAAGACCCGGTGCCTCCGACGAATGACACACTGAACTTTATGTTTCGTTAAAGTGAGTGTATTAATTGAGAACAAGGTCTTAAGGACAAGCCGTTAACGGTGATACGTGTACTTTAATATTCAAAAATCTTTGGTATGAGGTTGAGACAATGTATCTTTTGGACCCCCATTCCGAATCAAAACGAAGAAAAGTTAATAGAATATATATAGTCAGAGATCAACATTAGACTTTGTTTGTACTAATGATATTCTACAAATGAACAGAAATTCCACACCGTTCTTTTGTGTAAAGGTAAAGGAAGAAATCTTCTTTATTATAATTTCAAAAAGTAATCAACCTCCTAATTTACTTGTAGGTTTGTGTCTTACGAATTAACATACCCTCAACAGTAAAACTTTGATAATGATTAGGTCAACCAACCAATTCTTTTTAACTCACTTCCCAGTCAAATCATGGAGTTCGAGTTAATCCCTTTAAAAGACTTTCACAAGTAAGACTTTCAAGGGATTTCCGTAAAAAACGAGTTGACTTCCGACATTGTACTTAAAGACAGGAGGAATAGTGTTGGTTCCGAACCATCCACGAGGCATTGACGACTTAATCTAACTGTTCGTGGTTGTACCTCAAACCGTAGTTCTTACGGAGTCTACTTTTATACAGACAGGACGAAAGAATGGTTTTCTGGTCTGTCAAACTGTCCACTAGAGGTCAGAAAGGCACCTATTTCCTTTCATTCTTCTGGGTACAGAGACCCGACGACCCTTCTTACCACAATACCTACAGTCTTTAGAACACATGACTATTCGCCCGATACAAATACTGGTAATACTCCTATCCACCGAAGGATCCACCACGATCACAATTTCTTGGACGGACGGTTACGTCCTCTGTCTACGCCCAAACTAGGGGCCCAACCCCCCTAGAGGATTTCCTCCCGTACTGTTGGGTGAGGTTATAAGAACGGATCTCTTAGGGTACCTGTCTCCTCGGTCCACCCGATGTCAGGCATCCCAGCGTGTCTCAGTCTGTGTCGACTCGCCGACTCGTGCGACAATATGAGTAGTCCTAGGAATATGAGATTCCTAGTCAGGAAGAGAAAGAAAAGATCAGTGAGACAATCGACTATAAATAAAGATTTTTGAATCAAACTAAAGGACGAAAGTCCATTTTCAAACTTAAATAATCACGAAAGACTACAAACTACTCCCCAGGATCTTATTGACGAAAAAGATTTGTAGTCCATCCCAATAACTCAATTATTTCGTTCACATTCTTTGGTCCAATTTGGACACAACTTTAGTTGAGTAAGACCTTCTACAAAACAACAAACAAATAAAGAAGTTTTCAGTACTCTACAAACAAAGGAACCTAACGGACAGAGAAAATGGGAATTCCATCTCACGTCTTTTATGAATGTACCGACTAGAAAAAAAAAAAAAAAACCGACGTGACTTATCCAAGACCGGAGAAACAAGGGACTGGTCCCTAACTTGGGTCTGGGATCTGTCACTTTCGTACCTCATGATTGATGACCTGGTAGTCTCTTAAGGGAATTCACCTACTAGTATAACCGATGAAGGTTACTCGTAAAAGAAAAATTCTCAAAAAAAAAGTAATAAAAATTTAATTAAAAATAACCTCATATCAACAAAATGTTACAACACAATCAAAGACGATATGTCGTTAGATTACTGATAGAATTGTTCGTCTCGTCTGTATGGTGGAACTGTGTGTCTTGAGTCCTTACTCGACCATGAAACTCCTCTCTTTTTCCCGAAGTGGGACGGGTCCCCAGATTCTCCGTCTTAGAGTCTACCGGCCCCACCCCCCTGTCCGGCTGTCCACGATGGGTGCGTGGAGTGTCCTATTCGAGTTCCTAAACTTCACACTTTTCTTGACGAATGGTGGGTACCCGAGATAGTCACTGTCGGTACACGAGTGTGTGTCCTGACAAGTACCCGTTGGATATCCCCGTAGAAACTTACTAGTTCCGTAACCGTCTTCCTTAGACGTCGAAGACGTAGGTACGTTGGTCCAATCTCCTATTCTCTCAGTCTCCGTCCACTCCCCTACTCCATAGGTCACTCTCTCCTCGATCCTTCCAAAGTAGTGGAGTGATGAATTATCCTTTCTGAACAGTCTACACTTGCTCCCTACAAACGAGTGTCTTGACTCAAAGAACGACGAACTGTATTTTAACTCGATGTGGACAGTAGTCTCTCGATTACTTTACCTTGTTGACCAGGGGTCCGCCGTCGAACTTGCTTAGTTCCCGTTGCCCGTGACAAAACGGAGACTTCGGACAAAAAGGTCACCTCCACAAGCTGGACAAAGAATCTGTCACCTTGTAAACCTTACAAAACTTTCGGTTCTGTCCTCTGCAAAGAAGTCGAGTCCTGGACTATAACCAAAGTTCCCGTAAAGGATACTAGGAGTCACCCGTCCGTGTAACTGAAGACCCTTAAAGGAGGAACAAAAGAAAAGCCCCCCACGTCTTTCCCCCAAATCAACGAAATTCCCCGAAGGGTCCACGGAGTGACCATTTCTTAGACGGACGGTCACGTCTTCTGTGCACGAGCTAGGGACCCAGCCCTTCTAGGGGACCTCCTCCTGTCCCGTTGGGTGACGTCATAAGAACGGACCTCTTAGGGTACCTGTCTCCTCGGTCCACCCCATATCAGGTATCCCAGTGTTTCTCAGTCTGTGTTGATTTCACTGAATCTTGTGTGTGTGTGTGTCAACGAAATGTTACAACGCAATCAAAGACAACATGTTACTTCACTTAGTCCAAATACATATGTATATAGGGAAGGGACAACTCGAGGGAAGGTGGGGGGTAGGGTGAGGAGATCCAGTGGTGTCTCGTGGCTCGACTCAAGGGACACCAAGGGTGATCGAGAGAAAAGGTACGCACCATCAAGGTGGAGGACCTTTAGTCTACCGATACCACCGGACGACAGAAGGACGACTTTTTCACCAGGAGTCTGGTCGTCGAAGTTTACTCTTCGTAACGAGGTTCATTTCCTCGGCCTCCTCTTTTAGGACTTTGGGGATACCTTGCAAAGACGTAGAAGTGGATCTGTCCGGGCATTCCTTCCGACCAGACGTCCAGTGTAAGAACAAACCATGGGCTCGGAGCCTTCTGCGGAGAAAGACTACGATACAAGGAAGGAAATTCGGCACGACACAGGCGTGGATACTGGGCCACGATTTGAGCCCCGGTACACAATGGCACGCCCGGTACCTTTTGTTTCATCGGTGGGTCGAAAAAACCTACCAAAGGGTTACCAGGACTAAGGACCGTTGACTTTTCACGAAGGTCCCTGTCCTGAATACCACCCCGCCTTCTCCCTCCTCTCCTTTCACTCCACTTATTACGACTGTCGCACCTTTTCCGGCGGACCCTCCCGGGGACTTAGTCGCCCTCAAGTGGAAGGAAGGGTAGGACGAGAGAGTCGGGGTCGCGGTCCCAGTCATCAAGTACGTATTCTTTAGTCCTAAGAAACCTCGTTGAGTACGACGGTTTAGATGTGACTGTCAGGTCTGGTTGTGGGGGTGGAGGGGCGGATCGTAAACTTCCAGTGAACGAGACGCAGTTCGTGCGGACTGTTAACGAGTTTCCCTTTACTCTCTTAACAACACATATTTACTTAGTTGAACGGAAGTTAATTACTTGGAAAGTCACTATTTGTCCAAACGTACCGAAATAGACTTACAACAGGATTTTATCTTGTGTATAATGTTTGAGGGGTCGAAGTACCAAGGCGTAGCCCAAAATCCTTCTTTAATTAAACCTGTATCGTATATTAGGTCCATTGAAGTCATTTCAAGTTCTTCAATCCCCCGAAGGGACTATCGAGTCGATCATTTCTTAGACGGAAGTCACGTTCTCTGGGGTCAAGTTGGGGACCCAGCCCTTCTAGGGGACCTCTTCCCTATCCGATGGGTGAGGTCATAAGAAAAGGCCCTCAACCACTACCTGTCCCTCCGGACCTCACGACGTCAAGTACCCCAGTGTTTCTCAGTCTGTGCTGACTCACTGACTTGACTTGACTTGACTTGAAGTCATTCTGACCTCCATTGTAAAATTCGTACACACAATTGTAAAATTATTAACTGTTGCTCCTTCCTCTTTATTACTTTGATCAGCTCCACCATCCATGGGGGGTGAAGAAGGAGGTAGGTGTAGGATTACGAAAGATAGCGGGAGAGACATTCCCACCGACCGAGAGACCCCTCGAGACATCTAGGTCGTGGGCTGTGTACGACGACACTCTTGATCTTCCTCCTAAACCTTGTCGGTTCCCCTGTCTCTCCACGAGACGTCTCGGGTCCATTGGACGGGGTACCTATTACCCTTCAACCGAGACGTCTATGGACCTATTTACAACCTTTTATGTAAACCACCTACGTTATGAATATCAACTGTAACCATTTTCCGTCTCAGGTCCGACGTCCACCATTTATTTCCTAGTATGCATGACATACAAATCTGTTCTGTCCTCATCTCGGTTAGAAAAAAAATGACTTCTCTTTTAACCTCAAAGAGATAGAAAAAATTGAAGACGATTCACTACGAAGACTCAGTACAGGGTGAGAAACACTGGGGTACGTGACATCGGGTCGTCCGAGGAGACTGGTACCCTAAGAGGTCCGTTCTTGTGATCTCACCCAACGGTATGGGAGGAGGTCCCATAGAAGGGTTGGGTCCCTGACTTGGACTCAGAGAGTACAGGACGTGACCGTCGACGGAAGAAATGGTGATCACGGCGGACCGCTCGACGACTCTCTTTTTTTAAGTACCACCGTAACTGACGAGACAAACGCCCGTACTTCGTTTCAAGTAGTGTCTTTGAGAAGGTTGTGGAAAGCACAATTCTTGAAGTAACGACTTTAACAACGAACACGTCCCCTTAATCGACACGAGGGACCCAAAGAGTTTTTGAAATCGGTAAATCTCAAGTCAATGTCGACGTACTGTGTCCGTCGACAAGTACACTGTGTGGGTCATAGAAGGAATAGGACGTGAACATAAATCATCCTCCCGTCCTTCTTGTAAACGTCTCTTCGGGGATTACGACGGTCTGCGGGAGGTCCAACCGATAACGTAGTGAGTACACGAGTCAGAGTCCCGGTGGTGACCTAGGTCTTTTCCTACGACGGCCGTAGAGGAACCGGAGGGGGAAGGACGACCGACACGAGTCGTGAAACCCCTTTTCATACAAGAGTGGAGTGTCACCAACTCCTAAGTGACGTATCCAGTGTAGAGTAGACTTTTGGTCCTCTCTCTCAGTACCCCGTACGGGTAAAGAGAACTGAAGATGGCAAATCGGTAGGGTGGGTCACGAAGACGAAACCTTTAGTAAGGAACCCAATACACTCCATGAGTATTCGGACACACGTGATGTACACACAGACGTACTCGTACATACTACCTCCTTCACTATGAACGGAATCTCTACGACTCTTTTCTCTAAGACGGAGGAAAGACCAAAGTGAGACAACATTCGATCAGCCTCAGTAACCCGGTAGTTCTGATTCACAATGGTCTTTTGACTTTCTCTGGGACGTCACGATTGAACTAACATCCTCTACTCAAAGGAAGATTTTCTAACTTGAAGACGTCTTTCATCCCCTCCCATCTCTGTGTCCGGACCGAAAGTTCTCCCAGACATCTCATAAAGTCAGTCAGCGAGTCAGCACAGGATGAGAAACGCTCGGGTACCTGACATCGGGTGGTCTAAGGGGACAGGTACCCTAAGAAGTCCTTTCTTATGACCTCACCCATCGGTAAAGGAGGAGGTCCTCTCGAAGGGATGGGTCTTTAACTTGAACTCAGAGACCGTAGAGGACATAACCGTCCGCCTAACAAATGGTGCTCGTGGTGGACCCTTCGTGTTATCTTACCTCATTAACGAGTTTCAGATAAATTCAACTCTTGTTCCGAGTGTCGAGAAAGGGGAGTTTGGTTGGACCTTCTTTTGGTACCTTTAATCTCTAATAGCTAGACTTCTTAAGTGTGAGTTTTGACTCTCTTTGAGACCCCACTTTATTTTCGACGGCGCAGGTTTATACACACACCTCCCCGGTACCGGCGGAAAGTCATGTCTAGGTTATGACTTCCTGTCATGTCATGGTGTCTCTTCACGTCTGGGTCACTCTTGTCCAGCCCTCGTTGCACGAAGTCAAGGTCAGGTTAGTGAGTCAGCACAGACTGAGAAACGTTGGGGTGTCTGTCGTCGTGCGGTCCGGAGGGACAGGTAGTGGTTGAGGGTCTCAAATGAGTTTGAGTGCAGGTAGTTCAGCCACTACGGTAGGTCGGTAGAATAGGAGACACAAAATGGGAGTCGAGGAGTAAAGAAACGATTTCAGAGCTCTTTGTTCGTTTGTGTTTAAGTTTGTCGTTCAAGTCAAGTCAAGTCAGCGAGTCAGCACAGGCTGAGAGACACTGGGGTACTTAGCGTCGTGTGGTCCGGAGGGACAGGTAGTGGTTGAGGGCCTCAAATGAGTTTGAGTACAGGTAGCTCAGTCACTACGGTAGGTCGGTAGAGTAGGAGACAGCAGGGGAAGAGGAGGACGGGGGTTAGGGAGGGTCGTAGTTTCAGAAAAGGTTACTCAGTTGAGAAGTGTGTTCCATCGGTTTCATGACCTCAAAGTCGAAGTCGTAGTCAGGAAGGTTTCTTGTAAGTCCNGTGGTCCGGAGGGACAGGTAGTGGTTGAGGGCCTCAAATGAGTTTGAGTACAGGTAGCTCAGTCACTACGGTAGGTCGGTAGAGTAGGAGACAGCAGGGGAAGAGGAGGACGGGGGTTAGGGAGGGTCGTAGTTTCAGAAAAGGTTACTCGGTTGAGAAGTGTGTTCCATCGGTTTCATGACCTCAAAGTCGAAGTCGTAGTCAGGAAGGTTTCTTGTAAGTCCTGACTAGAAATCTTACCTGACCAACCTAGAGGAGCGTCAGGTTCCCTAAGAGTTCTCAGAAGAGGTTATGGTGTCAAGTTTTCGTAGTTAAGAAGTCGCGAGTCGAAAGAAGTGTCAGATTGAGAGTGTAGGCATGTACTGATGACCTTTTTGGTATCGGAACTGATTTGTCTGGAAACAACCGTTTCATTACAGAGACGAAAACTTATACGATAGATCCAACTAGTATTGAAAGGAAGGTTCTTCACAGAAAATTAAAGTACCGACGTTAGTGGTAGACGTCACTAAAACTTCGGGGGTTTTTATTTCAGACTGTGACAAAGGTGACAAAGGGGTAGATAAAGGGTACTTCACTACCCTGGTCTACGGTACTAGAGGTAAAAGACTTACAACTCGAAATCCGGTTGAAAAAGTGAGAGGAGAAAGTGAAAGTAGTTCTCCGAGAAATCAAGGAGAAGTGAAAGACGGTAATCCCACCATAGTAGACGTATAGACTCCACTAACTATAAAGAGGGCCGTTAGAACTAAGGTCGAACACGAAGAAGGTCGGGTCACAAAGAGTACTACATGAGACGTATCTTCAATTTATTCGTCCCACTGTTATATGTCGGAACTACGTGAGGAAAAGGATAAACCTTGGTCAGACAACAAGGTACAGGTCAAGATTGACAACGAAGCACTGGACGTATATCCAAAGAGTTCTCCGTCCAGTCCACCAGACCATAAGGGTAGAGAAAGTCTTAAAAGGTGTCAACTAACACTAGGTGTGTCAGTTTCCGAAACCGTATCAGTTATTTCGTCTTTATCTACAAAAAGACCTTGAGAGAACGAAAAAGGTACTAGGTCACCTACAACCGTTGAACTAGAGACCAAGGAGACGGAAAAGATTTTGGTCGAACTTGTAGACCTTCAAGTACCAAGTACATAACGACTTCGGACCGAACCTCTTAAAACTCGTATTGAAATGATCGCACACTCCACTCACGTTAACACGCCATCAAACTCGTAAACAACCGTAACGGAGAGAAACCCTAACCTTACTTTTGACTGAAAAAGGTCAGGACACCGGTAACGACTCAAAAGGTTTAAACGACTGTATAACTCACGTCGTGAAAGTGTCGTAGTAGAAAGTCCTAAACTTTATCGAGTTGACCTTAAGGTAGTGGAGGTGATCGAAACAAATATCACTACGAAAGATTCCGGGTGAACTGAAGTGTAAGGTCCTACAGACCGAGATCCACTCACCAGTGTGGTAGTCCTAATAGAACCAGTACTTCTAGAAAAAACATGTCAAGACACATAAAAACGGTGGAGAAGAATTATAGAAGACGAAGACAATCCAGGTATGGTAAAGACAGGAAATAGCTTGGGAAGAAACGTACTTTACACGGGAACTATAGAGATTAAAAGAACTTCCCTAGAGATCACAAAGGGTAAGACAACAAAAGGAGACAAAGAAACGTAACTAGTGACTCCTTCCGAAAGAATAGAGAGGACAAATAAGAAACCTTGAGACGTAAGTCTACGAATATAGAAAGGAAAAGAGGAAACGAAAAGTGAAGAGAAGAAAAGTGTCGATAAACATTCCGGAGGAGTCTGTCGGTAAAACGAAAAAACGTAAAGAAAAAGAACCCCTACCAGAACTAGGGACAGAGCACATGTTACAGTGCTTGGAGGCAAGTATTTTTCGTTTACATATCTTATAGATTTGTAAATCAATAATCCGAAGTCTCTCAGTCCGGAGATTGTCAGCCACCAGACGGAGAGAGGAAGTGTGGTCGGAGGGTGAAAACTGGGACTGTGTACCAGTGGAGTAGTGAAGACATCGGAGACAAGACCCAAGGGGTGGTAGACGGGTTGTGAAGGGTAACAGTGTCGGATACTGGTGAGGTGGCTGTTAAGTCTGAAGTGGTCCTAGATGTTAGGTAATAAGAGTGAGGGAAAGGATCCAGTGGGGAGGTTACAACAGTAAAGGAAGATATAGGTGGTTTCCAGGAAGTAGTAGTATTGGTTGGGGGAAGTAGACGGGGTTGCAGGAAGTTGAAGAGAGGGAGGTCGGACTTTTCACTTTCACAATCAACGAGGTAACACGGGCTGACGCTGAGGTACCTGACATCGGGGGGTCAGAGGAGACAGGTGTCCTAAGAGGTTCGTTCTTATGACCTCACCCAACAGTAAGGGTGAAGGTCCCCAAGAAGGACTGGGTCCCTAACTTGGGTCCAGAGGACGTAACGTCCGTCTCAGAAATGGTAGACTCGGTGATCCTTTCGAGGGAGGTGGGAAGTCGGATGAGAGGATTTTATTGGAGTTAGAGCCAATTAGGTTGGGGGGAGGAAGAGTTCGTGACTCTTCGACTACACTGACCTCTTGTAGTTACGTGAGACGGATCTTTAGAGTGGTCTAAAGGAATGTTGTCAGTACGAGACTGAGAACGTCGGTTTATAAAGTGTGGGGAGAATGAGGGATCGTTGACTATGAAACATAAAAAAATTTTATCTTATACAAATAAGTCAGTCGATAATCTTTGGTAGCTTTAACGGAATGCAGATAATTAGTTCCTTAAGAGGACAGAGAAAAATTTTAGAAACTAACCTTCTATTAAAGAAATGTTATAACACAACTAAAGACGGTATGTTGTTACACTAAGTCGGTTTCCATATGTATACAGGGGAGAGAGAAGTTGGAGGGAGGGAAGAGGGTGGGGTAGGGTGGGGAAAGCTCACAGCGTTACGTGGCCGAACGTAAGGGACACAGTGTGTCGTCGGAGGGCCGGCGGTAGATAAAGTATATGCCGTTCCACATACAAAGTGACAATGAGAGAATTATGTAGGGTGGGAGAGGAAGGAGACGACACAGGTGTTCAGACAAAAGATACAGACACCCTCTGTCATAAAAATTACTGACTCTAGGAACTTTACGGGTTTTTCTAGGAAAAGGAGGGTGTGGTTTCAAGAGGTCAGAGGGGTCTGTGGGACGGTAGGGAGGGTAAGTCCTGTGCCGAGACGAGAGGTGAATCCGGACGAGGGAGGAGGACGAACCCAAGGAGGCTTCGTCTGAGACTCCGTCCCTAAACCCACTTCTGAAAACAATTCTGAACCCGAAGGGACCCCCGAGACGACCATTTCTTAGGGCGACGTTACACCCTCTAGACCCAAGCTAGGGACCCAACCCTTCTAAGGGGACCTCTTCCCTTTCCGATGGGTGAGGTCATAAGACCGGACCTCTTAAGGCACCTGACATATCAGGGACTTCAACGTTTCTCAGTCTGTGTTGACTCACTGGAAGTGTGTAGTGAAAACAATTCTACGGGAGTCCTCTTTGGCCCTCATACCACCCCTTCCGCTTTGTTCCTGCTCTTCAGTCGACCCCACGTTAAACTCTACTTCGAGGTCCCTCGTAGCGACATGTCATGAGGTCTCACAGTGAATACGGAACCTAAACAGGACGGACTTTCGGATCCTCGACCAGAGAGTGTCGAGACTGAATAGTCGGTAACCGGTTCCGGAGGGTCCCGACACGTTCGAGACAACCACAAGTACCTCCCCGGGTCGTCGGGCACCGTCCGAGACGTCTTCCGGGTATCCACGTCCGAAAACTTTCGTTTTCACAATCGGTGAGTCAGTATAGGATAAGAAACGTTGGGGCACGTGACATCGGGTAGTCCGAAGAGACAGGTACCTTGAGAGGTCCGTTCGTATAACCTCACCCAACGGTAAAGGAAAAGGTCCCCTAAAAGGGTTGGGTCCCTAACTTGGACCCAGAAGACGTAACGTCCGTCTGAGAAATGGTAGACTCGGTGGTCCTTTCGATTCTTATTACCTCACGTAACAGTAAAGGAAGAGGTCCCCTGGAAGGGTTGGGTCCCTACCTCGGGGACAAAGGGCGTTCAGAGGATGTACCGTCCGTCTAAGAAGTAAAGACTCGGTGGTCTCTCCTACATTTCGTACCACTATATATGTGTTTTATGTAAGTGACACCCTATGTGACCTGGTACTAGTCAATACCTATTGAACCGCAAACAGACGTGGGTGGTCTCTCGTCTCTATTCCCCCCGTTTTAAGTTGTTGTTTGTTTTCCTTTTTCGTCTTACTTATTAGGTCCTCTCGGGGGCTCAAAGAGGTCTTGTCGGTGTCGAGGAAGTGGGATGACCGAAGGACTCAGTCACTCGCCGGTGGAGGAAGTGAGCCGACGTAGACGTAGCGTGGGTGTTTCGGGTCGTGGGGTGAAGGTCTCGTTCTCCCCTCGGTTGTGGTCCCCTTCTCGTCTCGACCGTGGGTGTCGGGACCGTCGTCGTTCGTTTCGCGGTGTGAACTTTCGGGCCGAGTGGCGCCCTCCTGTGACGTTGGAGACGGCCCACCACAACTCTCGTGTCCCAGGGTTCAGTCCGGAGGCCCAAGCTCAGGGTAGAGACGGTGAACCCTCGACACACTGGACTTCACTCAATGACTTGGAGAGACACGGAGTCAAAATAGCAGATAGTTTCCCCCTCTTTTTATCAGAGGTGGAGGACCCCACCGACACCCCATTTTGCTCAATTTCGTGGTTCATATCACGGACCCGAAATGGTTCGTGATAAAAAAATATATACATGTGTACTTAAAACCCCGAAGGGGGCATCAAGTCGTCATTTCTGAGACGGACGTCACGTCCTTTACACCCAAGTCAGGGACCCATCCCTTCTAAGGGACCTCCTTCACTTTCACTTTCAGTAGGTCAGTACGGGTTGAGAAACAGTGGGGTACCTGAGAAATCAGGTACCTTATGAGGTCCGATCTTATGACCTCACCCGTCGGAAAGGGAAGTGGTCCCCTAGAAGGGTTGGGTCCTTAGTTTTGGTCCAGAGGGAGTAACGTCCGCCTAATAAATGGTTTACTCGGTGTTCCCTTCGGGTTCTTTGGATCTCACCCATAGGATAGGGAAGAGGTCTCCCAGAGGACGTAACGTCCGCCTAAGAAATGGTTGACTCGATACTCCCTTCGGGTTGTCGTACCGTTGGATTAGGTCATAAGAACGGACCTCTTAGGGTACCTGTCTCCTCGGACCGTCCGATGTCAGGTAGTCTAGTGTTTCTCAGTCTGTACTGAATTCATTGAATCGTACGTGCGTACGTGTGTACTTAAAATGGTTTAATATTTTTTAATCTTAAGTAGTGAAGAGAAACTATAAGAGATGGCTCCAAATAGTGTCCTAAGACCAAATTATACTACAGTCCGGACTATAACCTCTTCCTTTACCGTTGGGTGAGGTCACAAGAACGGATCTCTTAGGGTCCCTGCCGCCTCAGACCACCCGACGGCAGATACCCCAGCGTGTCTCAGCCTGTGCTGACTTCGCTGAATCGTCGTCGTCGTCGTCGTCGTCGTCGTCGTCCGGACTATATGTAGAAAACGGTCGAAGGGACCTGTGTGATAACGAAGTGGGAATGTGGGGGTTTATTATGTTCGAACGTTTAAAGGACTTATAATTTATATTCTTTTCCAGTGCACGGTTTTCGTGTACCTCTATGTTTATTGTAGCAGTCATGGTTACTCACCTCTTTGTGGTAGGACTACGAGGGTAGGACCGCGACACCGGTCACCCTTGACTCAATCTCCTGCGTTTATTTTGGACACATCGGGCACGTACACGATCAATATTTTAGTCTTTTTAATGATGATCTTTTAATTATCACTTTGGTCTGATGATTCGGTCTTATTATGAACCTTCATTAATTATAAACTTGTGCCTGTTTAAAATCGTCTCTTCATTCCTATGTGAACCCTCATTCTACCTCGTTATTATGTTAGTAGGGGACAAGAGGAGTCACATAGACGACACCTTAGTGTCTCTCCACTACATTTATTTGACAGGAGCTTCATGGGAACTACCTCGTTTCATGACAAAAATTACGAGTTTACGTCACAGAAACTATTTATAGATCACAGAACCGATGAAATCCCAACTTTCTTCACACCGATCTTTATGTATGAAAGACAAGTGAAACCCTTGTCTTTATAAGAAAATCTCCAAATCTGGTTACTGTATTACATAGACTGGTAATTAGAAACAAGTCAAAACTTTAAGAACATAGAAGGAGGATGTATGTAAAACCTTCTCATACATACGACGATCCTCGAAGTGCTTACTGGGAGTATGCGTTACAAAGGTTGGCGAAAACACTAAAACTACAAAGAAACTCTTGTCGTACAAGTTGATCTTAGGGTACTATTTAGACCCCGTTCTTATAGTTTCTCTACGTCTCTTAAGATTAGAAAAATTAATCCATTTTTGAAATCAAAATTTTTAATCCATTTTTTTTTTAACATCAGACATTTTAATCCATTTTTCACCGAATCATTTTGGGTTCCGTGATAAGAATCACGAAATAAAATTGGACAAAATGGGGTGTCGGTGGGGTCCTCCATCTCTGATAAAAAGAGGGGGAAACTATTCTACTATTTCGGTTCCGTGCGTCTCCAAGTCATTGAGTGAAGTCCAGTGTGTCGAGGGTTCACCGTCTCTACCCTGAGCTTGGGCCTCCGGACTGAACCCTGGGGCACGAGAGTTGTGGTGGGCCGTCTCCAACGTCATAGGAGGGCGCCACTCGGCCCGAAAGTTCACACCGTGAAACGAACGACGACGGTCCCGACACCCACGGTCGAGACGAGAAGGGGACCACAACCGAGAGGAGAACGAGACCTTCACCCCACGACCCGAAACACCCACGCTACGTCTACGTCGGCGTACCTCCTCCGCCAGGGAGTGACTGAGTCCTTCGGTCGTCCCACTTCCTCGACACCGAGAAGACGTCTTTGAGTCCCTTAGAGGACCTAAAAGTAAGACGAAAAAGGAAAACAAACAACAACTTAAAACGGGGGGAATGGAGACGAGAAGACCACCCACGTCTGTTTGGGGTCCAAAAGGAGATAAATTTTTTTAGACCTACACTTCAATCATTTGTCAAATGCACTCTCTTGTACACAATGCCTTCACCTTTGTCGACCACGACCCCTCCAACCACCAGTACCCAACAAAAATACGCCCCTCAGTAACCTTGTCGAGGGTCTGGACCGGACCCGGACCTCACAGGGAGAGCACGCCCGAGGGGAGACGAAGGGCGGGGAGGAGACGGGAAGGGCGGGAGGGAAGGAGAGAAGGTCGAGGCGAAGACGTGGGTAGGGGAGAGAAGAGGAGGGGGTAAAGGGGTGGAGGGGAGAGGAAGCAGGGAGAAGGTCGGAACAGAGGAGAGAGGTGGGGAAGAGAGGGAGGGGAGACAGAGGAGAGAGGAAAAGGGGAGAGAGAAAATAGAGGTAAGGTAAGGAAAGACAAATACTAAATTACAACTTTTCGTGTTTCCGAGGGAAGGGTTCGAGGGGAGGGAGAAAACCTCCTCCACCGGTCCTGGAAATAAAAACGGGGGTCAGGGTGTCCTGTGTGTCACCACCTTTCCTCCCACCCCCGGGACACCGGGTTCCTCGGACGTAGGGTTTGTCGACGCCGGACGCTGGAGGTGGTCCCATCGGGACTACCTTGACCCAGACGTCTGTTCGTGAACCCAGCCCCTCCGAGTCGTTCCAGCCTAGTCCCGGTGCTCTCGGGGAACATACCACCATGTGGACCCCCTAACTAACCTTACTATTACTGTCTCACATACGCGAGTCACAGAGTCAGCACAGGCTGAGAAACGGTAGGGTACCTGACATCGGGTGGTCCGAGGAGACAGGTACCCTAAAATGTCGGGTCTTACGACCTCGCCCAACGAGAAAGGAAGAGGTCCCTTAGAAGGACTGGGTCCCTAACGTGGACGTGGAGAAGACAGAGGACGTAATCGTCCGTCTAAGAAGTGGTCACTCGGTGGACCCAGTCTTGGTTTGATTTACTAGAGGAAAATAAATATTATTGACTGTCACAATGGTACCGCTACCGTCGTTTGTGAATCCATACTGTGAGATCCTTGATAGGTTTCGTGAAATACATATAATTGAGAAAAGAAGGAGTACTGTCGGGACACCTCATCCAACCTCATCCACATCAATAATAATAGAGACAAAATGTTTGGTTTGACTCTGAGTCTCTTCAAGTCATTAAAGGGGTTCCCATGTCTCGATCATTCACCCTCTCGACCCTAAGTTTGGGTCCGTCGACCCCAGGTCCCGAACTTGTTGTTCCAAAAGTCTATCGGGTAAGAGTACAGACTGTAGTACCTTTCTGTTTCTTTGTGGGGTTGTTCAACCGTGCAATCGACGTATACTCACGAACACATATTGTGTAAATTCTTCGTCACGTTATACCCTAAAACTACAAGAGATTAAGAAGACTGTCAAAGTGTGTACTAGTACACCGACGTACATCCTGAGACAATCACTTGTGTAGAACAGATGTACACAGACAAGAGACCCACCAGATGATCGGATTCGACTCTTTCTTATGCCCTTTTCGTTTAATGGATAAGTAAATAAGTTAGTAAATAACAGACACGCACATACGATTCAGTGAAGTCATCGTAGACTGACGTTGGGATAACTGACATAAGGTGGTCCGAGGAGACAGGTACCCTAAGAGGTCCGTTCTTATGCCGTCACCCAACGGTACGGGAGGAGGTCCCCTAGAAGGGCTGGGTCCTTAACTTGGGTACAAAGGACGAAACCGTCCGTCCAAAAAATGGTGATCACGGTGGACCCTTCGGACTAGAAGTACATAAGTTGATTAGTAAATAACAGATGGTTTAGTAAATCCATCCGACCCAAAACCCCCATGTCCTTCTTTTCTGAACCAGATCAACTCTTTATTTATCATAAGTAAATAATATTTATATTTCATGTATATTTCGTATCATTGTGCCACACTATGGTTGATAGTCTTCTCTATTCGTGACGTACTCTCGATGACCCTCCTGAAAAGGCAGAGAGACGGTCCACACTGACTCCGACCTCTTCCCCCCGGGTAGTCCAAACAGAAAGTCTTTCTCTACCACAAACACGGGGTGGACCCTCACACCCGTTCACAAATCAATCGTTTGTATCCTCGTAAAGGAGAGGGTCCTACCTCGGGGTCCCTTACGACACCAGGAACGTCCTGTGGAAACTAACTAGTACGAAGGACCGAATAGTAGACATGCCACCCACTTAACCATGTAAAAGGAGAACAAACTGTGTTGGAGAATGGTGGAAGGTTCGACCGTTCGTTCGTCATATGACGTGTCACACACGTCACGAAAAGTTTAGGCACTTACTTTTTCAGGACCAATGACGGACAATCCCCGATTCGATACAAGGGGAGTTTAAGTTTGTGGCTTCGGGATTGGGGGTCAGGGTTCGTTACATGAACCGCTAACCTAGAAATTTCTCTATTATTTTTTAATCGTGTCCCTTGACCTGACGAAAAATCGATCTTTAGGGTATATTAATGTCACCATTATATTAAAAAGAAAATTTTATCCTGTAAAAAGTCTCAATTTCTTCTGTAATAATTTTTAATACGGTCCCATTTCAGTCTTAGGTCCCAACAAGATTCGTTTATATGTACTAACTTGGTCTGTTTGTTTGTAAAAAAGGGATCAGCATCGACAGTGACTCCTTAAAAGGTCCCGCAATCGAGTAAAAAAAAAAAAAAGAAAAACCAATGATTTAGAATTTTTAGGGTCGTGTACATAAAGAAATCTATTTCGGTATACATAGTCGAGTAGTATAGTACCTGACAGGTATAAAGGTTTCGAAACGGAACACTCCTCGACGTGCAAACCTGTGGCGGGAGACTTACGGAGTGCACTCGACGTCAAGACGACTGGTCGCTCCGTCTCTTACGTATCTTTATCGTCTCAGATCCTCAGATTTTAAGATTAGGGTTCTGACGGTGATGGTCTCCGAACTACCGTCAACAAAAATGGGACATTTTACACGTCCAACCTCGTGTACTAAAGACTCTAGACGGTACCGACATCGTAAAGGTGTATCCTCTCCAAATCCCTGTCATTAGTCCACCCCTCCCAGAACAGGACTTCGACGTCAGTATATTGCAAAGTATTTTAACTCCTTTGTCGTTAACAAGTGTAGTTTTTAACTCACTCCCTCCCACGACTCTCTTTCATGAACCTAATTTCACTGAGACGAGGAAGAGACAAAGGTGAGATTTCAAGACGGTAGAAGTGCACTTGGATTCTGAACCCTTCTTATTCGTTCCACCGTTTTGTATTTTTGGTTGGTAACTGTCATTCTAACCTTACTTGGACTTAACAACTTTAAGAATCTCTCACCACCTTATAATCCCATCAATAAATCCTTACTTATATATACTCCTTCGTATTGACTAGTGGGATCACTGAGTGTCCGTTATCAAAGTAAACACTACTGAGCATCCTATCTTAAGAGGTCACACCATAAACAAGGATCTATAATTACGGATAACGTACTAGGTGTCTACAAATGGAGTTTTCAACTTTTAACGTGAAGAATGGGTGGTCTTACCATATTTAAATTTCTACGTTAGGTTTGTACTAACGTAGATTACTATGTCTCCGATACTTCCTTATCTGTAGATATACAACAACCGTCCTCATATTTGACAGAGTTGGTGTAAAATTTTTTATTTGAAACTTTGGCTCCATACCAAATGAATTTTTTTTTTGTTGTGGGTAAACTTCACATGTGAAACTACCCAAAACTTATTATGTAAGTGTTTAGTGGTGGGTTTAGTGAATCTCGTAGAGATAACGAGGTTTTTACAATGGACACACCGGGTAAAATAAATTAAGGGGGTCAAGGGGTGGGGACCTTTGGTGACCAGGTAAAAGACAGGGGTATCTGTCTTAAATAGAAAAGACCTTAAAGTATATTTACCTCAGTATAAAGTACGGAACGAAGGAAGTGATAGAGTCAGATTACAAAAATTTTAAGTAGAGAATGACATACATGGAAACGAAAGGTAACTACTCATTACCAGATGACGTGTCTACTCAGCGTCAAACGAATAGGTAAATAGACCACTATCTATAAACCCAACGAAGATCAGAAACGTATAGTACTAGTTTCGACGATACTTATAGACACATGTCCAGAAACGTACCTTACTTGAGAAGTAAAGAGAAGTCATTTGTGTACTCTTCCAATTACCAAACACTATCAATTAAAATACACAGATGAACTGACCGATGTTCCACGGATCTAATCTATAATAAAGACCTAACAGACACTCCCACAAAGACCCATTCTAACCGTAAACTTAACCACTTGAGTATTTTGTCTAACAGGAGGTGCTACCCTCACCCGTAGTAGGTTTCACAACTCCCGTATTAGTCTTCTTTTCCGTCTCCTCTCCTCCTTAAACATAGAAAAAAGACGGAGTAACAAACTAAACATTGTAAAGGAGAAGAGGACGGGAACCTACGGTAACCCAAAGGGAGGGCGTTACGTCCTCTACGTTCAAGTTATAGACCCAGTCCTTCTAGGGGACTTCTTTCCTTACCGATGGGTGAGGTCAAAAGAACGGATCTTTAACGGTACCTGTCTCCTCTGACCACCCCATGTCAGATACCCCAGAGTTTCTCAGTCTGTGCTGACTCGTTGATTGTGAAAGGGAAAAGGATCAAATGTCTGGAAACCTGGAGAACGAGTAGACCAATTGTATTACAGTAACTACACTACCTGATCCCTCAATAAGATTCCTTACAGGTCCATCAAGTCCAGGGTTACTTGTATAATACTGTCTACCGTCCTTTGTTCCTTTCAGACAGGGTATACTTATTCTTGTCAAAGATTAGGAGAACAAACTATCCTCACCTTTTCTTTGGTAAGTGGTTCAGTACCTGACGTGTGTTATCGGGGTTTTCTTTCGTTTCAACGAGTCAAAACAGGTTGAGAAAAACTGGGGTACCTGACACCAGATGGTCCGAGGAGACAGGTACCCTAAAAGGTCCGTTCTTATGACCTCACCCAACGGTAAAGGAAGAGGTCCTCTAGAAGCGCTGGGTCCCTAATCTTCGACCCGTAGGGCGTAACATCCGTCTGCGAAATGGCTCACTCGGTGCTCCCTTCAGGCAACCGTCTAGCCAGATTCGGGGGCTGTCCCAAAGACGGTATTCGGAATACTCCAATGACGCCTTGGCGTCTCGTCCTTAGGAGTGAACGAAGTGTGTCCCGTACAGTAAGTAAGTGTGTTCGTGTGACATCTCAATTGTTTCATGTCGTCTTTTCTACAAGCGATCCTCTTGTTTCTTGATCTCGAGATCCTTAGGAATGGAACAAGACTTCTTAGGGCCTGTTCGGGGGTTCTACTTGTCAACAACGACTTGGTGTCTTCTGCGGCCCTAAGAACCGGAGACCTCTTCTTAATTTAGGCCCCGGTCACTGCTCAGAACTATCGAGTCGCGAAAACACATTATTTCAAAATAATTTCATACTTTCTCTATCTCTTTCGAAGACTGTGTCTGTAGTCTGGGCTCCGACACAAGTAAACGAGATCGTTTCGGTGGCGTAGACAGGGACGTCGACGTCAATCCCGTACCTCTCTCGTATCCCGTCTTCTACTCTGACCTTCACATTTGGACCACGGTCTGACGTTTACCCGGACTTCCCGAGTGTCACCTGAACTTGAACTCGGACTTACTTGACTCTTCGGAAAGTCCAAACGTTCGTTACATCAGAGAGGTGGACGACAAAAGGTGGTCTTTTGACACAAAAGATTGTAAGTTATCACAGGGTCACTTGGCAGAGTAGCCACCGTGCTCACGGCAAGAACACTCGTCCGACAGAGAGTCATACCTTTATCGGTAAGAGAGCCGACGGTCGTCTCGGAGTGCCGACGCAGGGCCGGCGGTAGTAAAGGCCGTATATTACACGTGAAAGTTGGGAACTAAGGAAGAGTAAACGATAAGAAAGAGGACTTAGAGAGGGGGACAGGGGGCGGTGAAGGATACGGACCTCTTTAAGATAAATAAAGTGTTCTGAAGGAATCTACAGAGGAGAGTGGGGTCTATCCTAATTGACGAAGGAAGAGAAAGATTTCACAAAACAAGTAACACACTCAAATCCTGAACCTCGTTAAGACCCATAGCACTTACCGCTAAGTACAGGAATCGAGGGGATACTTGACCCGAGAGTCCTGTCGTCAGGTCCGGTACAGAGCAAATAGAAGTACAGCGGTCTCCAAACGTATCTGGGACTGTGTACATCTGTAAGTGTAACCAATGACTTAAGTTCAACGATAAATTAACCTTCAAAAAGACCACAATTTCCTCTAGTTTGGTCAGTCAGGATTACTTTTAGTTAGGACTTATAAGTAACCTTCCTGACAACGACATCGATTTCGAGGTTATGAAACCGGTGGACTACCCTTCTTGCCTGAATACCTTTATTCTGGCATTACGACCCTTTCTGACTTCCTTTTCCTCTTCCCCCTCCGTCTCCTACACTACCAATCTATCGTAGTGGTTGAGTTACCTGTACTTAAACTCGTTTGAGGTCCTTTATCACTTCCTGTCCCCTCGACCCATACGACGTCAGGTTACCAGTGTTTCTCAGCCTGTACTGAATCGTTGTCTTGTTGTTGACCACAATTTTTTCCCCCTTTTTTAGGTCTAAATATATATACGTGTGTAAATAAGAAAGTAGTCTATACATAATCAACAGTACATTGTACGTGGGTTTCATCTGAAGAACACGATTATAGTGAATAAGACTTAAACATTTTATTTTGACAGTATTTGGATTTCGAAAGAAGGGGGAAGGTAAACTTAACATTGATAAATTCTTACGTATACTGAGATTATGGGAATTTTTGATGAATTAAAAAACACATATACACTCTCTCTCAAATATAATACAAGTTTTTGAGGGTCTGTAAGACTAAATAGAAAATAGAAGTTCGTAACTGGAGTATTATTAATTTCGTTGTTTTTCCACGTTTCTCGTTTCTATGAAAACAAATATCAAAGTTTCAATGTTGTACTAACAGTCAAAATGTGTTTGAGATTAATAAGAAAAAAATTTAAAAACAACTCCGTACTTGATAAATGACGGACCTCTGATACAAACTATGTACAAGTGTAAAAAAGTCCACGTTTATAAGTCCCCTTCCTAAAGGCATGATTTAAAGGGTCGTGGACTGGTGAATTTTATTTTGCACTTGGTGTCTAACCGAATGTACATAGTAGACGGAAGATACCAGACGTAATACCTCGTTCACACACGTAAAATCCGTTATTTATTCTGTGAATTGGTTCGATCTTGTGACGAGTGACACAATCTGGGTTGAGTGGTGATAGAAATTCCAAGGATTAGTGTCACCGAATTCGTACTTTTCACTTTCATCGTGTTAGTACAGGACGAGAAACGCTAAGATATCGGACGACCCGAGGAGACAGGTACCTTAAGAGGTCCGTTCTTATGATCTCGTCAAACGGTAAAGGAGGAGATCCCCTAGAAGGACTGGGTCCCTAGCTTGGGTCCAGGGGGCGTAACGTCCGTCTAAGGAATGGTTGACTCGGTGATCCCTTCCGAATGTGTATGAATCTGCATACCTCATGTAACCCGAAGTTTCAAGACAGATCAGTTTCGATGCTAAAAAGGTCATCAGTACATACCTACACTCTCAACCTGACTTTTCTTTCGACTTGCACTTCAGCAAGTCAGTACAGGTCGAGAAACGCTGGGGTACCTGACATCGGATGGTCCGAGAAGACAGGTACCCCAAAAGGTCCGTTCTCATGACCTCACCTAACGGTAAAGGAAGAGGTTCCCTAGAAGGGTTGGGTCCCTAGCTTGGGCCCAGAGGGTGTAGCATCCGTCTGCGAAATGGTAGACTCGGTGGTCCCTTCAACTTTTCTTTCGACTCACGGCTTCTTAACTCCGAAAACTTAACACCACGACTTCTGAGAACTCTCAGGGAACTTGACGTTCCTCTAGGTTGGTCAGATAGGATTTCCTTTAGTCAAGACTTATACGTAACCTTCCTGACTACGACTTCGACTTTGAGATTATGAAACCGGTGGACTACACTTCTTGACTGAGTGACCTTTTCTGGAACTACGACCCTTACTAACTTCCACCCTCCTCTTCCCCTGCTGTCCTATTCTACCAACCTACCGTAGTAACTGAGCTACCCGTACTCAGACTCATTCAAGGTCCTCCACCACTGCTTGTCCTTCCGGACCACACGACGTCAGGTACCCCAGTGTTTGTCAGCCTCTGTCAACTCGATAACTTGATTTGACTTATCTCATGTAATAGAGGGAGTACGTTTTCAGACTCACATCCGTCAGGTCTCGAAAATACCGTCGAGAGCCTAGTAGACTGGGGCCCATGGTGGTTGAGTTCTCAGACCAGGAGTACGAATACCAGGTTCTACGAATACCAGTGGGATAGAGGTAGTCTTTCGACTCACCTATTGTTTCTCTTCTTCGTAGGGGATAGTAAAAATCCCTGTAAAGGACCTTGAACATCGATAGTGGAAAAGAGTCTAGGGTACTCTACCTATACTGACCTTGAATCAAGATACCGATGTTTGTCGACGGTTTACTCTGACCCTTTATGGTAGATATAAATCATTCCGGTGCACGGGTCGATTCGTAACCACAGGGATAATGACTTCGTTTTCATTCTTTATATTAACCCCTGGTGACATCTCTTTTGTGTTACGAGTCTACTATAAAACGTTTTATTATTTGACCTCCTAAGGTCGAAACCCCAGTGACAGAAACAGAAGTAAAGAAGGTGATCGGGTCTGTATTCAGAGGGTGAAGGTAAAGGACGAAAGTACACACTCCGGTACACAAGTAGTCCCGGAGATACCGGACCGTCCGAACAAAGTGTCTCACGGAACCTTGACCGAAACCAATAAGTCCTTACACAGAGTAAACAGGATGTACTCGAGCTGAGACTTGTAGTCTCAGTAAACCGTTGTTAGTAAATAAATATTTGTTAGTAATTGGAAAGGAATTCACAAGACAAAACGTAAACCAAACGATTTTGGTTTCGTGACCGAAAGACTTCTAAATCTTTTTATTGTGATCGCTTGACTCTTTTTCTTGACCCGAGTATTCCACCCTCATCCTTTAACTTCAATTTTTAATGAATTTACCACGAGAACCTCGACGAAGGGAACAGTCTCTTCACTCAAAAAGGTAGAGAAAGAGATGTTGGACCTTAAATGTAGTGAGAGTATTCGGTGTCGTTACGGTTTTTCTAAAAGACCCTACCTTATCCCCCCTCACCTTTAACGATGTTCGAATTGTAATATGAATTACGAAGCCCTTTATGTCCTCTTTAAATACAGGATCTGAGACCCTCCATCTCATGACACAACCTTCCTGTTCCCATACCTAAATCAGTCCTCTCTTGCCCGATGCGACGTCATTGTTCATATAATTACCACTTTACAGTCACGGGTCGGTGTCACTCGCAAGTAGAGAGTGAGTCGAAAGTCGGAGTCCGTGATGACCGTCGGTGAGAGGCAAAATGTCCTGACGACAGACCTCGAGTGTAGGAAGTTTGAACGGTTCCTTCCTCCTCTTTCCTCGAGTGAAGGAAGTCTAAACGATTCCTTCTTCTTCTTTCGTGACCCTCGGAACTCCTCCTCCAAAAATTCCCGGTCCGGACCTGTGAAGAAAGTATATCCAGTCTCCACGGATCCGGTCTGAAGTCCGTACCCCGTCCTTGATTTGACGTTCCAGTTGACTCCGATTTTCGAGTCAGGGGGACACGCGGGTCGTTGTCCTTTACCACACTGCTTGGGTGGTGTTACAGAGACCGTGCGGGTAAATTGGGGGTCGAAAAGATGAACTATAGAAATACTAGTACTCATTCAGTATGTGAAACCCACTCACGGACTGTAGTTTCAAAAGTATATTGCGATTAAGAGTAAGAGAAAAAGTCTCCGTAAATGTCAGTGTCCGTTATAAAATGTATGTACATTTTTGATCTTCGTAGAGATTTAAACAGGACTTCTGATAGACGGAGGTTTGGGGACCCTCATTATTAATTCTATTACAAAAGAGGAGGGAAGGTGGGTCCACCTTTGTAGTTTTTATACTTAGAACGGTGACTCGACTATCTGACAGTAAAATATAAGAGAAGAGTTTAAAAACTTTTTTAGTACCATTTTATATACAAAGTATCGCATGACATTGTCATGGTAGAATCGTTAAAAATTCGTATATCAAGTCACCACAATTCATGTAAGTGTAACAAGAGGTCAGTGGGAGGTCTTGAGAGAAACAGAACATTAGGTTTAAGACAGGGGTAAGTCGTCGTGGAATAAGAAGGAGGGACCAACGGAGACCGTTGGTAAGAAGATCAAAGATACTTATGTTGATGTATCCAAGAAGTACATTCACCTTAACATGTCATGAAAAACACTGATCGACTAAAGTGAATCTTAGTATAGAAGTTCCAAGTAGGTACACCGTACACAACTTTAAAGGAAACAAAAATTTCGACTTATTATAAGAAGACACACACATACATCTACCTCTATATCTATGTCTATATGGTGTAAAACGAATAGATAAGTAAGTAGATACATGTGAACTCAACAAAGGTGGAAACCGATAACACTTATTACGGAGATGTTTCTACCCGCATGTTTTTAGAGAAATTCTGAGACGAAAGTTAAAAACCCCCATGTGTAGGTCTTCACCTCATCGATCCCTTTCAGTGAGTCAGTACAGGTTGAGAAACGATGAAGTACATGATACGTCAGGTACCTTAAGAGGTACGGTCTTATGATCTCACTCATCGACAAAGGAAGAGGTTCCCTGGAAGGGTTGGGTCCCTAGCTTGGGTCCAGAGGACGTATCGTCCGTCCAAGAAATGGTATACTCGGTGGTCCCTTAACGATCTAGAATACCATTAAAAATAAAAATTATAAAACTTCTTGCACTACTAAGGAAAGGGGTAACTGTAAACTTATCGTAACCTAATCTCAGGTTCTTTCCTATATTAGTTCCCGAGTTAAACATGTTAGTCTATTACGTACGAGATCCTCCAGTCCTTCCTTCACCTTCCTCAACTCTTCTGATTACACCCTTCCCTCAGGTGTCTCGTTCCTTCTCCTCCCACTCGTCGGAGGTTCGTCTCCAAACTTATTTTACTTTACGTTCCTCTTCCGTCAGATCCACTCTTGGGTGTCTTCGCCCAGGTCCTCTGGTAGTCACGTCGTCCATCGTCCTCCCTTTTCAGTACAACTTTAGAGGGACCCTCCACTCCAATAACCCTCCCACCTCAATCTAATAGCGTTTGGAATGTTTGGTCCATTTACACAAGACTAAATTGTGTTATCTGTTATCCGTTGAGGGTCTTCGAGACGTTCTCTTTCAGTCTTCTATGGACGGTACGGTAGTAAGTCCTTTTAATTATAGTGGTTGTTTTACCATAACTTTCACGTAAAGATATATTTAAGGTAACATCACTCCTAAGATTATTTTAACATATTTACCAAGTACACCACAATATTTAATATTTACTTACATTGATATATTAATGTGTCAGGAGAAGATGGGTGGTCTTTAAAGATTGTTCGTAGTAGGTGTTATGGATCGTTTAAAAATATTTGTTATGTTTTACGTTTTTTTGTTTTGTTTTGTTTTGTTTCCGGATCGTTTTACGGTTTTTTTAGAAATACAGACTTACGCGATTTATTATAAAATTTTACACATTCTTTCACGGTACAGAAACCCCAAAATACGTTTTCGATCAATCTCAACGTCACAGACTATTCAAAACTAAAATATTTAGATGGGAGACAATCCGTGCTGAAATGAATTGGAGGAATACGAGGAATACAACATCTAAGATTAGAGACTTCACTCCTATTATCGTTCTTGATTGAGTATCTCAAAAACTCTACTAGATTACTCAATTACATACAGTTTGTGTTGTGCCCCAGACCACAACTTCTCACTTATTTATGACATAATTATAATAAGAGATATGAGAAATTTATTTATTTACTTCCAGTTAATTTAAAGGATAAGAGTGTTCTTTAGTAGTTTAGAGTCTTGGAAAGTTTGAGAATGAAAATGGGATCACGAACACACTTCAACAAAGTCAGCACAGACTGAGACACTGGGGAACCTGACATCGGGTGGTCCGAGAAGACAGGTACTCTAAGAGGTCCGTTCTTATGACCTCACCCAACGGTAAGGGAAGAGGTCCCCTAGAAGGACTGGATCCCTAGTTTAAGTGTAGAGTATCCAAAGGACGTGACCCTCCGCCCAAGAAATGGTGATCGCGGTAGACCCTTCGGAGGTGAAAAGGGGATGACTAGATCTTCTATAAGAAAAATTTTAAATCAATTAATTTAAAAACCGACGTGACCCAGAAGTGACGACGTGTACCCGAAAGAGGTCACCACCACCGTCCCACCCCCTGATGAGAAACACACCACACACTGAAGAGTAAAGTCTCGTACCCAAGATCCTCGACCCGAGTCATCAACCCCAAGTGTCCGAGATCCCGTCCGTCCGAAGTCATCGAGACCGGATACCCGAAATCCAAGAGACACCGGACATGCTAGAAGGGTCTGGTCCCTACCTTGGGTACAGGGGACACAGCCGTCCGTCTAAGACTAGGTGAGATGGTGGTCCCTCAGGTCTAGATCTTCTATGAGAGGTGCACCTGAAGATTAAATCTCGTTTTGTTTGATTCCGTGACAAACATTTTATGAATGGATTATCAGGAGTTACTACTTTCACTTTCTCCTCTCACCTTTTCGACCGAATTTTAAGTCGTAAGTTTTTCGATTCTAGTACCGTAGGTAGTCAAGTGCCGTTTATCTACCCTTTTTTACCTTTGTCACTGTCTGAAATAAATGAACCCGAAGTTTCAGTGTCGTCTACCACTGACATCGGTACTTTAATTTTCTATGAACGAGGAACCTTCTTTTCGATACTGTTTGGATCTGTCACATAATTTTTCGTCTCTGTAATAAAACGGTTGTTTTCAGACATGTTACTTTCGATGTAAAAAAGGTCATCAGTACATACCTACCTGTACTCTCAACCTGGTATTTCTTTCTACTCGCGGCTTCTTAACCACGAAAACTACAACTTCTTCTGAGAACTCTCAGGGAATCTGTCGTTCCTCTAGTTTGGTCAGGTAGGATTTCCTTTAGTTGGGACTTATAAGTAACCTTCCTGACTACGACTTCGACTTCGAGGTTATAAACCGGTGGACTACACTTCCCGACTGAGTGTCCTTTTTGGGGACTACGACCCTTTCTAACTTCCTCCCTTCTCTTCCCCTGTTGTCTCCTACTCTACCACCCTACCGTAGTGACTGAGTTACCTACACTCAAACTCGTTTGAGAGCCTCTACCACTACCTGTTCCTTCGGTCCTCACAACGTCAGGTACCCCAACGTCTCAACCTATGTTGACTCACTGACTTAACTTGACTTGACTTATCAGGAACCATCCAGACGTGACTGTCGCTACTGTAGTCCTTTTGTGAAAATCCTTTTTTAGACTTAACTTTTTTATAAAAACGTGGAGGTCATTGATGTCTCAACTTAGTGACTACTTACTTTGGTACGGACCCTTTCGTTACACCTCTATTTTTCTTTCCCTTGTTCTTTCTTTTCCTTTTTCCCTTTTGTTTTTGTCTTTTATTTTTACTATTTGATAAAGAACGGAGTACTTATATGAACATCCGTTTGTGTGTGAATCTTACCGTCATTAAACAGGTGTTCTTGACGAACGATTCATGACCAGTATCTACAAAGAGTCTTCATCGGTAGTAATCCTTTATAAAACTTTCAAATAATAGTCCGTAACTCATCTGTTCCACCGGAACTGCACTGGGCAAAAGAGTCCCGGTATACAAGTCACATAATTTGGTGACTGGGCGAAGTTGGGGACGACTCGAGGATTTGCAGTAGTCTCGTACTACGAGGTACTTTAGTCCTGAGAGACTTAGCCCAAGTAATTACTCACAAATGTCTTCTCTTCGTGACATCTTCCTCGTACCACTGGAATTCTTGGTTAATTACGAACCCCGATATTAACAGTTCCGAGGGCATCCCCAGTTACTATCTTCTGAACTTCTCGACACCTAAGTAAATACTTGGTTTACTTTGGGGACTTTTCCATCACTCTTATATTATGATTCTCTGGCTGGTCGTTTGAGATTTTTTTTGAGTTCTATTCCTCGGATCCTGAACCAACCCGGGGTCCAGTGGTTCCGTCTCGGTTCGGTGTTGATCCCTAGTAACTTACCGCTCCTCGGTTTGAAGAGAGGACTGGAACTTCTCTTGGGACGCATAGTATTTTCTCGAGACAAAAGAAACTAAAGGGTCGGTCCCAATAGGAACATAATATTTTGTCTCAATGTGTTCAAACCCTCAATCCAGCCAATTAAAATATCCAGTTCGACCGATCCGATATCATGGATCAATAAGTTAGTTAGTGGTTAGATTCACAAAGAGACTTCCGTAAGACGTCTAAACCAATCGTCTATGTTTACAATCATCTCCTCTCATAGGAAATCCTATACCACCCAGAGCACATTAGTCAGCTTCCGGAATTCTGGTTTTGACCAAAAGGTTCCTTCTTCTTTAAAGTGAACACCTGTTGTAGTAGTCGAGGTTTTGTTTTGGTACACTGGGACTGTACTAAGTACCTCTCAATGTGAGACCGATAGAGTTTGATGTGACTCAACTTCGAGGAAACATTTAAAAAAATTTTAATTTATTTACTGATAATCTCCTTTATGAGACAAATTGTACAACATTTCTTTCATCGTATCCACAATAATTATATTTAAGGAAGGAAAAGAGGGAGACTTAATAAAGAGGGGGGTTTCTCTAGAATTTTGACAAAACGAGGAAAGTTTACCGGAGTACATCTTTGACTCGGTTATTCGTGGGACCTACAGATACTATAAGAAAACTAAACGAACGAAACGAATGAACTCTAGAAGGAAACCATATGTGAACTCTACTTATTTAGTTCTTTTAAGTTTACTACCTGGGTGTGAGTACGTAAAGGAAAGTATTAATTTTTATTTCTAGTCAGGGAGTCTACAAGTGTCTTTATGTATGTACGTGTGGTTTCAGGTCGATGTCATAAAACAAGTCAACCATTCAGGACAGATTGAGAAACACTGGGGTACCTGACGTCGTGCGGTCCGACCAAACTTGTGTAAAGAGAACCTTTTATCTCAAGAAAAATTTGTACGGTAAAGTCGTATTATTGTGTTTTCTTCATCTCCATAAAAATTGGACGGTCGAAACGGTCAGAGAGGGATTAGGAGGGTACGAGACAACACTCTGGGTCGGCACGGAAGTTCGGGTAGGATGTTTAAGATAGATCAAAAAGAGGTGTGTTTACAAGACAAGACCAACCAAGATGGAGGATGGAGCACTTGGTCTGAATCTAGGGTCCCTCTTTCGCTCACCGTACTTCAGGTATATACCGGGGTTTTGTGGGTAGAACACACCGGAAACGCAATTCGGGTGTGTCTATGGTTGGAAGCTATATAATCGTCGTCGGACTGGTCGAAGGAGGACTGGGTAGCCGAAGGGCGTTCGAAACTCAAAAGGTAGAAGTGACAGATGGACATGCGACTCAAAAGTAACCGAACCAGATAGGAAGAAGGGACATAAGATTCACAGGAAGTTTTGGGACACCGCGAGGGTACAAAAGGAACAGGTGGGAGACACAGAATCCACGGGAAGTCCAGTCAAACTATCTTTACCGGTGATATCGAATCTAGACCTTAAAAAAGATGAACAAGAACAGTGTCTAGTAGGAACCAAAAATCGTTAAGACCGAAGGAATGTTTCTGCCGGTCAGAAATGTTTCGAACTGTATTTATCGGTGTGTTTACGTTTTCAGAGGAAGTCAAGAAACTTGAGTGTTCTACTCACGTTTATTGATATTAATGTTTGTATTCTAATAATAGTAACGAAAAGATTGTCGTCATTACCCAATACACCCAGGTAGATGGGTAGATGAGGTCAAGAACCCATTCGGTTCCACGTTTGAACTCAGACATCGATTTCTTAAATTAAAACTTAGTTCAACGATTTACTCTTCGTTCATTTAGTGTCTCATCGAAAAGGACAGATAGGTCACTGAGTTGGCCTTGTCTTCCTATACAAGTCTACGTGACGGGTTCAGATAGGGTCTAAGCTACTGTGAAAGAAAACAAGTCACAGTCCTTAAACGAGGTCAAACACTCGACCAACGAGTGGAGGAACTGTCTTACGTCCTACTAAGGACAAAGGGACAACAAAGGACTTCCCATTTGTGACTGGATTTTAGGGGAAACAGTTATTCAGACCTTCCTTGGGTGGAAGTCCACTCGCGGAAAAGGCCAGGCCGATGTCAACAAACGTCGGAGTCTCCGGTGTCGTCCTACAAAGAGAGGACTTAAGGGGTCCTGAGGAGTAGGGAGGTCACAGAAACTTGTTGATTTGTCCTTATTACATTACGAGATCTCCAGAGGATTGGATGTAAGTAGTTTTATTTTACGGAGAGACCCGGCCTGACGTATCGAAACAGAATCATTTACCTCTTGATACATCATGTGCACAATAACAACAACAAATCAGTGATTCGACACAGGTTGAGAAACACTGGGATACCTGATATCGGGTGATCCGAGGAGCGAAGTACCCTAAGAGGACCGTTCTTATGATCCCCCTAACGGTAAAGGAAGAGGTCCCCTAGAAGGGTCCGGCCACTAACTTGGACATTGAGGAAGTAACAGTCACCGTCTGTGAAGAAATGGTGACTCGGTAGACCCTTCGGGTGTACACACATATCGACGTACATATAAATGTACACAAACATAAGTCTGTACACACATATATTATATATGTATATAGGTATATACGGATATAAGTACATACATATACTTACACACACAAACCTCGAAATAGATGGTGACGTCGGGATGTGTTTGTAAAGTTGTTCTGATAAGTCGAGTAACGACTCCCGTTGAAGTGTAAAAAATTGGATTGTAAAAAATAACAGAAAACGATAAAAAAACAACGATTCAGTGCTGAGACACTGGGGTACTTGACGTCGTGCGGTCCGAAGGGACAGGAAGTGACAGAGGACCTCAAACGAATTTGAGTACGGGTAACTCAGTCACTACGGTGGGTTGGTAGAGTAGGAGACAGTGGGAGAAGAGGAGAACGGGAGTTAGAAAGGGTCGTAGTCCCAGAAAAGGTTACCCAGTTGAGAAACTTAGTTCACCGGCTTCATAACCTCGAAGTTGAAGTCGTAGTTACTTATGAGTCCCAACTAAAGGAAATCCTAACTGACTAAACTAGAGGAACGACAGGTTCCCTGAGATTTCTCAGAAGATGATACATGGTTGATTGTACGGACACAGTATATGTATATATACGTTGGAAAGCTTTGGTATAGGATTTCTAGAGAAGTATAAACCTCACACACCTATCCATAAGGGTAATAAGAAAAGACATGATGGATTATAAGGTAATACACCTAGTTGGTATGAAATTATTGCTTAGAAAATAACGAAAGATGAACATAATAAAGGTCAGAAAACGATAACGTTTGTTACGGTTTTATTTACTAAACAGAGACATGTAGAAAATAATACACACGTCCACAGAGACACCCTGTATAATAGTCTTCACCTCAAAGACCCAGTTTCCCATTTCCACGGATATCAAGAGAACCGATACCGGTCTATAGAGACGTATCCCTGTTTCGGTTGTTGCACACTCCCAGATAAAGAAGATGTCACAATGGTCGTCAAAGCCTACAAACGGTAAAACTACCTAATCTTTACCATTAGAACAACATCAAAACTAGACATGAAGAGAATAATATTTACACTTTACCTCAACTCGTAGAAAAGAACAAATGCCCTCCAAGTAGATGTAAACATTACTTCAATTCGTAGAAAACTACAAATTCCTTTCAAGTAGATTTAAGTATTGTCTTAGGAATCCACTAGGAATCCGTGTGCCGAAAGAATTTTGAAGACCGGGTTCCGGTTCTTTGAACTTCCTTTTTTTTCTTTTTACCACTTCACCTCTTCGACCTTCCCGGTTCCTAGGGTTGTCTTTCCACTTGTTGGTTTACGGTCCAAACGTACCCTTGGTGTTCGTCGGTCTGACTCGCGGAACAGTCACGTTTCTTGACGTTCCTCCCGAAGGTCTCCCACAGAAGTTCCTTTGGGTTTCCGTGGGTGGTACTTCCTCGAGTGTCACGTACAGACGGTCCCCACGGTTAGGAGAGGGTCGATTCCCGACACGAGAAAAGGGGGTCGGGATATGGACCCTACGGGACTGGGTCCTGTCTCTTGAATCAGGGTCGAGGACCTTACGATGACTGGTTGAGGGAGTCGAGAGTCGTCGGGTCTTCGGACCTGGGACGTCTCTCGGTGGACGAGTTCCGGTGTGGACGAAGGACTCCTCTGGTCGCAGGTTACCGACTATCTACGCCCTCTTGTTTTGGGACTAGGGACCGGAGTTGACCTGTTGAACCTTCTCACTAGGGTCGAAGTTTTAAGACCCCAGTTGATTCCCGGGTAATTGTGTCGTAGTGTCGAGTCGAAATAGAAGACGGACGAGGAGGGAAGGAAAAGAGAAGGCGGAGGGGGAGTAAAGGAAAAGGGAAGAAGAAGATGTCCATTACTACCGTACCAAAAAGGTCTCCGTCCATCTTGTTGACCAGGTCCCACTCAACTGACCCCGGCTACCCCAAACCGAGTGTGGGATTTAGTACAGTAAGTTATATGGTGAATGTATCATCGAAGACCCTTGAGAAAGTGATAAGTAATTTCACCCCTTTTAACACAATATAGACGAGGAATAAAGTACTTCTAGGGTTTTTCTTTGTCTTCCACTAAGTTTGAGACTCTGTCTCCATCAGTTTCCAGATTCCATGATCAAATTCTACTTCGTATCGGGACCCTTGTCGTGACGGTTCTACTGGTGTCCATTCTACACCCCCAAAAGAGACTCTCTCCGGTGGGGAGTGACCGGAATTGAGTCAATAAGTAATTGGATCAAACGGTTCACTCAAATTTGACAGAGTGATTACCTTGACTACACCCGGTACACAATCGGGACTCGTTCAAATTTGAGAATGGACCTGAAAAGACTTGAAAACTTCTGACGGCTTAGTGTAAACCATCCCCTGTACTAAAAACTTTTTCACGAAATGTACAACTAGAGTACAGTGATGACCGATTCCTTGTCTTTGGAAGCGGACAGAAAAGTCCCTCACCTTCGACTCCCTGACGAGCGACGTCGGGGGAAAGGGGGGTAAAGAGTCGTCCACAAGGTCCGTGACCGGACAAACTCCCCGAATCGGATTCTTTTGTCACATGTAGGTCAATACGAAGTGGAGGTCCCAGTTTGATTTTTGTGTCCAACTTTCCTTGGTCCTTTTCCTTTTATATGAAATAGGTGTTTCACATAAAAATTTGTAGAAAAAGGACACGTCGACAGACCAGACTAATGAGGTGACTTCTCGTTTTTCAATTTTGAATTACTAATTTTTATCAAAGAAAAGAAAAAAAGTAGAGTGGAGTCCTAATATTATACAGTCCTTACCTTTCCTAGAATATCATCAAGCAAATCAGTTTGAGAATAACATACATCCACTTCTTTACCATGGTCTTTCCACTGGACGATCAATTACTTCCCTGGGTTGAGACGACTATGTCTCGTGGGACAATATTACCAGAGGATAAAGCCTCTTCCGTTACCGTGGGGTGAGGTCATGAGAACGGACCTTTTAGGGTACCTACCTCCTCGGGACCACCCGACGTCAGGTACCCCAGCGACTCTCAACCTGTGCTGAGTCATTAAAGTGAAAGTGAAAAGTGAAAGTACGTAGCCTCTTCCTTTACCGTTGGGTGAGGTCACAAGAACGGACCTCTTAGGGTCCCTGCCCCCTCGGACCACCCGACGGCAGATACCCCAGCGTGTCTCAGCCCGTGCTGATTTCGATGAATCGTCGTCGTCGTCGTCGTACCCATATAAATAGCAAGAGATACTGACTATTAGAGTGAATTCTTAAATGTCCAAGAGGTTATCCACCTTATCGACGGCGAAGGTCTATTGATCTCATAACCTTTGTAATCCACTAAACAAAGTATAGCGTGTTGGTCCAAACGGTGTAAGGACAAATTTTACGAAGTAAACAAGAGGTATGTACAACTCTGTTTCATGAAGGCCCGGGGTTGAGAGTGAGCGAGGTGGGAGGGTGACCGGGGAGGGGACTGACTGAGGTGGGGAGTGACCGGAGGTGGGAGAGTGACCGAGGTGGGGGAGTAACTGGGGTGGGAGGTGACCGGGGTGGGGAGTCACCGAGGTGGAAGAATACCCGGGGTGGGACAGTGGCCACGTTGGGAGAGTCGGAGTGGAAGAGAGACCAGGGAGTGTAGGAAGGTCCGAGACAGAGTTGCAACCACACAAAAGTATAGACCACGGAAAGAGGTGAACGGTCACTGACGCTACCTTAGAGGAGGGTGAGTGTCTAACGACCTCGCTTGTCGTCCCCGGACATTCCGTCCCCCAAGTCGAAGTTGACTCTGACACAACCCACTCGGACACCGGAGGACCCTGCACCGAATGAGTGAACACCTTTCCTTTCGACCTTGATTGGAGATCCTGACAATGATCCGCTTCTCCTGTGAGTCCCCTGTGTCCCTGTCAGAGGAGGAGTTGTGACCGGGAGAAGATCCTGACGGAGGATCCGAAGATGGTGACCAAGACCGGGGTCTAGACGGCGCACAGGACCGGTTACGTCGCGGGCTCCGGGGTGACGGAAGAATCGAGTAGAGGGTCTGAGAAGAAGTGATCGAAAAAGATTATTGTGTAGTCGACTTTGATTTTGGTCCAAGGAACCGTTTCTGTAATTGTCAGAAAAGTTTCGTCTGTGGCTCTCTAACGACCCATGAAAAATTTCGAAGTCCTATAAAGTACTTCCCGTCTATAAAATAAAAGAACTTGTCCGTAACACTTATTTACTTACTTTTGGTATTTACAAAGGGAACCTTGAATCAACTTCACAGTGACAGAGTCCCTAAGTAAGGGACTATAGGATTTCAGGGAACAATAACCAACTGTACTATAGGTCATTAAAAGGAGTAGTTCTGACATTCATATATTCATACGTACGATATGTAAAGTGTAGGTAGATAGGTCGATCTGACATTTGAGGTAAAGAGAAAAATAACAAACTAGGGTCCTGGATCACGTCGAACACTGTCTCATCTTGGAGTCGTCTATGAACAACTTACTTACTTACTTGTCGGTCTGAGTAGGACCGAGAGTCTCCCACCAACCGAACGTCCAACGGCCGTCGGAGGAGTGTTCCCTTGGTAAATCTTTACGTTTAGGATCTCGGAGTGACGTCGGAATAACTTAGTCTTAACCAACTCTCACCCCCACCCCTCGGGTCGTTAGATGTCAAATTATTTGGGAGGTCCGCTGTGTGTTCCCAAGGCCACTTTATCCACTACCAAATTGTCTTCTGAGATAGGGTGTCCCTAGACTTGTTATCCGTCCCCCTCCGTCTTTAGATTTGGGGACCGAAACCTTCGAGTCACCCCGACCCCTCCTCCTACACTCTCTGTCTCTCTCTCTCTCTCTCTCTCTCTCTCACAAACACACACACACACACACACACACGCGTGCGCGCACGCGAGGGTACACATCCGCCCCGGACGTCGTCGGACCCGTGTTTCTTACGGGGTCGTATGATTTAGGTACAAACTCCCGGTCAAGACGAGGGTTGTTCGATCGTCACAACTCCTCCTCAGGCAGGGATACCGGGGACTCAGAGGAGAGGGGGATCATTGTACTTTGTTCTCTGAGACTTCCGGAGAAAATACCTCATCGATTCACAAACCCCGGGTCTGAACACTGAGGGAAACCACCCTCTCTAACGACCGGGACTTTTGTATAGGGTCTTCAACGAAGGAAGTCGGACCTTTCATTCAGTAGATAAAAACTCATACCCAACCGATATTCCGACTGACGGTCACTAAAGTTTCAGACAAAGGAGGGAGTTCTCGATAATCCACTGAAGGGGACAGACCCCTAAGACCCGAGTCCTGACAGGGAAAAAGGGTTTAATCAATAAAATTTTAAGAGATCTTTAAAACTGAATCTTTAATGTGTAAAGTATTACTGAGTCTAATGAATCCTAGTATATCTCAATTCCCTAATTCACCTCTCCTCTGAACCTGAGTTGGTGAACGTACTGACGGGGATTTACCTGGTCTGAGTTCAAGTGGTGGAGGGTGACCTGAACTCTCAAACCTACCGATCGCGGAGGACCGCTCACGGACGGAAAGAGAAAGATATCACAAGGAGGGAGAGATGACGACGGAGTGGACGAGGGGGTTTAAGGTAGGAGTAAACGATGGGACTTGGACCAGTGGAAGAGACGGACCTTGAGGGTCGTACGGTACCCACCTCCGACACGGGTAGTATTGAGACAGTCACTGATCGAATATCAAGTTATTTGACGCAATAACTGGACGGTAGAGTACATTTGTAAGCCGGAGAGGAAACCCTAGTCGGGCGGGAGTGCGGAGCTCCCACATGATAGGAATCCCGAAGGGAGTATCGAGTCAGTCATTTCTTAGACGGACGTCAAGTCCTCTGGACCCAAGTTAAGGACCCAACCCTTATTAGGGACCTCTTCCTTTACCGTTGGGTGAGGTCATAAGAACGGACCTCTTATGGTGCCTGTCTCCTCGGACCGTCCGACGTCAGGTACCTCAGTGTGCTCAGTCTGTGCTGAATCGTTGATTTGGTGGTGGTGGATGAGACGGGTCGGTTTAAACACATAAAAAATAACAAGGAAAGTATTCTTTTTTTTTTCCCGTTACTGATATAAACAGATCTTCTGTCTAAGTATAACCTACGTTTCGAGAGTTACCCTTTCTCTTCCCAAGATCACTTCTCTCCACGGGGTCAGTACTCGACTGGTAATAGTTCAGGTGACTTAGTATTCCAGGAACACTTACGTCGTCGTTGTATAGCTTGACACCTTTACCATGTAAACTCTAGTCCAAGTTCTCACCTCGCACGTTTATTCAAGGTACTCATCCACCGGGTCTGAACGTTTGTAGTGGTCAGAGACCTCGTGACGTCGGAGACAAACGAGTGGTGGAACCGGAGAACTCAAAAGGGGTATTGGGTTAACCACTCTCACTCCTCTTAAAATTTACCCCATCTCCTCGTTTCACGGTTTAAGGTAAAATAAAGATTCCTTTAATAAGTGACTAGTTTTATGTGCTTCATCGAGGTTACGGAAACCTTGTTTTCAGTCTAATGTAATATAATAGAAAGGTCAGAGGAAAGTGACAGAGTTGACGGGACAAATAAGAAGGTCTAATAAGGGTTATCATTTTCACAAGAAGGGTTTTAGGATTCAGATAAAGGTTACTTATTCTTTTTTTACTTACTTTATTTTCAGTCTTGGGCTCGGTCGGACACCCGGAAAGATCGGGTTGATAATATAATAGTAAAGAAATACACACATAAATAAGGGGCACCCACACAGGACCTAAGGTAACGTTTATAGGAACGACTGGGATCGTTACAGAAGACTGTTTCTGGGTTCGAAGTAGGATTTGCGGGGGCGACTGAGTCGAGCCGGTTGTCCTACCTAGTACGGACTTTGTCTACAAAGTCGAAGGGAGCCGGTTTGTCGAGTCAGAGAAGGGTCGTCTACTCTGTAAAGTAGGGAACCTATCGTCTCGTGGAAGGATTAAAGTAGTCTACTCTACTCTATAACCAAACCCCCTACTGTTCGTTTGTTTGACTTTACACACTTCAATCTCTCTCGTACTTGGTGTATACATTTTATATCGTAATTCATTTAAGATGGTTTAACTTTTATCGTGTAAGAAGAGGACTACTCGGTCGTTGAAGAGTTCTACTAAAACATTTTCCTTCCTATTTTACTAGTGTCACTCTTCAGAAGTACCAGAACTCTTCTATTACATTAGTCTCTTAAGGACCGACGTATATGATGTCACTCTTGAAATTTTAGACTAATTTTGGAGTTTCGTTACTATTTTAAGAATGAGTTATATACCAACTACATAAAGAAGACACACTCGGTCAAGTCAAGTCAAGTCAGCGAGTCAGCACAGACTGAGAAACGCTGGGGTACTTAGCGTCGTGCGGTCCGGAGGGACAGGTAGTGGTTGTGGACCTTAAGTGAGTCTGAACGCAGGTAGTTCAGTTACTACGGTAGGTCGGTAGAGTAGGAGACAGCAGGGGAAGAGGAGGACGGGGATTAGGGAGGGTCGTAGTTTCAGAAAAGGTTACTCAGTTGAGAAACGTACTCCACCGGTTTCATGACCTCAAAGTCGAAATCGTAGTAAGGAAGGTTTCTTTAGGGTCCCGACTAGAGGAAGTCTTACCTGACCAACCTAGAGGAACGTCAGGTTCCCNCCTGAGAGTTCTCAGAAGAGGTTGTGGTGTCAAGTTTTCGTAGTTAAGAAGCCGAGAGTCGGAAGAAGTGTCAGGTGGAGAGTGTAGGTATGTACTGATGACCTTTTTGGTATCGGAACTGATCTGCCTGGAATCAGCCGTTTCATTACAGAGACGAAAACTNNNAGATCCAACGAGTATTGAAAAGAAGGTTCCTCATTCGTAGAAAATTAAAGTACCGACGTTAGTGGTAGACGTCACTAAAACCTCGGGTTTTTTGATTTCAGACGGTGACAAAGGTGACAAAGGGGTAGATAAAGGGTACTTCACTACCCTGGCCTACGGTACTAGAAGCAAAAGACTTACAACTCGAAATTCGGTTGAAAAAGTGAGAGGAGAAAATGAAAGTAGTTCTCCGAAAAATCGAGGAGAAGTGAAAGACGGTATTCCCACCACAGTAGACGTATAGACTCCACTAACTATAAAGAGGGCCGTTAGAACTAAGGTCGAACACAAAGAAGGTCAGGTCACAAGGAGTACTACAGGAGACGTACCTTCAATTTATTCGTCTCACTGCATGATGAAGCATGTAACCTCGATGAACTGCATGAGGAAAAGGATAACCCTTGGTCAGACAACAAGGTACAGGTCAAGATTGACAACGAAGGACCTGACGTATGTCTAAAGAGTTCTCCCCCCAGTCTACCAGACCATAAGGGTAGAGAGAGTCCTAAAAGGTCAAAGAACACTAGGTGTGTCAGTTTCCGAAACCGTATCAGTTATTTCGTCTTTATCTACAAAAAGACCTTGAGAGAACGAAAAAGGCACTAGGTCTTCTACAACCGTTAAACTAGAGACCAAGGAGACGGAAAAGATTTTGGTCGAACTTGTAGTCCTTCAAGTGCCAAGTGCATAACGACTTCGGACCGAACCTCTTAAAACTCGTAATGAAATGATCGGTCAATAGTAGGGAGTTTAACATTACACGTCTTCTTAGCGGCCCACTAGAACAACGATCCGTCTAAGATTAAATCTTCAAGAGTCTACCCCACCATCTAAGACGTAAAGACTGGTTGAGGTATGTGACGTCTACGATGATCAAACACGGGTGAGGAGGTGGTGAAACTCATCGTTTCTACATGTGATAAGAATTTCGTCATAAAGAGGTTCAGACCAGTGACCTAGTGAAAATACTTTTAGAGGGTCCATTTGACCAAATTTTTTTTCGTGTTTTCTCGGTGTCAGGGTAAGAGGTAGGTACCTCCCGAAGTGAATATTAAATCAACCATTTCTTAGACGGACGTCACGTCTTCCGGACCAAGTTAAGGACCCAACTCTTCTAGGCGACCTCTTCCTTTACTGTTGGGTGAGATCATAAGAACGGACCTCCTAAGGTACCTGTCTCCTCGGACCACCCGATGTCAGATCCCCCAGCGTGTTTCAGTCTGTCCTAACTCACTGATTCGTGTATATAAGGTAGTGAAATGATTTAGGTCACAGATCTCGACTTCCGGTCCCTAGATATCAATTGTTTGACGAGTGTACTACGAATAGTCTCGATTGCGAACTCTTACCTACGACACCCATCTACCGGTTAAACCCTATTGATCCTTTAACACGCCCATCCGAAACCAGAGACATTCCTCCGAAGACGTGGTATTGTCCTTCCTTTCCCTGGTCGTTACGTCGTGCGCCCCGCAGATATCGAACCGTCCATGGTCAGTGCGTCCCTGAGATCTACCATACCTGTCTTGAACATGTTCGGAAGGAGTACCATGTTATGACATGATTAAAGGTAACGATTTTATTTGTAATTATAAGTCATAACTCGTCTCGGAGGACTGAAATTTTGTATTAATACTGAACCCTTTTCAACATCTCTTAATTCAAAAAGAACGACTCAATAAACTATTAAAATCTCCCCAAAGAGTAGAAAAAACACCTAAGAAGTGAACTACAACATAAGAGTCAAAATTCGAAAATCCATAAAGATCAGGAGTCAAGAGTCGAGAAACTATCCCCTCTTTTATTAAGTATTTATTTACGATTGAAAATGATTCCTGTGACGAAGAGTTTTTATTTACTTTATGTAAGCAATTCACCAACATGAACAAACCATTATGATCGTCTATTATAAATGTTACGTAAATAATACGTGAACCTTGATACTGTTCATTCAATTTAAATATTAACGTTGATGAAAATTTATACTCTATATACGGTAACAATAGAGGTTCCCGTCCACTCGAAGTTTCCCGAGTCACTCGACTTCCTCGGTAGCAAGGGTCGACCGGGAACCGGTCACACAGTGGGACGTCCCAAGAGAACTACAAAAAAGGAAAGTATTTTTTAAGGGTCCAACAGTCTCGGTTCACGTCGGACGAGGGACACGAAACTGGTTTGGGTCTGCGTTGACCAGGTTTCCCTCACGGAACACAAACCGTCGTAGCGGGACGTGATGTCTCTTTTCAGAATAAATCCTCTTTGTCTTGGACTAGGGAACCACAAAGGTGGAAAGTATGTCTTAGTAACAACACAATGGAACCTTCTCCACTTTAACTTTCTTCGTTGTTGAAATGAACCACAGTAGAACCTCTACTTGTCGTCGGGGTAAGAAGGGTTTGGTTATTAAAACACTACCTCCTCCTTAGTCGTCTATCTTGTAATTTGAAAAAAAAAAAATGTATCGGGAATATATTTTCCCTGACAACGACTACAAATCGAGGAGTCAGTACAGACTGAGAAAACGGTGTGGAACTTGATATCGGGTGGTCCTAAGAACGGACCTCTTAAGGAGACAGGTACCTTAAGAAGTCCGTTCTTATGACCCCATCCATCGGTAAAGGAAGAAGTCCCTTAGGAATTTAAAAAAAATGTATCATGAATACATTTTCCGTGATATCGACATAGGTTTACTCCCACACGGTAGGAATACCTACCGTTTTTGAGGTTTGTCTTTCTGTCTCCTCCATCTCTAATTCTCTCACTTAAAGAGAAAACAGACCACAATTATATTGGTACGGGTTACAGAAAGTTATAAATAGAGTATTAAAAAAAGAGTAGAAATCAAAATTGGAAAGACACACGGGTATAAAATATACGATAACCTTTGTCGTATAGTGATTCCTAAAAAAAAAATTAGGTTCGGTTGTCAACGACGAAAAACTTACTTTCAGATAACATAAACGTAAGTAATGGTGACGACTCTATAAACAAGTCCGGTTTTTGAAACCTATGTAGGAACTGAGTAGTGTGTACATTAAATAGTCGTTTAGAGCACCTGAGGCGGAAGGTCGAGAGAGGTCTTAGGGGTCGGGGAGAGTGGGAGAAGTGGACGTAAACAGGATCAATGTCGACGTGATGGGTGGGTTGGTCGGAAACGAAGAAGGAGAACATCACACTAACGTAGCGTCGTAGATCTCACTGGGAGGATTTTTTTATTATTCAGTCTAGCAGGGGGAGAAGAGTTTTTTAGGAGGCTAATGGGTAAAATGAGTCGTACTTACAGTGCAGAAAGTTCACCGGGGACTCCAGGACAGACTAGGTCAGGAAGACAAGAGAGAAGGACAAGAGGACACGAGAAACACCGGAGGGGTTCGTGTACGATCGGAGTCCTATAGACGGGAACGACCAGGGAACAGACTTACAGGAAGGGAGACATACAAGTGTAACAAGTTAAGGAATGAAGGGAGTATTACAAACTTATGATAGTTATGGAAGGACCACTCTGATAGGAATTGTATAGGTAACGTGAATATACAGAACACGAACGACAGTATTCTGTATGGTGTACACTAAATAAGTGAATTGACCAGGTGTGTACAAGGTGATTTCCTATCTTCCAAGCACCCTCGTCCAGAAAAAGACACAAAAAAACAAACAAACAAAAAAGAAAATGACGGTATAGAGACCAAGGATTTTCTCATAGACCAAAAATCATCCGTGAGGTATCATATTAACAACTTATTTACTTAAGTCCGAAAAAGATGATAGAATTTGAAACGTGAAAGACACAAACAAAGAGAAAAGAACGTAAAAATCCCCAACTCAAAGTAAACAAAAGTCAAAAATAAACAAGAGAAGATGAATAAACTTTCTACAAGATGAGACAGACGAGATGAAGACAAGAATCTTACACAGTAGAAAGTTAAAATTAAAAACGAAAGTGATGAGGTCATGAGAACGGACCTTTTAGGGTACCTGCCTCCTCGGACCACCCGACGTCAGGTACCCTAGAACTTCTCAACCTGTGTTGACTCGCTGAAGTGAAAGTGAAAAGGGAAAGTACGTAACCTCTTCCTTTACCGTTGGGTGAGGTCACAAGAACGGACCTCTTAGGGTCCCTGCCCCCTCGAACCACCCGACGGGAGATACCCCAGCGTGTCTCAGCCTGTGCTGACTTAGCTGAATCGTCGTCGTCGTCGTGCGTATGAATGTTACTTAGTTTAATCTTAGAATTGGAACGTCTCGTTATATTGAGAATGGAAGTTCACTAAGTGAAGTTTCACCGAAGAACCTAGTAGAGTCCTAAATAAAAATGTTATATCATAAAATATAAAACAAGTTGTTTTTTATATTCATCAATAATGGTTTTTTCTTTTTCTTTTCGAGGGTAGAGAGGGCTACAAGTGTAAACGACAGTACCCCAACGTCGAGTTATAAGATAGTCAAAAAAACTGGACCCTGAAAAATTGGTATTTAAAGTAGAACGAACTATGTTTATTTTTCCTTCACTCTCTCCTTTAACATATAAACGATATATAAATAAGTCAGGAAATAAAAGAGAGAGGAATTTGAAATACCCATCAGAAATATTATTTTCTACGGTCGTAATCAGAAAATTAGATTAGGTAAGTATAACTTATCTAGGTGGTCATTTGAATTAAAATAAGGAGACAGACCGAAATACTGAAGATAAACAAAGTGAAGAAAAAAGAAGGTAAAAAAGGGGATAAAGGGGGATAAAAGTCTTCAGAATGACATAAAATGGTGGCCCCGTTTAAATCCAGTAGAGGAGACAGAAATATGTGTATTGGGGTGGGAAGAAAGAGATGGTATTGTTATTTTACTTACACCGATCTAACTTGGTTGTAGGTAGGGTACAAGTGTGAATCCGTTATCCCCTGGATTCCTCGTCTTTATCTTTATTCCCTGTTTTAACTTAGGAAAAATACGGAAAGTTTGAAGAAGTTGTCGACAAACGGAAAAATTTAAAAAAACCAATAAAAATTTATAAATAAATAAATAAACCGACACGGAATATTTATCCAGAAAACCATGTCACATACTCTAGATCAAGGGATTGGTCTCTGACTTGGAGTCGGGGGACGTAACCCTCGTGTCTCAGGATCGGTGATCTACTGCTCCCTTCAGGGAAGTAGTCGACAAACAATAGATTACGAAATAAAAAAAATTTTTAGAAGTTACTAAACAAAGGTGAGAAATTTCCATTACTGATCTTCCATCAGGTTTCTATCCTAGAGTCCGTCCTCACCTTATTCCACTTCAGCGAGTCAGCACAGGTTGGGAAACTCTGGGGCACCTGACATTGGATGATCCGAAGAGACAGGTACCCTAAAAGGTCCGTTCTTATGACCTCACCTAACGGTAAAGGAAGAGGTCCCCTAGAAGGGCTGGGTCCCTAGTTTGGGTCTAGAGGGCGTAGCCTCCGTCTGCGAAATTGGAGACTCGGTGGTCCCTTCAGGTCCTCACCTTACCTGGTCACTATTCACGTGCGTCTTCTCTTACTGGCTCGTCCGACCGATTATTATACCGTCGTCCCTCTTCCCCAGGGGCGACGGAAGAGGATGGAACTCTTGGCTGGTTCGGTCGGACCCACTTTTCTTAGTGAACTAAATAGTGAAAGAATTTCCTAAGTGTGATCCGAGGTCGCTAATTTCCCAGTTGAAAAATCCTCAATACAACAACAACACACGACAACAACACGACACGAGTCAGCACAACCTGAGAAACACTGGGGCACCTGACATCGAGTGGTCCGAGGAGACAGGTACCTTAAAAGGTCCGTAATTATGACCTCACCAACGGTAACGGAGGAGGTTCCCTAGAACGACTGGGTCTCTAACTTGAGCACACAGAATGTAGACGTAACTGTCCACCTAAGAAATTGGTGAGACGGTGGATCATGAAACGACGACGATTCAGTGAAGTCAGCACAGGCTGAGACACGCTGGGGTATCTACCGTCGGGTGGTCCGAGGGGGCAGGGGCCCTAAGAGGTCCGTTCTTGCGACCTCACCCAACGGTACAGGAAGAGGTTACGTACTTTCACTTTTCACTTTCCCTTCAGCGAGTCAGCACAGAGTGAGAATCACTGGGGTACCTGACGTCGGATGGTCCGAGTAGGTAGGTACCCTAAAAGGTCCGTTCTCATGACCTCACCCCACGGTAACGGAAGAGGTTCATGAAATGATAATATAATAAATATAAAATACGAACAATTTTATTATACACGAGGAACGTCCTTTCGACTCGTTGTCTTTTTCATTATTTTTTTTTTTCCTTCAGCAGTGTTAGGGTGACAGACCTCTTTTGTTGACGATTTGAAATTCTCATAAAAGAAAGTCACCAAAACAAAAAAATAAAGGATATAAGTGAAAGTAAACCTTAAAACTATCAGGATGAATGACACACAGAAACTAGATCAATGAATGGAAGAGACTTAAGGTGGAAGACAAGACTTTTGACCTATATATTTATCGTGATTGGAGGATCTTAACAATACTCCCAATTTATTCCGTTCTGTAAATATCACAAATCATATCTGAGGTTGTGTCTCATTTGTGAGCCATTTACAGTCGAAAGAGAGAAAGGAGGAAGGGGAGGAGAAGAAAAAGGAAGAAGGAGGTAGTGATACTACTATATCGGAAAGAGTCTACGATTGGAATTTCGAATATCGGAACACTCCTCTTTTTCCCTATTACTGGTATTTATAGTAGAAACATTTGGTATCTGAGGGTTTAAATGAAGATCGTATAACTTTCGGTGTCTAAATGTTATGTTTTCTGGTTTACAAAGGAGAAAGTTTTTTATGAAACGTTAGGGGTGGTACAGGTGTTTCAATCGACCTTGGATACCCCTTATGTTTTCATAAATTCTGTTATAGGGAAGGAATCTTAAGATTATTAACCAAAAGATGTAATAAAGGATCCTTCTGAGGTCTATAGTTCAGTATGAGATTTTAATTCTTTTATTCGTAATGTAATAACCGTGTCTATATTCGTTTATTCCGTCACCTTAAATAATCTCTCAGGTCTTTGTTTAAGAACACGTGCACCCTTAAATCAATTTACTTTTGGTACTGTAAAGTTTAGTGACCGTTTCATTTCACTAACTCATTTCACTAAGTCATTTCACAACTCTTTTAGTCGCTAGGTAAATCATTTTCTTTATTTATGGGACATTGATCGAGTATGGTGTGTGTTTTTATTCGAATTGTGTCTAATTTCTCAAGGTCTGTCTTTTAGGTTTTATTTTGGATCACAATCTTCTTTTATCTCAATTCTTAGTCAATGACGGTTACACAATCAGTGTGTCAACACAAGACTGAGACACTAAGGTACCTGATATCGAGTGGTCCGTAGAGACAGGTACCTTAAGAGGTCCGTTTAATGACGCCACCCATCGGTAAGGGAAGAGGTCCCTTAGAAGGGCTGGGTCCCTAATTTGGACCCAGAGGGTGTAGCGTCTTAGAAATGGTAGATTCGGTGGTCCCTTCGAGACGAAGTATCGTTTGACGGGGTTTAAAATCTCGAAATTTCGATGATAGTACGTTAATTTCGTCCAGTAGACCCGTCGAGACGACTAGACTCGGGTCACACCGACTAGAGTTGACCCGAACAAGTACTCCTACGTCAGTCGTCCATCCACCCGACCGACAGATCGTATCAGAATGGGTGTACAGACGACCAAACCGACCTATGACCACACCCACTCCCGTGTGTAGATTGGAGGTCATGTGATCGGACCTAAAAAGTGCACCGTCCCACTCCAAAGTTCTGTCCCTCGTTTACCACACGTAACAAGAAAGACGACGAAAGGTAACCGGTTACGTCCAGTGTTCTCCTCTTTAGCCACGGTGGAGAACTATCTTCTTTGGTGTTCAACGTTTCCCGTACCTACGTTCTTTCCTTTTCGTCCAGTCAAAACGTTAGAAGGTATTGTCTTTCGATAAATAAATAAAAATACGAAATTCCTAACTAAAGTATTTTTAAATTTTGAGTCTACATCACTGTCCCAGATATTCGTTTCAATTTTCTCTTTGCAGTTCAACTCTTTTTATACTCGTCGAAGATACCGTCATTTTACAAGAGTAATATGTTATTTTTCTATTATAAGATTAGATTTTCATTCGTTTAAAAGTTTTACCATTTAGGAGATCTTCTTCTTGTGTTGGGACGTTAGTTGTACATTTTTCTACGTGTTAGGGTAATCAGTAGATCTTTTCTTTTAAATTTCCTTTTTTTCAGTAGTGACTTTATTCACTGTCTGTACTTTTACTAAGTTTCGTAAGTCTCAAAGTTCTTACGTTTCTTTACCAGAAAGTGTACATAACCCACCATATTTAAGTACGTAGAAAGACCGTTTGTTAACCGTTATATGTATTTCTATATAAATCCTATACGCATAAGACACAGGGTCTTTAAAGGGACGGTCCCTATACAGAATTCTCTTACTGACCCGTTCACAAATATTGTTGACTTTTGTTGGGTTTACAGATCGTTGTCTCTTATCCCATGGATTTAAAACCGTCGTACAGGTGTGTTACGTTACTACACACAGAGTCAGGTAAGTCTCAACAACATTGTTTTATGGTCTCCTGACCCATCGGATATTTGTTGTCTTTGAATGAAGAGGGTCAAGACCTTCGACCTTCAGACTCTATCCCACGGTCGTGTCAGTTCGCTCAAGAGGGAAGGATTACCGTCTGAGAAGTAACACAGGAGTGTACCGTCTTTCCCGAGTCTTCGAGACATCCCAGAGAGAGTATTCCCTTAAATTTGGGGTAAAGACTTAGGAGGTGGGAGTGCTGGATACGTACAGGGGGTTTGGGGTACAGGAGTATGGTAGTGGAATCGCCCATCCATATATGGCACCTTATGATATATATACGTGTCACCTTATGATGAGTTGGTTTATTTTCTTACTTTGTTACGTTAAACGTCGTCGTACCTACATTGATCTCTAAAAGTAATAAGTGTGTTGTATACTTGAACCTCCCCTGTGTTTATAAGTCTGGTATGGTTATTACGTTGGTCACGTTTCTTACTCTGTCTAGATTCACTCGGTAACCCCCTTCTGTGGTATTGTGTAAAAATCCACTGTTTTTTACTGTTATAGATAGTATACTAGGATAAAATCACTACGAGTAGAGTAGAGTTGGAAGTCCTCAGATGGGCACAATAAAGGAAAACTGACCTTGATAAAAAGAGTTAGTCTAACAGGTTTTGTGTTGTACTCACAGATAGGACTCTTTGGGGGCCTACTCTTTAGAAAGGGAAGGTCCTCTTGACTGTTAGAGCAGGTCACCTTTCCTTCAATTCTACGGAACCCTTATCTCTCGTATGTAAAAGACGGGGGGGTTTTTGTACTAAACATTCTTCTATAGTAAAAACACTCTACTCGAGTAAAACACACTTTCCTTCCTTCCGTCCCTCTCACCCTCCCTCTCTCCTTTCCACTCTTTCTCTGTCTCCCTCTCTCCCTTCCTTTCTCCCCCTTTCTCTCTTCCTCTGCCTCTTTTCTTTGTTTCTCTCTCTCTTACTTTTTCCTTCTCTCTCTTTCTTTTCTTCCTTCTTCTTTCTTTTTCTTTCCTTTTCCCGGTGTGATGAATCTCCTTTTAATCTGGAGTGAGTGATATACACGTTCATGTCTTAAAGACCACGTAATGTTATGTGTACGAACCAAACACTTAATTTCACACAAATAAATGTAGAACACTTTCATCTTGGTAGATAGTCATAAGAAAGGTATAGGGCGGGGGGTGGAACTTTGTGTCACATACATTACTAATTTAAAATTTGGTACATGAAGAGAGGAGAGAGTGATCATGTTTGGTTTCTTTTATCTCAATTCACTGATAAATTTTTATACTAGTACATCCTTGAACACGGTTAAAGGTCTGTACTCTGTTATAAAATTTCGGTGATCTCCGTCTTATGGATAGGTTATACCGCGACCGATCCTACTGTTAATCTTATTACTGTCACGTACAGTTGAGATGTCAGGACTGAATCAGATTTTTAATATCTTTTGTTGATTTTGATACAGTCGTAAGAAATTTAAAAGACTTTCGAACTCTAAAGCAGAATTGAGCCCTTACTTGAGGAGGTTTACTTTCGAGTACTAAAAGAGTTTAGTATGTGTAGTTACATTCGATGAATTTTTGTCCATGTAAAATTTCAATTTACGATGTCTAATCGAAACCCGAAAGACAAAAATTACTGGGGGTTTTGTACGTCAACCCGATAAAGAGAAGAGATTTAGGTATAAAATGAAAAATTTTCAAATAAAATAACTTTATTTCAACTAAATGTTACAACATAATTAAAGACGATATGTCGTTTCACTGAGTCAATAATCAAGTCAAGTCAACGAGTCAGTACGACGATACTTGTAATCCCCGTATATAGAAAAGTTTAATATCAAAAGAAACATTTATGAATAAAACAACTCATAAAGAAGACTTACAAGAGGATCTTAACCCGAGACACACCTTTTTTCCTTGTCTTCGACCTCAAAAAATTTCTTTACCTTGACCGTAACTCAGACAGTGACAGATAACTGTGTACTATTTTCTTCAGACTAGGAATGAGAATTCCTCAATCCTTTACAGGAGGTTGTAGTCTTGTCACCAGTGTTTACGTAGGTGAAAGTGGTTCTAGAACGTCATAAGACGAATGGACAAGAATCTCCAGTACAGATATTTTTCGTAGATCTCAGTCGGTCAGACTACTTGAGTCGATGTACCCTTCAAAACTCCTAACTCTGACTTAGGAAAGTCTTTAAAAAGGAAGTGACGGGGTTCTTGAGGAGACTAACTCCTTCGGTCCTTTAAAGTACCACCATACCACAGAACAAAAAGACTGGTTTAAAACTGTTGTCTCGTCTATTTCGGTCTCAATTGTAGTACGAGAAACGTAACCCTGATAGATGACCTATTTAAGTAAGGTTGTCTTTAGTGTCGTAGTCAAGTCAAGTCAGCGAGTCAGACAGGCTGAGAAACGCTGGGGTACCTAATGTCGTACGGTCCGGAGTGACAGGTAGTGGTTGAGGGCCTCAAGTGAGTTTGAGTGCAGGTAGCTAAGCCACTACGGTAGGTTGGTAGAGTAGGAGTCAGCAGGGGAAGAGGAGGACAGGGGTTGGGGAGGGTCGTAGTCTTAGAAAAGGTTACTCAGTTGAGAAGGGAACTCCACCGGTTTCATAGCCTCAAATTCGAAGTCGAAGTCGTAGTAAGGAAGGTTTCTTGTGGGTCTTTAGTGTCGTATTAACTCAGAATAAAATAAGATATTCTACCGGAGACCGTTTTCAGTGGTCACGGGGAAATCCCTTTCCTAGTTATTTGTGTAGCCATACTTCTGTCTAAAAAAGTTCCTACGGTGTGTGTGACCTTAAAAGTCCAAATCTCGGTCACTGACAAATTATAGATAAGTGTTTAAGTTTGTACAGAAAAATCAGGATTCGGTGAACTTGGTGGAACCGAGGTTTCAGTCGATCTTAGTACGGTGTCTACCTTCTGTCTTTTAAAGGTCGGTCGAGATCATGGTCGTGACTCGAAGTTCGGTACAGTCAAAATGTGTGTCTTTTGACCTTATCGACTCTACTCGGACTTCGAAACAAAAATTTACATTCGAGTCCTGAAAGACCTCTGTGTCATTTCTTTCTTTTCCGGGTAGGTAGCTTTTTAGTTATTTTTTGAAAATTTTAAACAACAGACAGAAGGTAGAAGGTGAAGAGGACATCGGATAGAGGAAATTGCATTATTCATGTCAATATTCAGGGGATGTATACTTACTCAAGGAAAGCTCTCGTCCAAGTAGTCAAGTGCAACAAGTGTTCGAGTCTCTTCGAACATTCATTCAACAAGCGAATGAATGTTCTTCATTCAGATTCGACGTTAAAGTGAGGACGAACGACAACCACTTTACGTGTAAACGTAGAAAATTTCAAACGTCGGACTCCTTCCAAATATACATCCTCTAAATGACATGATTTATTTATGTTCATAAAGAGAGGGACTCTAGAAATAAACTTCGACAAGACGCCCTAATTTTATATAAGTATGTTTACCGGGAAAAGACTTTAGTATTGTTAAGAAATGGTTAGTCTTCGAATTTCTATTTAACCTACCTCCCTATTTGTAAAAAAATGACAGATTCTCGTTGTTGACCGAGGGAAACGTCCCTACAATGGGGACTCTCCCTCTAACCACAGACGATTACCTATGAGGTTATTCTCTCTTTGTGTCGTGTTTTAAAGAAGGGGATGGTCACGGTTGTCTCATACTTACATTCTAAAACTTTTACAAGTTTATAAGAGGTCAAACGTACATATGCGTCTCTTTTTGCATAACGGAAAACCCAAGTAGTTCAGTTAAACACGAATCACTTTTTAATCTTAGATAGACTTCTTATTGTTAAATCAATAATGATAATCCGAGATTTGTGATTTGATCACAATACAAACGACGACGACGACGACGATTCAGTCAAGTCAGCACAGACTGAGACACGCTGGGGTATCTGCCGTCGGGTGGTCCGAGGCGGCAGGGACCCTAAGAGGTCCGTTCTTGTGACCTCACCCAACGATAAAGGAAGAGGTTACGTACTTGCACTTTTCACTTTCACTTCAGTGACTCAGCATAGGTTGAGAGTCCTGGGGTACCTGACGTCGGATGGTCCGAGGAGGCAGGTATCCTAAAAGGTCCGTTCTCAGGACCTCACCCCACGGTAACGGAAGAGGTCACAATACAAATCTGAAGACTTTTAAGGGATCTTAGGACCTAAACCCCAAACCTTCCTTCTACTTGTCACTTTCAGACGAGGTAGTCAGTCCTTTCTCTGTCACAGTCGTCTCCCGTGGCCCTTCTCTTCCCCCATACGAGTCCCTCCACTGAAAAGCTCAGAAGGTCAAGGAGTGACCTCTATGTGACCTACCTCGGCTACCGGTGACACTCCAGAACGGATCTAAATCCTTTCCGGTTCTGAGATTAAAGGGTGGGTGTAGAGGAACCCGAGGGTCGTATGAATGATGTGAAAGAATGTTCAAACGTTTCATACTGAAGTCCGTTTAGTCAAACCATAAAACACTCTTGTTATAGGAAGAGATAGCATCCAATAGGTTCTTACTCAACAGAAACGGGTACAGGAACGTTACTGTAGTGTGACCGGGGAAATATTGTCCTTATTAGGTAAGTACCGTCTTTTCCCTGATGCGAGTTTTCCTGACTAAATGGTCTTTTTCTAAAAGGTCACAGTGCTTCCGTTTAGATCTAGATGATGAGGGTCATTAAAATCTGTAATGGGATAATTCTGACGGAAACTCAACAAAGATTTATCACTCTTTGTTACTCTTCTCCTGAACACTTTATGATCAGATTTACAGTAGTAAAATAGGCAAAATGACTATTTGAAAATCTCAGTACCGGTGTTTACTTGAAGAACGTGTGGACAACGTATCATACGTACCTTAAAATTCAAGAGATGTCATACGACTGTTTTTGTCTTAATCGAAACATACTACTGGAAACGGTAAGTGACATCTAGATAGACAATTTCGTTTTCCAACTTTGTTACAGTCAAGTCAAGTCAAGTCAGCGTGTCAGCACAGGCTGAGAAACGCTGGGGTACTTAACGTCGTGCGGTTCGGAGGGACAAGTAGTGGTTGAGGGCCTCAAGTGAGTCAGAGTGCAGGTAGCTCAGTCACTACGGTAGGTCGGTAGAGTAGGAGACAGCAGGGGAAGAGGAAGACGGGGTTAGGGAGGGTCGTAGTCTCAGAAAAGGTCACTCAGTTGAGAAGCGTAGTCTACCGGTTTCATGACCTCGAAGTCGAAATCGTAGTAAGGAAGGTTTCTTTAGGGTCCCGACTAGAGAAAGTCTTACCTGACCAACCTAGAGGAACATCAGGTTCCCTGAGAGTTCTCAGAAGAGGTTGTGGTGTCAAGTTTTCGTAGTTAAGAAACCACGAGTCGGAAGAAGTGTCAGGTTGAGAGGGTAGGTATGTACTGGTGACCTACGTTAGAGTTTTTACTGTCTTACTAGAGACAAGTAAAGGTTCCGTTTGGTAAGTTATAGTGTCAATAGGTTCAGATACGGGGTTAGTCATTACGACTTCTTCGACTTCAACTTGCCAAGATACTTCTGGATGTTCTGGAAAATCTTGATTGTGGGTTTTTTCTACAGGAAAAGTAATATCCCCTGATCTTACGTTTTCATCTTTCAGTTCTTTGTGGACCTCATTGTCCGTTTAAACCGGAACCTTACACCTTACTTCGTCCCGTTTCTGATTATCTCAAAACGGTTCTTTTACGTGACCAGTATCGTTTGTGGGAGAAGGTTGTTGTGTTCTCTTCTGAGATGTGTACCTGTAGTGGTCTACCAGTTGTGGCTTTAGTCTAACTAGTATAAGAAACGTCTGTTTCTACCTCTTCGAGATATGTCAGTCGTTTTTATTCTGGCCCTCGACTGACACCGAGTCTAGTACTTGATGAATAACGGTTTAAGTCTGAATTTAACTTCTTTCATCCCTTTTGGCGATCTGGTAAATCCATACTGGATTTAGTTTAGGGAATACTAATATGTCACCTTCACTCTTTATCTAAATTCCCGGATCTAGACTATCTATCTCACGGACTACTTGATACCTACCTCCAAGCACTGTAACATGTCCTCTGTCCCTAGTTCTGGTAGGGGTACCTTTTCTTTACGTTTTTTCATTTTACCGACAGACCCCTCCGGAATGTTTATCGACACTTTTCTTCTCTTCGTTTTTCGTTTCCTCTTTTCCTTTCTATATTCGTAGACTTACGTCTCAAGGTTTCTTATCGTTCTTCTCTATTCTTTCGGAAGAAGTCGCTAGTTACGTTTCTTTATCTCCTTTTGTTGTCTTACCCTTTCTGATCTCTAGAGAAGTTCTTTTAATCTCTATGATTCCCTTGTAAAGTACGTTTCTACCCGAGCTATTTCCTGTCTTTATAATACCTGGATTCTCTTCGTCTTCTATAATTCTTCTCCACCGTTCTTATGTGTCTTCTTGACATGTTTTTTTCTACAAGTGATGGGTCTATTAGTGTTACCACACTAGTGAGTAGATCTCGGTCTGTAGGACCTTTCACTTCAGTTCACCCGGAATCTTTCGTAGTGATGTTTGTTTCGATCACCTCCACTACCTTAAGGTCACCTCGATAAAGTTTATGACTTTCTACTTTGTTGCATTCAGAGTAATTTATTCTCTGATGAAGTTTACCTTGTAAATACGCTGTCTCACGTGATGTGTCGGTACTTCTTTTTCCTTCTACGGATATCTGTCGTCACCTCACTAGAGGTATATATACTTCCCCATCTTTTTGTACGATCATTCGGTGGAGAATAGTTTGTCCTCCCCTTATATTTACCAACATTCGTAGACGAATATATAAAATATTTATTACTGTCCTACTTTGTGTGTGATTACTTCTATACTTTATAGAGTTATTAAAAATATAACGTATGTCCAAAACATAACGTATGTCCGAAGGGTCCACCATGATCACCATTTCTTAGGTGGACGGTTACGTCCTGTGGATTCTCTGTGTACAATCTGGGGACCCAGCCCTTCAAGGAGACCTCCTCCCGTACCGTTGGGTGAGGTCATAAGAACGGACCTCTTAGGTACCTGTCTCCTCCGACCACCCGATATATCCGGTACGCCAGTGTTTCTCAGACTGTGCTGACTTGCTGATTGTGTTGTGTTCAAACTCTGTCACACTTTATAGGTTTGTCTCTACAGTTTATAGGTCAATCTATACACTAGGATCTCAAGTCTCGTCTTCAGAATCTAGTTGCATTTTTAAACCCATTGTAGTCAGAGTCAAGTCAAGTCAACGAGTCAGTACAGGTTAAGAAACACTGGGATACCTGACATCGGGTAGTCCAAGGAGGTAGGTACCCTAAGAGGTCCGTTCTTATGACCTCACCCAACGGTAACGGAGGAGTTCTCCTTACCGTAAATATGGACATGTATATGGACAAGACGAGGGATGTCTCGTTCAACTCATTGAATACGATTCGTTCTACTACTTTTCGAAAGAGAGTCTAACAGTTTTTCGTATTAAATAACGACTTGTAAATACGTACGTCTCCTCTCTCTTGTGAACACACCTCCCACCTAACCGTCTTTCCGTCCGGTTTGTCACCCACCTCTACCACCTCCGGTAGAACCTCCCCTAGCTCCTACAGGTCCGTCTTCTACGACCACTGGACCTCCTAAGTTCTTGGGACCTCCAGACCCTCAGTGTGAAGACCCCGAAGGAACTATCTGACCTAGAAGTCTCATCCTTCCTCTGTGTTTTTTTCGTCTGTGTTTCTAGTCAATTCTTCAACCAGTCTAAACGAACTTTCTAGGAAATTTCTTACAGAGGGAAAAGGTTGGAAACAGTGTCACAGTAGAGTTCTCGGTGACAAACAACAAATTTAACTAAACCTTCACTGAGATGGGACTAAATACTCTACACTTCGTTACGACACACAACCTTTGACCTTTTGAAAGATTGACCTCACAGTTACACTTAAGAGACGGCAGGAAAGGCTTGTGACACCGAAACCCGTAAGAATTGAAGAGACGTAGAAGAGTGAATTTGAGTCCTATTGTTACGGGTAAAAAGAATCTCACTCTCTACTTTGTACAAGTGTCGTATTGGGTACCTTTTTGACGTCACTGAAAGTTTACAACAACACTGACTCTTTCAATATTTTGTGAAAAATCGTGTCTCAAAAAGTGGACCTAACACCACCGTGTATACTCTCTGTATACTTATCGACCAAATACAGACGTGAACCAGACTTTCGAATCACTCATCTCTCTGTATCTCCCACCCTACCTCTTGAGACGGTACACGTGCCCTTTAACTTATAAGGGATCTCCCAGAGGTGGTCCAGACATGGGTGGTTGGTTGGTGTGACTACTGAAGGAAAAAACGACAACTCTAAGGTCTGTTAGATCCCTGAGATCTTCGTATGTACATTCACACGACCACTGTCTTACCCATTTTCCGAAACGGACACAGAGGACCTCGGACCCCATTCCTCCTTTGTGGCGTGAACACTTTGGAAGACAAAAAAAGGAGGAGTCTCACTCATAGAATTTTTTTGCTTTGTTTGTTTGTTTTTTTTTTGGAACGGTAAACCCTCACTCCCAACGTTCGCTAAGACGTAAAAACTTCGTCTCCGACTTGATAAAAGAGAGGGAAATAAGCTCTTCTTTTGGGTACAACAGAATCAGTACTACCATAATTTGTTCTCTCACAGGATATAAGAACCCCTTTTGAACTTAGTCCCTTTACCAGATTTACGTCCACAAAGTCCGTGACTTACAACTGTTCACCCGACTCGATCTTTAGACGTCTCATCCTTCCATAACCCACAGGGGAGATGGAGACTGACCTCAAGCCCTGCCTGTTCTCTGAGGGTGACCTTAGACGAAATCTCTTTCTGTCGCTCATCCTCTGAGGACCCCCTTCGTAGTGGGTACCTAAAATCATCTCTATAGACTAACACTGAACAAAAAGAAAAGTGGTAAAGGTGATAGTGTTGGTGGTAGTTGTCAGTATTATTATTTCCGCCTGTGTAAATTTCACGACAGGATTCGGGAATTGTGTTTGTTCGTGTCCATCAAGAGTGTTGAGATACGTCTTTTCATGAGAATAAGACGGGTGAAAAAGTCTACTTCTTTGGTTTCGTGTCTCTCTAATTCACTGAACGAATCCAAGTAAGTGTATTCTCCACAGAAAGGACATAATATTAGAGATATATGTAATCTCAGTTCGAAAACATTTTGACAATAGTTTGTGAACTTAGATTTCGATCGACTCAGACCCCCTTAACTTCATCCTCGATAAGGACACGAAACACATTTGGTCACCTTTCGTTTCTGGTCCTCATTTTTCCTCTACTACTTTATCTCACTCATATCTTATACCTTATAGCAAAGTCCTTTGAACCAACCCTTCCTTCGCCCTCTCTATCCCGATACCGATCTTCCTCTGTTTCCCAGTTGACTATAAAAAATCCACTCTTTGATAAACACTTATAAATCTTCTACTTTTTCTCTATGATTCCACTCTCTTCCCGACTTCTGTATTCTAGGTAACCCCTGAAGAGACTATCAGATCACTAGTCCTGAGCCGGGAAGGTGACGTCTCCCACTCTCAAGCTAGGGACCAGTCCCTTGACTCTAGAATGTACGGGACTTCCACCCTTCTTCACCTGAATTCTCATATCCACTACATCGGGAACCTGTCCTTTACTGTACTGAGTGGACCTCACGGACCTCTCTATCTCTCTTCCTCCATCCGTCCACTGATTATCAACTACACAAGAAAAATTTACAACTATATTAAGTATGGACTACTGAAAGTTAAAGAAATACTTTTTTCCTGGGTAGAAACCTGTTCACATCTCTGACACCCAAAACTCATCCCTTAACCTCCTCTCTTCATTTCAAAACTTCGGTAACGACTCACCTTTCCCCCGACTGCTTTTTGTTCTCTATGATTCCTAAAAACTTTCTACAAGTCCCAGGTTGAACCCTCCTCTGATCCTCAAATATCATCGAGGTTGTATAAGATGAAACGTTAAACGAGTCGGTGTCAGTCGTCCTAATCCCTGTCTAATAGTCTGACTAGGTCCCCAAAATAACCCGACCCGTCCCCTTCCTGTTCCCAAATTTCTCGATTCTTACAGACACTCTTTCTTACACCAAATCCCCTAGTTAGGACGTCGGGTTCGACCTAGTTCCTCAATCTGGTTCTTTCCCGAAACTCCAACGTTCTTTACTTCCCTACGTGTCGTCCGTCTCAGGTCTCGTCCACCTCCTCCCTACTTGACTCACCCACACTCCGACACCAGTCTCTACCCCCGTAATCTCCAAAGTCTCTACTTTAGCAAGACCCACTACTGTTCCAGACCTACACCTCTATGTTCAGTCTTACCCTTCACCTTTCTTCTTTGGTGACCTTAACAACAACAAGTCAACGATTCAACATAGACTGAGAAAGCACTGGGGTACCTGACATCGGGTGGTCCGAAGAGACAGGTCCCCTAAAGAGTCCGTTCTTATGACCTCTCCCAACGGTAAAGGAAGAGGTTCCCAATAAGGACTGGGTCCTTAACTTGGGTGTAGAGGACGTAACGTTCGTCTAAGAAATGGTGACTCGGTGGACACTTCTGGTTGGTAACCCCTCTTCCAGAGTTATCTGGACCTCCTACCTTGAAGTACACACACGACGGGTGTACCTATGACGCCACTGGGCACTTGACCACCGTCCTGTATTCCGTCTCTCCTTCCGATGTCAGAAACACGGTTTCAAGAGACCCTTTCACCCCTCACTGGTCCTACAGTTGTCTCCCGTCCCTACTCGGTCCACCGTACTCGCCGGTTCCTCCGTCCAAACCGACACCCTTTCCCTTTACGGAACTCCAATTCCCGTGTCCGAAACCTCGATTTATTTGCACCTAAGGTTAGAATCAAGACGGTGAGCGTTCGCACCCTGAACCCGGTTTAATGTATCGGAACGCCAAGAATCTAAAAAAAAAAAAAAAACAGGTGGTTCAACCCTATTAATATGTAGAAGACTGGAGGGTCACTCCTCTCACCTGTCGTGTCAGGACTGTATACTATTCGTGGACTATTTTCGACGGGAGACGGACCTTAGGGGAATAAAAGAGTAAATCACTTTAGGGGTGAAAAGATAATCTAAGTCTAGTTTGTCGTTGAGTTATGGTGGGTCAAAAGACATAAGGGACCCAAGTTTGACGAGAAAGGGGAACGATTGAGGACATCGTCCAAAGTTTGAAAAGAGGACGTCAATATCGAGTATAAGAGATGTAATATCAAGGAAAACTAACAGAGAAAATGGGGAAGAACTCTCAGGGAACCTGACGTTCCCCTAGGTTGGTCAGGTTGTAAGACTTCCTCTAGTCGGGACCCTAAAGAAACCTTCCTTACTACGATTTCGACTTTGAGGTCATGAAACCGGTGAAGTACGTTTCTCAACTGAGTAACCTTTTCTGAGACTACGACCCTCCCTAAACCCCCGTCCTCCTCTTCCCCTGTTGTCTCCTACTCCACCGACCGACCGTAGTGACTGAGCTACCTGCACTCAGACTCACTTGAGGCCCTCAACCACTACCTGTCCCTCAGGACCACGCGAGGCTAAGTACCCCAGTGTTTCTCAGCCTGTGCTGACTCGCTGACTTGACTTGACTTGACTTGACTCTAATTTTTGAATACCTCTGCCTTATTATCGAACGAACGAACCCAAAGTTGGTTTACTATTTATTTATAAACAACTTAAAAAGGGTAAACTAAGGGTTACAATAAGATTAAATTTAAATTTAATGAAACATTTCTGTATTAAATAGTCTTCTTTGTTTTGGAAAATTTTAACTATTGTTTTTTAGGACCACGGTCTTTAAGATTTGTGTTTCTGATCGCTGAAATCCTCTTTCTAACACTCTAGTATGGGTGTTCAATATATCGTAATCGATCAAGACCTTAGTTTTCTAAAGTACACTTTCTTCGTTCAGTAAGTATTGGAATTGACTGTCATTTATACGCAAGATTTTAGTCACGTAACATTAAGTTGTGTATAAAGAATAGAATTTACTTACAAAAGTAGACAAAAAGTAGCATGAACATCGGTATATCTTTAGAGGTAAGTAAAGTCCCCTTCCTTTATAATTTCTTAAAATAACAGCATGGTCCTATACGTTCTTATGGGACTTTCTGTCTTTAGTTTAACAGTTATTTTAGAGGAATTGCCATTCGTATGCCGACGTGTTTCTTTTGAGGGGGATGGAAGATACATGTATTTTTCGGTGTCTTTCCCTCCTTGATGACGATACGGGTCGTAAGTACGTAGAGTCGTCCCACAATTTGTTTCCCTTGGTCTGTGTCCTCTCATTTGTAAAGACTAATGTAAACATACTTTAAGATCTTTTCCGTTCTGATCAGAGGTCACTGTCTTTCGTAACGAACAGACTCCCGACCCCTTACCGACGGTTCCCCGTTCACTTATAAACCCCTACGGTCTTCACTAGACATATGGAGTTGTCCCCGAAGGGTCCACCGCGATCACCATTTCTTGGGCGGACGGTTACGTCCTCCATATGCTCTACGTCCAAGGTGGGGACCCTCTCCTTCTAGGGGGCCTCTTCCTTTACCGTTGGATGAGGTTGTAAGAACGGACCTCTTAGGGTACCTGTCTCTTCGGAACGCCCGATGTCAGGTATTTTAATGTTCTCAGCCTGTACTGACTTCACTAAATCGCAGTAGTAATTAGTAGAGTTATCCTTCCATTCACTGGACCTATACACGTAAACAGTTTTAAGTATTTCGACATGTAACTTTTACCCACTTAAAATAAAATTTGTTCCATTTGGAGTTGTGTATGCCGAAAAATTTTACTTCAAATATTCAGACGATATTTAGTCCAATTAGACTGGTCCTGGGAAAACTCTCTACCCAATAGTCGTTACAAAGATCTATCAACGACCCTACCTCCTCCGAATGTTCTTTAATTAACTCTCCAAGATTTTACAAACAAAAATTCGTCAATGTTATTGCTTTATCTTCCAAAATAAGGTTCCGACTTTAAGAGGAAACAGAAGGACAATCTGGTTTTTTCTGTCTCCTTCGTTTGTTGGTTCCAACCTACTCCCGAAAAGGGACTGTTCCAGTGAGTATGCACAGGAAGGACTGGGTGTCGTTCGGACCCGGTTACCCTCCGAACGAAGACTCTCGTTTTAGTGTACGTCCTGGGTGTCTAAGTCGTCGATCCTCGTTTGGGGTCCTGTCAGAGATTGTGTAAGTTATGTGAATTCTGACCAATACGACACGATTCAGTGAAGTCAGCACAGGTTGAGGAACGTTGGGGTATTTGACGTCGGGAGGTCCGAGAAGACGGATACCCTAAGAGGGTCGTTCTTATGACCTAACTCAACGGTACGGGAGGAGGTCCTTAGAAGGGTTGGGTTCCTAGTTTGGAAATAGAGAATATAGAGAACGTAACCGTCTGTCCCAGAAATGGTGATCGCGGTGGACCCTTCTGGTTCTCACCAATATGACTCGTCATTAATAATTGTCAACTTTTGATCTTTCGAGTAAGTATTAAATAGAAACTACTCACAAAGAATTTTAAAAAAGTGTGTACGTAGTAGCTCGATCTATATTAATCTTTGTAATAGTATAAAACATAAATCAACAAATTGTTTCACCAAAAATTTTTTAGTATAGAGTAACCCCCTTTTTAAGAGGTCAGGACACAGACCTTCCTTAGGTAGACAAACCTGTTCCTCTGAAACGGGTCCGTAGTGGTTTTCAACATTTGATTGATAATGTCTACTCCCGTCTTTCCAAAACCTTCCGATTGGACGGTTCGAAATTAGTTCTTCTTTATTAGTGGTTTGTTGTAAAATATGGTGACCCAGAGTAAACAGAAAATAATCAAAACAGAGGGTTTTATCCCGTTTCTAGGATCAAACACAGAGTCCTGTGAATGGTATGAATTTAAACGTGGGGTGGGGGGTGGGGACGGTCGGGGTATCCCGAACAACGAACGGGGAGGTGCACCGAACACCCTAGAATCAAGGGGTTAATCACTTGTTTAGACCCTGATATCGTCACTTTCGTGACTAGGAACTAGTGACCTAGTGGTCCCCTAAGGGTATCACGAAAGAAAGATTGCTCATAAAATAGGTACCCGGAACTGAATCCGGGGGATGGACTTTGGACTTCAACAGGGGTGAATGGACCGAGGGTGGATACAACAAAAGATTGTAGGACTCATGTGTAGAGGAATTGATTGGGTCTGGATCATAAGGTATAAAGACTGTCAGGGGGATACCCGTGAGTGGGGGGGAGTAGAAAGGATGGGGGAAGGTCTACCGCACTCCAAGACACCGAGAAGGAACTACGACGATTATGGGAGACATACACGAAGGGTAGAAAGAAGAGGTTTCTCTAAAACGAAACCATCAGTTGTCTTTGTTCCTTCCATGTAAGGAACACGGGGTTCCGTCACTTTCCCTTTCAACGAGTCAGGATAGACTGAGAAACGCTGGGGTACCTGTTATGTCAGGTACCTTAAGAGGTCCGGTCTTATGACCTCACCCATCGGAAAGGGAAGAGGTCCCCTAGTAGGGTTGGGTCCCTAGCTTGGGTCCAGAGGACGTAACGTCCGTCTAAGAAATGGTCAACTCGGTGTTCCCTTCAGGTTCTTATGACCTTACCCATTGGATAGAGAAGAGGTCGTCTAGAAGGACTGGGTCCTTAGTTTGGTCTCAGGGGTCGTAACGTCTACCTAAGAATTGGTTGACTCAATAGTCCCTTCGGGTATTCCGTCCATATAAATCGAGGTTTGTGGTCCTCCCCAGAGTCTTATGTCTGTATGTCCAATTTTAAAAATTGTCATTACGATGGACTCATATTGTTCACAGGTGTTGACGTCGATATGGACCGTAGGTGTGGGTCCTTCTAAACCACTAAGAAAGGTAGGGTTCAAGGGTGACACTTAACTTCGTGTGGTCCGTTAATATAAGGACGAGGGTCCCGAGTGTCCTCAAAGTTCGATCCCTGTCGTGAGTCCAGGGGTGTGTTACATTTCTCCGATATGGACCTGAAAAAAAAAAAAAGGGTTTTTCCTTGAAAGAGAAAGGACCACCTTAAATAAGGCTTTTGACTAAGAGTTAAGATACGACCGTCAGGATGCGATGTTTCGTAAACATCAGTAAAAAAGAGGGGTTTAAGAGTAAAGGTGATTAAGATTTCTAAAGTCATCAACTATATGTAGGACTCTCTTCAGTAGTAGGGACACCTTTTTTATACTTCTAAAAATTTTATTTTTAATCTCTGGAAGTTTATAAGAAGGATGAGATGAGTCTAAAAAATTTATTTTTAAGTTAAGTCAAGTCAAGTCAGTGAGTCACCACAGGCTGAGAAACGCTGGGGTACTTAACGTCGTGTGGTCCGGAGGGATAGGTAGTGGTTGAGGGCCTCAAGTGAGTCTGAGTACAGGTAGCTCAGTCACTACGGTAGGTCGGCAGAGTAGGAGACGACAGGGGAAGAGGAGGACGGGGGTTAGGGAGGGTCGTAGTCTCAGAAAAGGTTACTCAGTTGAGAAGTGTACTTCACCGGTTTCACGACCTCAAAGCTTCTGGTAGGTTATAAGAAGGATGAGAGAAGATAAGATAAGGTTTTGTCTTCTCTGTCCCTTAAGAGACTGAAGACTTACGTTAAACCTCCGTCCTTATTTTACCCTTTTAGAGTTTTTCTTGTACTGATAGAGAAATATTACAAACTGTTTCCCGACGACGACGACGACGACGATTCAGTGAAGTCAACACAGACTGAGACTGGGGTACCTGTCGTCGGGTGGTCCGAGGAGACAGGTGTCCTAAGAGGTCCGTTCTTATGACCTCACCCAACGGTCAGGGAAGAGGGACTGTTTCTCGTTTACAAATGTTTCTCTCTACTCGTCTTTAATTAGTATTCCCGTCTCTGGAAACCCTACATTAGATTTTGGTATTATAAACCACTAATAAAGTATCCTACCTTCTAAAACTCACCTTCCAGTGTAATAAAATACTAATAGAACCAATCATCTGTACTTTGTTCTTTCGTCTCAGGCGTTTTGTCAGTAGTATTCGAGCGTGAAGGAGGTCACTTCCTACAAATTTTCGTAAAAGTACCCCAAAAATCTCCGATTAAACCGGTAAAAGTAGTCAAGTGAAATGTGCGTTAAGTGGTGTTTGGTCTGTCTACCCTTTTCGACGTGTCTACGAGTCGTCTCATCTTTTCTCTTCTATAAAGGGAGGGGTGAACTCTACCGTTTTCGTACACCAGTAAGACTTTCTTTTCACTAAAAGTTAGTAAAGACAACAGAGAGGATCCTTCCTTCGTACTCTTACCCCTCAGCTTTATTTACGTCTCGATTTATTAAATGTTACTAAAGTTTCTACAAAAGACGGGGATAAGTTTATTTATTCCGACACGGAATCCAACATTCTCGACAGTAAAGACTAATGGTACTATTAAATGTATGTACGTGTGTTCACCGCGGAACAAGGTGGGTCAGGTCCTGAACCACAGTCTGTTTCTGATGTTCACTGTAGAAAATCGTTCTATACTAATAGTCGAGAGTTTACAATCCTGACATTTGTTTTTCATGGGTAATAGGAATAATTAGGGTGTACCGGGAGCTTAAGAGATATGTGACAGAAAAGTCGGTGGTGTACACATTTCCTCTCGATCTCAGGTACTGGCGTCAGGACTTGTCAACAGGAACTAGGTTTACGAGACTGAAGGAGAGTAGGAGGTCGGGACCGACGTAGAAGAATGACAAAGGTAAGACTGAAATAGGACCAAACTGGGAGTTGTGTTAAAAGGATCGACACAGAACAGAGGAGGGTTGTCGTTAATCCCAAGGGGTAGTCACCACTTGGTCCTTCCAAGGGGTAGTCACCAATAGTAATAATCACGGGAGGGAGTCCTTCGTGGGCAAGGTTTCACAGAAACGACACCTAGAAGGACGGAGTCCAAATAATAACGGAAAAGACGTCTTTAGTTAGTTTTGTTTAGTATTTCTACATGCATATACGAATAAGAGTAGAAAAGACCTTCATTACTCATATCAAATAAGTAACGTCGCAAAGTTCGTACCTCTGTCTGATCCTGTAAATAAACCAAAAAGGGTGTGGGAAGGATCATTAGTAATGAAAAACCGACAAACAAGACCACGGTAAGAGAACCAGTTACCCAACTTGTAAGATAACCACTGAAGAGTTGGGAAGGATCCAACACTGTTAATAAAGTCGTTCATAGTGAATACTCTGTCTCAGTAAAGGGACGTACCTAAACGTGTATGGGTGTATGTCTGAGTTGTGACGACAAGACCGACGAGACACTCGGAGACCACTAGAAACCCAAGTGATTGTAGTGGGGTCTAGTTGTAAACTGAGATATTTGTCTTAATCATGGTAGACGTCTGAACCTTGTAAGTGACACGTGAAAGAGAAAATAAAGATTATTCATATATTTCTTCGGAATCCGAGACAAGGTTAGAGTAAAGTTAAAACTTACAGATCGGACACGAATCTTTTCTAAGGTCAGTTGATCAGTTAGTTGATCTGAAATGACTCTTACTCGTAATTACCCGTCTTCTGACACCCCTAGTCCTCTTATAAATACAGACTGGTCAAACAGGTCTGACCTTCAAACTCAGTATCAAAAACCGAGTGTCCCACGGGGACTCTCCGACGGATCTTTATTTTTATTGCGACTGGCAAGTCGTCAAAAGATAACTTCGTGTCACAAGGATATTTTAATTTCAACGTATTAAACCAGTTATTTAGGTGTGAAAGTAGGGTGAGGAAGGATTGCCGAATCGAAGTGGAGAAGACAATTATCCAATGATATAGGACAAATAGGTGAATGGGTAAAGTTTTTTTGTCAAACCCTCAACCTTGGAGGGAGATCGAAAAGGAGGTTCCCATTAAGATCTCTTTCTGTGTAAGAAGGAACGGAATTTTTCTTTTTTTTTTAGTCTTTTACTTATTAATCGTTATAGTTCCCGGTCGTGACTCATCGAAGAAAAGAAGCTTATCTAAGACTCATAAGATAAACGTGAGAGGAGTTTCCTCGAGAGGGAAAAGAACCCTTCGGACATACTAAATCTCAACAAGAACTGGACCTTGTAAGAGTCGTCCAGAGGAACAGCCCCGGTTGGTTCGTACTGAAGCTCGGAGGTCTCTCGGGGACTGCGGCGACCCATTTGAGAGACATAAAAGAGTCTTCCGTAGAATGAACAAAAGGGGTTCTCGGAAAGATTAGGTCAGGAGAGGTGTCTCTCACTTCTGTCGACGTCCCACTCCTGATCCAATTCTGACACCCGAGATCTTGACCCAATGGGCTACACTCAGACCCAAGACACTCTAGCACCCGTTTAGTCAAGTAGGTAGAGGTACGAAAGGAAAGGAGACGAAGTCTACTATTGTCTTATCGGGTAGTGTCACGGTTAGTCTCCTGTTTTACTCAAGGATACCTCCTTTACAGACCTTCGTACATCTTACATCGTTCACAAGTATTCGTGGTCATAATCACACTAAAACTTTCTTATGTAGTTACCCTTTTGGTGAGTTGAGAATTGTGGTTTGGGTGTGTGATTGAACGCAAATGAATCAGGGACAGGAGACAGGAAGATAACAGTTTCCTCTCCAAGATTTAAAATCCGACAGATTCCAGTTTAGAAGGGGGACATATAGTCTATGTGGGGTACTCGGGAAGAAGGAGTCCCTAGAGTATTTAACAATGGGGAGTGTGAAAAAGAGAGAATGTAGAAATTAGAGTGAGGGGAGAAATGATACTAAAGAGAGGAGTTGTAATTTATATAAGTTCTGAAAGAGTAATTTTTATTATTATTAGAGAGAATAATTAGACGATGAGGAGTAAAGCCAAGCCAAGTCAAGTCAACGAGTCAGCACAGACTGAGAAACGCTGGGGTACCTGACTCCGTACGGTCCGAAGGGACAGGTAGTGGTTGAGGACTTCGAATGAGTTTAAGTGTAGGTAACTCACCCACTACGGTAGGTTGGTAGAGTAGGAGACAACAGGGGAAGAAGAGGACGGGAGTCAGAAAGGATCGTAGTCCTAGAAAAGTTTACTCAGTCAAGAAGCGTAGTCCACCGGTTTCAGGACCTCAAAGGCGAAGTCGTAGTCAGGAAGGTTACTTTAAGTCCTGACTAAAGGAAATCCTTCCTGACCAACCTAGAGGAAGGTCAGGTTCCCTGAGAGTTCTCGGAAGAGGTTGTGGTGTCAAGTTTTCGTAGTTAAGAAGTCACGAGTCGAAAGAAATGTCAGTACTGATGACCTTTTTGGTATCGAAACTGATCTGACTGTAAACAACCGTTTCAGTACAGAGACGAAAAATTATACGACAGATCCAACCAGTGTTGAAAAGAAGGTTCTTCATTCGCAGAAAATTAAAGTACCGACGTCAGTGGTAGACGTTAATAAAACCTCGGGTTTTTTTATTTCAGACAGTGACAAAGGTAACAAAGGGGTAGATAAACGGTACTTCACTACCCTGGTCTACGGTAATAGAATTCAAAAGACTTATAACTCAAAATTCGGTCGAAAAAGTAAGAGGAGAAAGTGAAAGTGGTTTTCCGAAAAATCAAGAAGAAGTGAAAGATGGTATTCCCACCACAGTAGCTGGATAGACTCCAATAACTATAAAGAGGACCGTTAGAACTAAGGTCGAACACGAAGTAGGTCAGGTCATAAAGAGTACTACATGAGACGTATATTCAAGTTATTCGTCCCACTGTTATATGTCGGAACTGCATGTGGAAAGGGCTAAACCTTGGTCAGACAACAAGGTACAGGTTAAGATTGACAGAGTAATTTTTATGATTATTATTAGAGAGAGTTGACGATGTGGATGATAATAACTTATGAAAAAAATAACCTCATATTAACACACTGAATCGTTGATTTGTTAACGAAATGTTGTAAAAACAACATGTTGTCTCACTTAGTCGATATACATATGTATATAGGGGAGGGAGAACTTGGAGGAAGGGTTGAAGAATAGGGTGGGTAGATCCAGTGGTGTCTCGTGACTCGACTCGTGGGACAGGATAGGTCGTCGAAGGGTACCGATAGATAAAATGTGCACCATCACACACATACAGTTAGGACTAGAGGGTCACAAATGGAATAGAGAGTCGTAGAGACGTTTCTACTTTACGAACCTTCTCAATCAATAGAGACGAGACACTATCTCTATTGAGTAGTGAGGGGTACTACGGAGTCGAGGACTATACACCAGGTACCAGGAAAGGGAGGTGATTTTAACGAAAGTTAGGAAACAAGAGTACTTTGGGTCCCCTGTGAAAAATCAGGACTATAATGAACTTGAGAAGTATCGTAAGTTGTAACCACTAGTGAGAAAGGAATATCTTCAGAAAAGGAATCAAAGAGTGTGAGGTGTGAAGGAGTTGAAAGGGATAAGAGAGACCAACAAAAAGAGTCAATTTTGACGACTACGTAAAGGAGACAGAAATTGACCATAAGAGACTTGGAGACAGGACTAGAGAGAAGGAAAAGACAAAAAGAGAAGGAAAAGACAGTTATAAAAGAAACATCAATCACGAAAGTCACACACAAATTCCTTTGTTTTTTTTAAAAATGGGACTCAAGTCTTTCTATAAAAAGATATAACACTAGTAAAAATGGTAAGTGTAGATTTAGAGTTAGGTTGGCCTTGAGTGACCAAAGTCATACGACACTGTTTTCCTAGTTAAAATAAAAAGAGGTACACATATAGGTTAACTACTTCGTAGTAAATTACTTTCGAGTAGTAAATGGGTCACGAGACAACACGGTGAAAACACTATTTAATACATATGTGTCTGTGTGTGTGTGTGTGTGTGTGTGCATAATATATAAATATTCAAATAGACAAGGACCCGAGACACAAGAAAACATACTAGAAAATCTGATTTTGACAGTCCCCTCAAACATTAAAGGAGTGAAGACAGAACAACGTTGTTTTTAAACTTCGCTGTCTGCCTGGTGACATTGTCGGCAGTCTGCTTGGTTACAATGTCAGGGCACATTAAAGGAACCTACCTGGTCACAATATCGAGACACAATGTCGAGTCAAAATAAATCTTTCATTTCCTTTTATGTAGGAACTCCACGCTCCAACCCGGTTGGGTTTTGTGTACTTCTCTTCGGGGACCGGGTCCGAGGAGAAAAGTGTACAAAAAAGAGGAGGGGGACTCCGACGGGAGGTATTCAACCCTATCGGTCCTCCCGACAAACAAAATGGACTCCAGGAGTGAGACCAGGAGTCTGGAGGGAAACAAGGTGAAGGCACCGAAAGGGGAAGAAACAGAAAATCGGCGACGGTGAGACCTGAAGAAAAAGGCTAAGATTGATGTCATGATTCGAAATAAAACAACAACAACAACAACAAAAAGTCAACGGTTCAGGTTGAGAAACACTGGGGTACCTGATATCGTACGGTCAGAGGAGACAGGTACCCGAAGAGGTCAGTTCCTATGACCTCACTCAACGGTAAAGGAAGAGGTCCCGTAGAACGGTCTGGTCCCTAGTTTGGACGCAGAGGACGTAACCGTCCGTTGAAGAAATAGTGACTCGGTGTTCCCTTCGGGTTCGAAACATCGTCCAGAATTGATTTTCTCAGTTAAAGGTTAAAAAAAAAAGGTGTTTAAAAACCTAATAAAAATAACCTTAACCCTAATGTAACCTATATCTGTAGTTAATCCCTCCCTGATCATAGAGGTGTTATAATTGTCGGGTACTTAAATCATATAGGGTGGGGTAAATAAATCCAAAGAACACAACAACAAGTCAACGGGAAAACAAAGGTTGAGAAACGCTGGAGTCCCTGCCGTCGTACGGTCCGGAGGGACAGGGAGTGGTAGAGGGTCTTAAACGGGTTCAGTAACCACTACGGTAGGTCGGTAGAGTAGGAGACTACGGGAGAAGAGGAAGACGGGAGTTAGAAGGGGTCGTAGTCCCTGAAAAGGTTACTCAATCGACAAACATAGTCAACTGGTTTTATGACCTCAAACTCGAAGTCGTAGTCAGGAAGATTACTCATAAGTCCCAACTAAAGGGAATTCTAACTGACTAAACTAGAGGAACGACAGGTTCCCTGAGAGTCCTCAGAAGAGGTCGAGGTGTTAAACTTCCGTAGTTAAGAAGTCACGAGACGGAAGATGTGGCAGGTCGGGAGTGTTGGTATGTAATGGTGACCCTTCTAGTATCGGAACCGATATGTCTGGAAACAGCCGTCTTATTACAGAGACGAAAAGTTGTATGACAGATCCAAACAGTATCAAAAGGACGGTTCTTCGTTTGTAGAAAACTAAAGGACCGAAATTAAATAGAATTATTACGAAGAAGTAAATGTTTCTTCAGAACGTATAGAAACAACCTAAATAAGGATTCGTAAAATCTAATAAACTATGTCAAATTTGTCTTAGAAAAGATAAAAGATCGACGAATAACGATCATATATCTTTACTTTAACTAAAAAAATCGAACAGTGTTCCAGGTTCAGTGTGATTTGAGTGAATTAAGATTACAAACAACTTATAAAAACTATAAATGTATTTGACGTATATTAGCATAGTAGTCAAATAAAGAAGAAAAAGTCATGAATTTGTAAACCGAAGAAATAGAAGAGAATTATATGACCGAACTTGAAGGTCATTTTACAATGTATCTTTACTATTTTTACCTATATAAATAGAGAAAGGGATTATAATAAAAAGATTGTAATAAAGAAACCAATTAAGGTTTCTGATTATCATTTTAATATCCTATCGTCTCTACCTTATTGGGAACTTCAAGTAGTCAACTCTACAATTCTCTACCTAACTTAAGGAATTAGTATATTACTCTCACTTGTCTTCAGTCTTGGGTCCGTTAAAATGATAGCCAAATCACAAGAAAAAGGAGTTCGTTTTTTTCAGAAAGGATTTCTCCTTAAGTTAGTTCCATTATAGGAAAATAGAGGATTTCAATTCCTCATGAACCTCAAGTTTCCAAAGTCTCGACTTGTTGAGATTTCGCCCGGTTTGGTAATTGTTTTGGTGGTATGAGTCCGGTCTTTGTCCCTGTAGAGGAACCGTTCAGGTGGAATAAGGTGATTCTGGAAGTCAGGGTAAAGTGAGGGTCCTTCGAGGGTCGTACCCGTAACCGGGATAAGATAAAGACTTAAAGACTTTAAGGAGGAACTGTGACACAGTTAGGTAGGACCGTGGTATTCTTCTTGATGTTTATCTGTGGATGGGAGGAAGTCAGACTAAAGGGTACTCTAGTTTCCTTTACTAAAACAAGCCAAGGGAGACAACAGAAACCTCCGTTTGAGGACCGTCTTATGTTCCATCACCGTGAGAATGCACAGAAGGACGGGAGCGGTTATGGAAGTCAGGTAGAGAATGCACAGAAGAACGGGAGCGGTTATCGAAGTCAGGTAGCAGACAATGAGGAGGGTGCCCGGGGACGGACCCTTTGGGTTTGGGTTCAAGTTTTAGCCTAAGTGAAGAGGGATATTGACCAACGACTCGGTACGATCGTAATTTATCACATTAATTAACTAAAATTCTCCGGTGGAGTTTCGTGATAGGTATAGTATGAGTCATTGACTGGAAAATTCTTGAATATTAGATCAACTCCTCTACTCTAATTGAGTAAGCTTAATTTCTAGTCCTCGAATATTACACGTGTATTAGAGACAATCGTTATTAGTTGTGTTTCTTTATCTAGGTTGTCCACCTGGTCAAGTCTTTATAAATTCGGACTACGAGTGTCGAGGTCGAAGCTATAAAATCGATGAGGGCGTAAGAGTGTTCGACAATGGAGAACCGTAGAGTTAAGAGTGACCAAGAAAGAAAGGGGAGGGGGTGGACTCAGTGACTCCCTTTACAAACGAAACCCATAATGACCAACTTTGAGTCTTACGTTAAATCAGGTTCTTTCTCACCAATCCTTTCTACAGTTATGAAGTCAGGGTAATGTCCAATTTGCCTGATAACACTTGATAAATATTGATAAAGAAACCTCTTCGACGAGACTTATGTTTTACTGGACGAAAGTTTACTTTAAAGTTTTGTGTCTGGGAAGAAAATCAAGGGTCATGAGTTTAGATCCGTGCGTTCTTCACACGGGGTGGTCGAGGCACTACGACGGAAGTCGTCGTTACAACTGACAGAAGAATGAGATGTGTTCACTTTCTGATTTATGCTTGTATAGTTCGTTAATTTGTACCTCCAGTGTACATAAAACAAAGGTATCTTTGATCGTGAGAAGGTGAGGGGTACCAGAAAGGGTATGTTTCCGTTCTTCTAATCTTTGTGAAGTCCTTTCGGTTTAGACCTGACGTGTACGGAACACATTTGGAAGCGAGAGTTCAGACATTTTACTTCTACTAATAGAACCAAACCTGAGACCCGGTTTGGACTCCTTTTGTCAAAAATCTTATACACAACAAATATTAAGACCTCGACGACCTATTATATTCACCTTGTCCTATACTCTTCCTGTTTACGGGTCTCACAGTATGTCGTCACGAGTTTCACGCCAGGTACCTAGTTATCGAAGTGGGAGTGGACCCTTCACCGACTTTTACGTAAAAACCCCCGATGGTCTTAGTCTCGGAGACCCCACTCCGGTTCATAGACCAGATATCGTACAAGACGTCCACTGTAAATACGTGTAGTTTCTCTTTTCCGTTCTCCGAACAGGAGAGAATCACGACACCTAGGTTGCAGTCACCACAGAAAACTCTGTATATTTCCAGGGACTCAGGGGTCTCCACGGGGTGGAACGACACTCCCAGTCTGTCGTACGACTCGTGTCCCAGACCGTGTCTCGTCTGTGAACTGTGGATACCTTACTTACTTCACGATACCGGTAGTGCATGGGAGACGAAGAGGAATGTGAGACGTATGGAGTACACCAGACAATACCCGATTTGATAGGGGATGTTCAAGAATTTGACTACACGATTGGAGATCATGGACTGTTTCATTGGTATAAACCTCCATTTTAGAAATTTCTGTAATAATTCAAGTTTCCTCCAGTAATCCCACTTCGGATTAGAGTTCATGGACCACAGGAATATTCTTCCCCTCTAATCCTGTGTCAGTGTGTATCTATCTGGTATTTTTCTTGTCTCGTGTCCGTCGGTAGGAGTTCTGTTCCTCTTTCCGGAGTCCTCTTTGGTTGAGACAGTTGTGGAACCAGAACCTAAAGATCCGATGTCTTGACACTCTCTTATTTAGAGACGACAAATTCGATGGATCAGACCCCATGAAACAATATCGTCGAGATCGTTTGATTATCTGATGTTGGGGTGGGGTGTGGGTGTGGAACCTCACCAAATATGTCTCGAACACACACGAGTCAGTACATACTGAGAAACGTTGGAGTATCTGATGTCGGGTGGTCAGAGGAGACAGGTACCCTAAAAGGTCCGTTCTATGACCTTACCCAACGATAAGGGAAGAGGTCCCCTAGACGGGTTAGGTCCCTAGCTTGGGTGTAGAGGACGTAGAGGACGTGACCACTTTCACAATCGGCGAGTCAGTACAGACTGAGAGACGCTGGGGTACCTGATGTCGGGTGGTCCGAGGAGACAGGTACCTCTAAGAGGTCCGTTCTTATGACCTTACGTATCGGTAAGAGAAGAGGTCCCGTAGAAGGGTTAGGTCCCTAGCTTAGGACAAGAGGACGTAACGTCCGTCTAAGAAATGACAGACTCGGCGGACCCTTAGGGCAATATGTCTTGAGAGGGGTCTCATTGACGACCAAGGGTATCTTTGTACGGTGACCGGAACTCTCACCCCAATCACGGACTCTGAAAGACACTACCGGGTAAACACACCTCGAGGATACGAGTCCTCTTCCGTTACCGTGGGGTGAGGTCCTCGGATCATCCGACGTCAGGTACCCCAGCGATTCAGCCTGTGCTGACTCGCTGAAGGTAAAGTGAAAAGTGAAAGTGTGTAACCTCTTCCTTTACCGTTGGGTGAGCTCACAAGAAAGGACCTCTTAGGGTCCCTACCCCCTCGGACCACCCGACGGCGGATACCACAGCGTGTCTCAGCCTGTGCTGACTTCGCTGGATCGTCGTCGTCGTCGGATACGAGTCAGGACTGAGTCCCTTTGACTCGAGAAGACAGGTCGCTACTTCCCGGATTGTGAGACCTCGGGTCTCAGCACAAATACACTGTACAAACAGATACCCTTTTACGGTAACTAGATCCAAATAAAGAAGTATACTTTTTTTTTTTTTTTGGTCTGGAAGTATACTTGTTGTTAAGAGAGAAAGAATGTCCTGACGACCTTTCCAGCTCACTCCATTAATGCATCCGCGAAATTTTACGTAACAGTTACCTTCCACCCCTACTCCTGATAACAAAAGTAAAATAATGGTCCTGATAATAATCGTTTGGACCAGATCCAGTTGTCGAGTCCCTGGCGTTGTCGACCCTCAGTTGCCACCTTGGATACGAAGTGAGTCGAGGTAGTGGACCATTTTAAATTCCTGGGAGTCTGAGGTGGACCGTCGGTATGTAAACCTTTGAACGGTTTCCTAGTTCATTTGTACAAACATAAAAACATTAGGTAAACACCGACATGAAACAAGACTCGAAGTCTCGTACACATACACACGAGGTTGAGACTCGTCTGGTTCCACTGAGTAATTATTAAACCCAAGGTAGAGTGGACAGAGGAACTAAATTCAATGGAGAGAGGAAGGATAGCAGTAAAAATTTTACGGACAGAGAACTTAGTTCTACCTCTGTTAGACTGACTTCTAATTTTTGGGGAAATAAAGACTCAAATTCAGTAGTCTTGGTTCTTTAGTACAGTTCCCAAGACAAGTCGGTCCTTCACGTCGTCTACCTCACGATTTACTGTGGTCCGTTTTGTTCCCTCACAAAAACTCGCTAGTAAGCACCTCAAATCTGAGTTTCTGAAGATAAATTCAGTTTCGTGTATTGTTTACTACCACTATAGTAATTTTATTTATAGGGTGTCCCTGGCAGGGAAGGGGAGGGTATAGTATCGTGACTGTAGTAAAAACGTATACTATAGTTACCGTAAAAGGTATAAGACGACTTTCCAGTGTCAAGACAGTCATTACTCTAAGTCGGGGGTCAGTTCGACAAGGTTCTGTGGTGGTGGGTAAAAGTTCTGTCACGACTCTCGTCAAAGGGTCGTCGTACTTAAGGTCTGTCGGCTACAGAGGAACCCAGACCCGATGTTCACTGGGACCCCCTCAGGGGAGGTCTTGTGACAGCAGTGACCCCGATACCGACCCGGTGTATCCTCCTATGTGTCATAGTAGGGTATGGGTCCTCCCGTCCCGAAGGTATCTCGTCCATCTCCCGGCTAGTTTCGTGGGTCACCGTGATAAAGACCCGGTTGAGTTCTTAGGGACGGTCACGTCGGTACCAATGTTTTGTTACTGAGTAAACAGACTTCTAGTTCTCAAGAAATCCCACTTTTTCCTGACCGGGACAAGGAAAGTGTCGACACACTGTAATCCATTTAACAGGTCTCAGAGACTCGGAGTCAAAGGGGTTGACGTTCTATCCCTACTGTTGTCAGAGAGGGAGGATACCAACAACACTCCGTTTTCTATTTTCGTACATTCGGTCAGGAGGTATATACGGCCGACGACAATGGTGGTAATTACTCCCAAACTCCCAATTTGACTTGAACTTATAGACGGTTTTACACGGTGGGGAGGAAAGAGGACGATCATAATCTCCTCATGTAACCCACTTTACAACTTAAACCACTAGACTCTTGTCTTCTTCTCCCTTTTCCTATGACACTCGTACATAACCTTAAAAGTCTCTGATACATTAGTCAATATATAGAACTAGAGAAACATTTACACCCAGACAGGTACCCAGGTAAGAACTCGAGTAGAAGATTCAGGCATTCTAAAAAAAGTAAAGGGTAAGACGACACTGGTGTGTGAAGAACAACAACAACAAGTCAGCGAGTCAGGACAGACCGAGAAACGTTGGGGTACCTGACGTCGTGTGGTCCGAAGGGACAGGAAGTGGTAGAGGACCTCGAACGAGTTTGAGTACAGGTAACTCAGTCACTACGGTAGGTTGGTAAGTTGGAACAGTAGGGGAAGAGGAGGACGTAAATTAGAAAGGGTCATAGTCCCCGAAAAGATTACAGTCAAGAAGTGTAGTCCACCGGTTTCACAACCTCGTAATCGAAGTCGATTTGTGTGAACAATCCCAAATATAATTGTTGGTAGGGAAGTGAAGTGGGTCATGGGTCCTGAAAAATGAGGTAACCTCAGTCTATCTTTTCTAGATAGACTAGTGATAATCTAGTGATAGTACAATCACATTCCCGAAGGATCCACTGAGTCACCATTTCTTAAGTGGACGGTTAAGTCCTCTGTGTCCTCAACGTACAAGTTACGGACCCAGTCCTTCTAGGGGACTCCTTCTTTGTCGTTGGTGAGGTCATAAGAACGAACTTTTTAGGGTACCTGTCTCTCTCCTCGGACCGTCCGATGTTAGATACCCCAGTGTTTCTTAGTCTGTGTTGACTCGTATTGTTCTTGTCGTTGGTTACAATCACATTTGCTTCCGTTGGACAATCGGGTCAAGAGTGGGGGGTTCTCACGAACGGAAAGTTTTCTCCTTCGTGCACGTACACACTCTCAGAAAACAAATCAAACAGATGTAGTAAGGAGACATATGATAGACTAAAGTCATTCTGTTTACTGTTTTCGAGAGGGTTGTAGGTACGTCTCTCTCCCTCTTTATATCTGACCTTTTCTCGTGTCGAGATAAATATAGACCCAAGTCACAGGGACTAGTTTCTTACGAATGTATCCTTTTCCTCCGTACTCTCCCACGATACGGATATTTCCTAGTGTCCTTAGAAAGACTCCGGTGTAGGACCCGTTGTAAAAAATAGTCCTTGAACTTCCTTTCGTGTCTACCACACGACTTATCCGAGTGTCTACCAACTTAACATCGACTGTGTAAAACTACTAGTTCTGATAAGGTACGAGAATAGACTTGATTTCCGTACCGTGTCGTCGAGAGGACGAGTCCGCCTCGGTACACGGTCCGTCAAACGAGTACAACAGAGATCGGGACGTTTTATCCCTGAAAACAGAGGTCTAACATTTGTTCCTTTACCTACGAGTAGTACCAATTCTTTGAACTACCCTAGGGTGTCAATTCATCTTCCTGTCTTGTCCTTGAACTTAGGTCTAGGTGTATTGAGGTCTCGAAGGACTGAAGTGAATCGGACACTATCAGGACGTGACGGGAAATTTTATTGTTGACATACTCAACATAACCCTACCCCGACAGACCATTATCTACGTCTTCATAAACAACCCTCTCTTTATCCTCATTCATCCCCCTTCCTTCTCTCCCACCCTGCTACAGACGAAATCAGACACGATCACTAGAACTGGTCACCCTTGGTCAACTACTATAATTCAATCCTCTACCTCTGTGCAAGTGAGAGAAGTTTGTTACTTTCCCGACAATAACACGTCTTTCATAAGTCACATTGGACCTCTCCACGCAAAATTACGTTGTGCTCGATTCTGAAAGATTTTATTCCTTACAACAAACGTACACGTCGTCCGAGGGTTGGTTCCACTGTAGAACAGGGACCTGGAAGGGTTCGTGCTAGCGTGGTGACGAGGGACACCTCCCGGCGTCCCTTCTTCGTCGCCCGTACCGGAGATGAAATACTCTCAGTGTTGTCATGAAGACTCTGAAATCGCGAACCTAACCCCTGTATCAAATATTATCTCCCTAAAGAGAGATAGGAATTTACGTGGTGGATCGAAAGACAGAGGAGGTGACTTAAATGTTTTCAATACTCTATCTCTACCGGGGGTAATCTGGTTTACGGTTGTTTTGTCACCGGATTAAATCAGGAAACAAACTTCCTTTCCTGAGTTTTTAGGGAGTTCGTCCGAAGACCCCCTTTCTTTTTGGGAGCTTTCATGTCGTCCCCGAGAAACCTCTTCGTGTTCTATCCGAAACAAGACACCGAAGGTCAGACACGGTCTTGTCGTCACTCGTTTACCTTTTTACAGGACTGTCTGGCACAAATGGTGGGTCGGTAGCCGTAAGAAGGGCTAAGGAGATATCTCGAAGAATACCCCCCACACGTACGACTACCTAAACTCGATATACCTCCAAAGAAAAGGGAAAGTAGAAATTCCACCATTTGGTCCTTCTCGAAATCTGTAGGAGGGTCATTGACCTTATGATTGTTACTTTATGTGGTTCTGGTGTCGGACGAACTAATAAAGGATTAAAAGAGAAATACGGACAAGGTCGAGTCTCTGGGACGGTCTACGTCTTTCGAAGGAAGTACCGTCGTGTTTATTAAAGGTAAAGGGTCAGTTCTCGGTCGTAGGTTCTGCTCGAAGACTAAACTGTGACTTACTTTGTTTTCTACCGGGTCTTGAGTTACCTTCGGTCCTTTACCTCCGAGTTAACGGTCTTTTAGAGACGTTGTAGGGTCTTTAGGGGTACCCGTCTGTTCCATGTGATCGATGAGACACGTTCGTTCGTGCGAACGTCACGTCGGAGGTCGACAAAAAGAGAGGTTTCAAAAAAGTTCAAGAAGTACTTTAAAACATTTTTATGTAAGGTAGAATGTGAGGTTTATCAGAAGAGTAAGTAGACAGAACCTGAAGTATTTCAGTTGTAGGTAAATCAAAAAACAAAATGAAGAATTAAGTCCTTTGTATGTAACCCGTGGAATATTAAGTAAGTAAACAAGTTGTGTAGAACTTATGGGTCATGTTCGTTCTTACCCGAACCCAATTTCCCTACGTGTGTTGTGACAAAGACCAATCATGTATAGGGACTGTGTAACTTGGGAATGATTTCCGAGACGTAAAAGATTCTCAAAAGTGGATGTACGTTTTGATAGAGTGGACGTCTAAAGATTGGGGTGGTCGAAAACTTTCGGTATCGGTCTAAAGATGTGTAGACAATCTAAATCAGAATAGTACTTACAGGGAGACTGTGGAGTTGAAGTTGTACAAGTATTAACTTAAGTACGGGAGTAGGAAAATTGGAGGAGAAGAAGTACTGAGGTCAAAGACAATCTCGACATACGAGTAAGGTACCCGAACCCAAGTTTCCATAGAGACTACAAGGAAAGGGGAAATGAGTTCTGTTATCACTGAAAGAGGAGGTTTTACGGAGAGTTTGTAAACAAAACAAGGTGAAGATGACTATTGTTCCTGTCCTGTTCTCGGGTCATCAAGAACGGACCTGACAACGTCATCGAAGAGTTGACCAGAGGGGTTGAAGTACAATGGTGTAGGACCAGGTAGGACTTGAAACGGTGGTCTTATTAGAGGGATTAAATGAAGGAGTGTTACGGTGAAAGGATGGGTAATGACTACGATATAATAGGAACCCATCTTATAAGAGATATTGTGTCGGAATTTAAGACGAAGGGGAGTTACAAGAGACACGGGTACGTTTGACCAGTTTATAGGAAATGGTCTAGGATAGATCCAAAAGGACGAAGACACGGAAAAGAATACGACAAAAGAGACGAACCACAGGGAAAGGTCAAAGACGACGTCTTGAAAAGGGTCGGAATCGGAAGATCGGGTCTAGTAGGTACTTTGAAGGAATGGTGGAGAGACTTTTATTCATGAGAGAGGAAGGAACTTAAGAGTGACGTGACTAGTGTAAAGAGTACAAGTGCGTTGTGATTAGGTGTAGGGTAGAGGGGAAAGTCTCAGATTCGAAGTACTCCAGTCGAGTTGTAGATAAACAATTTGTAATCAAACGTGTTTCCCAATTTCCGTGTTTTAGAAAAAATACTTTTCATTACTCATCTCTTACTTTCTAGTGTCCATGTTTTCTCCTTTACCATCCTTCTTTTTGTAATATCTTATCTTTTCCTAATTTAGTTCCCTATAAGAGAATTTTGAACTCTCAACCAGGGTAGTGAAGTACCCTTTATCTACCCCTTTGTCACCTTTGTCACCGTCTGAAATTAAAAAACCCGAGGTTTTAGTGACGTCTAACACTAACGACGGTATTTTAATTTTCTGCGAATGAGGAACCTTCTTTTCAATACTGGTTGGATCTATCGTATAAGTTTTCGTCTCTGTAATGAAACGGCTGATTCCAAGTAGATCAGTTCCGATACCAAAAAGGTCATCAGTACATACCTACACTCTCAACCTGACACTTCTTCCGACTCGTGGTTACTTAACTACGAAAACTTGACACCACAACCTCTTCTGAGAACTCTCAGGAAACCTGACGTTCCTCTAGGTTGGTCAGGTAAGACTTCCTCTAGTCGGGACCCTAAAGAAACCTTCCTTACTACGATTTCGACTTTGAGGTCATAAAACCGGTGGAGTACGTTTCTCAACTGAGTAACCTTTTCTGAGACTACGACCCTCCCTAACCCCCGTCCTCTCTTCCCCTGTTGTCTCCTACTCTACCGACCTACCGTAGTGACTGAACTACCTGCACTCAGACTTACTTGAGGCCCTCAACCACTACCTGTCCCTCCGGACCGTACGACGTTAAGTACCCCAGTGTTTCTCGGTCTGTACCGACTCGCTGACTTGACTTGACTTGACTTGACTTGACTTGACTCCTTCCTACTTGGCACCTCTACAGGTCCACGACTACACTTACCTCCTTCCTCGTCACGAAGACGAAACTCCTGCCTCCCCACAGTTCCTTATCCTCCACCGTTCAGTTCCTTATGTGTGTGTGTGGGTCGGGAGACACCGAACTCGTTCAACGGGAGGTTCGAGTAAAAGAGAACACACCTGGGTCCTCTTCTCGGTGTACATCGAATACACAGGCAACACTCCTCGTACACTTTATTACATTCAATTCTCGACTCGTGACACGGACCGGGGTCCGTACTTAATTTCACCCATACACGACGTAACACCCACTTCTCCCCCTCGACTTCCAAGACCTTAGACCTTTCCCGTCCTTCACATTCTCTCTACATCTGTTCGACATCTTCTAGTAATTTTAACTGTGCACTCTAGTGTTTACCCCCTCCCCACACTAACCCGTCGTTATATTCACTAATTGATTCTGTCAGAGATGAAAATAGATCCTACACTTTATATCCCTAACCGAGAACCGATTGTGAACGGTCGTACTATTCCATCAAACCCACCCGTAAACATTCGTTGACCGACATTATTCTTCGACAACAACTCTTACTATGATGTCTTCGCTTTTCAACGATGAGATGACTTATGTTAAAGGAAACAACATAGTAGTCATTCAGAACAATTAAGAAAGGAAGGATCCCGAGTAGACAGAGAAGGAGGGACCTGAGAACAAACTTGTGAGTATAAATTGAAATAGAATAATAACAGTAAATTTCGAACTAAAATACTTTGTGTTTTTCTGTAAAAATTCTTAAGATATAGTGTCCTTATATTCGTCATATCAATGGGTATCGAAGTATCATATTTGAGTTTATTAACCTAAAAAAAAAGTTATATTTCTGATATGTATACTTTATTTACCGTTTTTCCAGACTACGGAAAGTTGTTTAGAAAAAAGAAAAAAAGTAAAAGGTTTCTCGGAGTCTTGGTCGTAATCCACAAAATAAATAAATAATCGACACGTCGTATTCCCTAGAATCAAGGGACTGGTCCCTAGGTTGAAGTCGGGACGTAATATTCACGTCTCAGAATTAGTGGCCTGTCAGTCCGTTCAGGGTGTTTGAAATAAATTAAGAAAGGAGGGATCCTAAGTCCATGACAGTGTCCTTGAAGTCTCACGTACTTCCTGGTCGAAGTTACGGTCTCGAGGGACCGGTACTACGACGAAGAGGTTGTTGGGTGGACCTCCGAATGTAAAGGGATGTCGTACCACTAAACCCCTGACCTTCCTCTTTGATTTCTGTTGACCCGTGGGTCCCCTCTCTTGTAAGTTAAGTAGTCTTTGTCCTTAGGATCCTGCGGATAACAAAAAGTCAGTGAGTCAGCACAGGCTGAGACACTGGGGTGCCTGACGTCGTACCGTCCGAAGGAACAGGAAGTGATTGAGTAACCTCAAACGAGTTTGAGGACAGGTAACTCAACTATTACGGTAGATACACACGGTCCTGTAGATATCACTCTCAATAAATCGGGGACGTTCTTTAAGGAGACAGTAAAATATCTTGGGTCTAGAGGGACACTCTAAAAGTCACAGGGTCCTCACGATCCCCCGTTGACTCACTAAAAGGTTGGATGTAATCATGTTGACGTCTATTTGTGATTTGGACCCTAACAGGGTCTCTGGATTAATCTCCGAGGACGACCAGACTGGGTGACCGTCACTGGAACAGTGTGTCGTCCGACCTCTTCTGGGAAAAACGGAACCCTCCACTAAGTTATACCCTAAGTAAAAGAGGAAGACTTGACGAACAGTCCTAGTTCTCATCTTTTGATTGAACTCCGTGAGTGAAGTACCCGTAAACCAAGTAACCGGAGATTACCGTCTATCTACGGTCTAAATTGAGCCCCTCTGGTCTCCGTGAAGTCGTCTTCGTCAACCAACTTAATCTTGACGTCCAACGACTTGCCTTCCGTACCCAAGTATCAAAACCGAAAAATAAAGGAGTGACAAGGAGTTCTACACGGGACGAAGATATCATCGAGAGACGTTTTGTTTGTGGTTTGTGTTAAAAGAGGTGGGAGGAAAAAAAACATTTTCACTTTCGGGGAAGTCTAAAGAAAGTCAATCTTTTTTTTTATCCATGTTTACAATTTAGAAAGAGATTTTTTATTCACCGTATTTTACTTGAAAGTTATTCGTCTCCTCTCGACATATGTCTATAGGTGCATATGTACATGTGTTTCTCAGATATCTTTCGATTAAAATTCGTTTCCGATGACCAACATTTTACATAGGGATCCTTCGATTTATTTAACTAAACGACATATACCTAAAACCTATTTTCGGTTGATTTCGAAGGTCTAGAAAAAGTGTATTCGGCGGGAACTTAATAACTAAAAAAATCGAGTTTGTGTCTTGAAGTGTAAATAAGAACGATAAAGGGTGGGTACTAAGGTGAACTAACCGACCGGACTTAGGTACCTCAACGGAGTACACAGGTTATGAGACTTGTCGACTTAAGTACTCCCTGTCAGATGTAAATTCGGATACCTTGCAAATGACTTCGTTCAGTCGAAAGAACTTAACTGTTACTTGTTGTATGAGATAAATTTTAAAGAATAAAAGTAGGACTTAAGCTAAAGAAAAAGTCCGTCAATTTCTAGAAATTTTTTACTGAATTAGGAAGAATTTCAGAGAGTCGTGGTTCGTCCGTTATTGACACAGGGTAAGTAGAAACCCACAACTGAAGGGAACACCGAATCTACCATTTCGTAGACAGATGTTACGCCCTCTGGACCCAAGTTAGGGACCCAGTCCTTCTAGGGGACCTCTTCCTTTACCGTTAGGTGAGGTCATGATAACGAACCTTTTAGGGTACCTGTCTCCTCGGACCACCCGATGTCAGGTACCCCAGTGTTTCTCAGCCTGTACTGACTCGCTGAAGTGTGTGTGAAGTGTGTGTGTGTCACAAACCACTCTCTCCCACTGTTTACTCACGACTTACCCCCTTATTTCTCTCTTACTTAATTGTATATTTAATCAGATCTTAAACTTGACTTAAAAAGTCGTTCTAGTATGGACTACCAATTTGTCTGTGTTATCGTGGTTTTTGGTCAATTGGTTATTAATTATTTAACTAAGTAAAATCACTTCTAGTTGACAAGAGTTTACACGAAAAGAGGGAGGGGCTGACGTACTGGCGGTCGTTGTAGTCGGAGACCTTTGAACAATCTTTACTTCTACGTAACGAGTCAGTGCAGGCTGAAAGACACTGGGGGTACCTGAGATCGGGTGGTCCGAGGAGACAGGTACCTCTCAAGGTCCGTTCTTATGACCTCATCTAATGGTAAAGGATGAGGTCCCCTAGAAGGATTAGGTCCCTAGTTTGAGTTGGGCGAAGAGGACACCGAGGACGAAACCGTCCGTATAAGAAATGGAGACTCGGTACACCCTTCGGGACTCGTGGTGGGATACGCACTCCGAAAGGCGTTTGTGAGTTATATTTTCTCGTTACTGGAGGGGGAAGGAGGAAGAGAGGGTCTGGGGGCCGGGGGTGTGTAGGTCGTCAGGTTCAGGGGTAGGGAAGCAAGTAAAAGGAGGCAGTATGAATGGTGGTCGGCCGGAAGTTACATAAACGACGACTACATAAAAGACAATGGAAGGTGATCTTGTGTCCGAGGTAGTGCCATCTCCATAGATATTAGAACCATCTAAGTCATCACGGTTCGTGACACTCGTTATTTATGAACTACCCTCTTACTTGCCTACCAACTGTGTCGTTTCACTTTCACGAAGCCCTTTATTTTTCTACGGTGGTACTTATTCGAGAAGTTTATTCACCGTCTGACCTCTTCAGTAAAACGTTGTATATTTTGTCTGTAAGGGTTTACCGTAGATATCATATATGTAAAAAATTTTAGGATCTGTAATTATCCTTTTACTAGTCGTCATTGTGTTACCTTTTTTTTTTACCCATGTCCTATAATTATCTTTTAAATGTCATCTCCCTTGTACCACCAGTCACTGGACCGGTCCATTGAACTAGAGACACAGATCAAAGGGAGTGGATCATTTTATCAAGGGACGAAGGATCCCAACCCTCTTATTTTACTCAAATATATTTAATTGACGAATTTTCCCACTTACCGTGTATGTTCACGATCGTTCATAATAACAATGACGATTAGTCTCTTTATTTTGACTTTTGTTTTGTGGTGAAAAACGGGTAGTCTAACCAATTTTTTGTAAAAAAAAATTCAGACTTCTCGTTTATAAATTCTACACCCCTTTTATCCACATAATCTGTACCACTTACACCATTAAGTTACCTCGTCGGGGAAGTCTCCCGTGACGTCATCATCGATCATTTTGTCTTTCTCACGGGTCGGATATTAGTTAAGGTGAAAACTCAGATATCGGATCCCGTCGAGAAGGGTCGCGAGGAGTTGACACCTTTGAGACCTCACCACCAATTCGTGTGTCTAAGGACCTCGTGTGGGGTTTGGGTGACTAAGCCTTAGTGGTCCCTTTCTCGACGCGTTAGATCTATAAAGTGATCATGGTGTCCCCTAGGAATAATAGTCTGTTTAGACCCTTTGGGACTCGATTTTTCAAGAATAGGAAAATGAATTCTAAAAACCTTGTTCCCATTTATGTCGTAAGACTAGTTTTAAAATTTTTACCTTTATTAGATTATCCATTGTTATCCATGCAATTAATTGATTAATTATTTTACACTACGTGTGTATATCACCTTATCAGTGTCATCGAATCTCGATATCAAGATTTACAGTTACACTTACCCAGTAAATTTTTATACCTAATTTTTTTAGTTCTACGTCTTGATATATACTGTGACAAAGTATGATATCGATATTACATCAACATAAAGTCACTTCAAAATTAACTACCTTTACATTTAACCGTAATCGGGTAACATTGTAACCAGTCGTTATGACTGATTTCGAATAATATTAGTTTAGTATACTGAATCGTTAAGGTGAGGATCAATACGTGGACTATCTTTGTATATATACTTGTAGTTTTTACACGTGTCTTTACAAGTATTACTGGACTTAGGTCTTTTATGGTATACAGGTAGATACTATCTCAACTCTTTATTTAATATAACTACACTAACTTATGATATGTCGTTACTTGCACTTACTTGATCTCGAAGGACGTTTTCGTACATACCTAAGGTGTATTTACAACTGATTTGCTTCAGTATGTGTTTTCTAAGGTAAATATACCTTAAGTTTTGGTTCGTTTTAATGGTACACTACAATATCGTACTCCCACCATCACTCCATCTTCTATTAAGTCTTTACCGAAGACTCCCTGACTATTATAAGAGAAAAAAAGACACATCGCCCACGGATCCCTAAGAACGACAAATTTTTATATAACTCAATATTGAAAACTATCCATATGAGATATGTGTGTATCGAAAACAAAGTATTTATGTGTGTTTTAACAAATAAAAGACCCATGTATAAAATCCATTTTATACATTTACTCGAACTTAATATGTGTTGTTTGAGTAGTTTGAATACTATGTTAACGTTTCAATCCTACCACTCACATTGTCTCAATCACTCTGGTTTCTACCACCGATTTCGCTAAGAAATTAAAATTTTTTACTTTTTGTTTCTCTTCTTTTTTTCGATCCTCTTTTGTCTTATAATTCAACTACTAAGACTTACTACTTTTATGTACACAGCATAAACAATGTCATAAAAACGAGAAATAAAAATCCTGAGTTTTACAATTATATATTCTTTTTGTTTTGACAGATTACTAGTTTTAAAAATGTAATTCAATGACGAATTAACCCCCTTTAAGACTAAAAAAAAAATCTACTCGACGTTTCTCTACCTCAGTAAAAAGATTTTTTTAAATCGTTCTCATTGTAAAGAAATTTTAGTGGTAATTGTTGACTTAAACCTCTTATTTTACTCGTCATTGAAATAAATAGGTAGATGAGTGACGATATTATACGACGTTTTTGAGGAACCTGAAAGTGTCACAGTAAACAAGATGTCAATCTTTGCTTTGACTGTTTTAGAACAAATGAACATCCCTGTGTTTGCAGTCTCGAGCGGGTGAGACCGGTTGTCTCGACGTCTTCGTTTTTGACTTAATTTTCCTACACGTTACTCTACTTCAAACTGAAAGAATAGACTTCTTCTTTTTATCATAAAATGTTTGTTCCACCTTTGTAGTCCTTGGGAGGTCCTAAGAATCGACTCTTGACCTTTTCGGACACAACCAGAACCCGTTTGCCAGCCGTTCACGGTCTCCTATTCCCCCTTACAGACGTCGGGTTCTGCACGTATTTGGGTCTCCTACGAGGTCGGTTGTGTTAACTGAAGGACCAGAGGTGTGACTCTATTTTGGTAAGAATTCCTTCCTACGGTTTTTATCCTTCGGAATTTTATGTTTCTGTTGTTTGTGACAAAAAAGGACTGTAATTAAGAGAACTGTACCCGGTGGTCTTCTATTCAATAGGGGGTGAATTTCGTGTAGAGGGTCTTTTTCTTTTTTTTTTTTCTACGCCGCAGTGGTCACTTGACAGACTACAGTCTACCCTGTAAAGACTCCAAGCCCCTGTTACCAGGTTTCACTGGTTTGTCGACCTAAAGTTCGAAGGTGTGTAAAAGGACATAGAGGGTTGTGTAAGGACCGTCAACAATTATAGAAATTAAATGTTGGTTATTAATTCGAAAATTAACAAAAAGAAAAGGACACATAAACGAATCTTCACGTTTGACACGACAAGTAACAACTGAATCGAACGAGTCGGAGGTACGTTCCGGTCGGTTTTTACTTGTCCGACTGAGTTGGCCACCTCCCCACTTAAATGCTAGTCCGGGTGTTTTACAAACAAAACTTCTGTTTCAAGGGGCGTATTCGTTACTTTGGTGTCACATAACCATACGACCGAGCGTAAAGTATGTCCTAAGAGAAGAAAGGAGGACCGGCCTTCAACGAGAATCGTGTAATAGAATCCTCCTCTCCTTTGACCGGCAGGTCGCCGAGGGAGTCAAGAGATTCCTAAAACGAGAGTGCACCGGAGAGAGTACATGTAAAACCTTTTGCACTTTTATCTACGTAACCAGTCGAAGGTCTTCCCTACGAGGAACATTTCACGAGGGATCAGGAGGTTCCTCTCCATCTGGGAGGTAGGACAGGAGGTGCCCCTGGGCTCACTGTGCCGTTGTCGACGTGTTGAGTAAAGAAGTTCGGGACACAGAACTGCCCCTCTCTTCGCTTCGTTCTTCTTTCTTTTTCTCTTTTTCTCTCTCCTCCCCCATTTTTTCTCCCGTCCTTCCTTCCCTCCTCCTCGAGCTCCTCGGGACCTCCTCAGACACTTCTACTTCCTCTCCGTCTGGTCACCCCACACGTACACTGACATCTCATTCTTCGATCAAAGATTCCAGTGACTTTTGACCGAGACCTCCTTTAAGCACCCCTTTTCAAATTTTTTTTGATTCTGGAGTCACCCAAAACTTCACTATAAAGCCATCCCCTCGTTAGAGTACTGAAATCTCCTCATAGCGGATAAATTGGGAATGGAAATGAACCGTTAGCTCTCTAGGTCGTTCTACCGGTCACCCTCCCAACCATGTCCTCTGAGAACTAAAGTACCGGAGTACGAGTTTGAGACATGGTGTACGGAAACTGACATCGAAGTTGAATTCAGTTTTAACCTTCGAGGAACTGTTGTCCTCCAGTGTTACATCGCTTCTTAGTCTTCAACCTGACAAACCACAAACTGTACTCCCTTATTTGACTTTACCGGTCACTGACCCTCTCCCCCCGGGTACCTTTCTGGACTTCGAGGTAGAGATAACGGTCTCCCTGTCAGTGTTACCCTTTGTCTTCGTCGACTCGACTCCAGGCTAAATCCAGGAGTTTCCACGGACAGTGTCAGGTAAGTGTGCTCAGAAAGACTTTAGGTGCTCACCTACACACCGTCCCTAGTATATACGTATCATACAGTAAATCTTGTGCACACTGACCCATGGTACATCGTAAAATTTCTATGTAAGAGAAGCCTTTAGAGGAACCTCCACTCCCGTTCAGGTAGACCTCCCTGTCTACATTCTGCACCTCGGGTTCGGGTCTAGAGTGAAGGAGAGAGTGGGGTGACCTGGTTCCGGTCACCCATAGTCGCTCGTTCCCTCGAGTGACCGTGTCGGGGTATTCCCAGTCGAGGAGTCGTGTCCAGTCCCATTGATCCCATCTCTTCCACAGAGGTTCTCGGTTCCCTCTTCTGACGTCATGGGACAGATTGAACCAGAGGTAAGGACGGGGGGGGGGTATTCACCGGGACCTCCGAATTCCCTAACTACTAGACAACGATGTCTCGCCTGCCTCCACCGCAAGTCCGAGTAGAGCACCGACAAGGTACAGTACCTCGGTGGCGGGCGGTTGTCTGTGGCCTTCTTTCCGTTTCCCCAAGAGTAAACAGACCCAGGTGGGTGGAACGTCGTCGGCCTCCGGGTCTTGGGACTCCTGTCAACCCAGTCGTAGGAGGGTTGTGTAGTAAGGTCCCGGAGACTTTCAGGGCTACGTCGTAGGGTGACTCTTCCGAGGGTCTTCGAAGATTTTCGGACCGGCGTCCGAGGAGCTGGGAGGTCTGGTCGAGTGTAGGAGTATAAAGTCAGGTTGTTAGGAGAGAGTCTGGAAACCGGAGTATCCGGGACGAACGAACGGGGGACTGAACTACTGTGTACTCCTACACCAAAAGTCAGCGGGAGTCGAGAACCGGTCTGTTGTTGAAAACAGGGACCGACAGACCCGGGGAAGTATCGTGCACCCGCTAGTCTTCTCTTTTCGGAGTCAAGGCTTTCTAGGGTCGAACAACTCCGAAGGGAGGACGGTCCGAGAGGGAGGCAAGACACCTTACTTTCCACCTTTCGTCTCGACTCTTCTGGTGTGTCAAGAGAGTAGGTTGGCAGAGGAGGAGACGTTCCTAGACTCCGATGATGACCAAGTGTGTTCCAGAGTGTCGGTTGGTTTGATTCGCCGACGACGAGCCCATCTGGGGTGTGGGTCGGGTCTCGAGAGAGATGATCCGACGTAAGAGAGGTCGAAAAGATTCCTTATGTAGGAAACTCTTTGCAGTATCGGTACCGGAACAAAACGGTGAAACCTCCTACAGTACCCCGGCCGGGTCGACAAGAGAGTACGAGGGAGGGAAGGGGGCCGTAGAGAGACGGGAGGAGGAGGACGACAGGGAGAGAAATGGGGAGGAAAAAAAGAAGGAAAACCAGTAGTGACGGAGAGGAAGACAGATTCACAAAGGGAAAAGTTAACGAACGTTCTCTAAAACTCTCTCACCTCTCACTCTTTTTCGTTTCTCGTTCGTTCTAACAAAACCCCGCCCCCCCTCCCGTCCCCCTCCCCCCCAACCTCTCTCTCCTTCATGGGTTTCGACTGAAACATAATGACATGAAACTTATTTACTGGAGTAAAGGGTCCCTCAGACAAATACACTGAAAAAGTAGCGTGAGATATTGTTTCAAGAGGTGTAAGGTTCCTGATCTTTCGGGTAGGCCCACGAGAGAGAAATTAATTCACATGGCGAGAACTAGGTGAGAAACGGAGTCTTCTAAAACGATCACTGATGTAGTGAAGAGACAACTTCGTCGGACCTTCTCGCTCCACCCTCCCTCCCAACACTCACTTTCCCTTCCGGTCGAATTTCGACAGCGGGACGGACTGGGCCAGGGGATCACTGTGACGTGCGGTGAGTGACCCGTGTAGGCGGGAGGTAACGTCGGGTCACGGTGTGGGACGGAACTACAGGAGCCAGTGAGGGAAGGGGTCCGGTGAGGAAAGTGGCTGACCCCGGACAAGGGAATTTCTAGCTAGGAGATTGGAGATTAGATGATTGTCTAAACAAAACAGTTAGGGATTTTAGGAAGACCTCTTCTCTTGCCGATGGGTGACGTCATAAGTACGGACCTCTTAAGGTACCTGTCTCCTCGGACCTCTCGATGTGTCAGGTACTCCAGTGTTTCTCAGTCTGTACCCGCTGAAAATGACTGAGTGAGTTTGAGAAAGATCGAGATTGGAAGAGGTTTAGATTTCATTTAATCAACCTTGAAAGAACCATCAGATCACCGATTCTGAGGTCAGAGGGTCACTTCCCCCACATCCAAGTTATGGACCAACCCCTTACTCTAAGGTGTACGGAGTCGACTGTCAAAAATGTTGATTTTTTATTTTTTGAAGGACGTACTGAGTTCCTTCCAATTTCTAGGTTACACGACGTTGAGCCTGGGTCGCGTCGGTTTACTTGTTTATTTTCATGTAAAAAAATTCTTTTCATTTAATCAATTCCCACGATAAACGTGTGTGTGTGGTCCCAGAAGAAATAGTTGATACGTAAATAGTAAAGTAAAAAATATGTACGTAAAACAACAAATTGGGTCTCACCGTTAAGACTCTCAAGAGTGAAGTTCGGTTACTCGTCTTAGGGATCAGAGACTCATTGTCTATATAAGTCTGTTCACTTCGGAAAGGTCCCCCGATGGGACTTGGAATGACACATCGACGATGTGGTATGTACCCGGTTCCACCCAAGTCATGAGGAAAGCCCTCGGATTGACGATAACTACTGACGAGGACTCGTCAGTGTTACACGTTCAGTCGGTTGCCTAGTAAACATAGGAGTTTCACTCTTTTTACACAGAAAGAATGAAAGGCTCACATCGTCGTCCCACAAAATATCTCTTCTCAGGGATTCTAAAAAGACTTCGATGTTGTCTTAACGATGGACTATTGACGTTCGTGTAAGAAGAAAGTTGTACTTCAGAACTAAAACGTAGTATTGTCTTACAGAAAAAAAAAGATTACCCTTTTCGACGATCTAAGATAGTAGAATGAAGTAAAATAAACTAATAAGTTATAGTCGATTACGGTTGTGATCAAAGATTCGAACACCACCACTTGTCTCCACAGTGGTGGTGGGGTTTTGAACATTGTGTTACTACGTGTCTATGTTAGTTCCTTGGTTTGTGTATAAACTAACAAAACTTCCTTTATTTGTCCTGGGCACTACCCATCGTTGTCTCTTCCTCGTTAAATCTGTTTCACAAGTAACAAGCACCTTTTCACTTCTGGGTTCCTTACTTTTTTTACAGTCCGTTCGTATTGTCCCTTCCCTCCTACAGGGTTCGTTTCCTTACAAGGTTCGTTTCCTTTATTGTACGTGTTTCCCGACCCGACGGTACCCCCTCCGAATGGAACAACTTCTTTTACTTCCCTCCAAACACGCTGACTCAAGTCACCCACTCCATCCTTTTGTCCTCCAGCCTCTCCATCTGTCTCTAATCTAGTGTATCGTGTTACATTCGGTACCTTTACCCAAACATGAGATAAACTTGCGTCTCTGTTTTACCGAAAACTCTTCTTCATTCTCGTTCCGGTCTCATATACTACCTCTGATAACGTAGAGGGTGTTACCGTCCACCTAAGAAATGGTAACACGGTGGACCCTTCGGGTACTAACGCTCCCTCACCCTCCCTCCGTCAACGATCCAGACCTGTCCTCTACCGGGTTACTGGTCACCCTACCTCACTTCAATCGACTATACTTCGTGAAACCGAGGACTTCCTCTGCTAGGTCATTCTTAAAGACTCCGTAAGTTACACCTCCCATTCTCTTCCCTCCTTAACTCTTACTTTACGTCTGATGACCGTACTTTTTGACTCAAGGACCCCATGGTAAGTACTTTTATTTCTTTCGACCCTCTCATCCTTAAACTTCTCGCACACCCTACTCAGTCCTAAAAGTAAAAGTCTACCTGAACTCAGTAAGATACAAATTTGTCGGATTGATTGATTGACAACGAACAAGGACACCTATATGTACGTGAGAGAGACTCGTGAGAAACGTCTTCTCCACCCCAAACCTTTCCTCATTACGTCCTCCCGGTCGAGAAGTCGGGTCGTCTGAACGACAACTCTACAGGGGCGCACTAAACCACAAAGTGGGTTCTACAAGTTAGACTATAAACACTTTACATGGGAGTCAAGTCAAGTCAACGAGTCAGTACAGGCTGAGAAACGCTGGCGTACCTGACGTCGTACGGTCCGAAGGGATAGATAGTTGATGGTCTCGAATGAGTTTGAGTATAGGTAGTTCAACCACTACGGTAGGTTGGTAGAGTAGGAGACAGTAGGGGAAGAGGAGGGTGGAAGTTAGATAGGGTCCTAGTCCCAGAAAAGTTTACTCAGTCAAGAAGTGTAGTCCACCGGTTTCGTAATCTCAAAGTCGAAGTCGTAGTCAGGAAGGTTACTTATAAGTTCTGACTAAAGGAAATTCTACCTGACCAACCTAGAAGAACGTCAGATGCCCTGAGAGTTCTCAGAAGAGGTTGTGACGTCAAGTTTTCGTAGTAAGAAACCGTGAGTCGAAAGAAATACCAGGTTGAGAGTGTAGGTATGTACTGGTGACCCTTTTGGTATCGAAACTGATCTGCCCGGAAACAACCATTACAGAGACGAAAAATTATACGACAGATCCAACCAGTATCGAAAAGAAGGTTCCTCGTTCGCAGAAAATTAAAGTACCGACGTCAGTGGTAGACGTCACTAAAACCTCGGGGGGTTTTATGAGATCCGGTACTGATATGGGACACCTTCGTCAACCGCCACCTCTACTCATCTCCTAGTGATTTCTCTTATCTATGGGTAAGAGAGTCAGTAGGAGTTTTCAGTCATACTTCTGTCTTGTGTTCCCGAACCACTACAGGCAGAACTCATCAGTGCAGAACGTTAAATTTGTAGGGTGGAAAATAGTCTGGGTCTCTGATTATGAGTCGAGTTGAGAACTTTGTCTATGTTCTGTTACACAAACACACGACTCAGCGAAGTAAGTACAGACTGAGAAACACTGGGGTACCTGACATCGGGTGGTCCGAGAGGTAAGTACCTTAACAGGTCCGTTCTTACGACCTCACCCAACAGTAAAAGACGAGGTCCCCTAGAAGGATTGGGTCTCTAGTTTGGGCACAGAGGACGTAACCGTCTGCTTAAGAAATGTGATCACGATGGACCCTTCGAGGTTACGTTGTCTAAAGATGATTATCAAGACCATATCAAAAATATGGTCCCTGTATATGTATATCTAAATATTAAGTAAACTTTGTTTGAGACAATAAAGTTATACAAAATTTTTATTTTATGTAGAATTTAGTGATGAGTTATACGTTAGTCATTTGAAAGTGAAGAATTCGGTTTTACTATTTTTTTTATTGAGAAACTTACTCGTTTTTCGATTTTGTGTCTCTGAAATTAGGCACAACGTTAGTCGAGATTCTTTTATAAAGGAACATCATAGATATGAAGATTCGTTTGTAAAGTCGTTGGAATTACTTATGCATTCGTAATATATGTTTCTTTTCTTGTCGTTATTTCTTCTATCAACTGAAGAGTAGTCGTTTTTACGTCTGGTCTTTTATCATAGTGTTGTAGAAATGTCACGGTTTCGTTTGTTTGTTTTTGCATGAAATTTTACTATATCCGTCTCTTTTATAGATAGTTTTTATTCACTATTCTGATGTCTTCAGCTTTGACACTACGGCCGTGTTTCTGTGTATGTCGTTATTTTATTTTATCTGTCAGGTCTTTCTTTAGTAGTATTGAAAGTCGGTTCCACGGTCCTGGTAAGTGACCCCCTTACATGTCAGAGAAAAGTTATTTACTACAACCCTTTTGACCTATCAGTGTACGTTCTCTTATTTAAATCTGGGAATGGTATGTGATATGTCTTTTTAATAAGTATTACCTAGTTTTTACATCCACATTCGTGATTTCGAAATAAAGAAAAGAGTCTTCTTTTATACCCTTTAGAAGTACTATAACTAAACCGTTATTAAATAAGGTATACAGTGGTCTTCATGTCAGTTGGTTTATTTTTCTCTATTTACCCTGATGTAGTTTTTAATTTTGAAGATTAAACATGTAGTTTTTTGTTAGTTGTTTCACTTTTTTGTCGTATATCTTACCCTCCTTTATAGACGTTTGGTACATAGACTAGTCTCTCTACATAGATATGTCTGTTTAGTTATATTTATAGGGCTTATATATTTCTTAAAGACGACGACGACGACGACGATTCAGTGAAGTCAGCACAAGCTGAGACACACTGGGGTCTCTACCGTCGGGTGGTCCGAGGGGGTAGGGACCCTAAGAGGTCCGTTCTTGTGACCTCACCCAACGGTACAGGAAGAGGTTACGTACTTTCACTTTTCACTTTCACTTCAGCGAGTCAGCACAGGCTGGGAGTCGTTGGGGCACCTGACGTTGGATGGTCCGAGGAGGTAGGTACCCTAAAAGGTCCGTCCTCATGNTGAGACACACTGGGGTCTCTACCGTCGGGTGGTCCGAGGGGGTAGGGACCCTAAGAGGTCCGTTCTTGTGACCTCACCCAACGGTACAGGAAGAGGTTACGTACTTTCACTTTTCACTTTCACTTCAGCGAGTCAGCACAGGCTGGGAGTCGTTGGGGCACCTGACGTCGGATGGTCCGAGGAGGCAGGTACCCTAAAAGGTCCGTCCTCATGACCTCACTCCACGGGGATGTTGACTTGGTTTTTTTTTTTCCATATGTTAAATTTTACTCGTTTCCCGTACTTATCTGTGAAGTTTTTTCTATGTGTATACCGGTTATTTATGTACTTTTCCACGAGTTGATTAGTAATCTCTTTTTGTTTAGTTTTAGGATTACTCTATAGTGGAATGTGGACAAACTTACTGACTCTGTTTATTTATTTATTTAAGTTTGATCGTTCACAACCGTTCCTACATCTTTTTAACTTTGGGAGTACGTGACAACCACCCTTACACTTTACTACGACGACGATGTGTTTTGTCATACCGTCCAGGAGTTTTACTTTTTATCTTAATAATATCATAGATCGTTAAGGTGAAAACCCATACATCGGTTTTCTTAACTTTCGTCCCAGAGTTACTCTATAAACATGTGGGTACAAGTATCGTCGTTGGGTCACAGGTAACTACCTATTCGTTTTACACCATATATAAGTATGTTACCTTATAATAAACCGGAATTTTTCCTGTCTTTAAGACTACGTACAATGTTGAATCTACTTAGTCTTCCTATAATACGTTTTACTGTACAGTCAGTGAGGGTGTGTTTTTGTATAATGTACTAAGGAGTGTGTATCCCATGGATCTCATTCGTTAAAGTATCTCTGTTTTTCCCATTACCATCAACGGCCCACGACCCACTCCGTAACACACACAAGAAATTACCCATATCTCAAAGTCAAAACGTTTTACTTTCTTCAAGACCTCTAACTAACATGTTGCACTTATATGAATTATGATAATAACTCGACATGTGAATTTTACGAATTCTACCATTTAAAATACAATACACGTGAAATGGTGTTACTTTCTATTTTTCTTTTATTCGTTATGTGTAAAGACCCCCTTTTACGACTCTCTAAAACAAAGATCGAATTCAGGTGATAAATTTGTGATTTCCTTCAAGAAGACAGATTTCCCTTTACGGAAGTCAACCGTTGAACCTAGGTGTGTTTCTTTACTTCTTGTGTCCTTTGTCATTGAAACAAATTGACAAAAAAGAAAAGAATTAAAGAACTTCTCTGTTAACTTGATAAATTTTGTTATATGACACCCGAAATATTTCTCCATTTTACATTCTCTTGTGATCTTATTTCTTTCCGTCACCTAACTTCAATATGATAAAAATTCAAAATATGTACCTTGTCATATTATAATTAAGTCCCATCTAACATTATTCAATTCTTTTTTGTGACGTTAGAAGTCTCGTTGTCGACCTTTTTACTTTGTTTCTCCAAGTCCGTTACACGGTTATCTACTCTTTTTTTACTTTGTGATGTGTTACATATTAATTAACTTTTCGTCCCTTCTTTTATACTTTTTGTTGTGTTCATATCTTTTGTCGTTTTACCTTCAGAATTTATACTCTGTAAAGTATATTTACTATTTTAAAATATCAAAATTTTATTATTATTTTCTTAGTCAAATAGTTCTTCGCCATTGTTAGAATTATATATACGTAGAGTCTCGAAGTTTTATGTACTTCGTTTTTCTCTTTGTCTAATTCGGTATTTATGTCGAACTACAAAGTTGTCAGGAGGGTGTTATCAACAATCTCGTTCCCGTGTTATGATAGTCAAACTGGATTGAGTATAAATGTTTTGTGAGATGTACCATCAGTGTAAGAACGTTCACATATATCTTATAAAAGGTTCCATCTAGTACACAACCCGGTAATTTTTCAGATATTCAAATTTATTAATTTAATATGTTTACAAGAGACTAGTATTACTTTAATAATTTTAAGTTATTGTCTTTGTATAGACCTCTTAGAGGTTTATACGCTTTTTACCCGACACTCTGTATCGATTTCACCACTTTATATTTTATTTCTTTGTTGTCTCTGTAAATTACCTTGTTATTCGACCAAGAAATTTTTCTAGTGATTTTAACTATGAAAGTTTGACCTGACTAGTTCCCCTTTTTTCTCTCTTGTGTGTTTAATGGTTGTACTTCACATCTCTTTTCTGTAATCATGTATATGATGTCTATAGTTTTCCTTTGTTCTATTATACTTGTACAAATCAGGTTATTCAAAGTGTTGAATCTATTGAACCTCTTTAAGGAACTTTATGTATTCAATTAATATCTAGTTTACATATTTTAATTTCTGACTGTCGTTGTTGGCAACTGTTCACATACTTTGTTGCCTTGAAAGTATGCAACGACGACCTTTACGTTCTACTATGTTAGTAAACCCCTTCATAAGACCACCGAAAAATATTTCAATTTGTATGTGAATATTTAAGGTGTTAATCCGTAAATGGGTTCTTTTTATTTTTGAATCACAGATATTGTTGTGAACCTGTACTTGTAACTATCCTCTGAATAAGTACTACTAGTTTTTTCACCTTCGTTGAGTAATCTACTTATAGGTAGTCATCTACTTATTTGTTTTATGTCAAAATTAAGTATATGTCTTTATGATCAGTTGTTATTTTCCGTTATTTCATAATTATGTGTGTTGAAAGTAATTAGAATCTTAGTAGTATGACTTGTTTCTTTCGGTGTCTACCCATATATGATAAACCGAAATAAAATAATTTATTACTGTCCGTTTTGATTGAATATCCCTACCTTTCGACTAGGTACAAACGGACCATATCTTTTACCCCTCGTTAATGACATTCCCCCTTTGTTTTGAAACTTCACTACCTTTATAAGACATAGAACTCATCCACCCTCGATGTGTCCACACATGTACAGGTTTGTGTACCTCGGATTTCACCATGTAAAATAACATCCGTCTAATATGGAGTTATGTGAACTTAAATTTTCTACTTTTCTTACGTGTAACTCTATAACTGTGTGTGGACGACCTTACCGATTTTAATTTAAATTTTTTTGTGACTGTTACGATTGACGGTTGTTCATATCCTTGTTCACTTGAGAGTAGGTAACGACTATTCATACATTTAACCATTTTAGTAGGACCTATTGATGAAACATAACTAGTATATACATTGGAAACTGTGTCTTTAAGGAAAAATTTATGTAGACTGTCTTTACACGTGTATATGCGAGGTTTTCTTACGAGTATCGTAGGTATAGAATTTTGACCTTTGTTAGATTAACAGGTATTTAGTATCTTACCTGATTTTTGATCACCATATAAGTGCTATCTTATGATAGGTCATTACCTTTACTAACTCAACGAATAGGTGTGTTCTTTGTACCCGCTTAGAGTATTTGGAACATAACTCTCTTTCTTCGGTCTGTGTTTTCTGACGTATGACATTTTAAAGTAAATATATTTTAAAAATTTATACATTTTAATTAGGTCCTACAACTTTCAGTTTTCTCACTAAAGGAAACCGTTTTTCTCTTCCCTTATACTCTGCTCGAAGACTCTTTCACCTTTCGACAAAGTACTTAGTCCACTAAGGACCTCACATAAATGAAATACTACTGAGTGACTTAATATGTGACCACTAAACACAGGAAAAGTAACACATACAGTATACGTAAATATGTTTTTCGAAAAATTTTCCCTGAATATTCACTTACTCCTGGTTCCTTCGTCATCTTCTTTATATCTGAAACAGTGATTCAAGTATCATTACTTTCCTACGTTTTTCCTTCTTCGAACCCCACATCATGCTAACACGATTTTCCACAAAAAACCTAAGTTTTTCTCAACGAGTACGGATATAAGACCAAAAAAATTCGGTCACTTCCCCTTCTTAATTACGATATCCTTTATTTACTACTTCGTAACAAAATTTTTGAAATACTTCGTCTTCAAGTACTCTTTGTCACCAATATATATCTTTAGAACATGAACATTTAGAACATTTTCTCACTAAGAAAAGGAAGGTTCAGAATTTTATTTTATTAAATTTAATTTTACTTTTCTACCTCGGTGTGTCCCTTGGGGATTTTCTCACTACCCTTTTAACCCTTCGACAACCTTGTTCCAACTCCTTCAAATGTAGACTGTGTTCCGTGTGATGTACGACTCTCCAACCCTTAGTCCTAGACGTAGGATTCCTTTGTCACTACTTTCACCCATGGAGGTGACCTCCTTTTCACTTCTCATTGACGAATTCCTATTTACTTTGTTTTTCACTCGATATACCTCCCCAGTCGAATTAAACCTTTAATGTGTAAAGAACAACAAATTAACCATGTGAACAAGAGAACCCATGAGTCCGTCCTTTTGAACTGCTTTGACTAAATACTGTAACAGAAGAGAAGGAAGCAAAGTGTCAGTAAAATGTTAGGTCGCGAGAAAGGGAAAGTCAAGTCAAGTCAGCTAGTCAGCACAGGCTGAGAAACACTGGGGTACTTAGCGTCGTGTGGTCCGGAGGAATAGGTAGTGGTTGAGGGCCTCAAGTGGGTTTGAGTTCAGGTAGTTCAGCCACTACGGTGGGTCGGTAGAGTAGGAGACAGTAGGGGAAGAGGAGGACGGGAGTTAGGGAGGGTCGTAGTCTCAGAAAAGGTTACTCAGTTGAGAAACGTACTCCACCGGTTTCATGACCTCAAAGTCGAAGTCGTAGTCAGAAAGGTTACTTGCGGGTCCTGACTAGAGGAAATCCTACCTGACCAACCTAGAGGAACGTCAGGTTCCCTGAGAGTTCTCAGAAGAGGTTGTGGTGTCAAGTTTTCGTAGTTAAGTAACCACGAGTCGGAAGAAGTGTCAGGTTGAGAGTGTAGGTATGTACTGATGACCTTTTTGGTATCGAAACCGATCTACCTGGAAACAACCGTTTCATTACAGAGACGGAAAATTAAACGATAGATCCAACCAGTATTGAAAGGAAGGTTCCTCATTCACAGAAAATTAAAGTACCGACGTCAGTGGTAGACGTCACTAAAATCTCGGGGGGTTTTATTTCAGACTGTGACAAAGGTGACAAGGGGGTCGATAAAGGGTACTTCACTACTCTGGTCTACGGTACTAGAAGCAAAAGACTTGCAACTCGAAATTCCACTGGAAAAGTGAGAGAAGAAAGTGAAAGAAGTGAAGGGGAAAGTCAGAAACCGTTAGGTGCGGGTCGTCCCTTTTGGATTTGGTGACATTGGAAAAGGGTCGTCTCAAAGACGGAGGTCAGAGAGGGAAGTTATGAATAAAAGGATCATGTTTATAAATCTACAGACGTACGGGTCTCTCTACCAAAGATCGTAACCTACAGTCAATTTGATTTTTGAATCGACTTAGGGTTAATGTAAAGTCTGGCACTATCTTAGACCCCGCGTACCGGGTAGTACCTGACCTGTAATCGGGTCGTGTCGGTCGGGTCGTGTGTCAGTTCGGAAGTGGTCCCATTCATATTTGATTACTCATGACTGTAAATAACTCATGCATACTACACCTTCTATACAAGTTTTGAGGATCGTATATGATCAGACAAAGTAAGAGTATTGTTGGAGACCCCCACCACTATCAACAGAGTAAATTATCCGTCTCTTGACTTTGTATCTTCCGGTTCATTTAACGAGGTGAATCTCAATCATTTAAATTTCGGTCAATCAACCTAGGTTTTAACATGTAAATTAGGAACGTGATTTTTGTCCGTAAACAAACCGAAGATTGTGACGACAGAAACCCAGACGACCCGGTTCAGTTTTTAGAACCAAGACTCTGGGTGGAAGTCGTATCGGGATCTCTAACAACCAAAAGGAAGACCAAAGTCCTCGGGGATGAGTCATCACTCTTTACCAGTGATTAAAAATTTACGACCTTTATTTACAATTTTTCAAATTTTTCTTTCTTTTTCCTTTTCCTAACCTCCCACTTAAGGATAGGAACATCATTCATTCACCAGGAGAATTTTTTCTAATAAAAGACATTTAGTTAATGTACGGTTATTTTTAATTAAATTTTTTTCTTTGTTCGATGTATTATTTGAATCAAGTCTTGGACCGGTTTTTTTTTTTCATTAAATTCTTATTTGATAAAAAGTATGTCTTTATTTTTCTAAAGAAAGTAGAGAGGGAAACGGGGTGGTGGTACGTGACAGTATTCTTAAAGTTGCATTTTAATAGAAATCGATAAAATTCTTGTCAAGTGGGATAAGACAACCTAACTAAGAATATTCGTTTTTCTGAGAAAATAAGGTACGAAAAGAATTACTTTAGTAGTAAACTTGTTTCTTTATAAAGTTCTTAACCGAGTGGAAGGGGGGGTTTCAAACGAAGGTGAAAGGTTTGATTTGTCATTGGGGCAAAAAGGAGTTGGATCTTGTAAAAAAAAGGTCCGAAGAAATTCGTTCAAGCTCCAATCCTGTTAGAAACGACTCTGTGAGAATTCTAAGGTAACATCTATATTAGGAATAGTCAAACTGACACTAATGGTTCAGCGGATCAAGAATATGTCTCAGTTTCTATTTCCGAAATAAGATGTCTGATTTTACGACGTCCGAAACGTTCAATTCAAAAGGTCCGTATCGAAACGGTGAATTACATGAAGAAAGATTGGTGAGTTCTGTCTCGCGTCCAAGAGAAGGACTTATCGCCCTTTGGAGATGGAAGGGTGTGAGCGCACACTTTCGAGATGGCATTTTTGTGCAATGTAATAGGAACTTTGTTTAAAGAGAGACTGAAGTCACTGTGATTTTACGTGACGTTTGTTACCAAGACCGTGTCAAGGTCACAAAGACCTGTGACGAAGAATTGTACTTTACTCAAGCGTTTCCGACCTCAAAGTAAAGACTCCTATAGTCTATGAAATTTATGACATGTGAAAACATAAGTGTGTATGTTTCATTTCATCACTTAGCCCCGTTAATAGGAACGTTAAGTTTACTTGAGAAAGGAGGGATGTATGTATAAAACTGAAATTAGTAGACTTACAAAGTTTACTTGTCACGGAAAAGGGGGGTACCTATTACCGAAGTATTGAGATAAAACATGTACATTAAAATTTCGTAAGAGATAAGGCACATCTCTCTACTCTCTTTCCAATCGTTTCTTTAGTAAAGACTTCGTCATGAAAAGGAAAAAGATTACCTCTCGGCGTACGCATGAGGAAGTGCAGATTGAGACGTTGGGGAACCTGACATCGGACGGTCCGAGGAGACAGGTACCCTAAAGGGTCCGTTCTCATGACCTAACCCAACGGTAAAGGAAGAGGTCTCCTAGAAGGGCTAGTTATCACAGAGGACGTAACCGTCCGCATAAGAAATGGTGACTCGGTGGGCCCTTCAGAGTTGATACCAAGTTGTCCGTTATCTATCAACTGGACGCTTCAGTCTTAGGGTGGGTCCGTCCCTGTAGGACAGGGATAGGAAATCAGGGCTCCTCGTCTCTCCTATCGTCTCCGGGACGGTGGTCCCTCCACTGTCTTCGACAGTAGATTCTCCGTCCTTGTGTCAAGTGGACACCGGACTCTTAATAGTAGTCTGCACAACTGTCCGTACCCCCGATCTCTCCCCCCGCTCCAGACACGGTCGTCGACCTTCCTTCAGGACAGGGGGAGAAGAGAAGGTCGTCCACACTCTATGACGTCGGTCGTAGTGACTACCAGACTTGGAAGATTCCGTACCTGCATTGTAAGGATCTGTGAAACACCTCTAGGACCACCCCGGACCCCCGCCCCCATTCTCTAGACTTCCTACCCAAACCTCGAACACGTCGTGGAAGATACGACTTCTTGTGTATAACACACTGAGCGACCACGGGGTTCCCGGACCTACTTAGTGGGTAGGATTACGTGAGTGTAATTAAATTCCTGTTTTTGCGACTCCAAGCCGTCCACTCGGTTCATCAGGAACTGACGACAACAAACAGGAAAAGTGAGTCGACACTTCCCTTACACAACGGAAGAAAGGTCTAACACATCTGTCGCTAGTCCTGAAACAGAGTCCTTTGGAATTCCCTGATGTTAACTCATTTTCCTTGTATGTGAATTTTTATGTATAATTTAAGTAGGAGTCTTATAAATCTTATCCGGTTCTAGAGACTTTTACTACCTAAAAATCATAGTACTCTGTATCCTGTCCCCCTCTCGGTGGGATTTTCTGGAGTGTATTGTCTTCCTCTTTGACATACCAAAAATAACAGAGTACCGATACTAAGGTTCTCTGAGATTTTACAAGAACCATAACTCGTTCTTTAAAACACCTAAAGTTTATTTACGTCTCACTCACTCGTACCCACACAAGACGAGCCTTCAGTCACGGAAACATGTCGTCGTCTATTACCTTTGTTCTACGAAAGACCTTTCCCCCTGGATACTTCGGTCTATTGGTCCTCTGTAGTTCTTCGAACTGAGTACTTGTAACACTCCCTACTCCACTGACTGACCTCAGTAAATTCACTTACCGGGTCTTTTACCAGTCAAACGTTCAGTTGGTAACTACTCTACACCGGTGTTCCTACTTCCGTTCTATTAAAGGATTATGATACTAAAAGTAAAAGACCAGTATTTAGTTATAAACAAATACAGACGAATGGAATTTTCGTTACAGAAATCGGACCGGGAGTTCCATCCGTCGAAGAGTCCACCATGATCACCATTTCTTGGACGGACGGTCACGTCCTCTTCATTCTCTGTGCCGAAGTCGGACCCAACTCTTTTAGGAGACCTTCTCCTTTACCGTTGGGTGAGGTCATAAGAACGGACCTTTTAGGGTACCTGTCTCCTCCGACCGCCCGATGTCAGGCGTCTCAGTGTCTCAGCCTGTGCTGACTTTGCTGAATCGTCAGTTCCATCTTAGGGCAGGGGTCCACCAGACTAAGGTTGATGCATGAAGAGTTGAGTACTCTCACGGAACATGTCGTTCCTCTAGTTTGGTCAATAAGGAATTCCTTTAGTTGGAACTTACAAGTGACCCTCCTGATTACGACTTCGACTTCGAGGTTATGAAACCGGTAGACTACGTTTCTCGGTTGAGGAACCTTTTCTGGGACTACGACCCTTTCCGACTCCCCTCTTCCCCCGTTGTCTCCTACTCTACCAACCTATCGTAGTGACTGAGTTACCTGTACTAAAACTCGTTTGAGGTCCTCTGTCACTTCCTGTCCCTTCGGACCTCACGACGTCAGGTACCCCAGCGTTTCTCAGTCCGTGTTGGATTACTGATTTGGTGATGGTACACCGTGATCCTTTCTTGTCCAGACGACCACGTCCTCTGTATTCTCTGGGTCCGAGGTGGGGATCCAGTCCTTCTAGGGGACCTCCTTCCGGACCGTTGGGTGAGGTCATAAGAACGGACGTCTTAGGGTACGTGTCTCCTCGGTCCGTCCGATGTCAGGTATCCCAGCGTTTCTTAGTCTATACTGTCTCCACTGAATCGTGCGTGGTCCAAGTAAGGGACCTCCTTATTTGATTAAAGAATCCATGTTATAGACGTGTGGTATGAGGTCTTTTTCCGTGGGTTATGTTGACACTCGGGTAGAGGGTTGAGACTTTAGGTGTATCACCGGAGGACGTGAAGGTCGTCCAAAAACAGTCTTTTCGAAAGAATCAACGGGAGAAATTTTATTGTGACGAGGGAACAGGACGAAATTAAAAAAGACCCCGAAGTGTGGTGGACCATACAATATCGAAGTAAGAGACAGGGAGGACGTGGATCTTACGTTCTAGTCACTCTCGTTCCTGAAACACACAAATTAAATGAGAACCTAGGGGTCGTGGATCTTGGCACCAATACGTGTCACCTGTGAGTCACTGGTAGAAAGTAAAGTTAGTTAGTCAGTATTACTCCAAAGAACAGTAAATGGCGGAGGCGTAAGAATAGGTCCGTCGAGAAAGATGGACCTTAAACACCTCACAGGTAAAAGGTGGACTGGGACGTTTTCTTAGGTTTCAGTGTGGTGGAGTCAGGGTGGGTTAAGGACCCGGTTGAGAGCAGGAGGAACGTACAGGGGTTAGAGAGGTAGACGTTGACCCGAGTGACAGTAGATGTGGGGTTATCGTTGTAGGAACACAGAGAAAATATCGTGAGTAACGTAGAATAGACACCTAACCTATAAACACACGCACAGGGGTAACAGGTCGGTCCGGTCCGGTGTAAGAAGGTTTTCGTCTCTGAAACATAGATATGGTCAAGGCCCATGAGTGAATCTGTGTATCATAAAGACATTCATCTTATCATAAATATTTATAATATATAATATCGTATATAATACTTCCGAAGGGAACACCGAGTCTGTCATGTCTGAGGTGGACGTTACGCTCTCTGGGTCCAAGGTAGGAACCCAGTCCTTCTAGGGGACCTCTTCCCTTACCGTTGGGTGAGGTTGCAAGAATGGACCTCTTAAGGTACCTGTCTCCTCTGTCTCCCCAATGTCAGATCCCTCAGTGCTTCTCAGTCTGTGTTGACTCTCTGATTGTAAAAGTGAAAGTGAAGTATACTCCCATACTACCGTATAAGTTAATATATATATGTATTTTTTCATTTGTATGTACTTTCCACTATCTGTCCCATATTCTAATATTCAGTGTCTCCCTTCTCTTTTTATCTCCCCCTTTTCTGGTTCTCGTCGTATGTAAACACTAAGAAGGGGTTTCACATTTGCCAAAAAACACAAGTTGGGATACGAATTCTTTTACTAGACTCCTACACTGACCAATTAAATTCTACGGAAATATAGACCTTTTTTCATATTAAGTTTGTGTACGTCAGGATATAAGTATCGTCCTTGGTTCTGAACCTTCGTTGGATTTACAAGTTGACACATTACCTACTTCTTCTACATTATGTACATATGTTACCTCACGAGTCAAGTCAAGTCCGCGAGTCAGCACAGGTTGAGACACGCTGGGGTACTTAGCGTCGTGTGGTCCGAAGGGACAGGTAGTGGTTGAGGGCTTCAGGTGGGTTTGAGTACAGGTAGCTCAGCCACTACGGGAGGTTGGTAGAGTAGGAGACAGCAGGGGAAGAGGAGGACGGGAGTTAGAAAGGGTCGTAGTCCCAGAAAAGGTTAATCAGTAAAGAAACGTAGTCCACCGGGTTCATAACCTCAAAATCGAAGTTGTAAGATCACTTGTGGGTTCTGACTAGAGGAAATCCTACCTGACAAACCTAGAGGAACGTCAGGTCCCCTGAGAGTTCTCAGAAGAGGTTGTGGTGTAAGATTTCGTAGTTAAGAAGTCGCGAGTCGAAAGAAAGATCAGGTTGAGAGTGTAGGTATGTACTGATGACCTTTTTGGTAACGGAACTGATCTACCTGGTAACAACGTTTCATTACAGAGACGAAAAATTATACGACAGATCCAACCGTATTGAAAGGAAGGTTACCTCATGATGAGTCGGTATTTTTCTTACTTTATATACTATGTGAATGTACACCTTAGATTTTATACCGTGTATCCTTGGATAGACACTTTGTCTTTCTCTGAGTGTCTGTGTTTCTTGTCTGAACACCAATGGTTCCCCCTCCCCTTTACCCTCCTCCTCCCTGACCCTCAATCCCCAATCATCTACGAAGGTTCCACCACGATCACCATTTCTTAGACGGACGGTTACGTCCTCTGTATTCTCTAAACTAGGGACCCAGTCCTTCTAGGGGACCTCCTCCCATACCGTTGGGTGAGGTCATAAGAACGGACCTCTTAGGATACCTGTCTCTTCGGACCGTCCGATGTCAGGTATCCCAACGTTTCTCAATCTGTGTTAACTCTACTGAATCGTGTCGTGTCTACGTTTGATGATGCATATGTTACCCATTTGTTTTCCAGGATGACGTATATCGGGCGTCTTGATACAAGTTATAGAATCCCTCCTGGTATTACCTTTTGTTATATTTTTTCTTACATATATACGCACATTAACTCAGTGAAACGATATATCGTCTTTAATTAGGTTGTGGCATTTAGTTGATATGAAGTTATTTTTAAGGAGAAATTTTTTTTCTATGGAGTCGAAGTTAAACGAGTAAGTTTCAGTTATCGGTAGTACCTTCGACCCTACACCTGTCTATCGGTAGTCAGAGGGTCCGCTCCTTGGACGAAACGGCTACGAGTGTTGACAGTCGTGAAGGGGTGACCGGACACCGTAACAAGACTGTTGGATCAGTGCGGTCTTTCCAGTGACTGGGAGTTGTTCGACTCTGGGACCCAGACGAAGGGTCACAGTGGCCCCTAGTGAGGTCCGACACGTGACTGGGTCGAGTCTCTGGTCCCAGTCGCTCTAGTCGGCCGTCCCCCTCCCGTCCCCTGTCAGTGGGTTGGTCGTGGACCGTGGAAGTGACGTCTCAGGACGGAGTCTCCACTTTTTAGCCTTCGGACTCCGCCCTCGTCGCCACCTTGCGGAGGCTCGTGAATCCATTGTCGTCGAGACCCGTCTACCCGAGTCTCCATCCTGGGCAGCGCCCCTCCGCCGACCTTGGACGCGACTTCCACTTGGCGCCCGCGAGTCCGTCCGGACAGGTCCTCCGGATACCACCAGCGCGACCGACACGACCGTCGGCCAGTCGTGGACAGGACCGGAACAGGTGACGACCGGGTTACGGTCGTTGGAAGACGTAAGTAAAGTTCGAGTAGACTTCGGGAGAAGACAAGTAGAAATGGGGAGGGAGGACGGGTACTCTTCGTCTTTGTCACACACACCGTAGAGCATTTTTAGGTTCCTCTCGGTCTAATATAAGGGTCTACTGTTGAAAGGGTAGACGTTTTACCCATCCCACAACGTACAGACGAGGTGCAGAGCTTATTTTACGAATACTTGTTAGTGGACCATTTGAGAACACCAATACTCTAGCGACAACCGAAAGAAGTAGGAGGTTAATTAAGTAAGTAGTGAAAGGAGGAGAAATGAAAGGACTGGGAAATATTTAGTTAAGATTGTAGTAGTTTAGTATAGACATTTTCACGTTAATTTCGTTAATATTTCCATGGTTAGGTAGTTTACCCTCCCGAAACACGAGTACTTGTCCGGTACCATACCGTGAACTCAGCACAGCTGAGACGTTGGAGTACCTAATATCGGACGGTCCGAGGAGACAGGTACCCTAAGAGGTCCGTTCTTATGACCTCACCCAACGGTACGGGAGGGGGTCCCCCAGAATGGTTGGGTCCCTAGTTTAGACACAGAGAATACAGACGACGTAACCATCCAAGAAATGGTTATCACGGTGGACCTTTCGGACGAATACTTGTATCCCCTTGAAATAAAAACAAGTTTTAGAGTTCTACAATATTATAGAAATCTATATAACGAAATCTTATATTTTTACGTTCAATGAATTTGAACTAACTTTACTTCACCGTGAGTAAAATAAAGTTTGGTAGAACCACCCACGTCCTTTACCTCACACAAGTAAACCACCTGGACTCTGGGTCTCACTGTAAGTGTTGTCCCTTCCGGGTTCACCGGAAACACGACCGCCCTTACCTAGATCTGGTTAAAGTGTGGAGGACGGGACTTTGAAGAGAGAGAGAAGGGTTGTGCGTCGTACTTTTACAACGGTGGTAAACCTACTCCGTTCTCGAGGTCCGATCTTACTCCTTGACACAATTGGGTGGCCGTACTGACTCAAGATCGAGGACAGGTTTACTCTTGTGGAAAGGTCACTTTCACTTTCAGCGAGTCAGCACAGGTTGAGAAAAGCTGGGGTTCCTTAAGAGGTCCGGTCTTATGACCTCACCCATCGGAAAGGGAAGAGGTCCCCTAGAAGCGTTGGGTCCCTAACTTTGGTCCGGAGGGTGTAACGTCCACCTAAGAAATGGTGGACTCGGTGTTCCCTTCGGGTGCGGAAAGGTCTCTTGTTGGGTTTACTATTTGTCGACAAACACGGGGACTGTGTCTTCTCCCCCAACAAAATTTTACAAACACTTCTATTATTCCCTCCATTAATCTATGTCAAAAACGAGAGTTTCTCAAAGAGTTCAAAATTCCCACACATCTATCCACGACGTCTCCCCCGTCACGGTGGGATGAGGTCATGAGAACGGACCTTTGAGGGTACCTACCTCCTCGGACCATCCGACGTCAGGTACCCCAGCGACTCTCAACCTGTGCTGAGTCATTAAAGTGAAAGTGAAAAGTGAAAGTACGGAACCTCTTCCTTTACCGTTGGGTGAGGTAACAAGAACGGACCTCTTAGGGTCCTTGCCGTCTCGGACCACCCGTCGGCAGATACCCCAGCGTGTCTCAACCTGTGCTAACTTCACTGAATCGTCGTCGTCGTCGTCGTCGTCTATCCACGACATTAGTCCGAAACAGACCACACCGGTAGAAATCTACCCCTGGGTCCTCGTCCTGAATGGACTAGTCAGCTCGTCTGATGTCTCCCCGGACCTGTGAGGTCTGACCACTCTACGCCGGAGTCGAGTCTGTCCTTTTTCGTGGTGGTTCAGTCACCCGTACGGTGGAACAGTCACCGACTTGAACTTGTTTGATCTAATCTCCTTCCTTTAAGCTATCGTATAAATAGTACAGGATGAGAGTATTTCTGTCGGTGGTAAAAATAAAATTATGACTGAGACACGGTTCACGAAGAAACGTACATTAGGAAAAATCGTTGAGATGAATGTCAAGGGTAAAATGTCTACCTCTTTGACTTCGGGTCCCAACAATTTAGTAGGTGGTATCCAGAGGGTCCGTCATCCACTGTCTTGGTCTGAAACTTAGAACCGGGAACCCGAGGTCCCTCATGAGAGAGTCAGGCAACGGACGGATGGGACATGTTCTCCCAAATGGACTCCGGTTACCCTCGAAAGGGAGAGGAGTCCTGTACTTGTGCCGGTCTTGAGGTAGGTAGGGTAAGAACGGGAGTGGACGGTCGAGGGACCCCGTGTTGTCTCGAGGTCGAGAAACGGGAACGAAAGAAGACCTCCGAGTTACACAAAAGGTCTCATGGTTTGTGTTCTTCGACCAGTCCCCTCCGACGGAAGAGGTAGAACGGAGGTAGGATTCGACCCCCGGTCAGGAAGTTCGGTGTCCATCCGTTCCTGGGTGTCCTGGGTCTTCTCAGGACAAAGACACCGGTCTCGGTCCAAGGAAGTCGGAAAGATCGTTCCTTTCACCACTCTCCTGGGTTGTCGATAACGAGGAATGTGTACCTGTGGACGCGTGCGACCCCTCGTCTCATAAACAACACAAATTGGGAGAAGGGTCTCTACTATGTCCATCCAATGACTAAAGACGGACGTACCAACTTAACAAGTAGAGTCACAATTGAAAGTAACGGAGAAGGGAGAGGTTACCTTTCCGTCTGAGGGGAGACCCCAAGATCGGACCGGGTATCCAGGACACGTCTCACTGAGAGGGAGGGTCGAAACTCTGTGTCTCAAACGTTTCTTCAGTCCGAGAGTACAAGGGTCTCGTCGAATCACATACCTCTGTCAGTCATACCTTCGACCTATTAATGGTTTGAACAGTCCATTTCTGTTACCCGGGGTCCGAAGGTGTGGTTGACAGAGGTGTACGACTCGTCGAGACCCTTGTGCTCTCGGACTGAAGAAACGTTTGAAAGTTTACCACCACGATCTCTTCTGAGAACTCTCAGGGAACCTGTTGTTCCTTTTCTGTGACTTCAACCCTTTCTAACTCACGTTCTCCTTTTTCCCCTCTGTCTCCTACTTTACCAGTCTACCGTAGTAGCTGAGTTACCTGTACTCAAACTCGTTTGAGACCCTCTATCACTTCCTAACCCTTCGGACCACACGACGTGTGGTGTCCAGTGTTTCTCAGCCTGTGTTAACTCGTTGACTTGTTCATTTGATACTTTAGGTCCTCGTATCCCTGTTTAGGAACTGGTAAAATTACAGAGGTCTAAGATCTTATTCCGGATCGTACACCCTTCCTTCCTCTCTTCTGAACACATTGTGTGTGGTCAACGGAAGTTCCCGAGTGTGGAAGAGTCCCTCCTACGATTTACATACAAAGATTGATCCGAATCCCTCGGAAGTTTGCTACCGTCCCCAGCCCCTTCCTTCTCTACCGTAGACCAACCCACTTAAGTCGTTCTGATCTGACTTAAGTCGGGCTGAACCTCAGCCCGGTACCTCCTCGCTATCCTCCGTCTCCTTAGCCGCACTTGTTCCGTCCGAGGGCCTTTCGTGCCCTTATAAGTCCTTCGTTCCACCAAAGGAAACCGACCTCGTACTCCATGTACCTTGTCTCACCATCCTCGGTCTCCCTCCCACCCCCTACCGGTCCGACCCCTCCGGACCCGTGGCCGTCGTCGAGTCCGACGAAGCCCTTCGTCCTTCCGGTTCCACTTTCCCCGACCGACGGAAGGTACAACAGGGCGGAGATAAAGAGTAGACCAAGGCTCTTAGTTAACAAGTCGTAATTCACCTACCTCCCTGAAAGGATCGGAGGATAGACACAAGCATTGATCTGAGTCACCTCGGATACTGTTACCGAAAGATAAATGTTGGTCTTCAGCCCGAAACACTACCGCAAGAGGTTTCTCCCCCCTCTTGCCTGACACGAGAGGAACGCCTCGCTGGTGTCCCTCCTACATTGTAAAGATAGTTTGCGACTATCCGGCGTAAGAAAATAATTGGTGTATTAGGTAACCAGATTTTCGTGTAGGAGTTACGGGGTTTGGACTCAATAAGTTGACCTGAGAATTCACCTTTTACGACTTCACATTCGGACGTCTCCCAAGATCCTTATACCGTTTACTTATTTATTATAAGAGGGACGAGTACACGAGTAAACGAAGTCAGTACAGAATGAGAAACTCTGGGGTACCTGAGATCGGGAAGCCCGAGGAGACAGGTACCCCTAAGAGGTCCTTTCTTATGACCTAGCCCAACGGTACGGGAGGAGGTTCCCTAGAAGGGTTGGGTCCCTAGCTTGGACACGGAGACTTCAGAGGACGTAACCGTCCACCCAAGAAATGGTGATCGTGGTGGACCCTTCGGGTACACTTTATAATTTTACAATCTTGTTTAAGCCGATTATAGAGGAAATTGGTCGATAACGAGGTCAGAACAGATAGTGGAAGGGGTAGGGGAGAGGACTCAGTCGGTAAGGATAGTGAGACAACTTATGTAAAAGTCTTGAAAAAGTATACAAAAATGTATAAATCTTTTACATAAGAACACAAAACACAGGGGGATGGATCTACGTACTGAAGCACACCGAAACTCTAATCAAAAGACTTTCGGACTTCATCGTTCACTGGTCTTGAGACTCATGCACGACGTCGGATTTATCCTTCGTGAAGTATCAGAGATTTATTTCGCTAACAGGTGAACTGAAACCTAAAAGGAAGGCACAAGTCCTTCTACACTTTCCTGTTTCAACTATGACGTTAAGGGACGAACCTAAGGAATAGAAGAAGACTTTTAGAGACGATCTAAGGGGTGGGGTGTGTTAGGATTCGTGGAGACTGTCCCCATTCGTCTCACTCTTTCGGTTCCTACTTCTCCCGACAGTGGGTAAGACGGGTTTGTCTCCACCTCTTGGGAAGGGGTCATTGACGGTCTCTCTATGACCGAAGGTCCCAGAGACCTGTGAAAATGAATGGTAAATAAAGTCATTCCTTTGAGGTAGAGTCGGGTTCCTACACTCTCGACAGAGACACCAAAAGAATCTAGGGGGTCAAATTATCACTCTAACATGTTCAAGAGAACGAAATTTTTTTTTTTTTTTTTTTTGAGTTTTAGGGGAAGAATGTGGTCCTTTGTGTCCTAAATTTTAGGAACGTCTACCTCCGAAAGCAGCTCTTCCTGTTCGTCCAATCAACCTATTGAGTATCTGACCGTTGTAAAGCCACTTAATGAATATTTAAATTGTCATTTCTTCTAAAGAAATGACTCTTCTATTTCGAGTGACGACCTCGTGAAAACTCAAGAGAACGTGAAGGACACTGGGAATTCTCACAATTATGAGTATTGTATTTCGTACCTTTCAGTCTTACGTAAGAGTGTAGTTGAAACGGTTCCTAGTCGAGAGGGAGACCGACTTAATTGGTGACTAAGAATCAGACGAGAGGATTTCAGTGTTCGATTTTAAATAGGACACTAGTAAAGTAATCTCCCGTTGGATTCCCGTGAAGTGGGAGGACGGAAATAAAGGTGTATTACGTGTCCCAGGTACAACCAATAACAGTTTATATTGTCGTCAAAGAGGACGAGAGTAACGTTTTCGTTTACTGTTTAACGAGACCCCAGTCCAAAATACTTCTTCTATTTTAGGAGATTACCCAAAGTCCACGTAGAACTTCAGTGACATACCTGTAATAGTCTCGAGTCAATAAAACTCGGACTACAAAACGAACATGTATAGAAAAAATCCTAGAGGTAATTTTAAACGGTTGTTTCCAGGTATATCAGTTTCGATACCAAAAAGGTCATCAGTACTTACCTACAGTCTCAACCTGGTATTTCTTTCGACTCGTGGTTTCTTAACTTCGAAAACTCGACACCACAACCTTTTCTGAGAACTCTCAAAGAACCTGACGTTCTTCTAGTTTGGTCAATTAGGATTTCCTTTAGTCAGGACTTAAAAGTAACCTTCCTGTCTACGATTTCGACTTTGAGGTTATGAAACCGGTGGACTACACTTCTTGACTGAGTGACCTTTTCTGAAACTACGACCCTTTCTAACTTCCGTCCTCCTCTTCCCCTGTTGTCTCCTACTCTACCAACCTACCGTAGTGACTGAGTTACCTACACTCATACTCGTTCTAGGTCCACAACCACTACCTGTCCCTTCGGACCTCTCGACGTCAAGTACTTCAGTGTCTCAGTCTGTGTTGACTCACTAACTTGACTTGAGTAACTTTAAACCTCCAGTAATCTACGACTCTGAACGACATGTTTCCCTTTGACTGAAATGGAAGGATTGAAGGAGTTTCTAAGGTAAAGACTACACTGGGATAGTGGGAATTCTCGTTTAAAGAGGTGGTGGAGAGAACACGATATTTCACTACGAAGAGACGAATCGTGGTTCGTACCAAGGAGTAGTTTGGGACCTACTACGGACTACTGTCATAGGGTCACCGGACTGTTTCCGTCGGAGCCGAAACCCATGGTCTGTCAGGAAACTCGGGGACCTCGAAGAGAGACCGTACGCTCACTCAAAACTCTGTTTGACGTCTAAGACCTTAGACTCCAGGTTAGGTTATACTGTTGTAGCCTTTGGTATAAAATTTTCTCTCTCCTCACACGATAAGACTTTATCGTAAAAGGTACACGGTCGAAACACTACTGTCACACAGGTAATGTAAGTCGTCATTGAAAACGAATTAAAAATTTCGAAGTATGATTTTACAAGTTCTAAATATGAGTTTATCAATTATAGGTCCCCCTATATTAGGGTTTCTCACTTCCTTTGTCCGAATCACAAGTGAAATAGTACGGAGGTCCACTGTTGTGTGGGTTCCCTACGGAGTGTTTGTAGAGTCTCTGACTTTACCATCTTGAGATGATTAGGACCGTAGTGCGAGTCTCCTGGCTCTTCCCCGCCACAACGTCACGAGGACCTTTAGTCGGACCCTAAGAGGTTGAGGAAGACCCGTTTTGTAGTGAGAGTAGGGGGTGCGATCAGGGGGTGGGTGGGGTGGAGGACGGGTCCTCTGACTCGTGGGACAAGGGTCGTCGAAGGAGATACACCAACGGACCGTCGGGGGAGACACCGGAGATGTCGGTCTTTCCTGTCCGGGGTCCAGTGTGGAGTAGTTCTCGATCCAGAGTTCGTTCGTGTCAGTTTCCCAGAGGCCTATTGCAGTGATCAGGCAGACCACACCAAAGGAGAAGACTTCTTTTCCGGAAAGTCAGACAAATCGGACGGAAATTTGGTGTTAAAGGGGAGATAGTCTTCCGATACTGTACGGGATGTACAATACAATATATGTAGTGGATTCAGTGTAGTGGTGTCGTAGTCACAGTTCATCTTGACGACAGTCGACACCGGGGTCCTTTTAAGGTTTGGAGAGACCACGAGGTAACGAAATAGTCGTTCTTCCACTACCACTATTATTATTACTACTACTACTACTGCACTATACAAAGAATTCCGAGAAACAACTCGAAGGGACCACCGAATCTACCATTTCTTAGACGGACGTTACGTCCTCTGGACCCAAACTAGGGAGCCAGTCCTTCTAGGGGACCTCTTCCTTTGCCGTTGGGTGAGGTCATAAGAACGGACCCATTAGGGTACCTGTCTCCTCGGACTACCCGGTGTCAGGTACCTCAACACTTCTCAACCTGTTGTGTCTCGTGGACCCGTGTTATCTCTCGATTATATAGAGAGTCACAAGAGGTGTATAACAACGTAATTTGCTTTATTTTATTCGTGAATCGTTATGGATCGTCATGTCTGCCTCTTCCGTTACCGTGGGGTGAGGTCATGAGAACGGACCTTTTAGGGTACCCGTCTCCTCGGACCATCCGATGTCAGGTACCCCAGCACTTCTCAGACTGTACTGACTCGCTGAAGTGAAAGTGAAAAGTAAAAGTACGTAACCTCTTCCTTTACCGTTGGGTGAGGTCACAAGAACGGACCTCTTAGGGTCCCTGCCCCGTCGGACCATCCGACGGCAGAAACCCCAGTGTGTCTCAGTCTATGTTGACTTCACTGAATCGTCGTCGTCGTCGTCGTCATGTCTTTGAGAGTCATGCATCATTGTCGACAATTTGAAAGAAAAGGTTGAGAATACAAGAAAGTATATTATGTAATCCTTATAAAAACGAGAAAATTTTTTTAATAAAATTTTTTCTGTTGTCCTGCTATCTGGTAAATAAGTAGTAGATCATAATTTATCTGGAGTCAATTCGTCTAATTAACATCCACAAAACACTTACCTCTTTCGTCGTTTGATTCTCTTTTAACCTTTTCTGGGACTACGACCCTTTCTAACTCCCGTCCTCCTCTTCCCCTGCTGTCTCCTACTCTACCGACCTACCGTAGTGACTGAGCTACCTGCACTCAGACTCGTTTGAGGACCTCTACCACTTCCTGTCCCTTCGGACCGTACGACGTCAGACACCTCAGTGTTTCTCATCCTATTCTGACTCCTTGACTTGTTGCTCTCTTTTATAGGACAGTCTCTACGTCCTATATAAAATTATATTGAAGATACTACTCCGGACTCATAGTCAAGTCCGAGAAGAGTCGTGCTAGTAGGAGTCATAGTGTGTTACTCTTAATTATAAGTCTTTCCATTGGGACGTGACCCGAAGGGTTTACCGAGTACCATTTCTTAGGAGAACGGTTATGTTCTCAGTGTCTTCTACGGCCAACCTAGGGACCCATCCCTTCTGAGGGACCTCCTCCTTTACCGTTGGGTAAGGTCAAAAAAACGGACCACTTAGGGTGCCTGTCTCCTCGACCCACCCGATGTCACGTACCCCAGTGTTCTTCAGTCTGTACCGACTCGCTGACTCGTACGTGTGTGTGTTGGGACGTGATGTTCCGCACACAGTCACTCTTTTTCTCGGTTAATAAACTTCTACGATAAAATTCTGTAGTTATAGACGTCTATAGGATGTAATACATAACGTTTCTTTTCCTCGAGATCACTGGAGGTTTAAGTTATTCCGTATCGTGAGGTAAAGGGTTCCAAAATAAATTAGGTCTGAAATGACTTGACTCACTGACTTCCTGCAGACACCCAACTTTCTAAAGACCGACGTACACCAACTTGCTCATGTGTGGTTCTGGTACAGTAGTCACTAATAGAGACCGAATCCGGAACCGCATCCCGTCTTTTACGTATTAGTGATCTATTCTAAGGTGAATTTCGAAAAAGTACGATGGTATACTTGGGACGTTTATGAGAGTACTCATACGTCTTTAATGATTAATTACACGTCTTTAATGATTAAGATAACGACCTCTTTACTTCCTACCATTCGTCAACTTTCAGGTGAACTTTAAGTTTTATCCTCGAGGAGAAGAGTTCGATAAATTATGGTCATAAATCCGGATATCTAGGAGGGTAGTGGATGGTGCAACGGAGACTTCTAAACACCTTTGAACGTCGAGACTGACGGGGAATTGGAGTTAAAATGACTAAATCCCCTCTGACCGGTAAACCCCTCCCAGCGTGAGACAGAGGACCAACCTTCGTGTCATCGGGTAAGTGACCCGTCTAGAAGTTCACTGAGTATTCCGTCGACGGATCTAAATACCAGTCAACTAACTAAATTCCCGACAACCGAGAAAACAACTTTAAGTATAATTATTTTTTCTCCCGAGATATTTATGAATGACAACGTACCTCCCTTACGTACTTCGTAGTCCTCGTTCCTAATACTACAGAAATGTTGAGTTCTTCATCCCATCTTGGTACGAAGGAAAGTAGTCCAAAACGTCAGAATTTTCGTTCATCCGAGACTCCCTTAAATGGTATTTTAACCGTCCTCTTTGATTTGAGATCGTTAATATATATTTGAGGATAAAAGGAGAATGGTGGTTCTTCAATGAAAATGACGGTTCTGTATTGCACAAAAGAAGAAGAAGAAGAAGAAAAAAAAAAAATTATAGTCTGTATTTGTGAGTTTCCAACTTAAGACCGTTCAATCAGAGAACAGGTTCAAGAAGTAAATGCGGTTGTACATCGTATATGTAGTCAAAAGTCGATGAATTCTCCTTTGTTTACAACCAATACATCATATTATCGTATTTTGAGTAGGTTTGAATATTTCCTCTCCCGGATAAGGAGGGGAGGGGGTCCGCTGGGTGACAAGGGGTCCGCATAGGACCTTCGGTACCCGGAAGAAGAGTCACCGATGGGGAAGGAAGGATGGAGAAACATGACCGACGTTCGAAAGGGAGACGGCCCTTGTGAGAAAGACGAAACAGGAAAGAGGAAACTGTACAATTGAGGATGAGTAAGACTAGAGTTTCCTGTTGAAATCCCTGTAGTGGGGACTTAAAGATCTCATCCAATACCTTCCGACATATAGGTAGGAGTCTAGGAAATGAAAGGTGTCACCCGTTAACTATGACTAAACCCGTAACTCAGTAACGGTACCTAAGAGGGGTAATATACCGGTACTCTTGATCTCACCGTAGAGAAAACGAGGAAAAACGGGTCTTACCAGGACCGTGTATGTACCCCGAGTCGTTTATGGTCTACTCAATGACTTATGTGAATACGGAAATACATACTTACTTCATTACATCAATGGAAAGTCCATCCGGCCGGTAAGGTAATTCAGGGAGGTTCTCCAGTCGCTCACTTCCCTGAAACTGTAAAAATCTCATGTAGAAAGATGGATGTCAGAAGAGTACGGTTCGGGTTCTTCACTCATATCCCGGAAAGGTTAATTTGTTGTTTTTTAATGTGAGGGTGGAGAATTTTTAATTTAGGAAGAGTCAGGAGTGACCTTTCATGGGACATGGGGGACTCGTAAAGGAGGAAAAGTACCCGACAACACCTACCATAAAGAGTAGAGGAGTGTTACTGTCGAAATGACTTTCTAGGAGACTCTTTGTCGGTACGAGGGGAGGGGGTCCGCGGGGTGACACGGCGTCCGTGTGGGAGGGCCTTCGGCGACAGATCTGGTCCTCAGAATAAACTGACCACGATAGAGAAGTGCACCGTCTTAAGTCAATATTTTTGATGGGGCGTGTAAATCAGTAAGTGTGTATTTAACCGTAAAAATAAAATAAAAGGACTGTGCTCGATAAACCCTTTACCTAATTTTCAGACGTGATCCGACGAGGAAAGGTCAAGACTTCTTCGGAAAGTCAGATACTAAGTGATCAAAGTGTTAAGTTTACATCGTCGGCATCTAAGTGTCGTAGTAGAATAAGTAACTGGTCCCGAAAGGCTAAGGTCTTTCAAGATACCCCTACACCTCTTACGGAACAAGATACTTCTCCCCGTACTCATTGCCTGATTTCAATGAGGAGTAGATCACACTCGATGAATTGAGGGTACATAGATGGTTTATCGGCAGATCATTTTTTATAAAATCATCTCTCCAAGACTAGAATTTCTTGGGTAGTCTCTTACTAAAGTAATCTACTTATTGATGGAAGTTAATATAGTCAAAACAAACAGCTCCAAAAAAAAAAAAAATTACGTACGTACGTTTGGACTGGTAATACTTTAGTTGACAGAGTGGACAGAATAGGATAGTAACAGTTATTAGTGCGCAACTCACGTGTGGGTTCTTTCATTGAACCAGGAACGACGTCAAGTCCCCTTTCGTCCACATCCATTACGTACCGAACATATAAGACTCACCCCTTGAATAGGGACCCCACAAATCCTTTTGGGTCATGTTTTACACCTTGATTTTGAAGAGGGACTTCCTTCCAGTACAGAGGAGTTTCTTGTGTTCTTTCGTGTAGGGTAGGTGTTTGTGTCTTTGAATACACTGTAGTATTTTATATCTATATGATGAATAACCATCTAAACCAATTAACTTTTTAACACCACCGTATTCTTCATCTTCTGTTCCTGTAGTTTGTCCCCGATCTAATTATCCAGAATTTATAACCTGATTCTTTAAACTTGAACTCGACTTTGATCCCTCCATAACTTCCAACCAATTCCCCACCGACTACACGCGTACTTATACATTTGTTTGACGTTTATCATACGTCTGTAGGGTCATTTTACAAACTCGGAAAGAATGATTCTTTAAACATTTCGTTTATTCTGACTGCAACACTCCGAAGTATGGGTAGTAGTAGAAAAGTCTGTTTATAGAAACAGGAGTCTGACAGTCCGAGAAGAAAAAAGTAAAAGGACTAAATCCTATTAAACCACTAGAACCATCCATGGATTGACCCTGTGCAAGGTACTATTAGGCGTTATCTAACTAATAGAGGAACGTACCCTCTATTTTGACTTATATTAAGTCTCTAGTTAAGGGTCAATTCAAACGTAGAAGAGGTTCAATTTACACATTCGTCTCAGTGAAGGAGTTGATATTCGGATTTGAGGAAAAAAGGGGTGAAATGGGGACACGTTCGGACCTGTTGCGACTGTAAATTACTCCGTACAAGAGGAAGTTTCACTCGAGAAGTTTTGGTGAAGAGGGTCGAAACTCACTGTCGAGTCCCTCATTGAAGGTAAGACCTGTTTTTACGTCGTAAACCTTCCCCCGCTCAGAATCTCCGGAGCACTGAACCTTTCTCACCACTAGTCCCCGACTACCCCGTCCCCTTACCAATCACGTCTCTCTCTTTGTGTCCAACGTCGGACAACCCTTTCAGAGGGACGATAAGTCTTCTGAGATCAGAAACTGACGACAGACCCAGTTGTGAGTTTCAGGAAGGGTCAGTGTGTCGAACCGAAACGAAAAGTGGGAAACCCCCGGGGAAGACACAACAATCGATACGTTTGTCACTGGGAAACTTTCGTCCGAACCTTGGACGTGACACGTCCCCCGTACGTTCGGACATTCACCTGAACAGGGGTAGTCCTTTCGTGTACTACTCCTGAGCTTGATTTTGGTCTCCTTCTCCTGACCTTTCTTCTTTATCTACTACTATATACTATATATGATATATATATGTGTGTATTTGAATTTTATTTGAAATAAAATAAAATTAAAAATAAATATAACCTCATATGAACTGAATGTTACAACATAATGAAAGTTTACATTACTACATACCATAAAAATTAATATTCTAATGTTCTCATCTACAAGTAATTAACTTAATCAGGTGTAGTTCCAACAGAAAAAAAAAAAAAAAATTGAACGACTTATCGAAAATTTCTGGGGAAGACAAGAACTTTCCACTTTCCTATGTAAAGGATTTTCTTTATCCTCGAGTTTTGTAGAACGATCCTTACACCCTCAGTCGAGAGTCCTTTGATAAGCCAACGACCTTTCACTAGTACTTTGACTCAAGAAGTATTTGTTTCAGGAAGACATTAATGTCTTTTTGTATGAAACTTCGGTCATAGGATTTGCACGGACCTCAATTAACATAATGTTTCCTGAGGCTAGATGTGACCGTCGACGTAGGTACATACCACTTACTCAACTCCTTTTAATATTTTTACTTCTTTGGTTAAAAATTTTCTTACTAAAAAGTCTATTGTTTAAGTCTGTTTCGTACGACGAAGAAACCGAAGACCAAATTAAACAAAGTAGTGTTTTAAGACTTCTTCTCACGTTGTAGAGTCTTAAGTATCCGTTATACAACTGTGATAAATTAGTCCAAAACGACTTAATTCCACCTTTCTTTTATGATTACCCTTATTCCTAAAACTATTATATTTATTTCAACTGAATAACTCCTTTTCCCCTGAGTCTTTACTTTTCTTCTTTCTTTTTACTTCAGATCTTCTTGTCTAGTCATGTTTCTCATTCTTTATCTGAACGTTCACATTAAAACCACCCTTCCATCTAAAGTAAAGACAAGACTTGTCTCATTAAGTCTATTTGTCCTTTATAGTGGTCAGAAATTACTATGTTGTGTACTAAGATTTATAAGTTCCATACACACACCCCCCCACGAATCAGTGAGTCAATAACATGTTGACAAACGCTGACGTACCTGATATTGGGCGGTCCGAGGAGACAGGTACCCCTAAGAGGTCTGTTCTCATGACCTCACCTAACAGTACGGGAGGAGGTTCCCTAGAAGGGTTTGGTCCAGAGGGTGTAACGTCCACCTAAGAGATGGTCGACTCGATGGGCCCTTCGGGATAAGTTACATGTGAGTGACTGTTCGTATTTCCGTGATTCCTTCCACAAGGGTCTTTATTTTTTAGAAATAGAAAGAGGTCGGTGACGAATTAAGTGGAAACAAGGGGAATAGTAGTGTGAAAGAAGTTTCTGACGTAAAATATTCGGACGACTATTGACGAAGGAGGTCACAAGTTGAGACAAATTTAAAGTCCACAAACATAAAAGTTTATAGTCACAAGGGGTAAGTTTTACTTAAAAGGAAGAGAACTCTTAAAGTACCCCAAATTAAAAATTATATTCATAATAAATTAAATAAGAAAAAGGTATTTCGTAAATAGTAAATTTTCTGGACTGAACAAGTAATGGTTATTAAAGTTCTGTTATGGGAGGTTTTCAGTTTTGAAACTACAATTTTATTCAGTTCAGTATTATGAATATGAGTCTCTTGTCGTATATGATGTACCTTTTTTTTAAATTTTTCTTCGGTGAACTTGTATCTTAAGACTTCTTCCCCGCGTATGAACCGAACCCAATGAAACCCGGGTCTTACAACAGATATTTCGTTCGAGTCGTTCAGGTCCGTACGCGCGCGTTTGTGTGTGTGTGTGTGTGTGTGTGTGTATATTATAAATGTACAGGAAAATTAATCCTTGAAATACTCTTACTGATTTCCTAACTAAGTACTGATTTGGGTATAAGATATTGTTATCCATAAATACAAATATTAAACATGAAGATATATTTGATCAATATATTCTAAATCGTAAGACTGTAAACAGAGGTCAAAGAGGAGTGACTATTAGGAATGGATCACTTCCAGGTCTTTATCAGGAACGGGGAGGTCTAGTAGAAAACTTACAGAACACAACAAAAATTAAAACGTGAACAGAATGTCCTAACTCGATAAAAATTTTCAAGTATAAAACTCTGTAAGTGATAAATTATACTTTTAAGTTACGGTCTAGTAAAATAAGGATAAGACTTTGTAAAATTTGTAGTAAAACGTCCACTATGTTCTTGTTAGAACTTTCAAACCAAAGCAACCCTAAAAAGGAAGATATTAAAAACGAACTTTATCCCATAAAAAAATAAGAAACTCTTAGTCGGACTATGGTAAATTTTACCTTTAATTTTTTTTTTTTTCTTCATGTAACATAACTTATCGGTTTCAGAGGTTTAAACGGTTGTCGAAGATTTCTCAACAACATTTGGAGTTATGACCGGGACCTATTAATAAAGATGCTACTACACAGACTTTCTCTTGACGGTTAAATGTCAGAGTCGCTGGTCAAAAACCGTAATTACTTATTCTTATTAATACCCCAAAGGGGGGAAAAGGCGACTAGTAAAACAAGAGATATTAATCAACGGCCCAATAAGGAAAGATGTCATACACGTGAGTCTAGAACTGACATTTTAAGGAAAAGAATGGCCATCATCCCAATTCATACTTCAACACACCTTCTTTACTTTTGATCTATTAGTGATTTGAGGTAGAGTTCCATCATATCGTGTCCTACACCCAAAGTCACCCGATTTTTAGAGGATGACGGATTAGACACAATCAAGTATATGATTGACTCGGAGTGTACACGAGAAGGAAATTAGGTACGTGAGGCTGATCCTTTATTCCAGATTTGGTGGACGGGCCAACCCACTCTTCTCCCTACCCTGGACCTTTAGGGACCCCGGTCGTGGTGGGGTCCCCCACGGTTAGTGACCAGGAAAAAAGACGGAGACGGATTACAAGATCTCAGGGACCCAAAGGTCACCAGAAGTCACTTTGTAGTAACGTACTATTTTGGAATTGGAATGATATAGGGCACAGAAGGAAATTCGGGACTTTCTCGAATTTAAACTCCACGGGTCAGACTTCCCTGAGGAGGGTCACGAGAAGTCCTTTACGACAACCATAAGTCCTACCTTGATTGAAAACACCACATCCTGACAGGGTCTAACATCTTTCAAATCGGTGGGACCGCAGGTTATGGTCGTCTGAGGGGTAAGGTTCCACTGTGGGTGTGTGAGGAGGGTAAAGGTTGTTAAGAAGGACGCCACTGGAGGATTCGTATTAATAAAACTCTTTATTTCAACTTTCATTAAGAAAGGAGATTGTGTGGACTGTATCTCTTTTGTCGAGTTTCCTATGTAACTTAAAGTTCTTGAAGGTTTGTATGCTTAAACTTTTATTTCGATTAGGATTTCGTCTTTGTATTTAACAGGTCACAACGAAATAAATCTAGATTGTGCTGGCTCTTACTAGAGACGATACGTTTATAAGTCCGGTAGACGTATTTTATTATAACCGAAACCAATTGAAAAGAGACGTTTATAGTTATAAATGTTTTGTACATGTGTGTGTAGAATGAAATGATATAACTAGTTTTAACTCTTACAAATCCGTTACCCGAGGTTTTAGTGACGTCTACCACTGCCGTCGGTACTTTAATTTTCTGCGAATGAGGAACCTTCTTTTCGATACTGGTTGGATCTGTCGTATAATTTTTCGTCTCTATAATGAAACGGTTGTTTCCAGGTAGATCAGTTCCGATACCAAACAGGTCATCAGTACATACCTACACTCTCTACTTGATATTTCTTTCGACTCGGGACTTCTTAACTATGAAAACTTGACACAACAACCTCTTCTGAGAAGTCTCAGGGAACCTGACGTTCCTCTAGGTTGGTCAGGTAGGATTTCCCCTAGTCAGGACGCACAAGTAACATTCCTGACTACGACTTCGACTTTGAGGTTAGGAAACCGGTGGACTACGTTTCCCGACTTAGTAAACTTTCTGAGACTACGACCCTTTCTAACTTCCACCCTCCTCTTCCCCTACTGGTTCCTACTCTACCAATCTGCCGTAGTGGCTGAGTTACCTGTACTTTCACTTTCACTTCCCGTGAGTCAGCACAGGTTGAGAAACGCTGGGGTACCTGGTATGTCAGGTACCTTAAAAGGTCCGTTCTTATGACCTCACCCATTTGAAAGGGAAGAGGTCCCCTGAGAGGGTTCGGGTCCCTAACTTGGGTCCAGAGGGCGGAACGTCCGTCTAAGAAATGGTTGACTTGACATTCCCTTCGGGGTCACCTGTACTCAAACTCACTTGAGGCCCTCAACCACTACCTGTCCCTCCGGGTCCTACAACGTTAGGCATCCCAGTGTTTCTCAGCCTGTGCTGACTCGCTGACTTGACTTGACTTGACTCCGTTAACTTCTTTGTCTATTTTAACACTACCACCGACACTCGATAAATGTCAAGAATAATAGTGTACACAGACAATAGGATCGTGTAAAGACAGTACAAAAAATGTAGTGAACTACGAAGAAACGACAGAAGAACGGTAGCGACTATAGACTCCAGAAGAACGAGAAGTCCCCGGAGAAATCGTCGTCTGTTAGTACAAATTCCTTAGGTTACTCGAGTGATACGATCAGGTTATCACCCACCCTATTAATTTGTGATATAAATAATAAGGACCATTCATTACTTAAATGTGAATGGAGGATCTGTGGTCAAGAATTGGATGATCCGATGATCATTTCCCTTTAAACCCCGAAAAGACCTCCAAGTCACCATTTCTTAGACGGATGTCATGTCCTTTACGTTAAAACTATGGACCCAGTCCTTCTAAGGGGACCCCCTTTTTTTTACCGTTGGGTGAGGTCCTAAGAACGGACCCTTTAGGGTACCTGTCTCCTCGGACCTCCGATGTCAGGAGTCCCAACGTTTTCTCATCTTATACTGAATCGTTGATTCATTAGTGTTCCCCTTTAAATCCGTGAGACAACGTTTGGTCGTTACCTCTATAAGACTGTATAGTCTTAAAGATCCCTTAGAGTTTAAGGAGATGGATGAATATTCGGGTTGACTACCGTGGGGTGAGGTCATGAGAACGGACCTTTTAGGGTACCTGTCTCCTCGGACCATCCGACGTCAGGTACCCCAGTGATTCTCAGTCTGTGCTGACTCGTTGAAGTGAAAGTGAAAAGTGAAAGTACGTAACCTCTTCCTTTACCGTTGGGTGAGGTCACAAGAACGGACCTCTTAGGGTCCCTGCCCCGTCGGACCACCCGACGGTAGATACCCCAGCGTGTCTCAGCCTGTGCTGACTTCGCTGAATCGTCGTCGTCGTCGTTCGATCCATGATTACTAACACTTGTAAAGAATAAAAGAGAAAGTCAGAAACTTCAGTCAAATCGTGAAACTGAAAATTCAATCGACAAACCTCCGAACTCTGTCCTCACCACCTTGACTGAGGCTAGCTGTGAGGACCGACCTCTCTTGAACTCCGTGCACAGTAGGACACTGTGTGAACGACTAGAAGAACCAAACGACAGAAGGGATGTACTCTGAGACGGTATTCAGGGAAGAGAATGGAGTTTACGAAATTGTGAGAGTTTTACAAGATCTAGGAAAAGTTTGGTGTAAACTTTATCCTTGTCGAAATTTTAAGTTTTTCCTATTTACAATGGACACAAACAAGGACTCCACGAGGACATTGGGTCACCTATCCTATAAAGACCAGAACCCACTAGTATTTAGGTCACGTCGGTAGTATTCGTGGTATTTTCAACAGTGAGATTCAGTATTTTACTTTCACTCCGCACTAGGTCGGAAAATTGAGATATTCGAAACGTTTGTAATTGAGGGTGCACACATACTTAGTCACTGGGACTTTACGCTAAGATATCCTCTGAGACCAGCGTGTCGAAAAGTAATCCTTGTCGACTCAATCACCCTGTTTACCTCTTGGTCTTACGTCTCGGGACGGGTACAAACATTCGGCTAGGTGGTACATGTCACGCACCGGAACTCGCTCAGTGACTTTGAAGGACTTACCGACACTGGAACATATATTAAATCCCCAATATCCCAAATACCGGGACCCAAACATACTCCCTACTTACTTTACGGTATTCTCTGTGAGTTACTAGACTTTTTCGTTTTTGTAAAGAAGATCTGAGCTAGAATAACCTCACTCTTTTCCCATACTGAACTCCCTAGATGATCCAGAGCCAACCAACGGGAGAATGGGAAAAGGACGAGTTACAGTGTCCCGACGTCCCCACCGGAACCCTTTCGGGGACGTTTGACTTACAGGGTTCAACTGTCAGTCAACCTAAGTAGGTTACGTTCCATAACCTGACCTCCCACTTCCTTCCCTCTTCGGTCTATAAAGAGGGGAGGGACGGTCACACATTCTGTCACCGATAAAGAGTCCGAGGGTGTTTTTCAAAGGTAGACATCATATAGGGGAGGGACTGGGAGGACGGTCCCCACTCTCACCGAAAACCGAGAACACTTAAAGACCTGATGGAGTACCATAGGACAACTTAAGAACCAAGAAGGTAGTGAATACCTCTGTTAGGGGACGTATTTTCAAAGAGAAATATTTATGAAATTCACCAAAGACAAAGGGAAGAAACTGGAACTGACAATCTTTATTGCAATCCTTCTGGAAAGTGTTTTTTTTAAAAAGGATTATGGTTTATGTAGTAATCTTTCGGTAAGAAACCTAAGGTAACCTAAGAAAAGGAGTTTCCCCCTCTTATCAGATAATGTTGTACCTTACAATGCAACATATTGTCGTAAAAGTGTTGAGAATACAATAGTAAAGTAGGTAGGTAGGTGGGTGACTTGTAAAGTATAGATAACACTTAATCCTTGATTCGAATTCACGACCCGTGTATACTATTTGATCTATGTGCTTTACAGTCTGGTCCACTAAAGTTCCGATGAACGATTACTGGACTTCCCGTCTCACGTGAATGAACCCTTAGTCCGCACTATTACACCCAATCCACGGATTACGATGCGAACCGTGAGTCATAGTTGTTTTCTCTAAAGTGTTAGGACAAAGGTCCTCGGTGGAGGGTGGAGTAATTATTTGACTCCACTTTACTTCTTCAGACCTGTCCTTTATATTATTGGTAATACGTCTATTCCTTGGTTTCAAGTTTTAACAATAGACGTCGATCGTCCACCGTTTCAGACGTCGACTACCAGTGCGGCGAAGTGATTATCGAAACAAGTTTCAGTAGATACGATTCTTTCGTACACTGAAACCCGGTCCCTCTTCCATCGTCTCTTTCGTAAACTTTCTTGGTCCTTTTGGACGAAGAGGAGGGAAGAAGAGGTTCGACAGGGGTTTGGGGTAGACAGTCCGTGATTGTACCAGTAGTCAGTACGAGAAACTTGGATTCCAACAACTGACTTCCGGTCCTGATTGAGTCTCCTAACTATCTCTGGTACTCACTCCAGGTACGACATACCATTCCACAAGGACGAGTGAAGTACCCTTCATTGTCGTATCTCTCTGACCGCTTGTCCACCCCAAAACACACTCGAGGACCACGATCTCTTCCAGCCTAAGTCCTACGGCTCAGAGGTATAGGACACTTTCTTGTGATCGAGGACAGGACGGCTGTAGTGTTCCCATGACGTTCTCGTTGACTTTGTCACGAAACTTCTACCGTTTTTAGACAAACTCGACGTGACGTTTAGAAGGCACCACTTACGTGGGCCTCGTATTGGGTCGGAGTACCGAACTCTATTATGTTCAGTCAACACTTCTGTTTTATTTAACATTTTGTCTTATATTTCACGTGCAACATCCCTCTCTTGACACTGTGACACACCGAGACGACGAGTTTTGGAATAAAGTAAAGTTTAGAAATACTATTAAAGATATGTACGTAGTCTCGTCTATTTTCCCCCTATAGTTGTTATTATCGATTGTAAATAGGTTGTTCACACGGTCCTTGGAGGATTTGGAAAGGACCTTTAACGGAATAACTTTAGTGTTCTTCGTTGAGACACTTCATCCGTGATAGGAGTAATGGGGGTAAAATGTCTACTCCTTTGACTCCGTGTCTCTCCAGTGTACTAAAAGAATTCTGGTGTGTCGAGGATTGACGATTTTGACTTTAAGACACTTGTTCAGTACATTCTTACATAAGAATGTTTAGATTACCTGAGTTGTCCGTTTATGTATGCCCACGGAACCTTTCCTTTACTCACAACCCTTTAGTGACGAACGGAAACTGTCAGTGGAATCCGTGGAAGATGAGTAGTAGTGTGATGTGTGTCTCGGCCCCGGAAATTGTGGAGAGAGCTATAAAGTTTCCAATCAGAACCGGAGGAAAAAAGTGAAAATGAAAGAGCTTCGTTTCCAATCAACCATGTAATTGACTCCACTAATCTAATTACTGTGGACTTTTTGTCGCTCGAAGGAGGGAGTCAGGTATTCTAATGGGGTCTCGAAGACACAATTATGATTTTGCAGATTGATTTTCTTAATAAATCCCATGGGAAAAATGTTTTAGTATACGTTTCATAGTGCAAGTTCTTTCGATTTGGACTCCTAGGGCCCTTTACTTTTCACTACACAGACGCTTTTGTCATCGTCCCTAAAAAAAAAAAAAAAAAAAACATTAAAAAGGGGGGTCCCCGACATTAAACTGACGAGACAAACCGTTGGGAGGTCTCTGTTCAGGTTCACGAATTAGAGAAAGAGAAAGAGAGAGGGCGACGAGGGGTGGCACGAGCGGGCCCGGCTCCCCTCCTCCCTGGGTTCTCGGCGACGAGCGCCGCTGCTCCGGGCGTTGGGACGCGGCCCTCCCCGCCCAGCCCCGCGCCGGCCGTTCGCCCCTCGCGCCGGCTCGCCGCCCCGGCTCGCGCTCCTTCTCCTTCAGGCTCGGACCGCCGCCACGTCCCGCGAGCCGACCGCGGCGTCGGCCGCGTCGCGTCGGCGTGGAAGGGGGCCGGCTGGACGCTCGCGCCGGGCGCGGCCCTCGGCCGGGAGGGGCCCATTCACAGGGAAAGCGACCTGTGGCCCAGGAGAAGGTCCTTACCCTCTCCTGCCCTTGCGACCCTACCCCCCCTGCCCTTGCGGCCCTACGCCCCCTGCCCTTCCCCTGGGGCTCCCCGCGGGGTCTAGGCGTCCACCTCCGCTCGCCTGGCCCCACGGCCCAAGGACAAGGGGCGCGCGAGGGAGGGCCCACCCCCGGTTACCCCGACCCCCTCGCGGGATAGCGGCGCTGGGGCCGGGCGGCGACGGGTGGCGGCGGACCTCCCCCGCTGGGTGCCGGCGGTGGCGGGCCGAGGCCCCCGGGCCGAGGCCCCCGGGCCGGGGCTCAGAGGCACGAGGGCCGGGAGGTGGGCGTCGGCGCCCCCGGCCTCGCAAGCGAGGAGCCTCTTTCCTAAGGAGTTACGCGAGCCCTGACAATGGTTCAGTTGGGACGTTGAGTTTGCCCTGTCAGGCTCTTGCCCTGGGCTCGCAGGAGGCGGGAGCCAGGCGAGGGCGGCGCCTAGGGGCGAGGACCGGGGGGTCTGCCGCCTGGCGCCACCCTCAGCTTCCGGGGCCGAGACACCGCGCAAACCAAACCTCCCAGGGTCGGAAACATCTACCTCGGAGCCACAGGGTCGAGACGTTTATAAAGGACCCCGACCCCAGCCCCCTCCCCTGCACGTCCCCCCCGAACCTCAGCTTCGGCCACCGGCCGGGCAGTGCCGCTAGTTACATTGCCAACCAGGTGCCCCTGAAGCAGCTGCCAGGAGCGGAGCCTCCTGGCGGCCCCAAACGCCACTACGGGCGTCGGGCGAGAGGGTCGGAAACACAGGAGATCACTCTCAGACCGACAATTTGGTCTTCGGATTCCTCCAAGATTAACCCTTTTCAGCAATTCGACACCGTAAAGTAACGCAAACCCTTTGTTACTCCACCTACTGAAAAAATTGCGAGGTCACCTCAGAACGAACATCCCGGCCATAAAGTAATTCAAGACCAGAAATTGGGAGGGAAACATGGTGGGAGTCCACCGGTGCCGATGACGTGTATGAAAACTTTAACATCTCCCACTCAGACCCCCTTCCGACAAACGTCAGTCGTAGTGGGTTCTGTTCCAGTCGGTGTCTCGCTCTCACCAAACCCCCAAAAGGCTCCTGACCCATGTCTTGAAGGAACACAAAGCATAAATTTGGTCCTCTGGTCGTACAACTGAGACCCAGTCTAAGCGGAAGCTTGTCTTAGGGTCCGGATCTATCTAACACATTACGGTATTTTTGTCAATAGTTCACAATTTTAGTCGCAGAAGCCCGACGAGTCAAAGACACCGACCGTATGGAAATTTCTTAAATGTCCGAAACCTAAAGCTAATTTGTGATAATTTTGTAAAGGTCCGGGTAGCACAGACCCTCATTCTTTGAGGTAGGATTAAAACAGAAACGGTTCAGTCTGGCCTCGTTCGCCGAGGTGGAGCCCACCGGAACCGAAGGAGGGAATTCTTTACTAAATCTCTTTGGTCTGTCAAAGACTTTAAAGTTCGAGTGAGGAACGACGGGGAGGGGTCATTCGTCATGAATAAACCAGATGATATAAATTCTAAATCTAGGTTTTCCTTACTAAACCATAATACCAGGAAATGGTAGGAACTCAGACTGAAAGGTCAAGGAGTACAACGAGAATCAGGATAAACTTCGGAACACAGACTCGGCGGTTCGGTGGACTTCTTTGTAAAGGGGTCTCAAGAGAGAGGAGAAACCAGGGTAGGAGTGATCCAGTAGTTGTCGACAGTGGAGCACTGGAAGGAAAAGGGACCACATCGACGAGGGACTTCGAAAGACGACTTCCCGTTTCGTGTCACTCTTTGTCAATGGACCGTCCGTCTAGGTACGGGCTTAGGACGAAGGGAACTACCAAAAAAGGACGAATAGAGGTAGAAGTGTTACCCGTGGTCGAAGAAAGTCACTGAAATTATACCTACTACCATGGTTTATGTTTGTTTATAAAGGGACCCTCTGAGTCAGACACGAAGTTTTTCCAATTTACCAGTGGAAAATTGTTTAGTTCTCCTTCACCGTTACATTCAAAAGTTTTCGTTCTTATTGGTCATGAGAAAACAAGAGGAGGAAACTCCGATACTAAAAAAAATTCACTACATTAATTCTAAATTACTAAACATCAGACTGTGTATTTACACCCTTTACGAACTCGTCGTGATTTAGAAATCTCGGAAATCATTTGACCTTCGTTAAGGACCTAGATGTGAGACTAAGAAGTTCCGACGTCAGGTGAAAAGTGTCTAAAGAGAAGGGAGGGTGGAAAGGAACACCTATCGACCAGAAAGTGTGTCAACGGTAGAAACTTAGGAGGACGTCCGTTTAATAGAGGTACCTTATCATTTTGATTTTACCGAGAACCTTCTAGATCGGGTCGGGGATGTAGAATTTCTAAACCCCTTCGTGACCACTAATTCTTGTTCACGAACCTTTGATTCGACTGGACACATAGTAAACGAGTCATAGTGAAACTGGAACTAGGGAGATGCCTTTAAGATATCTGTATCTAAGAAAATATCAACTCTTTTACATTGTCAGTATCAACTAGTAAGAGAGACCTAACAGAGTGGAAACGAGTAAGGAAGGAGACAGTTAAATCCTTTACCATTCGGAAGAAGGAAAAAATTCACCATGATATCATTCACAACCTGTGTAACATGCGAAGGTTCTACTGACGAAAACTATTTGGTTCAGGGCGCTCACTCACTAAAAGGACCACTAATGTGTTGAGAGTTGACCTTCTGGACACTAAATTGAGTACAAGTACAGAGAATCAAGCCTTGTCATGATGGATCTTTACCACCACCGTACCTCCGTATAAAATTTAATTTACATTACTAAGAAACAAAGTCTTTTTTCTTTTTTCAGGGAACGGAGAAAACTGGATGTTTCTTGTACCTAAGGTTTAGGTTTATAAGTAAAAAATTCATCCTTACCCTTATCTTTATAAAAGATCTGTTTCTGGGATTCGTTCGGTCATGAGCACACACCGTCCGAAGAGTTTATAATCACAAAGTAGTGTTACATGTAGTTAGAACGAAATATTTTACTTCTCGACTGAGGTTTGGTAAACCCGTAAGTCCCGGTACCCGTAGACACGGTTCCTCTTGAATGACTGACGTCCCGGGCCAAAGTTCATTAATACTCTCCTGATGTCCGAGACGAAGTACAACGAACACGACTACTTTTCGTTGTCTACGAAATCGTCTCTACTATCTTTATATCCGACCGGTAGGGTCACTCCCCCGGACCCAAACGACAGTCTCATTGATCCCGGGTCTAGTAGGTCTACGACACCTTGTTGAAGTACCTACGCACTCACTGGGGGTAGGGTCCCTATTCCTCCACGACCAACTAGATCGTATCAAAGGTATAAGCTCAGTATAGTCTCATAGAAAAGTTAGACATACGTGTTCTCATGGGTTTTTATAAAGAGACGACTCTACGTTCCGAACATTTTTAAAGGTTGGGATTTGTAGAGGAAAACCATTTATAACTTAATGACAAACTGCCTTTCGTTTTCATCCGACCTAAGTACCTATGTTTTACAGGGATTAAGAACAGACGACAAGGGGGAGGGTATATTAGGGTCTGCTTCCCGTTGAACTCCTCACAATTACAATCCGATTCAAAATGTTTCAAAGGTCGATGTGGGTGACCTACATGATTTGGCTACAGAAATTAATTCTTTCGACAAACCCACTCGAAATTACTGGTCCCACGACGGCTCGGACATCTTTGGCGAATAGTGGTCGTAATCCTTCTAGTTTGGTAACGTCGTAAACCGGCTTTCGATCGTTTGGGAATTCACACTCTTCCTGTAGAAAAATTTTATAGTTTCAACTTTACCCACACTCACATTATTATTAACTCTTGTATCTGTTTTGTGAGAGACTGTATTTAGTGTCGTCCTAGGAGATACTGGGTGGAGGGTCTTATGACCTTTATTTTCGTTTTTATTTGTTTACCCTGAATTGATTTTAATTTTCGAAACGTGCTGTTTCTTTTGATATTCGTTCTACTTTTCTGTCGGAAGTCTTACCCTATTTTATTGTCGTTTACTTCGTTGACTGTTTGTTGATTAGACTTTTTATATGTTCGTTGTGGACGTCGAGTTAAGGTCTTTTTATTTACTGGGTTAGTTTTTTACCCGGTTTCTTGATTTGTCTGTAAAGAGGTTTCTTCTGTATGTCTACCGATTGTTTGTGTACTTTTCTACGAGTTGTAGTGAGTAATAGTCTCTTTACGTTTAGTTTTGGTGTTACTCCATGGTAAAGTGCGGTCAGTCTTACCGACGCTAGGTTTTCAAATGTTCGTTATTTACGACCTCTCCCACACCTCTTTTCCCTTGGGAGAATGTCACAACCACCCTTACGTTTGATCATGTCGGTGATACCTCTTGTCACACCTGTAAGGAATTTTTTGACCTTTATCTTCACGGAATACTGGGTCGTTAGGGTGACGACCCGTATGTATGGTTCCTTTGGTCTTAACTTTCTTTGTGCACATGGGGTTACAAGTGTCGTGACAAATATTATCGGTCCTGTACCTTCGTTGGATCTACAGGTAGTCGTCTACTTACCTATTCTTTCGACACCATGTATATATGTTACCTCATAATGAGTCGGTAATTTTTCTTATGCAAACTTAGTCAAGATTACTCCACCTACTTTGACCTCGGATAATATGTCTTACTTCATTCGGTCTTTCTTTTTGTGGTTATGTCATATGATTACGTATATATACCTTAAATCTTTCTACCATTGCTATTGAGACATACGTTCTGTCGTTTTCTCTGTGTCTACATATCTTGTCAGAAAACCTGAGACACCCTCTCCCTCTCCCACCCTACTAAACCCTCTTACCGTAACTTTGTACACATTATAGTATATACTTTGTTTAGCGGTCAGGTCCAAGTTACGTACTATGACCTACGAACCCCGACCATGTGACCCTATTGGGTCTCCCTACCATGTCCCTCCCTCCTTCCTCCCCCCAAGTTCTGCCCCTTGTGCACATATGGACACCGTCTAAGTACAACTATATACCGTTTTGGTTATGTTATAACATTTCATTAATCGGAGGTTAATTTTATTTATTTAAATTTTAAATTTTTGTTATTTTTTAGTTTCAACTTTACCTACACTCACATTAGTACTAACTCTAAATCTTAAGAGTATTTTCCTTAGTCATTTAGTTACAGTAGTGTGGTAAGTCGACCGAGATTACAAACTTCACCGTTTATCTAGAATGGCGACAGGTGAGACACAGGTCAGTGTAATTTGTGACTGAATTTACTGAACTCAGACTTATTTCTCCCTACTCCTTCTCCTTCTCCTCTTCAAGATCTAGTACTCCACCACCTGGAAAAGAACATTTCTCGGTCTATCACTCACAAAGTCCGAATCACCAGGTACATATAGGGGTAACATATAAGAAACTAAACATCTTCCCCCTGACCAACAAATGTATTCGGAACAACAAATTTATACATTTTTTTTGGGTCGGCAACGAACTTTCGGCATGTCCCATCCGAAAAAGTGACCCTTGGATTTATTTACAATCATTTGGTTTTTTTCCCCCTTTTTTTTTTTTTTGGTTGGATACCGTCGGTAACAAAAGGTCAAGACAAGGTTCACTTTATAAGACAAACTTGATAGTAAGGGTTTTACTGTTTAGGGCATCCGAGACAGATTCGACAGACCGACATCTGACCGAATATTAGTTTAGAGGATACAATTAAAAAAAAGGGTCAGTGGGAAGAAATAAACGAGAAAAGTGAGCCGAATCTTCAGAGACAATCTGTCACTAGTCAACTGTCCTAAGAGTCGTGGTCTAAAGTTGTAAGTCAGAACTCACTCCATGCCTTGTCCGTCTCTTCAAGTCGACCCGACATTATTTAAGGTGTTTCTTTGTCCAGTAACTACTTCGAGTGACTATCGTACTTTATCTCAAGTGTGGGTGATCCTACCGTTGGTCCCGAGACCACAAGAGAAAAGACGATCATGGAAGGGTACATGTGAGATACCGGGAGAGTAGGTTCTACTGAGTGTCTCGGGATCTACCCGACACGACAGAGAGTGGTTTCCACCCTAGGAAGGTATGTTTCAAATTGATATATAGAGAAAGACTAGAATGACCCCTCTTCGTACCCGAGGACTTAGAGACACGATTGTGTCCTGAAATATACACTGAGTTCATCCCGTCTCTTTACATCACTAGGGTTTACCTGTGTGTAATGGAAAGTTCCAACGCCCCTGGTAAAATAAGGAGAGACATCGAAACCTCTAGAACAGAATACAGACACCTGGTCAGTGACTTAGTCTTGACAAAGGTCCGAAATATACACTATGGCTCATATCGTACCGCGACTACACAGACCTAAACTTCAGTCCGACTCGACTGTAGATCAGGACCAAAGGGATGAAGTAGACGACACGGTAGAAAGTTCAGCTCTTATTCTGGAGAGTTGACGATCCTTATGTCTCAGACCGTACATCATCACCGAATGATTTACCGTTGAAAACAAGTTAGGTATTAGTAAATAACTCTTGGACGACATGGACCTTACTACAAGTCAGGACGAGATCCGTACCGTCCCTTATGTTCTCGGTGCCAAACGTGTCTCTACACTAGTCCTTCACCCCTCTTCAGCCCCACTCCCTACCCAGTGGAATCTAACCACAAAGTCCTTCGGCCAGTCTCTTCCGTTCCAAACTTGCCGTTGGAATCACTATAACTACTCAGGGACAAAGTAGATTAGATTCTATGAAAACTTTTATGAAAAAATTATGTGGTAATTCTTTTTTAAGACAGTTATTTTAACTGTCAGAGGATATTCTATGTAGGGATTCAACACTTTTTACACGTAGAATCGTGGTTATTCTCCGTACTTATAATCACGAGGTATTCATGGGTAACTTACACCTGCACACACGATTCAACGAAATTAGTACAGACTGAGAAACACTGGGATACCTGACATCGGACGGTCCGAGGAGACAGGTACCCCAAGAGGTCCTCTCTTATGACCTCGCCCAACGGTACGGGAGGACGTCCCCCAAAAGGGGTGGGTCCCTAGCTTGGGTGCAGAGGACACAACGTCCACCTAAGAAACGGCGACTCGGTGGTCCCTTCGGGTGTGTAACTTATTCAATCACAAGGAGGTACGAACGTATGTTCCAAGTCGAGACTACCAAATGTAACACTCAAACAGAGAAGACAAAGAATCAAGACTTTCCAACCCAACCTCGATCGTTTCTCATTTTATACCATTAAATAACACTCTCTAAGTACTAGGTAACGTGAAATTTTTATCAAATTTTATAAACGAGACCAGTAGAGTTACTCGTTTCACACAACCACTAAGGACGACTTCACTTTAACCAGACGTGTATTGAACTCCTCCTCGTTTCAACTCGTCGAGGACGTCGGCTATTATAAACCGTCGATAGGCATCTCAACACACTTAGAAATTACGTATCGTTACGGTAGGATTCCCGACGCTTCCGTAATCGACCTCGAACGAAGGAAGACAAAGGGTCTAAATTAACTTGTAATTATGAGGGGAGGAGACATAGGGTTCCCTGGCTAGTAAGGAGATTGGTTCGTCCAGGAGACACTATTACTTTACCCCCCTTCCGAGGGAAATCTCGGTGGCGGGAGGGGAGGAGACCGTTCAGGGACGTGAAAGATTCAGGCCCGTCACAAGAGAAGAGAGGGATGAGGGAGGAAGGACGAGTCTCGTTTTTCATGACGACTTCAGAAACGAAGACTGGTAGGAGATGTGAGACCAGGGAGTAGGTCTAGAAAAAGACTTGGGTCAGGCCTCGGACGGGGTCGAGAGGGGACGACAGGTTCCAGAGTCGAAGACGTGCCTACTGAGTTACCCTCGAAACTGTTATGAGTCGATAAAGATCGACATTACTTCACACGAAAGTACGACAAAACTAAAATTAAAGCTGTACAGTGAGTTCCGGACACACGTACAGCGTACGTCCAGGGGGTGTACACCCCTCGCACGGAAAGGAAGACAGACGGACCTCAGACAGTCGTTGAAGGTGGGAGAGGGACGGACCACTCCTCCCCAGACAGTCGGGACCGGACCCTCCTTCGTTCACATCTGGAATGAGGGAAGGTCGGTGCAGGAGGAGGTAGAAGAGGACCCTGACTTCGGGAGCACGAGATCCTCAAGAAGTCCTGGGTGGTGTAGAGGTCGACGTTGTCCTCAGGAACCTTTGTTCGTCTACGTTTCCTTTCCGGCAAACCAAACATCCGCAAGGTCCCTACGCATAATTGGTGGTAGACCGGAGTCCCACTAAAGTCCGACAGAGGTTGGACACTGATCTTTCGACCAACTCCACCCTCCCCACACACTTCCACACTCCGGTGCTCTTTCGTCCACCCGTGACTAGGCTCCGGTAGTGGCTCAAGGGGAATGAAGGGTCCCGGCACACTAATGTCCGTCAGGAGTTTGTGACTGTAGACACGAAGAGACTACACGACCCTCTCTCCTTTTTTGACATTAGACCCCGTATTTATATGCTAGGACACAAACAAGGAAAATTGGTTCATTTGGACAATAATCCAATTCGTAGACACAACGTGATTTTATAATATCGACGAAGTTTCCTCCTATACCAACGAGTAGACTATGTCGAATGTCAAATTTGTAAGTCGACAGAGTGTGACAATTTTTAAACTTAGTTGATTCTTATACTTAATACTTCGTATTCTTAGTTTTAGGCCTTATATCCTAATGATTCATCCCCCGTCTCCTCCTTTAATCTCCTCTGTATCTGTTATAAAAAATGAAAAATAGAACATGATCTCAGATCGGTTAATTGTTACAACACTATCAAAGTCCACCCGTTGCTTCCCTGAGACGGTACGTATATGTACATAGGAAAGAGGGGGTCTGACTGAATCTGAAATTTTCACTTAAAAAAAAAAATTTCTTTTGAGAAACTTGTAAACCCTAACTGTACATGCGTGATGATATAAACTTTATCTATTGTTTGTTCCTGGATGACGTATCATGTCCCTTGAGACTAGTTATAAAACATTATTGGATTTACCCTTTTCTTAAACTTTTTCTTATCTATGTGCATATACGTATTGACTTAGTGAAACGACATGAGGACTTTGATTCTGTCGTAATATTTAGTTGATACATTAGTATGAGGTTATATTTTATGTTTAATTTTCGTTTTTTTCTCCTCTTAGGAAGGTAGGGGAATACGGGAAGGGTAGTATCTAGTCAAAATTCTCTTACTGAACGATCCTTAATTACTCCCACTCCGACCTTCCCACTACTCTACTCGTCCCTTGTCCTACCCTTTACCCGCGGGTCTACCCGCCTACTCCTAACCGACACAGATCCTTTCACGAAACTCTCTATAAACGTTCGAAAACGTTATATCAATACCTTGTTTTACAACCACCAGAACCGGAAAAAGGTGAAAAGAAGTTATAGATATACTCTATTTACGAAGAAAGGGGAAGAAAGGAAATTGTCAACAATTTTGAGATTCCTTGACCACGAATTAGTGTCAGAAATTACCATAGACTAGAACTGTGATTTTACCGTTCCTTTTGTTACACGTTTAATACAAAACACCGGACACCTGGGGGAAACCGGGTACCCACATGATTCGTGTTCCTACTTAATGGACCTCGTTCAACCTTAGGGATACTGAAGAAGTTTGACAGTAATAAACCGTTGAGACAAAGAAGGAAGGAAGGAAGGAAAGAAGAATAGGACAATCCTTTCGTTTATGACTCTTCAAGATTTTTAACTCAACACTACTCACGATATTATCGGTATGGAGAGTCTTAGGTCTTAGAGGGACTTCTCGTTTTTCTCTGAATAAAGTGACTTACTAGATTGTACAGTTCTATACTCTGATTTAAAGGTGTATCCTTCAATTGTCTACAAACAAAAATGGAAGAATGGTTTACTTCTTCTCTCGTGTAGAGACATGATCGATTTCTGCCTTATCGATCGTCGTTGATAAGATTTTTTTTATGGAAACCGAAACCAATGTTTATACTCGTCTTTTGTATGAAATGTTTACAAGTCTTTGTTTTATGATACGAGATTTCTCTCTTTTAAGAATGAACTACGAAGATATACGTATTGTCTGTATCGTCAGTTTAGATTATGAGAAGACGAAAGAAACGCATACACACACACACACACGCGTGTTCGTGCGCGAGTCAACGAATCAGTACAGTCTAGGAAACGCTGGGGTATCTGACACCGGGTGGTCCGAGGAGATAGGTACCTTAAAAGGTCCGTTCTTATGACCTCACCCAACTGTAAAGGAGGAGGTCTCCAAGAAGGGGTGAGTCCCAAACTTGGGCTCAGAGAACACAGAGGACGTAATCGTCCACCTAAGAAATGATGACATGATGGACCCTTCGGTCAAAGAAACGAATGAATAACATTACGGTCAAGTTTGTGACAAAGACACGGTAAGTAATACCCTTTTTACCACACATCTCCTCTCTATTCAAACAAAAAGATTCCAGACTTATAACTCAACTTTACACCCTTATCAGACTTTAATCCGTCAGACATATACAGTAAACTTACAATAAACTTTTACGGACGATTGGATCCCCATTTTGGTACATTATTTCTATAACACTCCGAACTTACGCATTACATATATATCGTGGGGTATGTATTATTTGGGAACTATTTATCACCGAGAAAATGACACAAATGACCCACAGTGTGAAGTCAAAATAAGGGACGATGATCTGCAGACCTTGTTATTTGGTTGTACTTTTATTGACTCCTCTTTGTAGAGTCACCATCTTCTGTCGGAAACAGGACTCCGTCCCCATTCTCTCTCCCTACTCCTTGTGAAACAAGACAACCAAAAATGATATCATCTCTGTCATGTGCAACGTGAACCTTTAAGTCTAATCTTACTCGTATAGTTGTTTATACCAACGGATTTAAGACCCCTATGTCACTACTTGTCTTGTCTGGTTTAGACCTCACTTCCCTTTTTGTGATACACTGTTCGTGCAATTTCTTTTTTCCCTTTATGCACCGCCTCTCCCCTCCCGATCACCGAACGGTAAACGACCTACTAGTCTTTCCGGATAGACTCGGACAGGAACTTTTCACCTGGAATTCTATGTTCCCTTCTTGTAAGATCCGTTTGCCTCGCCCCCGTCCCCCCTCCCCGCCCCTTATGCATACCTCCGGGATCCTCTCTTCATTTGAGACACTCGAGAACCTTTTCTTTTCGTCCGACACATATACGTCCCCCGCCCCCGTCTTCTTTCACTCTTCACTTCCATTTCTCTCTCTGTCTCGGGTCTAGAGTATCGAGAAATATTGTAATTTACAGAAAGTCAAGTCAAGTCAAGTCAACGAGTCAACACAGGTTGAGAAACGCTGGGGTATTTGACGTCGTACGGTCCGGAGGGACAGGTAGTGGTTGAGGACCTCAAGGGGGTTTGAGTGCAGGTAGCTCAGGCACTACGGTAGGTCGGCAGAGTAGGAGACAGTAGGGGAAGAGGAGGACGGGGGTTAGGGAGGGTCGTGGTCCCAGAAAAGGTTACTCAGTCGAGAAGCATACTCCACCGGTTTCATGACCTCAAAGTCGAAGTCGTAGTCAGGACGGTTACTTGTGGGTCCTGACTAGAGGAAATCCTACCTGACCAACCTAGAAGAACGTCAGGTTCCCTGAGAGTTCTCAGAAGAGGTTGTGGTATCAAATTTTCGTAGTTAAGAAGCCACAAGTCGAAAGTCACCTATGTACATATAGTCGACATTAGTTGATATACGTAAACACGATTCAGCGAAGTCAGTATAAGCTGAGGGACGTTGGGACACTTGACATCGGACGGTCCGAGAAGACAGCTACCCTTAAGAGATCCGTTCTTATGACCTCACCCAACGGTACGGGAGGAGGTCCCCTAGAAGGACTGGGTCGCTAGTTTGACCTCAGAGAATACTGGGGACGTGACCGTCCACCCAAGGAAGATCACAAACAATTGACTGATCTGGGGTTATGTTTTATTTTTCCACCCAAAAAAAAAAAAAAAAAAACTTTCGTACTACGTTTCGGTCACCTCCCGCACCACCTCCCCTCACTGTCTTAGACTAATGACTAGTAAGTCAACCCTCGTCACCATGGCTCTCCTACCATGTCTCCACCCCCACCCTCGACGTCCAACTAAGTCTTGACCTTGGAGCCGATTCTGCCACGTCGACTTCCTCTTCCTTAAATACCCTGAGTCCCTTGTCGTACCGGAGACAATAAATAAAGTTGGATGGACGAATGGTCGGTCAGAGATAGAGGATGAAGGTGACGGGACAGAGGAAGCCGAGGGCATTTATTTCATTGATTTCATCGTGTACCGGTACTCCTTACGAAAGGGACTTCGGTACTGCCTGGTCGAGTGGAGGGGTGTCGGGGGAGGGAAGATCTTGAGCCACAACGACCATTGGTAATCAACAGACGGAAGGGAGTGATCTGGTGACCGAGGAACTTCCCTTCACAGACTTGTTTTGTTTAAAGGGAAAATGATCAACTCTACTCGAAAACTCTTCAGACCTGTTTTTAGAGACAAAAAGTGTTTACTCAACTTCTTTTCTTTAAAACTCATCCACCGATTTATCAACCTCTTCCTGGTCCTTCTTCTCCTTCTCCTCCCTTCCTTTCTTCTCTTTTCCGATTCTCTTTCTGCTCCTCTGGGTAACCCCTCTCGGTCTCTTCGAGAGTACTTGTGAATGTTTTCCAAAGACGTCTTTCTACAAAAACAAGGTTCCTAAAAGACATTCTCCTTAGATCATCGATGACCACATTTTGGACATCCCAGGCCCCATGCACACCACGAAATCCTTATACATCCAGGAACCAGACGGAACGGGACCAAACGTCCCGTGAACCTTTGAGTCACTACGAATAAGACTTTATCCTTGTTGACATCTCTTTAACTCCACGAGTCTTAAGAAAGACTACAAGGTTCAACCCACTCACTGACTATTACGTAAAGATCTGACTGACTGAGTCGGGATGAGGTTGGGATATGGATACGCAAAAATACGTACCCCTCACCCCAGTGGGGTCTGGGAAACCATCCAAAACTCAGAGATCTCCGTATCAAGTCAAGTCAAGTCAGTGAGTCAACACAGACTGGAAAACACTGGGGTACCTGACGTCGTGTGGTCCGAAAGGGACAGGTAGTGGTTGAAGGCCTCGGATGAGTTTGAGCACAGGTAACTCAACCACTACAGTAGGTTGGTAGAGTAGTAGACAGTAGGGGAAGAGGAGAACGGAAGTCAGAAAGTGTCATAGTCCCAGAAAAGTTTACTCAATCAAGAAACGTAGTCCACCGGTTTCACAACCGTAAAGTCGAAACACAAGGTCTACCCCTCGCACCAGTGACTGTGTGGGTTGATAAACTGGACTTCAACCCAGGTCCACAGACAAAGGTGACACTTTACGTGTACTCTTCAAACTACAAGTCACGATCACACCCCCAAAACCTCCTTTTGGAATTGAGATCAAATGGTAGAACTTCGAATCTTTACATTTTTGTTTAAACTCTTCAGATATAAATGATAAGAGTATAAGACTTAAATCGTAAGAATGACCTTTTTTTCTCTACTTATATCGATTTGGTGTAACAAATGACAATAAAAATTTACCATGTCATTAACGAGACAAGAAACATTTAAATCAACTAATTCTGACCAGAAAGTGTAGCGAACCACAGTTTTCCTTTACCTAAGACCATCGGATCAAAATCAATGATGAGAATAATCTTTTATTAGTTTACTTTTTCGAGAGTCTTATAAGACTAAATTTAAAGGATCGAGTCTATCACTCCGGGATAACACAAAGGTTTATTTAAGTCTCTTTTTAGAACGTCGTCGGCAGACTCGGAGGGTGAGAATGAGTGTGAGGAAGACCCTAAATAGATAACCGAAATCGTGTTAACTAAGGTTCAGTGGGTGGGTCTCGACCCGAGTATTAGAGGTAAAGGTCTGGGTGGAGATTGAAGGACCCCAACAAAAAGAAAAGGGAGGAAAAGGTCAAGAATCAATTATCAGGGTGTTAAGAAACCAGTCTTATTCAGTAAAAGGAAGGAAAACACGGAACAGGTTGGACAATCGTCACTGAAGGATTTATCGAGAGGTAGGTACAAATGGAGAAGTACGGGGGAAAGGTAGGATACTCTGCGAAGAGAGAATGGATCGGGTAATCGTACCGACGACTCGGTCGTACCTACCTACATAGATCTTCTGTTTAGACTGGTGACTTATGTAACAGTGTCTCCGTAGAGGATTACCGAATTGGGTTGTCTTTCCAACTTCCATCTCGAAACTCCCCTCTATTTTCAGAGGTCTTCTCCCTGAAGGGACTACCAGATCACCAATTCTGGGGTATACAGGAGACGTCCCTCGTGTCCAAGGGACCATCCCCTTGATTCTGGGACGTACGACACAACACTTCGATTTTCCATTCTTTATTTCCCCTCACCGGAGTCCATCTCTAGGAAACCACAAAGACACCAGTGCAAGGAGGAGAGTATAGAGTCCAGGTTAGGTCTCCGTCTGACCCGAGAAGGAGGTTTTATAGGTCTTAGGATCCTGAACAGTACCAGAAGAGGTATGGGTGGACCAGGTCGGGGAGAGGAGACAGAGGGACCACGTCATCCAAGGATTGACCAGAGGACCGAGTCGGAACAACGGGGGATGAGATCGAAAGGGTGTATGGTCAGGTGTCCTAGACTTAAGTTGTAGAGGTTACTAAGGGACAAGGTAAGTCTAAGTTTTCGGTTAGGTACCTTGTCGGAGGTTCGGGGAGGGGTCACCCCAGGGATGGGTAGGGGTGCACCAGTGGGCCTGGGTCGAGTGACCGGAGAGGTAACCGGGGTCTATGTGGGTTGTCCGGGGTCAGAATCTGACAATACGGGAGACGGACCTTGAAAGGACGGACCCTTAGTTTCGAAATGACTGAGTGAAGAGAAACAGGGGTTGAGTTCACACGGGAATAGTTTCAGAAGGACTACCGTGAGGTCTTCTGTCCTTCGGGCGTGGAACCTCCAACATCGGAAGCATAGGGTGAAGCAAGCATACGGATCGTAAGTACTTGTGAATTGGTTCCTATATAAACAAAGAACAGATAAGTAGTACTCTTCTCTCCGGAACACGACAAGTACGACGTAAAGGTCACAAAATCTTGTCACGGGTCACATCTCTCTTCGAAATAAAAAGTTTGTCTAGTCATAGTGGGACCGTCGACGGTAGAGAACGGAGACTCAGTCCATTTAAGACTAACAGACTATAACATGATACAAGATCTTACTCTAGTCGTGAATTCCACAACTGACACCTGTACCTACGCTCCCATACGCCCTTATCTTCACCGCCTCTTGGACAGAATACTGAGGTGGAGGGGGAAGGGAGGCACGAGGTAGTGACGGGAGTAAGAGGACCCGAAGTCTTCTTCGAAGGAAACCTTCAAGTACACCCGGAGAACGGACGTCACCACAGACGCGGTATCGTGGTAGGTCGGGCCTTTTGGACTGAGAACCGACAAGAGAGCGTAGACGGAATAAGAACGTGTCATGGATGTCGTAGTGAGTCTTTTATAGTTCCGTCATGACCTATAACTGGAAAGGAAATAGGTCTACGATGAATAGGTAGTTCTGTCGGTTACAGCCTACTGTGAATTTGTACGTTTGAGACCAGGACCCGATGGACCTAAGTTTGACCCATCAAAAGTACTGGAACCTGTCTGAAAAGTGGAGGGATTCGAACCCCCGTCGGAGAATGTCTACTTCCTTTGTCATGGTTGAAGACCCCAACACTACTCCTAGTTTCGGTTAGTAAGAAATTATACAAACCTCTTAGATCAAGATTGTATCTCTCTTCAATTCAGTATAAGTAGTAACAAAAGTAATTGTAAAGAAACTTTACCCGTAGAAAGTCTTTTGAGTTTAACGAGAATAGAAAGAGCCTTTAATAGAAATTAATAGTAACATAAGTTGAAGTACACTTGAAGTACACATACTTCCAGAATAGGAATACATGAATAGTTGAGTAGGTTCAAAATAATTTAATACACATATTTTATTTATAACGGACACACATCTTTGTGATATAAGTAGGTGGAAGGAGAATCGTAGAGGGAAGGGACGAAATAAAAGGACTAATCGTGTACATAGACGGACTACCTACGTGGTATTTAATAACAAATAGAAATTTCGAGGTACCTCCCTCCTTACATAGAAGATTAATTCTCTTAAAGGTTTATTTGTGTTTATCTCTCTTATCGTATTACTTGGGGGTACATGAGTAGAAGGTTCAAGTTCTTAATATTTGTAAAACGGTTAGAACAAAGTGGATAAAGGAGTACACAGGGGAGGGGGTGGAACAACAAGCCAACGAATCAACACAGACTGAGAAACGTTAGAGTACCTAGCGTCGTACGGTCCGAGGAGACAGGAAGTGGTAGAGGACCTCAAACGAGTCTGAGTACAGGTAGCTCAGCCACTACGGTAGGTTGGTAGAGTAGAAAACAGCGGAGGAAGAGGAGGACGGAAGTTAGAAAGGGTCGTAGTCCCAGAAAAGATTGCTCAGTCAAGCGTAACCCATCTGTTTCACAACCTCGAAGTCGGGGTCAGGAAGGTTAATTATAAATCCTAACTAAAGGAAATCCTAACTGACCAAACTAGATGAACGATATCTTCCCTTAGATTCCTCAGAAGAGGTTGTGGTGTCAAGTTTTCGTAGTCAAGAAGTCGTGAGTCGAAAGAAATACCGGGTCGAGAGTGTATGTATGTACTGATGTCCCTTTTCGTATCGAAATTGATCTACCTGAAAACAACCGTTCCATTACAGAGACGAGAAATTATACGACAGATCCAACCAGTATTGAAAAGAAGGTTCCTCGTTTGCGGAAAATTAAAGTTCCGACGACAGTGGTAGACGTCACTAAAACCTCGGGTTCTTTTATTTTAGACAGTGTCAAAGGTAACAAAGGGGTAGACAAAGGGTACTTCACTACCCTGACCTACGGTACTAGAAGTAAAAAACTTATGACTCAAAATTCGGTCGAAAAAGTGAGAAGCGAAAGTGGAAGTAGTTCTCTAAGAAATCAAGGAGAAGTGAAAGACGGTATTCCCACCACAGTAGACATATAGACTCCAATAACTATAAAGAGGACCGTTAGAACAAAGGTCGAACACGAAGTAGGTCGGACCGTTAAGCGTACTACATGACTCGTATATTCACTTTATTCGTCCCACTGTTATAAGTCGGAACTACATAAGGAAAGGGTTATACTACGAGAACTGTTGTCCACTGGTTTTATAACCTCGAAGTCGAAGTCGTAGGTCACTTATAAGTCGAAGTCGAAGATCATTTACAAGTCTCAACTCAAGGAAATTCTAACTGACCAAACTAGAGGAACGTCAGGTTCCCTGATAATAATCTTCAACTTCGAGAAATTTAACCGGGAGTTTTCCCGTCCTCCTAACAAGTCTTCATTTTGGTTTTATGACGAAAGGGTGACGTGTCACCTGTTCTTGTTGTCACTCTTTTGGGCTTCGTGGTAGACCTGTCCTTCTCCCCCTCAGACCTGTGTTCCCGTCCCTCCGGACCCCTCCCGACTGTAGGTGAACCATTGGGGAACGGAGGTACGTTGGAAACTCCCAGAAGACTACCACTGTGTCTGAGTTACCTGTGCTCAAACTCGTTTGAGTCCCTCTACTATTTCCTGTTCCCTCGGACCATACGATGTCAAGTACCCCAGCGTCTCTTAACCTACGCTGAATCGTTGACTTGTTGAAGATTGTTCCGGTTTTTTTGGGTTTGCGGGAGTTCAAGATGGAAGAGAAGACTCATTTGTGATCCGTTTTTGTCAAGGTATTTTTAGTCCAAAACACGGGAGAACCGTGACATCTACCAACACAGTGCAAAGGTCTTAATCTAGAGACAAAGATGGTTGGAGACTTTCTTACTACCCCATTGTGAAATCTACGGACAGGGTAATTCTAATGACAGTCCGTGTACCCCCTGGGAGTATGTAAGACTTCATTGTTGGCCAGAATAGTCATTGTGTAACCATTTAGTGAAGAGTATCTTCCAAATCAACGTTCTAACCAGAAGGAGAGGTAGTAACCAGACTGTATACCTTCGTGGCAGAGTTGAAATACTAAACTTCATTAACGGACAAAGGTTCCGGCGTGGAACGAGACTCCGTCTAATCGGACCTTAAACTCCACTTATTTCGAAACCTATTGGATATTGGAGTTCGTTTCAAGTCACGGAGAGGTGTCGTGCCTCCCAAGGTTTCACAATCGAGATTTAGACTATCGAAACATGGACTTGTATGTGGGAACTCGGGAAAAGAGACACTGTACAGACCCAGGGGTGGACAGGTCGGTCGGGGGTTCAGGGACGTCTCAAGACAAACAAGGCCGAACCGGAGGAAGCGGGGAGGTTTTCGGCAGTAGACGAAATTCGCAGGGGAGGAAGAAGAAAGGTCTAGAGGAGTGACCTTCAGACCAGTATACGTGCAGAAACGTACATACGAGTCAACGAAGCCAGCACAGGTTAAGAAACACTGGAATACCTACCATCGGGAGGTCCGAGGAGACAGGTACCTTAAGAGGTCCGTTCTTGTGACCTCACCCAACGGTAGAGGATAAGGTCCCCCTAGAAGGGCTGGGTCCCTAGATTGGGGGTAGAGAATACAGAGGACGTAACCGTCCACCCAAGAAATGGTGATCGTGGTGGACCCTTCGGGAGATAAACGTATGAGTTTAAGAGTGTTATCCTTTTTATTATATTTATCTTTAAATATCTCCGATCTTAAAAAAACACTCTCCTTTGTCTAACTTCTCCCCAACGTCCCTCGTCAGACGATATACTGATCTCCCCTTAAGATTTATTCCTGGTTCCTCTGACCTTCCCCGTCCCATAGACCCTAGTTCATACCTCTCTTACTCTTCCGTTCCCATTACCAAAACTCCGAAATGGAGACCAAGGGTAAACGGAGGACAGAATATCAAGGGACAACATAGTTCCTCAGGACTGATCAAGTCCGTTACAAGACCTCCGAAACGTACATAAATAAGTAAAACACGAGTGTTCGTGAAACTTATGTACGTCAGTAAGGGTAAAGTATTTACTCCTTTACCGACGTGCAAGTGAGTACAGACTGAGAAACGCTGGGACACCTGACATCGGGTGGTCCGAGGAGACAGGCACCCTGAAGGGTCCGTTCTTATGACCTCACCCATCGGGAAAGGAGGAGGTCCCTTAGAAGGACTGGGTCCCTAGTTTGGACGTAGAGGACTCAGAAGCCGTAACCGTCCATCTTAGAATGGTGACTCAGTCGACCCTTCGGGTATTTCTTCGACTCCACATTTTTGTCCATTCCACAGGTTTCTGTAAGTCGTCTAGTTACCGTCGTAACCTAGTCACGGGTTGTCTGACCGAAGTCTAGAGTACGAGTATCATATGAACCATATACTCAATCCTGACCTAAGGTGACGTTCACTCCCCCTCTCCCCGTGTACCCTGAGTGTCCAGACTCCTCCAGGTTCCGATCATCTATAGAGAGACGAACACCCATGGGTTCGAGGAAGATAGAGTAACGGGACTCTTTACAGTAGAAATAATACCGAAGACATAGGGGTCCACAACATAGACACCTAGGTGGGTTGGTTCCTAGCTCCAACCGACCAATTTAGACTCCTACGTTTTGGATACCTAAGTTTTGTATACCTATCCCTCCTTACTGTTATAATTTACATGACGTGACAAAATATGTTCCCTGAACTCGTAGACCCTTAAACCCGTAGATGTCCCTGGAGGACTTTGGTCGGGAGACTTCAATGACTCCCTGTTCACATAGATCAATTCTGACTCCTAACGTAATAACTTCTTCTGAGAAAAGAGGATCACCGATCAACCCCACGTTGAAAGAACTATCCTCTTTTCCTTTTACCGTCTCCTTTCCTTTCAGTTGTCGGTCCCAGAGACTTGAGATGAAGAACTCATGGAACGTTTAGAACCGGGTACTGTCGGTGGTTTCGTAAGCTCGCTGATAACCCCGTAAAGAGATTTCCCATTTTTTCTGTTACAAATTGTAGACCGACCTACGAGGTGAAGTAATGTCTATTTAATCTACGACCACAAACTAATTGTTGACCCGTAAAGGTAGTTTGTCAAGTAGGACCGTTCCCGACAAATGATTGAATTTCAGTCTTCGCCAGAGAACACTTCTCCTTTGACGATTTCTACAATTAGCAGTACCCTACAGTCAGTAAGCACCACTACAGTCCTTCGTCGACTTTTGACTAGACCAGCTGAACGGAGGAAGTCGAATCACAGAACATTCTTGAACGTAAAGACAGTTTCTCCACAGGATCAGTCTGTCAACGAACTTCCTGAGGTATAAACGTGACTTAATTTTAGGTTCTCTACTAACTTCAACGTTATAAGAGTTCGATGATACTATCCTTTTTTTTACCATTTACGTTTCAAGATCTTCATTCTGGATTTAACTCCCTCCTTACTAACTTTGTAGTCACTCTCCTAATCTTCCTTTTAGTTCTGTAACCTATTGTAAAAAAAAAAAATGGTTCTAATTTTTAAACTTCTTCACATTAACCCAATTTAATATATAAAAAGTCTTTAAATCTAACTCACTCAAAAGGAGATAACGTACAAGGGTCTCTTAATGTCCTTTAGGAAAGATTGTCCCATAGGACTCAGCCTCCCAAACAATTCAAATTTTTTTTGTACGTAAACCACCATACGATGACCACTTCTAATATCTTAGGGAATACGAAGTGACTCAAACTTCTTGATGTTAGTGAAATTAGTGTGAACAAAAGTGCCACCGGGTCCCTTCTTAATTCTCTGAAGGAAAAGTTTTTCAAAAACGATTCTGTCGCGAAAATAAGAGGTCAACTCAGTTGCCTTAACAGAAGATAACCTTAAGGTTTTAGTCTGAACTACAGCATCACTCCAAATTTTCATTTAACAACTCTTCATTAATTGGTCAATTAATGATCACACCGTTTTATTCGAACACGAAGTCTTCACAAAATTGATGAGTCTACCGACCCTTTAAAGTCTTCTTCGGACAACCAATTATCCTTCGGAACCATTATGTCTTGAGATTCAGAGGGACCGTTGTAAAGGGTTTCTTGAGTCAAACCCTCATTGACCTCGACGGGTTCTTTTAATTCTTGCCACTACGACTACCACTCACCTCTTATTTCGACGGTTGACCACTCTCTCGGGAACACTCCGGTTCGTCGTCTGTCGAGTGGTCCCAAATATTTACGTTTCCTAAAGGAAGGTAAGAGACTCCTGCAAACTGTCTGTTTACTAACGTCAAATAACTACCCGTATAGTCGTTCGTAACAAAACTCTTCCCGGACCCCACACCCTTGTCCAAACTTTCCCACTATCTTTCACTTATACCACACTCGACCACTTACAAATTGCTGGAAACTCCAACCCACCGAGACACACCCACACACACACAAGTGTGTCCTCTGTATGTATGTGTGTATGTACGTATATTAAATCTATTTAACATGACAGTATTCCCTACATATCGTGTGTTAAACGTTTATTGTTATTTTTGACTAAGAGTATCCTACAAAAATAACTACAAACGACTCGGAGAATATAAGTATTGGTTGGATAATTATTCACTTAAATCGGAGTTGTACTTATAACAATCTATAAAGGAAACTGTAATTATACTGTTTTCACTTTGGTACTTCTACATACAGTCTCGAAGAACGACAAACAGTTACTGTATTATGAGGAGACGACTTGACTTACGACCTACTTATAAAGGAGTGAAAACCACGAAAAAAAAAAAAAAATTTGCCATATTGTCGAGGTCTACATTGAGGGAAAATACAAGATTAGATCTCATAAACGTAAAAGAGGTAGTGAAAGAATCTGTATTTCTCTTGTTTATTTTCGGGTCTAAACATCACAAACGGTCGAAGGTACCACATTTATAAGGACGACACGGACGAAAGTCTCAACCTCTCTTTACAAATTATGGTACTGTAAAAATCAGTAATTATACGATAAAGCTAGCATATCCCTTTGTCTACAGTTGTCGGGGTTCTCGTGTCTACTGTCATTCCATTCTTCACTTCTCAAACGCGTTACAGATAAAAACAAAGATTCCGTAAAACAAATTAAAACTAATGTAATAAATGTAAAATGACTACTGAAATTGTTGACCGAGTGCTTTAAGGACTTTAAATTATCGACCGAGAACACTCTACGATTCCTTGTCTCGTAACTCATCCTCTCGCAGTCTGGAGCGCTACGCGTCTTCGTAACCCTCACTGGACTCTCGCGTGTAGACTCTCCAAAAATGGACTACTTTGTATAAAACTTTTCGTCACCGCTAAAGGGAGGTATATACCCGGTTTACGTAAATCCATGACTCATGTCCCCCAGAGGTTCAATGATTCCTATTAAAGTCAGGTTTTCCACCCCATCGGGGACGGGTCGGTGACGACCTCTAGAGAGAGACCAATGGGGACCGAAAAATACATGAACCCCACTGCCCTCATCGTCGTCTTTTACTCCTTTCTCCCCTGAAGAGACCACCAAGTCACCAATTCTGAGACACGAAAGTGGCGACTCCCACACCCAAGCTAGGGACCAGTCCCTTGATTCTAGGGTGTTCCGGACCCCGTACCGGTGCCTTTCTTTTTGTTCCCTTCTTTGACACCTCTCACTTTTATCAAATCTGAACAAAACCCCTGTCTCGGACCTGCAAAACTGAGTTTACTACTAAAGAGAGTTTTAAGATAGATACCTCTCTAGGTACAACCAATTTCTGTACTACCCTCCACCAAGTTTCCAGTAGAGATGAGACACGAGTCCCAGGGAGACGCATCGGAATCGTGAAGACAAGTCACCAGATAGGGTGGACAGGAGATTGGGACAATAACAAGTTATCGATTCAGTCTGAGAAACGTTGGGGTACCTGACGTCGTACGGTCCGAAGGGAGAGGAAGTGATAGAGGTTGTCAAACGAGTATGAGTGTAGGTAACTCGACCACTACGGTTGGTTGGTAGAGTAGGGGACAACGGGGGAAGAGGGGGATGGGAGTTAGAAAGGGTCGTAGTCCCAGAAAGGGTTATTCAGTCTAGAAGCGTAGTCCTTCCTACACTTTCTAACCTCAAGGAAGTCTCGGTTTCCTAACCTCGAAGTCGAAGTCGAAGTCGTAGTCAGGAAGGTGACTTATAAGTCCCAACCAAAGGAAATCCTACCTGACCAAACTAGAGGAACGTTAGGTTCCCTGAGAGTTCTCAGAAGCGGTAGTTCACACCAGTACAAGAAAGGGTCAGAGGGGAGAAGACGGGAGTGGTTCTCAAAAGGTCGAAAGAGGTGGAAATATGAACGAGTCTCGGTAGTGTGTCGAATCGTTCGTCTTCTGGAGTCTTGGGTACGAGGGACTCTCTGAGTACCTCCTAACATTGCCATCTGGATAAGAAGGTTGTGTAAAAGTAAACTTAATTGAGTCACAATTAATTATAAGTAATGATAATTTGATCAAGTCGAAATAAGGGTTATAGGTGGCTCTGGGAGAGATGATTCCCTCACCTACTACTTCATCTTTCCTTCAGTTAAACCTTGTCCCTCGGAAACTCCTGGCTTCCCACCGAACAAACCTCGTCACAACACAATCAGAGAGTCAGTACAGGTTGAGGAACCTTGGGACACCTGACACCGGGTGGTCCGAGGAGACAGGTACCTCCTGTGACCCTTCTCGTGACCTCACCCAACGGTAAAGGAAGAGGCACATACCTCGTCCGTCTCTCCATTTTATGAACGAAGATCTACGAAACGACGTAGTCTGTACTTCCTTCTTTACAAGAAAAAAAAAAAGAGGGAGGGTGAAGTGTGACGGGTGTCGAGGTCTCTGGGTTCCGAGTCTTTTTGTGGGTAAACGACGAACCTGACGAACATCACAAACCGCATTTAACTAAAGAAAAAGCTTTCTACACAAAACTCAATTCCCCCATAAAGACAACACAATTGTGTACATCCGACAGCATAACTCTAATTGTGACTGTAAATCCGACGACTCAGAAGACATATTTAAGGTACAAATAAACCAGTGTCAGTGTGTTGGTAGAAATATAAAAATCACATAAATAAAAACGGAAACACAAATAAGAACGACAAATAAAATAACACATATAAAACTAGTAAAATAACGGAAAAATTTTCCCTACAAGCGTACGTACTTCTCTTTCTTTTTCTATTTAAGGTCAACCAAGTAATCTTTCTCAAGATTTGGGCCTGAGGAATTTCGACATCGGACCGGTACCTCTCCTTCGGGGTTTACGATCCGTCGGACAAGCACAAGGACGGCGTCCTTCTGTGGAACTGAGTCACCGGACGGGTTGAGACGGACAAGGGCCGGTGTGGATCCGGTCTAGACCGTCCAGGGGTAGGGAGTTCTCTAACGACGTCGGAGGACCGGACAGGAAACAGGGGGGTCTGGGGACGTCATAAATACGTTCGCCCCGTCCCGAGACATATTTGTGACAGTGAGGGAGAGACTGGTAGCCCGTGAGGTGTGGGAGAATTAGGTTCACTCCCACTTTTCCCGGTTAACACACAAGACAAAACGAATAGAAAATTTAACGGTCTAGAAAAACTGACTGATTCGAAAAAAAAAAAAATTCAACAGATCTGAAGACGACATTACTCCTCATACACACACACACACACACACACACACACACACACACACAAGTAAGTCATTTACAGACACGGACGGACAAGACACGGTCCGTAGGAAATGAACGGTACAGCCGTGAATCCTATGTTCCCACTTGTTTTGTCTCCTGGACGGGAGGAAGTCAGACGTAAGAGACGTCCGTTATCTATAGTTGTTCATTTCACTTTACAATAGTTCTTACTGGTCACGTTACTTCTTCTCAGTCCGGTCCCAATGCCCCATCTCTTCCTTGAACCTAACCTTCCCACCCGTGAAAGAGAATGACAACGGGTCCGGGTAGAGTAGACACCTACAATTTTCAATCTCGGTCTTCCTCTTTTATTTTGAGACGATAAATAAGATAAGAGACATTCCTTCTTTTTTAGGTCGAAGAGAAAGAACCTTACTTAGAGGTTACAGGGACTGAAGTCAAAGACCCGAAATCAAACGGTTACAATTCTACGTAAATTATTATCATTGACCGAGGATCTCAACAAAGTTTCCCACTACCCCAATCACGAACATTACCCGAATCTTGTTACGGACCGTTTATACTCAGGAGTTTACCGTCGAGATCATACATGTCATTCCTATATTCATAGATCGAATATAGATCATTCATAGATCGTCAATACGGTCCTCTGACACAAGGTCTTACAGTCCTGTCTCTCGACGAGGAGAAGACTGGCGGGGGGAGGGGCGGGGGCGGGGGCGGGGTCCGGTGTCATTCGTTTCCTGGAGTCGAAGGGAGAAACAGTTTACTTTAGGAGAATCATGCGATCGGAGTGTCCCAAAACAACACGTTTAGTCAAATTTGTTGTACTCTAGGGTCAAACTTTTGACCCTTTACGACAACCTTTATGGTGATGTGTCCCACCATAACTCGTGATTATCCCGGGCATTATTGGATGAATTTCAGAGATTTATACTCACGATAGTTTTATGTACAACATTAGTAAGTACGACATGTAGAACAGGAGGAAGGGAATACTACCCAAGGGGGACCGACTGTAGAGTGGGGACCATGTTGGAGGGTAAGTGATGCACCAACACCCCCACTACGGAATAGTGGAACGCGAACTTAGGTCAACACGGTAATCACGCCAACTAGAACTGAAACTTACGTTGAGTACAAACTCGGAAAGAAAGGGAATGACCACGGAGTGTACTAAGAAAGGGGACTCTTGAGACAGGTAGAGACCTAGACGAACCAACACGGTCGGACGTGAAGTGCAATATGGTCCACCTTCCTTCGGTTTTCGGTCTACTCTTACAGTATGACACTGCGACAGTCTGCACATACATATACAACACACGTGGACGAGTCGGCGAGTCGACACAGACTGAGACTCTGGAGGGACCTGATATCGGGTGGTCCGAGGAGACAGGTACCTTAAAAGGTCCGTTCTTTGAAAACAGTTTACTTACTTAGAGAAATTTTCGTTTTGACAATATACTTGTAAATAATAGACATATATTTCGTGATAAGGTATACGACTTACTACTGACCGAAATCGGGGTTCTGTCTCTTATTACCAAACAATAAGACACAAGTCCCCGAAGGGTCCGCCGAAATCATCCTTTCTTGTGTGGCCGATTCCGTCTCCTGCATTCTCTCCGTCCAAGCGAGGGACCCGACCCTTCTGGGGGACCTTTTCCTGCACCGTTAGGTGAGGTCATAAGAACGGACCTCTTAGGGTACCTGTCTCCTCGGGTCGTCGGATGTCAGGTACCCCAGGGTTTCTCAGCTTGTGCTGACTGCACTGAATCGTGTCGTGTCGTAAGATACATGTCTCTGTTTGTCTTTCGTAAGGGTCACTGTCTGAAGAAACCTTTACCGTTTTGAACTTCATTGACTTCGGTCAAGACGACACCCCCGTCGTACCACCCCGTCGGTAGGACACAGGACAGCGGAGTCGAGTGGGGTGGGGGTACCCCGTCAGAAACCATGGTCTTGCAGAATTAAAGAGTCTTTCGTAACTCGACAAAGTTCTTAAGAAGGGGCTGGGACTGGGAGGTAGGGTCCGAAGAGACCTGGTGACAAAAACTTGGTCCATTGAGTCAACCTGGGTGGTGTCTCTGTGAACGGGGAGTGATCGAGCGGAGAGGGACCTCATCTCAGGTGCTCTGAGAGGGGAGAGTGGGGCAGGCCTGTCCAAACAATGTCCTTCTACAAAGGTTTCCGATACAATCACTTCGAAGTGACAGTGTCTGTACGTGTACCCCAAAATGGTGGTGTCCTTCAGTCTTCGAAAAGGGAACTTAACTTTTTTCTTTAGTTGTTAACAAACGAAGTCAGGGAGGCTTCACGGATTTTTGGTCGCTTAACATAACATCGTGGGAGGGGGAGGATTCCTACTTCTGGAACAGTCGACGTAACAAAGTCGGGGAGTTGTTTCTCCTCCACCGTGAAGGAGAACACCGGTTATCTATGCCTCAGAATTAATCGTAGAAAACAACAAGAAGACATCCTTTACTCACTAAGTCGAACGACTCCGGTGAAGACAGTAAACAATCCATAGGACATACAGTCCCTGTACAAGAACTTCAAAGCGAAGAGAAAAGGAACCGGAGCGGGATGGATCACATTAAGTAGTTCATCGGGACTTCAGTGTAAACTACAATAGTACGGAATTTGGTGTGTCCACGTCGGCGTTTCTCCTTTTGTCTACCCGTCCCAAAAAAATAAAAAAACGAAAAAAGGGGTGAAACGTTCAATTTATTGGAACGTTCCCCCCTCTCGTAATGTATCAAAACACTCTCGAGGACGGGTACCCGGTTGCAGTTATGGTAGAAACCATCTGAGACCCTCCTATATCCGTGGTTAAATTTGTAAGAAGTCATTTTTCTTACTCGTCCTGAGTACCCCAAAGTCAGAATCGATGTAAAGGGGATAGGGGGAGAGAAATTTTTAATCCTACCCCGAAGGGACTACCGAGTCACCATTTCTTAGGTGGTCACGTCCTCTACACCCAACTTAGGGGCTAGGTCCTTCTAAGGGTGTACGACACCTCGTCGATTCTGGTACGCGGTGTAATCGGACACGAGATTTCGGGCACGAGGAGTTGTTCTCTTCGGTGGTGTTACTCTTCGGGTGCGTGGCGTCGATCTCTCATTGGGGACGAGAGACGTAGATCTCTTTTCGAGTGTGTCGTCGCTTCTGGGTCGTGTCAGTTTTTATTTATGTGCTTATTTTAATATCGTAGAAAGAGACCTCATCCTTTCCCGTTGGATGAGGTCATAAGAACGGATCTCTTAGGGTACCGGTCTCCTCAGACCACCTAATGCTGGGTACCCTACCGTTTCTCAACCTGTGCTGACTCGCTGATTCGTATCGAAGGAATCTGAGATCGTGAGAAAGTTCATACCAGGTCTCACGGTCATACCCAGGGATTCTGGGAAAGTACCCAGGTACTCCGGTTTTGATAAAAATATCCTTATGATTCTGGGACAAACGGAAAAGGGAGTGAAGAGAGGACTCCGACGTCGTCACAAAAGGTTTCTACGGTACCGTATACTCTCGTGTTCTCTGACTCACGTCTCCCTCTACACTCTTGGGTCGACAGAAGTCATTTCGGTCTGTAAGTTCTCTGAAGTCAAGTCAAGTCAAGTCAGTGAGTCAGCACAGGTTGAGAAACGCTGGGGTACTTAGCGTCGTGCGGTCCGGAGGGACAGGTAGTGGTTGAGGGTCTCAAGTGAGTTGGAGTACAGGTAGCTCAGGCACTACGGTAGGTCGGTAGAGTAGGAGACAGCAGGGGAAAAGGAGGACGGGGGTTAGGGAGGGTCGTAGTCTCAGAAAAGGTTACTCAGTGGAGAAACGTAGTCCACCGGTTTCATGACCTCAAAGTCGAAATCGTAGTCAGGAAGGTTTCTTACAGGTCCTGGCTAGAGGAAATCTTACCTGACCAACCTAGAGGAACGTCAGGTTTCCCTGAGAATTCTCAGAAGAGGTTGTGGTATCATGTTTTCGTAGTTAAGAAGTCGCGAGTCGAAAGAAGTGTGAGGTTGAGAGTGTAGATATGTACTGGTGACCTTTTTGGTATCGGAACTGACCTTCCTGGAAACAACCGTTTCATTACAGAGTCGAAAACTTATACGATAGATCCAACCGGTATTGAAAGGAAGGTTCCTCATTCGTAGAAAATTAGAGTACCGACGTTAGTGGTAGACGTCACTAAAACCTCGGGGGGTTTTATTTCAGACTGTGACAAGGGTGAGAAAGGGGTAGATAAAGGGTACTCCACTATCCTGGTCTACGGTACTACAGTTCTCTGAATCCTCTGACATTTTGTCACTGTGAGAGGAGTGCTTTACCAAAGACGAATTCTTTATAAGTCAAGTCAAGTCAAGTCAAGTCAAGTCAACGAGTCAGTACAGGCTAAGAAACTCTGGGGTACTTAACGTCGTGTGGTCCGGAGAGACAAGTAGTGGTAGAGGGCCTCAAGTGAGTCTGAGTATAGGTAGTTCAGGCACTACGGTAGGTCGGTAGAGTAGGAGACAGTAGGGGAAAAGGAGGACGGGGCTTAGGGAGGGTCGTAGTTTCAGAAAAGGTTACTCAGTTGAGAAACGTACTCCACCGGTTTCATGACCTCAAAGTCGAAGTCGTAGTAAGGGAGGTTTCTTTAGGGTCCCGACTAGAGGAAGTCTTACGTGACCAACCTAGAGGAACGTCAGGTTCCCTGAGAGTTCTCAGAAGAGGTTGTGGTGTCAAGTTATCGTAGTTAAGAAGCCGCGAGTTGGAAGAAGTGTCAGGTTGAGAGTGTAGGTATGTACTGGTGTCCTTTTTGGTATCGGAACTGATCTGCCTGGAATCAGCCGTTTCATTACAGGGACGAAAACTTATACGATAGATCCAACCAGTATTGAAAAGAAGGTTCCTCATTCACNAGTGGTAGACGTCACTAAAACCTCGGGTTTTTTTATTTCAGACTGTGACAAAGGTGACAAAGGGGTAGATAAAGGGTACTTCACTACCCTGGCCTACGGTACTAGAAGTAAAAGACTTACAACTCGAAATTCGGTTGAAAAAGTGAGAGGAGAAAGTGAAAGTAGTTCTCCGAAAAATCGAGGAGAAGTGAAAGACGGTATTCCCACCACAGTAGACGTATAGACTCCAATAACTATAAAGAGGGTCATTAGAACTAAGGTCGAACACAAAGAATAAAAAGTAATTTTACACTGTATACTTGAACGGTACCCAAATGTCACAGAGAAAATATTAATGATGTATAAAACTTGAAAAATTTCAAAATCAAAGATTATACAAGTTATAATCTTAAATATTGGCATTTGACTCCGTAAACCCCTCGGAGACAGTACAACTTCTTTCATTTTCCTCGAACTCTTCGTGACTACAGGGTGCTCTCGGCAGACACCTCCTCATCCTTCCAGACCCAAAGGAAGGAGAAATCCCTCCGTCGTCCGTTACGGGGTCTCTCATACAGGGTACACCTTTGGGTTTCTTTAATGGGTACGGATCTCTTAAATGACGTCTAAGAGTGAACCGGGGATACTCTTCTGGGGTCGAAGAAGAAGGGTGAGAAATGGGGTAATGACAGGACAAACTTCAGGATACAACACCACGGACCCTGAACCCCGGTAGGACGAGGAACAGAAACCCCAGGACAGGGGGTGGGGTGGGGTTCCCGGGGGACGAGTTTTGGGACGGAGGGAGGGGTAGGGACTTAAAATGAGAAACGATACAAGACAGTCCTCCTTTGTCAGGGGTGGAGTGTCTCGATGACACCACTTATTCAAGTAGAGGTTTCACGAGTCTACAAAGGAAGGTAACACTTAGTTTACTAAATTAAGTGAAGGTAAGCCTAACGTTGAGGGGTACCCATTTCCAGAAGGTATGATACATCCCGGACCACTGTACTGACGACTCCCTGTCAGAGAAACTTTTTTAAGTCGGTCCTGTTAAAATCAAACACGTTTTTTTCGGTCTTCCAGACAATAGTAGGAGTAGTAAGATTGTCCACATCAGTAGTCCCGAAAGTAGGAATGAAGTGTGTCTTTAACCCCCTAACCCTCCCTGTAAATGACTTTCGAAAGACACGGGTCAGTGAGAAGTATCAAAACAAAAGAAAAAGCCGGCAGTGGTGTTCGTCGGATTGAAGTTGTCGTAGTCTGTTCCAATCGACATCAGAGGTAGGTCCTTTACCTTCGGGCCTTTATTCCTTGAACGAATGTGGTTCCTCCTTTACGGATATACTTTAGTTCAAACAGATTTTATTTTCGGGTATTAAAAAGGTATTCTTGGTTTATATCACTCACTCGGAACTGACTCAATATATAGGGTTTTTACATCGTATTAGAATTTTCTCACATAGTCAAACGAACCCGACGATATCGTTTCGTAGTGTCTGACTCGCGGGAATTTGTGTTCTTTAATTAGAAGAGTGCCTTCAGGTTCTAGTTCTACAACAGCCGTGGTCAAAGTAGGACTCCGGAAAGAGGAACCAAACATCTACCAGCAGAAAGGGGACATTGAAGTGTACCACAAAGTAGACACATACAGAGAGGTTTAAAGGAATAGAATATTCCTGTTCTCAGTATAACCTAATCCTGGGTGGGATTACTGGAGTAAAATTAGATGAACGGAGAACTTTCGGGGATAGAGGTTTATGTCAGGGTAAGAATCCAAAAACCCCCAAGTCTAAAGTTGTATACTTAAACCCCCTCTATACTAACTCAGGTATTTTCTGTTGATCAATTGAAACTTGAACCTGACCCATACTCTACCACAATACCTTGAGAATTAAAAGTACCTAACACTTACATATCATTCACGGTGAAACCCACCTACGTACTACTTTGGGTCTCCCTACCCCTCTCTATAGACACGGAATGAAAGTTTGTTAAGTTGCTGGTGTTTTTTTCAACGTTCTCACTAAATTTTGTGACATTTTCTATGGTACTTCCCCTGTCTAACTCTCTTTCATGGACGTTGTATTTGGTATGTACCCAAAATAACAGATTTTATATATACTTTTACGAACGTCAAGTAATTTATTTCTGGTTTTTTTTTTTCCGGGTGTAACATAAAGGTCCTTCCTTCCCACATATCTTTGTGACGTGTAAAAGGGTCTCTGTCCCACAATAGGAGACGTCTCCAGAAGTCTGTTTCCAAGTGCCAAGGTACAGGACCGATTCAAAGTCACACCAGAAAGGACTTCCGATTCCGAACTTGTACGACCGGAACTTTCTAGGCAGGTTCAGGAACACTAGTCTTCAACCAAAACTAGAGGGCACACAAAGGCAGACACTTCCTGTGACCCTCCAGTCAAGACAAGTAACGGACCACGAGAACTCACTTCCCTTTCGAGGGTATCGACGACAAAGAAGTGCTCAATGGATTGTGACGAAGTCTGGAGGGTCCCGAGTCTGCATGAGACACCCGTTCAAAAAAAAAAAAAAAAAAACCTTCCCTTCGGTAAACAAAGATGCAATAATTCTAAGTGGATACTATGGTCGGTACATAATACCATATATAGATTCCATTTATTTGGAAACTTATCCAGTAATTGTCAAGGTAAAGTTTTTTGAGTTTCCGTGTTATAGTTTCTTCGGTTCGGGTAACCTATTCATACGAACTCCTTGTTATAGGGCATTCATAATCTTTATCAAGTTCAAAATAGGACTTTAAGAGACACACACACAACCCCCCCCGCCCCTCGCCGTACAATTAAGAGTTAAATGTAGTGTCGATATTTTTTAATAAATTTCAATTTACAGAAACGGGAGTTGACACTTTGAGTCCTTTCGAATACTTACTCTTCTTCGTTTATTCGGTACGAAACATCACTTACCTGTGAAACCCTCCGTCCCTTCTACCTTTTGGTGACTGATCGGAGACGTCAAGAGAGTAGTATCTAGTCCCTCTCTCAAATAGGCTTTAGAACAAAGGTCTCCACACTGATAACAACAAGTCAGTGATTCAGCTTAGACTGAGAGACTGGGGTACCTGACATCGTGCGGTCCGAAGAGACAGAAAATGGTAGAGGACCTCGAACGAGTTTGAGTACAGGTAACTCAACCACTACGGTAGGTTGGTAGAGTAGAAGACAACTGGGGAAGAGGAAGACGGAAGTCAGAAAGGGTCGTAGTTCCAGAAAAGGTAGTTTAGTCAAGAACCTTAGTCCACCGGTTTCACAACCTCGAAGTCGAAGTCGTAGTCAGGAAGGTCACTTATAAGTCTTGACTAAAGGTAATCCTGAATACTAAACGAGAGGAACGACAAGTTCCCTAAGAGTTCTCAGAAGAGGTTGTAGTGTCAAACTTTCGTCTCTACACTATCGTGTTCAATTTAGTCCTTCAGGTACCTGTCTTTACAAACAAATATGGTACAGTTTAAGACCTGTTTTATAAACAAACTTCTTACTTTTTGTGAATACAGAACTTTCCGCAACAACTCTGCCTGTCACTATCTTTCTTTTAAAAATTAGTAAAAAGAGGGACTCGACATAATCTTCGATGTTTTAACCGAAACTTTACTGAGAGTGAATACTCTCTTACTTCCTGTATCAAGAGTGATGGGGACTTAGAACGATTACACCGTTGTTAGAGACTAGGATTAACTTTAAAAAAGAAACAAGGTTTCATTCCAATAGTACTAAAGAAGGTAATTCTTCTCACTTGTAAAGTTGTCTAATAACACCACGTTTAAAGTTCTCACTTCTCTTTCTTTGAACTCGAATTTTTATTGCTATCAGAATTTTTTTTTTTTTCGGTGATTGTAGTAAAAACTCTTCTTTTGAATTTGTAGACCAAAGGAAGACCCTTTGACGTGAAAAAAAGAAAACCCCCCTAGAAGTAGAAATTTTCTTTTTTTAGGGATGATCAGATCAGACGTTCATATTTCAATTCTTTTAACGATGTATGGACTTTTTAGGTTGTGACCGTGTAACTAAAACAAATAATCCCAATTGTTTTAACCTATATGTACACAGGACGGACCGTTTGACTTATATTTATAGACACAGTTGTATGCGAACGGTGTCAATCTCTTCTAAAGTAGCCGTGACAACGGAACTCGTAACGACCTCTTTAAATATTGGTAGACGGTAGTAGTCCTTGAATTTAGGATCTAATGTGTCTATTACTGTTTGTTAGCGACGAAAAAACGGAAGGTCTGTACAACGAGACGTGACACGTCCCTCAAATTACCTTACGTCCGAAATAAGGTACAAAATTCTTGTCTATATCCGGAGGTAATTATAAATAAAATTACTATAGGAACATTGATGTACTATTTCCCTAAAAATTTATCTTGGACAAGACCACATCCTAGTGAGAACGTGTAAATTGATCAGAATACAGGTGGTATACCCTTTGTCTCACTTGGGTTTCATTTACAAAAGTTCTAAACCATTATAACCTTACTAACAGACTTCCCTACGACAAAGACATCATATCGACTCACTGCTTCGGTACTAAATCCGTAAACTTGAGGGTGAAAGTCTCCAAACTTTACATTATACAAAGTCCAACAAAAGAAGAGACTCGTCCTAAAAGACAAAATGACATTTAACGGTGACGGTAAATTAGACACATATAAAAAGAACCACATTTGAAGTTTTCCCTACAACTGGATCGTCTTTTGGGGAACGGACTTCTTATCGTATTTTCATCGTCGAAAGTGTGTATCGTGAAGTCAGGACCAAAGAGAAATCTAAGGAAACTCTAGTTGAAATTTCTCAGGAATCGTTTACCTGTAAACAAAATCCCTACCATACATTCATCCTTTTGTGTGTGTGTGTATGGACAGGGACGGGACGATACAATATGGGAGAGATGGATCTAATCCATAATTGAACTGAGTCAGTCTCTCTGAACCCGAACTTAAGTAGATCAAGCTGTCTCAACCAATTATAAGACGGGGATGATGATTACCGGGATATTAGATCGTCTCTCCTGTCCTACTAACACATTGGTAACATAATAAGACATCTTATCGTTAGAAGCGACATTGTTATAGGGGTCAACTAAGTGTCCGTGTATGTCACTTCTTCAAGACAGGTCACCACTGTTCACCACTACCTTGGTGGTGGGTACACGTCCACTACTCCGGAGTCTCCCCGACCTTTCGTTACCTTTACCTCTTCGGGGGGGTTCTCTTTCGTGTACACATACACACACGTGTGCACGTACACGGGTGTACGACCCCCACGTCCCTCTGGACGACTCTCTAACTATCTCTCCCTTTTTGACTCCAAAGATCGGACCCTTTGACCTGACTACACCCAGTACCACCTCCTTGACCGGTCCCGCGACCGAACCTGTGTTCCCATCCTAAGGAGTCTGGTCAAGGACCGAACACTACTACAATCATGTAGGTCCACCATACTTGAACCGTATTGACCTCTATTTCCAACTCGAGTCCCTGTATAACGACGAACCTTACATTACATACAAGGACGGTAAACTGGTACACGTAGTCCGGAGTTTACAAGGATGGGAAAATGGATTATTAAGATAAAAGTTCTAATATGGGATTTCTTTATTTGGAAAGACATGTGGTCTAATACACGTTCGAAAATATAACGACGTTATTTGTTTGATTTAAAAGTTGTTACTTCTTGACTCATTAACTACTATATAAGTAGGTTCCCTGATGACACATATTAATTTTAAAGGGTTCTATAATAGCTACTATTTACAAATTCTGTACATTCTTTCTCCTTCTAGTTTAGTCGTATCTTATTAGATGAAAAACTTTTTATAGCTATGTCGTATCTTATCTTTCCGTCCTTTAATCTAGTTTTATCATTACGATTATTATCAATAGAAAACCGAGAAACTGTGAAACTAAAAATAACATAAATATGAAAGGACCAACAAAAAAAAAAAGTCCTAGAAAACTCTACAGATGTTAGTATTTTTTTAATTAAAATATATTCATTTTTACTTCCTATGAATAAGTCTGTCGGAGAGGGGTCGGTGTCACCGACCCCTGTAACCTCTCCAAGGTCCACTCTGGTAAGAAATACACTCTGGTCATGACGGGTGACCCAACAGAAGTTTCGTCAGAGAGGGAACAAGTCGACCCTCCACTTACCTCCTTTCCTGGAGTCCTGTATCCAGGATTAATCCTTGAACCGAAACGAGACGTACACTACCTTTCGGTGACCTCCCCAAACTTCGACCCTCACGGTACTAAACGTGTCCTTGTCTTGACGAGACCGAAGACAAACATCTTAGTCGTGACCTCTTCGTACCAATACCCGTCTCTCTAGTCACTCATCCTCCAGACAGGTCTACTCTCTACTATCCCACCCTCCACGTCTTAACCACCTGGTGTCAACCTACAGACGGCTCGCACCCGGGTGACTCCAAATACCTGTCGAATGAACACCCCGTAGTCTTTCTTTTCTCATTTACTACCTCAGTTCTTATAATCGGACTTGTAGGATCACGTAAACCGTAATTCCCTCTCTTCGTCTAATCGTTCCTACTCTTCAATCCTCAGGTACCAGTCCGACCTAGAACTTTTCCGTAGTGTCGAAAGTCACCACTACGGTCCTTGTGTGACCCGTACACTTAGATCACAAACCCTGTCTCAAGACCCCTCCTCGACTTGTGGACCTTTGAGAGTCGTTCGGACACCGCAAACGTTAGAACCCCGATCCATTCTGACGAATGTCTCTTTCACACCTGTCTCTTTTCCGTCCTTCCATCTAGGACCCCGTAGGGTCGAATTTCTTACCTACACCCTTTCTGGGTCGGGTCCTATGACCCTTCCTCGTCGGGTACCCCCCTCTTTTCAGTCCTCAGGAGAGAGAGTCGTCGGTTCACCTCTTCCACATAGTGTTACCGACCTTCCAGTAAACGTGCACTCGATGGTATATGTGGTTCTCAATGTCCCGTAATATTCGAGATTCACACATAGACTCTTATGAAGAACGGGACGAGGTTACCTAAGTCCCGGAGGGAAAAGAGAATGGTCGTTAGTGAGGGGCGAACCGATCGTCCTTCTAATGTCTTCGAAGACTCGTACCGACCTCCGAGGACTTCCAGACGTACGTCCCAACTCGGTCCAATCAGTCTTCTTGTCCTAGACCCGACCACCTCCTCCACATTACCCCTTGTCCCGAAGCATCCCCAGTCGAAGGACGGTCTCATTCGGATCCCCGACAGACGATGAAAGAGACGGTGACGGTGGTCCGACAGGTGGCACCAAGGGACGAGAGACCGGATGAATCTTACCTTTGTCTGAGGATTCATACGTTGGAAAGACTGTAAAAGACTTCTCAAAAACGACGTTTATTGTTTGGTAGGTGTCAAATTTCAAGAGAGGATTCTTTACAGTAACAATATTACGAACCTCGTCCGCCCCTTCCAGTCTTATGTGATTTAACAAATGGGAGGTAAGAGATAACATTTGTTTATTTGACCGTTCTGATCTTCCTTTCTTGATGACACAGACATGGTACCAAGAAAGACTCAATGTCCACTACGAAAAAAGAACGAAAGGAAATAAATGAGAGATCCAAAAAAAATGTTACCAGTAGATAATATAAATATTGTATTTTATTTATATTATTGATTTTTATATATATAAATTCGTAAAGAAGGTTTCAAGTCATGCAAAATTACAGACGGAACCACTCAACCCATGGGTCTCCCGATACCAGTCAGAGCCCATGACGTCACCTACCAGTCTGGACGCCTTCCCCTCGGTATCTGTATGCTCCCAATTCCAAGATGTTGCACAAACCTGTAGGTCGGGTCGAAGGAAGGCGGTCGAGTCGTCCTGTCCTAAATAGAAATACGGGGGTGGTGGGGAAGGGGGACTGAACAGTCACCAGTGTTGACAGGAGGGGTGAGTTGGTGGTCGTAGCACACAGACCTTAGAGTTCACCCTCCGACACACAAACACACATAGATACGTGTGAAGCTGACACCCGTAGGAACTGTGGTAGATTAGATAAAAATAACTCGAGGGTTACACACGACTTGAGAAACGGACAAGGTCGAATGTTTTCACTAGTCAGAAATTTGAGAGTTCACTGAGACACCGAGGGACCGGACAAAAGTCGTCTTTCAGGGGGGTCTGTGGGGTAGACACTTCGCGGGTCGTACAATTAGTAACGGTCACGAAACCGGATTCCGACATAATCGACGATACTAGGGATCAGAATTGCCACCGGAGAGTACAGCTCGAGTGACGACGACGGACCCAAGGGTGTCCTCTCTCTTTGGTTGTCCGGACGGTTTCCGGTTCAGGGGTCCCTAGAGTCTCGGACCCTCGGGTTCCCTCCTCCAGGTCCCGACCCCGACTCCGACGCCCACAGTATGGACGACTCCTTCTTCCCTTTCGTAGTCACCTGAAGGTTCTCGTCGAGATGTCTCTCACGTTCACTCCTCTCGAGGTACCGTCCGTCGCACTTCCTCTGTTGAGACCTAAAGATCTCTTCTCTCATCTATAAACCCACGCGTACCGCCCTACGTCCAGACGTTTCTTCCAAACAACCTCTTAGACGAAACAGAGATCTCCAGTGTCTACTACGGGGCAGGACACACCATTTCAGACCTCATCGAAGAGACAAGGAGAGACCCATCCTTAGTGAACGGCTCTTCCGTTGCCGTGGGGTGAGGTCGTGAGAACGGACCTTTTAGGGTACCTGCCTCCTCGGACCATCCGACGTCAGGTACCCTAGCTCTTCTCAGCCTGTGCTGACTCGCTGAAGTGAAAGTGAAAAGTGAAAGTACGTAACCTCTTCCTTTACCGTCGGGTGAGGTCACAAGAACGGACCTCTTAGGGTCCCTGCCCCCTGGGACCACCCGACGGCAGATACCCCAACGTGTCTCAGTCTGTGTTGACTTCGCTGAATCGTCGTCATCGTCATCCTTAGTGAACTCCGAGGCTGTCGGAAAAGTCGTCATCTACAGGACGGACCACAGTGTGTAACTCATCGTTCAGACACTCCCACTGGGTCCCACCCCGACTCCGGTCCCTCTGGGAGTTAGTCCGTATAAAATTCCAGGAGTCATTCGGTCGACCTCGACAGTCCTCACTACCGACTTTGCCTTCATTTTTTTCTGTCTTTGGGCCTACGCCTTCTACCCACCACGGTGACTCTCGGGGAGTCACCCCTGTGTGTAAGACTTGACTGGACTCGTGACACCCTTGAGAAATTACAAACGCAAGAAGTAGCATCAGTACTAGGAAAGAACTGGTTCTCAGAGTGTCGTCTCACACATACCGCGACATAATAAAATCACTGATCGTTACGAAACGAGTCATCTCTCAGTCAAACACTCATATTTCTTGAACACTAAACGATCTCTTGTTGCGTACGTATGACCGATAGTTTACAGGACTTAAAATCTGCCTGGTGAACCGACACACAGACATGGTATCCGAAACTGAAGGTCTCGTTAATATATAAAAATATGAAATATACACACAAATATGTGAATTTATATACATTAGATGTATTAACAATACGTATACATATGTATTTTTAGTTTCATTAATTTAGGATCTTAGGACCACGGTTTGCCATTTCTAATCAAGTTAGGAGAAAAAAAAAAAAATTACTTGTTACTGCTATATTCTTCTTATTAATTATTCGACCCTTACAAGTACGTCAGGTACCCCAGTGCTTCTCATCCTGTGCTGACTCACTAAAGTGAAAGTACGAAACCTCTTCCTTTACCGTTGGGTGAAGTCACAAGAACGGACCTCTTAGGGTGCCTGACCACCCGACGGCAGATATCCCAGTGTGTCTCAACCTGTGCTGACTTCACTGAATCGTCGTCGTCAAGTACAAATCTTTAGAATAACCAAGAAAACTTTAAATTTCATGATTCGATCTGGTGTAATAGTGTAAGATAAGACTTATCCTACTTCTCCCGAGGAAAGGAAAACCCTTTTCTTTTCACCGAAACCCGAATTATCATTCCAGTGTAAAACGTAAAGTATCAGTGGTAGACAGCTACCATATCCGTAGGTCAGGGACCCTTATCAGTAGGAAACGTATTTATCACATGAGTCCGACACTATAACATTAAAAATTATAATTTTTTGATTGATAAGTCAGCACATTTATGAAAAAGTATTTTGGAGGGAATTAATAATGTTTTGTTTTAGCAGGAAATGAACACACGTCTTACCTGTAAACTTTCGATACTCCCAAGAGGACCGGGACCGATGAGACTCCAATCACAGGTGAGTACTCCCAGTCGACGGACCCCCTGTACTGAGTCTCTTGTTCCAGACAGAAAACTTAGTAAACGGAGATAAATGAACGGAAAGTCACTACCGTTGTTTCGAAAAGTACAAACGTTTGTGTTACATTTGAACAAGACTATTTATGTACGTCAAGTTGATTCACTTATCACTCTTGGAGACTGACAAATCGATCACCTCTATTCCCCCCTCCATTCCTTCCTCTGGGGAGATTGTTATCTAGACGATTATGGTTCCAGGCCTCTGGGTACGTCCAGTTAAGTGATTTGGGAATTGTCCGTCGTGTCCTGAATAGTATCCTTTCGTCCTCACTACCGGTGGTCTCCGTCATGAACGAGTCCATGATTCGTGGGGAACTGGGTCTACTCGGACTTCAGCGTAGGAACTGATCTTTTTAGTGGGACAGGTGACAAGACACGGGGTGTCAAGGTCGTGCCAAGACACAGAAGGTACAATCCACTCTAAGAACTGTCTACACTTAGTTAGGTTGTACAAACTCATGATGGGACACCTACCGTGAAACCTTGACGGGTCTTAATTTCAATATCGTGACAAGAGATACGATCCTATTTCTTGTATCGGAGTATAGGTAGATGTTTTATTGTATTTCAATACGTCCCACGGTATGTGTTAAATAACAGTTATATCTTTCCCTAGTAAATGAATTGTCATCCACTTTAGTGACAACTAGACTTGTCCTTTCTATATAAGAAGGAGGGTCCCGGAGCTAGATTCTCCCTGTTTCTGTCTTATTACTACCATTTCGATCACCTTCTCAATCCGGTTCACCCCTCTCACCCCTTCAAATCTCTCTACACACTAGAAACAGATTTGTATGGTACAAAAAGGACGGGGACGGGAACTAGAGTTACAAGGGGAAGACTTTCAGGACAGAAGAAAAAAGAGAGTTTCAAGACGTACTTGAAGTTGAATGTTGAAGGACGACGGAAGAGATCCGATAGGGACAGATTGATTTTCCGAAGATCTGTAAAAAGTCCGGTCAAGTAACTTATAAGACAGGGGTGACGAAGACCCTTCCGTCCTATGACTTACATGTAGTACGTTTCGACTCGTGGACTACATGGACCCTACCTCGTCTCATGAGAGATACCCACCTAATTAAGTAAGACAACTACCAACGACTGACAGACAACGGAGCAGTCCGTGACAAGAGAACGATATCCACTATTCGTTTCTTCCTTTCATCGGTGGGTGAACCTCGTGTCTCAGGTCGACCCTTATGTCTGTCCTTCTATCATAATGTTACGTCCCTCTCCTACGTCCTCACTATCTGTACACGTCTCAAGTTCTTGTTTATCCTTCCGAACATTAGTTCTGATTCAAAGATGATGAGTGACTTGTTGTCCGGTTATTTAGTTCTCCGTTCCACAACCTCGTTCTTTATCGGTGAAATAAACCTTTCGGTCGTCCGTCTTTTCTACCACCTGACCACGGGGTTTCTTCGTAAAATGGGTTCGATCTTAAGACCGAAGAAAATTTTCCCCTCTCCCACACCAACCGACAACGTTTGAAGAACTACGGTCTTAGGAAACAAGTACGACCAGTAACAAGGATATTTGAAGGTTGTTCTGTTAGTGACATAAGACAAAACGTAGAATAATAGAGATATACTTATCATTTCTAGTCTCGAAACTCTCACCCGATAGCACATATAAAGTCCTATATCCTTTGAGGAAATGTTTTCCACGTCTCAGTCGTACCGATTCGTATCTGTTCTCTCGTGTTCCCAATCTCGATTTCCTTATCTGGGTTGTACCTCAGTCCAATAAGAAGATAATGTCCTGGAGTCGGGTTTAGTATGGCTAGTCCCTTCCTAAGAGTCTACTCCAATGTATACTTGCCTCAAGACCTTCTTAACCCGTGATTCATATCTACTCTTTTCTCCGGTTTTACGTCATGAACCCACGTTAGAGTTTTTTTGGTCTTACTAGAGACAAGTAAAGGTTCCGTTTGGTAAGTTATAGTGTCATTAGGTTCAGATACGGGACTGGTGATTGCGACTTCTTCGACTTCAACTTGTCAAAATACTTCTGGATGTTCTGGAGGATCTTGATTGTGGTTCTTTCTACGGGAAAAGTAGTATCCCCTGACCTTACGTTTTCATCTTTCAGTTCTCTATGGACTTCATTGTCCGTTCAAACCGGAACTCCATGTTTTACTTCGTCCCGTTTCCGATTGTCTTAAAACGGTTCTCTTGTGTGATCAGTATCGTTTGTGGGAAAGGTTGTTGTGTTCTCTACTGAGATGTGTACCTGTAGTGGTCTACCAGTTATGGTTTTAGTCTGACTAATATAAGAAACATCGGTTTCTACCTCTTCGAGATATGTCAGTCGTTTTTGTTCTGACCCTTGCCTGACACCGAGTCAGTACCGAGTCTAGTACTTGAGGAATAATGTTTTAAGTCTGAATTTAACTTCTTTCATCCCTTTTTGTGATTTGGTAATTCCATACTAGATTTAGTTTAGGGAATGTCAGTATGTCACCTTCACTATTTATCTAAGTTCTCTAATCTAGACTATCGCACGGACTTCTTAATACCTGCCTCCAAGTATTATAACATGTCCTCCGACACTAGTTTTGGTAGGGGTTCTTTTTCTTTACGTTTTTCCACTTTACCGACAGACTCCTCCGAAATGTTTATCGATCCTTTTCTTCTCTTCACTTTCCGTTTCCTCTTTTTCTTTCTATATGGGTAGACTTACGTCTCAAGGTCTCTTATCGTTCGTCTCTATTCTTTCGGAAGGAGTCACTAGTTACGTTTCTTTATCTCCTTTTGTTATCTTACCCTTTCTGATCTCTAGAGAAGTTCTTTTAATCTCTATGGTTCCCTTGTAAAGTATGTTTCTACCTGAGTTATTTCCCGTTTTTACCATACTTGGATTCTCTTCGTCTTCTATGATTCTTCTCCACCGTTCTTATGTGTCTTCTTGACATGTTTTTTCTGGAAGTGCTGGGTCTATTGGTGCTACCACACTAGTGAGTGGATCTCGGTCTGTAGGACCTCACGTTTCAGTTCACCCGGAATCCTTCGTAGTGATACTAGTTTCGATCACCTCCACTACCTTAAGGTCAACTCGAGAAAGTTTAGGACTTTCTACTACGACACTTTCACGACGTGAGTTATACGGTCGTTTAAACCTTTTGAGTCGTCACCGGTGTCCTGACCTTTTCCAGTCAAAAGTAAGCTTAGGGTTTCTTTCCGTTACGGTTTCTTACAAGTTTGATGGTGTGTTCACGTGAGTAGAGTGTGTGATCGTTTCATTACGAGTTTTAAGAGGTACGGTACGAAGTTGTCATATACTTGGTTCTTGAAGGTCTACAAGTTCGACCTAAATATTTTCCGTTTCCTTGGTCTCTAGTTTAACGGTTGTAGGTAACCTAGTATCTTTTTAGTTCCCTCAAGGTCTTTCTGTAGATGAAGACGAAGTAACTGATGCGATTTCGAAAACTGACACACCTAGTGTTGTTTGACACCTTTTAAGACTTTCTCTATCCTTATGGTCTGGTGGACTGGACGGAGGACTCTTTAGACATACGTCCAGATCTTGACCTGGACCTTGTTACCTGACCAAGTTTTAACTCTTTCCTTATACAGTTCCGGTTTATAGTAGTGGGACGAATAAATTGAATATACGTCTCATGTAATCACTTTACGACCCGACCTACTTCGTATACTAACGACCCTCTTTATAGTCATTGGAGTCTATACGTCTACTGTGGTGGGAATACCCTATTTCGCTTTTCCTTGATTTCTTGGAGAACTACTTTCACTTTCTCCTCTCACTTTTTCGACTGAATTTTCAGTTGCAAGTTTTTTGTTTCTAGTACCGTAGGTTAGGGTAGTGAATCACCGTTTATCTACCACTTTGTTACCTTTGTCACTCTCTGAAATAAAAGAACCCGAGGTTTTAGTGTCGTGTCGTTCACCGTTCGGTAGGTCATAGAAACCGACCTCTTAAAGTACCTGTCTCTTCGGTCCGCTCGACGTCAGGTACCCCAACGTTTGTCAGTCTGTGCTGACTCACTGATTGTTTGTTTTAGGGACGTCTACCACTGACGTCGGAACTTTAATTTTCTGCGAACGAGGAACCTTCTTTTCGATACTGGTTGGATTTGTCGTATAATTTTTCGTCTCTGTAATGAAACGGTTATTTACAGGTAGATCAGTTTCGAGACCAAAAAGGTCATCAGTACGTACCTACATTCTCAAACTGGAATTTCTTTCGACTCACGGTTTCTTACCTACGAAAACTAGACATCACAACCTCTTCCGAGAACTCTGAGGGAACCTGATGTTCCTCTAGGTTCGTCAGGAGTTCCTTTAGGTAAGTCTCATAAGTAATTTTCCCTAATTATGACTTCGACTTAGAGGTTGTGAAACCGGTGGACTACACTTCTTGACTGAGTAATCTTTTCTGGGATTACGACCCTTTTTAACTTCCGTCCTCCTCTTTCCCTGAAGTCTCCTACTCTACCAACCTACCGTACTGGCTGAACTACCTACACTCAAACTCGTTCGAGGTCCCCAACCACTACCTGTCCGTCCGGACCCCACAACGTCAGGTACCCCGACGTTTCTCAGTCTGTCCTGACTCACGACTTGACTTGACTTGACTTTCTTCTTTTTCCGGAAAGGTCCACCGAGTCACCCATTTCTTAGGTAGACGTTACGTACTCTCGTCTTCTACACCCAAGTCAGGGACCCACTCCTTTTATGGGGCCTCCTTCCGTACCGTGAGGTGAGGTCATAAGAACGGACCTTTTAGGGTACCTGTCTCCTCGGACCGTCCGACATCAGATATCCCACCGTGTCTCAGTTTGTACTGACTTCGTTGATTCGTATGTGTATGTGTGTGTCTACTTTTTATAAGTAACTTGTACATTTTACGTAAATCTTTTAGAACAGTCCGTGTTTTTACGTTTATGGACTCAAAGTCGTGGAAAAGACGTACTAATACAATTCGGTAGTCCGAGAGTCGTCGTAATAGAAACAAAAGAATTCCTAGACCAACCAGAGTCCCGACTCGAGTCTCGAGTTCTACTACAGAGACACCATTTGTCACACTTCTTCTGAATCTCCCATAGTGACTCCAGAGACTGTATGAAGAGTCAATAAATAATAAATTTCTCGAAAAATGTTATCCCATACATTCACTATGTACTATTAACCCCTACCCTTCTTTTTAATTTTGAAGTATCTGAATTTAAGATGGTCGGTCTCACCGATGGTGAACATTGTAAAAACAAAATGTAGGAAGGTCTACAAAAGAACTGTCGAACAGAAAAAAATAAGGAAGTTTTTATCCTAGGATGATAGGATATGTAGGACCAAATGTCGGATGGTAAACGTCGGTTATAAAACACTACTATAACTTGCAAATAACTTCATATTCGAAACCTCGTTTCACTAAGGTTCACAGAGTATTATGGATGTCAAACGAAACACTCAGGTTATCTCTATGTCTTTTAGTCCAGAGTTCGAAAAATAAGAATGGATCGACCATAACCAACATTCCTATGACTACTAATTTTCTGTTCCTTCTCCCCTTACTTCTCCTCGAGATGGAGTTTCGCCATAAAATTTCTTGTAAAAGATTCTGTAAAACGGTACTCTACCATACACAGTGATTGGTAACCAAAATAAATGATCTTTCAAGGACCTCTTTGATCGACTGAAGTTCAATCTCTTATAGTTTCTAAGTTTAAAAGTGCGGGAAGATCCTACTGAAGTAAACTTAAAGGGAAAGATTGAATCAACTATAAAACGGTTACTACATTAATAAATAAATCCGAAAATTTGATAAGACACGTTTATGGAATACGTTACGAAAGAAGAAAAGTTCGTGGAAAATAAATAAAAATGATTCGGTTTTTCGTGTGAAGTGTAGACCCTTGTTGATTGCTTACCTGAACAAAAGGAAACTTCTGAGTATTAAGTGAAAGTGTAAAAATTGTTCACTGAGACCCGGGCTCCAAGGTGCCTACTCTGTCCCAACGACGGGAACTCCAGTGTTCCCGTAGAAGATTACTTCTTAGGTCCGGTCCCGTAGTGGACCTTTTCGTGACAAGTCCCCGTGGGAGGACTTCCTTCAGTAACCGTAACCTCGAACTGGTCCACTGTTTCCCACCCTCACTACGTGGTCCGTCGCCGCTCTTGTCCTACCTTAGGGCCCTCCGTCCTTCTGCACATAGGTCGTCTCCACCATGTCCGCCCGTCGTGGTCGGACGGTCGTACACCTCACGAGACACTCCGAGTGTCCTCAGCCCATCTCGACCATCACTATCGAATGTCACTCACTACAGTCTAGGCACTAGAGGTTTCTCCTTCTATATCGAAACCCTGGTCCCTGATCCGAACTAGTGAGTTCTCGAAAACACATCGTCTCAAATACTTTCATATTTTTACATGTCTCTTTCGAAGACTGTATCTGTAGTTTTCCCCCTACCTCTCACGGGGGGGGAACGATCGAAATCGTTCTGGAATATATGAAAACAGTCTAGGTGAGGGTGTTGTATGTAGAATTCTATTGTCCCAATTTTGATTGTTATCTTTCTAGAACGGTCTGTGTGACGGTGTCATATGTTCAAAATTCTATTGTTCTAATCAGTCTTTACAAGAACAATTCTTCTTTGTATAGGAGTCCGCTCTATGTAACAATATGATTCTGTTTCGTTACATCTTTTTTTTTTTTNNCGGGGGGGGGGAACGATCGAAATCGTTCTGGAATATATGAAAACAGTCTAGGTGAGGGTGTTGTATGTAGAATTCTATTGTCCCAATTTTGATTGTTATCTTTCTAGAACGGTCTGTGTGACGGTGTCATATGTTCAAAATTCTATTGTTCTAATCAGTCTTTACAAGAACAATTATTCTTTGTATAGGAGTCCGCTCTATGTAACAATATGATTCTGTGTCGTTACATCTTTTTTTTTTTTCAAACAGGAAAAAAGGAGGAACTCTCGGAGCCTGGGGGAAGAGGAAGAGTCCCTGGGACCTGAAGAAAGAGGAAGAGCCCCTGGGACCTGAAGAATAGTTGGAAGGATCCTTAACTGAGAGAGTCATCCTACTCATTAATTGGTTCTCTGATAAGACTCGACAAGAGGTCCGTCGACCTCTATTTCCAGAATGTCCCTTTCCTTTCCTTTCCTTTTACTTCAGCAAGTCAGTACAGGCTGAGAAACACTGGGGTACCTGACATCGGATGGTTCGAGGAAACAGGTACCCTAAAAGGTCCGTTATCGTGACCTTACCTAACGGTAAAGGAAGAGGTCCCCTAGAAGGGCTGGGTCCCTAGTTTGGGTCCAGAGGGCGTAACACCTGTCTGCGAAATGGCAGACTCGGTGGTCCCTTCAGATTTCCAGACTTCTGAAACGAATTTCGATATTTATTACTTACTAAGTCCTCGGAGACTTCTGGACACGGGATCAGTAGAGTCACCGTCTTGGTTTCTTCGTGTCTACCTCAGTTACTCTCTACTCCTTTACTCACCTAGTCTTTGTCAATGTCACTTTTTATACCAGTTCATTCCTTCGACCCCTCCTCCCCCTCCGTGTCTCAGGTTTCCCCTCCAAATCGTACCAACTCCTGGCAGTGTCCAGATCCGCCTCTCTTTTGTCGGTCACCTCCCCCCTCGCAAGCCTGTATACCCCCTCTCACTACATACCTACGACAGTTCTTACCACCACTACTCTACAGGGAGGGGTCAAGACTGGTAGTAGAGACTTGGACGTCCTTCTGTCGTTTCTTCTCTTCGGTCTGTACCTAAGTTTTACGTCCTGAATCCTTCACCTCTCTCTGTCTCTCAAGACTACCGGAGCAAAAGGAATTGTATCGTCTGACGAAAGACTCTTGTCCCCAACCCCACTCAATCTTCTAAACACCCCGTTTCACTTACTATTTGGACGACGTCTCTGCTTGATATCTTCCGCGCCTATTCCCACTTACGTCCTTGTCGATAGGGTCCTGTCAGGGACCGTGTGTCATCCACAAGTCCATTGTGAGTTAATTTTTGTAGTACAGTTTTCTACCAACTTATCGTAGTTCTTGGGTTGACTCCGACCGTTTGGTACCTTAACAACATAGTACTACGCATAACACCCAAAACGGAGTGTCTATATCGTCTTTCTACCTTTCCTCTTTCTACCTGTGATCGGAACACAACAAGAAAAGGACCCGTAGACGTCTCAAGTTCTCACCTTCTCTTACTTCCCATAGTAATTCTCTCACCAATCACCCACTCGGTCCTCCTAGACTAGATGAGGTGGGGAGTCAAACCCCCGACTCCTCACCTCCGTCATCCCCAACGTTTTCACTCTGAAAGTGAAAAATAATACCCAGGTATTATTTACGGTATACATGTTTTCAAACGAGTAAAAATTTACTACTATAAGTATATAATAATTTCAAAAGATTTTAAATTTACTACTATAAGTACAATAATTAACATTCAAAAAGATTTTTATTCTTCGGTAGATTTGAAGGTTATTGTTTTATATGAATCTATAAGTTCCACCATTACTCTCTTTGGGTACGTATTACAACGACCCTTAAACATACTTTATAGTGTAAAGTCACTCCATTTACACCGACACTCTTCAGAGTTACAGGTTGTGTTATAATTTTTAGGCTAGACCAGGAAAGAGGGAAGACTCTTATATCTCCCGGTACGACTTAAGTATGACTATCAATGATGTGTGTAAGTGGGTAAGTCCCTGATCGTAGCAAGGACACACCCATGGCGAATACGTGACTCACGGCACTTATTGATCCTCCGTACCTTCTCTGACGGACTAGTAGTCTGACCAAAAGGGAAACCAAATCCTCCTTTCCAGTTGATTGGATGTACGGAAACCTTTGTTTCATACGGTAGTTCATCGACGTGCTTATCATCTCATCATTTACACTTTTACTAAAACGTCACATCCTTTTTGCGTACTGGATCCCATTAGATTCTGTCGAACTACTAAACCACTTTAACATTTATCATCAACCCTCTCTTTTTCATACTTTTCGAGTTTTCCGTTTACCTTATTCAAGTTTTCCAATGGGTGACGACAGAACTGAAGACGTTAACTTGGTGTAAGTTCCGATTGGACTTTTGACGTTTCTCCGGACTTTGTATCGAAACCCCTATGTCGAAATTATTTATTTACTTCATTTATCTATATTTACAAATTTTATAAAATCGATTTCTCATTTAGTTAAAGAGGTCCTGACCCAGTTGACCAACTTTAAGTCTGTATACCTCTTTAAATTGAAAATTAAGGCCGGAGATTCGAATTAAGACCCTCTTTTAGGTAATTTCATTACGTCATTCCTTTGTTGACTCGTTACTAAGAAATAAAACATCTCTTGGGTCACTTCCTACCCTCCATGTAGTGGTAAAAGCACGAAAACCGAATAATATTTTTGGTTGTAGAAACGGGTTCTCAACGGTCCAACGCCAAACAGTGACTGAAGTCCCATCCTCACCCATCCTTAAATATCCTACAAGAGGAAGGTTCTTCTCGATCCTCTTAACAAAAAACCTACGTCTTTGAATTTTGATGGGTCCAAAATTTTATTAACTCACTGAAAAGGAGACCTTTTTATTAATCATGAGATAGGAAAAATTGAACTTATCAGTTATCTCGACAGTAACGCTAGGTTTTCTTCACTTTTATATCCACCTATACCAAGGAAGGGTATTTCCCGAATATTGTTGTCTTATAAAACTTAAAAGTGTTTACAAAACGTAATAAAGCAATTCGAATGAGGTCATGTAAAGTTAATCAAAGGACCTCACGTTCGTTTAACGTCAAAAGTGACGAAAAATTTTTTTTTTANGTCAAAAGTGACGAAAAACTTTTTTTTTTAACCCCGCCCCCCCCACCCTAACACCTCTAAATGGATACCGTTTAAAGTGAAAATTATTCACTGAAACTTTACAAAAGTTACGGGACCTTATTGACTTACTGTTAAACTTCTTAGAATATTGATTTTATTTTTTATCCCTTCGATACCTACCTGTAATCTCCTTAGTGTCAAGACAAAAAAAAAAAAAGAAAACTTTAAACACCTAGGTGATACAGTAAGCAACAAGGTTTCTTAATTCTTTACACAGACAAATCCAGATTAAAACAGGAAAATTTATAAAGATTAGAGTCAACAGAAGTGAGTCTCCTGTTTGTAGAGTCGAATAGACCACGATGTAAAAAAATATAAGGAAAGTTTGTACAATCAGTAGTAGTGTGTGTAAAGGTCACTCAATGCTTATACTATAGAAACCTAAAGGAGTCAAAGATCTGAGACCTAAAAATTCTATGAGTCAGCTAAATTGTAAAAGTGTTCCTTGGATTTATTTGTTCAACACAATTTACAAGTACAATTAACAGTCGATGTAGGACTAAAGTCCATACAAACATACACATAGAATTTTATTCCTTTGAACTATTCATACGTCACTAAACTGTCGTGGTTAATTTCGACAGTCCGTATAGTTCCCGAGATCAAGGTACGTGACGTGTCGTGAGTACTACCTAAAACTAATACACGGAACGTCTTCCGTCGTGATACCCGAAAAGGATAAATTTTAAAATTTATTATAGTAGTAGAAACCCCACAATTGTCTCCCGTAAAAATTGAGTTTCCTTTACTTCGTTAATACTAGAAAGTACGAACACAATAGTAATCATCTATTCAATCACCGAAGGACACGTTTATTAACTCCTAATCATATAGATTCTAAACCCAAGAGAACTTCTGTTTTTTTTTTTTAATAGATATCTATACTTAGGGAGAAGTCCCAGTAATCTATTTACAGTCTCACAATTTCACGTACTTTTATACGGGACAAAACTTAAAAATATGTAACACACTTATTATTAAACCGTATTTTGAGGACCTAGTACCATACAGTAAATACCTAAACAAAACTTTTCAATTCCACTATATATTATATCATGAGTATTTACAGTACGACTGTCTGTCACTCCCTTGTCCCACAGAAAACTCACAGGTAATGTACCTCTCTCGTCCCGGTAGACCAAATGGACCGTCGTCGACACCCCTGTCATATCGTAAACAATACAGTCCCCAGGGGTTGAAGGTCCTAGATTAATGACTACTAGACTACCTTGACACATTATTATTATCTTTATTTCCTGTGTTATTTACATTACACGAACTTAGTAGGGTTTCGGTAGGACGGGTCAGGTACCTTTTTAACAGAAGATACTTTGACCAGGGACCACGGTTTTTCCAACCCCGAATGACACAATTCACTAATTGAGACAAGTCAATCAGGGAGAAAAACCAAGTGACTCCTAAAGGAGGACAAGGAAAGGACACTGATAGGTAAGAAGTGTCTGTGACGGAGGTCTGTTCCTTTGTCTAGAAGGACAGGAACCAAAACAAATATGAGAACGAAAGTTTAGTCGCAAATCTATTTTTAGGAAACAAATTAGTAAAAGTCAATTTAACGACACAGACCTCGGGATCCAATAAGTGTGAAACTTTGTACGAGAAACAATCGTCAATCTACGGAGGACTTATTCTGAACCGAATAAGATGAGATTTACCCACATAACAAAGTCTTTACATTTAGTAACCCTTCCCCGACTTGTATCTTTGTATCTTTTCAGTAAGGAATTCGCCGTCGGTGACGATTCTCAACGACATAATCACAACCACCAGTGGTTGAATAAGAAAAGATTTCGTAGATAGTTTGAAGACGAGGCGTTTCACTCGTGCACTCGTAGAGAATCGGTAGAGAAGAGGAGTACTGATTACACTGTTTGATCAAGACCAAATGGGTCCTGGAAGGGTCAAAAAATCATGACTTTCAAGGTGTAGGTTCTTGTGGGGAGCGAAGGTCCTCCCAGTCGGGAATGGATAATCGAGGGTTACACAATCTGGTGTCAACAATGTCCTAGTACAATTATGAACAACAATCTCGTATCGATACTTATGAACAAAACAAATACACGAATCAACGCACCAACACAGGGTGAGAAACGCTTGGGTACCTGACATCGGTCGGTCCAAGAAGACAGGTACCCTAAGAGGTCCGTTCTTATGACCTCACCCATCGGTAAGGGAAGAGGTCCCATGGAAGGGTTGGGTCCCTAATTTGAGCCTAGTTGACGTAACACCTGTCTATGAAATAACAGACTCGGTGGTCCTAACAAGGATTTTTAGTTTTCGATTATACGTTTGTCATAAGTGAGGCTCCGGTGTCTTATATTATTCTAGGTATCTCTTTCTTTAAGGCATGACTTAGTGACTCAAAGCGACGAATTTCCTCAAACAAGGTTACCAAAGACAAGAAATATCTGTGAGAAGACAAACCCCCAATATAAACCGAGGATAACAAAAAGACGTAGACACAACAAGAGAAGGAATCTAAGGACAAAACAAAAGTAAACCATCTGATAACGGAGACTCATTGAAAAATATATATTATACATACCAACCACTCGAGACAATGACGTACAAACTTTTACAGACTAAAACGGACGTGTGAACTAACTATTAAAGTCAGATCTAAGTTTTACTATCAAGGAGTTGAAACTTCCGTAACGGGAAGACTATGGATGTTAGATCACATCGGTCATGCAGACGACAATCTGACTATGAAGAATCAACTGACACATACGCACACAAAAAGACGGATGGAGAAACTTCGAAACCCTTTAAAAATGAAATAAGAATCAAGACTACAAAATGGTCACTAGAAAAAAAGGGTAATTAGGAAGAAAAAAAAACCGGAAATACTAGACTTCAGAGGATATCGAGACCTATAAAGGAGGGACCACCGAGTCTACCATTTCGCAGACGGATGTTATACCCTCTGGACCCAACCTAGGGACCCAACCCTTCTAGAGGACCTCTTCCTTTGCCGTTGGGTGAGGTCATGAGAACGGACCTTTTAGGACACCTGTCTCCTCGGACCATCCGATGGTAGGTACCCCAGTGTTTCTCAGCCTGTGCTGACTCACTGCAGTGAGTTAGGAAGACACGAGAAGTGGATCTTGAGCCCCCCTACTTGACTAGGGAGGACCTTAACTAAGAGGGATAGAAAGTCTAAAAAGAAACAAAAACGACATACAAGACCTCTAAAAGAACCGACGTTAAAAGGGTGGACGATCTACTCGGAATTCGATATATTTAAGATAATAAATCGGGTAACTCAAAAGACAAAACCGTAAATAAACAAATTATTAGACTCCTATAAGGGTAAGAACGAGAAAAAAAAAGGTACTCTCCTTACACTTATAGATACTTGTAACACTCGGGTAGTGAAGTACTGTTTATTTACCCTTTTGTCAAATTTGTCAATTTGTCACTGTCTGAAATAAAACCCCCCGAGGTTTTAGTGACGTCTACCGCTGACGTCGGTAATTTAATTTTCTACGAACGAGGAACCTTCTTTTCAATACTGGTTGGATCTTTCGTATAATTTTTCGTCTCTGTAATGAAACGGTTGTTTGCAGGTAGCTCAGTTCCGATACCAAAAAAGTCATCCGTACATACCTACACTCTCAACCTGATATTTCTTTCGACTCACGGCTTCTTAACTACGAAACCTTGACACGACAACCTCTTCTGAGAAGTCTCACGGAGCCTGACGTTCCTCTGGGTCGATCAGGTAGGATTTCCTTTAAGAAGGACTTATAAGTGACCTTCCTGACTACAACTTCGACTTTGAGGTTGTGAAACCGGTGGACTACACTTCTTGACTGAGTAACCTTTTCTGGGACTACGACCCTTTCTAACTTCCGCCCTCCTCTTCCCCTACTATCTCCTACTCTACCAACCTACCGTAGTGGTTAAGTTACCTGTGCTCAAACTCATTTGAGGTCCTCAACCGCTACCTGTCCCTCCGGACCACGCGACACCAGGTACCTCAGTTTCTCAGCCTGTGCTGACTCGTTGACTTGACTTGACTTGACTACTTGTAACAAGGTCGGGAATCTTTCACAATAAGAACTGTTACCACTAGAACTGTCTACTAGAAGAACCTAACGAATTTGTAAAAGAAAAGGTCGTAGTGTGAAAAGAAATTAAACAATTAAACATCTATCTTACGTAGCGACAAAAGGTGGTCTTGAGGACAAGGGTGATTCAATGGGTAGAATCAAGGAACCTTATTAAATCCGAAAGATCAAGGGACACGACGAGAGGGTAACAAAACCTTACCGAAAGCAAGGTAGAGGATTGAGAAGAGGTTTGCAATAACACTAACGGGTGAAACGTGGAGTAAATACGTCTTCCAGACTCTTGAGGGGGAGGGTGGCGGGAGTTGGTCTTCGTCAGAGAGGAAAGAGAATTGTAAGTAACTCGGAACTCTGAAGGGACCACCAGGTTACCAATTCTGAGGTACGAAGATGACGTCCCCCGTAAGTTAGAGACCGGTCCCTTGATTCTGGGGTGTACGGTACACCATACCGGTTTGGGATAGACGTCCCTCCCTCACCTCTGTATACCTCTCTTACGTGAACTACTGTACCACTCCCTTCCTCTCTTACCCCGTTCACCTCTTTCATCGCAACTGTATAGGAGTGATAGTACATATTTTATCTATAGACCGCTCTTCAACGTCACCTTGTGTCCCTCGGGTCGGACCGTGCGACACTACTGGATTTCCCACCCTATCCCCCTCCGAGCTCTCCCTCCCCTATATACATATTAATACCGGTTAGGTGTAACAACATGACGTCTTTGGTTGTGTTATAACATTTCGTTAAAAGGAGGTAAATTTCAGAAAACCTGAGACACCCTCTCCCGCTCCCACCCTACTAAACCCTCTTACCGAAACTTTGTACATATTATAGTATATACTTTACTTAGCGGTCAGGTCCAAACTACGTACTATGACCTACGTACCCCGACCACGTGACTCTGCTGGGTCTCCCTACCATGCCCCTCCCTCTTCCCTCCTCCCAAGTCCTACCCCTTGTGCACATATGGACACCGCCTAAGTACAACTACATACCGTTTTAGTTATGTTATAACATTTCATTAATTGGAGGTTAATTTTATTTATTTAAATATAAAATTTTTTTGATTTTTTTTTATTTTTTATTTAATTTTTTTTTTCATTGAATTTTTGTTTTTGTGTAAGTACTCGAAACTAATTTTGAAATAGTAACGGGGGAGAGTGAGAACAACTCCCAGTGATGACGATCTCGTCCTAAGGACTTTACTTCTGTTTATTCTTCTATTCTGTTAAGGGTCTGTACCTTCCCTCTTGTCCCTCAAGATCTCTCGTCCACATCCGACGGGGACGGTCCATGGAGTACACTTTTGGTCGATCAGTCACCGATCCCCGTGTGCACGGATGGAGAGTTCCATCGAACTAACTTACTTTTGAATTAAAAATTTTAATGAAAATACAAGGTTTTCAGAAAATTCATTGTTAATCAACTATCTACTGGTTTTATCTTTGACAATTTTAAGAGAAAGACATCGTCCTTTATCTTAATGTCCTGGACCTACGTAAGGATTTTAAAGAAACACCAAACCGACGTCATTTAATGATGAAATGTATATCGAAAATTTTATATAAATCTGAATTCAAATTTCCCACTCTTGGTGAACATATTTGTATCAACTTATGGTAAGAAAATTACTTACCTCATTACAATAAATATAAGAAAGAAATGAAGGAGACCTTTCGGGTACAGAAATCCCCTCCCGAAATTGAATATAAGGGGGACTTTTCACTTTCCGTAAGTGGAATTACATAAAATTAAGTCGGTGTCTTAAGAGTGATAACAATGACTTTTGACGAACCGGGTTTAGAGAATCACACTACTAAAAATTAACCTGACAGTATTTTATCATGTACTGTCACGTATATAGGATTTCATCATTTAAATATACGAATTTATTTAAATATACAAATTTAAATATATCTTATTGAGAATGAAATACACACGAAAACATAACTTTTAGGAGGGAAAGAGAGAGAGAGAGAGAAAAAAGAAAAAAACTCTTTAAAACATCAATCATAAAGTCACTTCGTCACTTTACTCCGTCCTTCATCACTACCTCCCGTACGACCCACCTTCACTCCTCGGACCCAAGTAGTCAATCGTCCCTCACCCACCCGAAAACTTCCTAACTTCGTTCCTTCGGTGCACTGGTGTAAATAGTATATCTACTGTTCTACCTTCGTCCTAACCTCCGTCGGGTCTTCCTTCAGTATCATATTGGGTAAAGTCTCTCATTACTTCGGTGCCTGGTTCTGTTCTTTTCGCAAAGACAGGTTGAGATTTTAAAACGTGATATAATTAACACGACGGTAATCTGATTAAAGGACCAATAAAACAATTCTAAACCGGGAAAATCTCGATCTTCCCTAGAACCTCTAAGAATACGTCAGGAAAATAAAATCTTTACATTTTGGACTCCGGACTTCTTTACTTCACTAAGGAGGTCCAGTCCGTTGAGTAATGCACGTTTCGAACCCGAACCCGGGGGCAGAAGACTAAGGTTTTGGTTTCGAAAAACCACTACGCAGGGTGGACAGGATGGACGAGAGCCGATCCGTGAACGGGTTCGGTCGTAGGGTGGCTTTGTAGATAGTGGACCACGAACTACTGTGTCACGCGATAACTGTTGATAGAAAGAGATCAATCGAGTATGGGGCCGAGAAGATTTACCGAACAAAGATTAGAAAGAGTGAGAAGGGTTCACGAGTAAGAACGGGTAGTGTAAGTCTCCTACCAGACAGAGGATAAAAGGTCTCCTTTATCTTCAATGGGTTCTTGTGTGACCCGAGGACGGATGGTAGTTTAGATGATTGGGGGTAGACGGACGGGAAACAACATTGTCGTTTTAACGGGGCGGAATAAAGTACGGTCTAGGACCCAGGGTCCAAGAGGATAGAAAAGTTCCTATAAAAACTATTAAAAGGGACAAGATCACAAAAGTTGGTAAAGAAGGGATTTTCTACATAGGACAGTAGTAAATACATAGTTTGACCTAAAAAATAAAATTTTACGACGAATCTTATGGACAGGTCACTCGTGCAAAGTGAGTCAAAAATTATTGATGAGTACTCACTGGAGATACACGAACTACAACCCATAGGACAGTACGTGTCTTCTTAACCCCAGAGAATACCAGAGTACCCTCTTTGTCTACGATTTTTCATAGACATGAACGACTTGTAAGTCTAACCTGCCACGTTCAGATTGGTTAAAATACCATCACCCGCGATATAACGTCAAAACGGCATGCGACAAAGTCAAAGTATCATTTTAAACGCCAGCACTCAAGCGAGATCGTGTAGCACGTAATGGTCTCGGGACCGGAAACGAGACCCAAATTAAAATTATAGTGTACTGGTTTACGGGTACGACAATGTTCGAGCACGTGTGTGGGTTTATGTAATGGACTTAGATTGCTTTATAATCAGACGAGTACCTCAACCTTTGAATTTTCGGTGTATAAATAGGACTTATTTTAAATAAGAGTTTATTTATTTTTATGAATTATATTGGATTTGGACTTTCTATCCAACTTTTTCTAGAATTTCCGAAAGGAAAATTTTAATCGTTTTATTGACACATTCGTGTGTGATCCATACGATTACTGTTCAAATTAGCTTTCTTTTTCTGAAGAGTTCATGTCTACATTTTACTGTACCAAAGAAAGGCACACAGTCAATGATGGGAGGTTCAAAGGAGTTCCCGATGTATTGAATCGAAATCGTAAAGGGGAGAAAAATCTTCATTTTCGTCAGGTGTAATCGTTTTGGTTTCTAAAGGTCCTTCATGATCAACGACATTACCACCCCTTACACATCTACTTATTTAGTGACAAACAATCCTTGATATTTTATAAAATAACCTTCAGACGGAAGATATAAGTCTAAAGGAACTTGGACTTTCGGATAACTCTATAGGAGTTCTATTTACAATTTATTTTTGTGGTGCTATATAAACCATCAAGTAAAAAAAAAATTTGACCATACAGTTTCTGACAAAAAGAACTGACTACACCTTTCCAACCCCTTTTTTTTCCGGAAGTCACTTTCCTTTAATGGAAAGATTTATATTGTAAGATTTCACTACATTGTCAAAAAAGGTATACAACGAACTTATTTTCATCATAAAAATGTCTTCACAAAATATCATGAGTGGTAATTTATTTGGCCGTTGGTGTTTAAGTTTAAAGATTTCGATAGAGGGTTTTATAATCAAATAATTTATCGATCATATTTTTTCTTTGTACTATAGAAACCAGAGGGACATGGTTTTAGATAAAATGAAAACTCGGTCAGGTTGAAACTTTTGGTGTCGGTATACTTAAGATAAGTAAAATCCCCTAATAGGACACATTTGATTGTAACACATAAAAACAAGGAACGATTGTGTAAGACTTAGTGCATTTCAATAACCAGATCCAACTTTCTTCGAGAACCTGAGTTTAGATATAAGGAGATTAGATATTTTCCACAACGAATATCTTTCAAAGACGAATCTTTACGAACAGTTAAAGATGTCAAAGGAGGTAAAATAATTCATATCTTAGACGGTTTTGTAATAATTGAAAGTATCAGTGGAAGGTAGAAAGACAGATCTGAACTCCTAGAAACCTCTCAGAATAGAATGAGTATTATTATAAGGAGGTGAGTCAAGTCAAGTCAAGTCAACGAATCAGCACAGACTGAGAAACGCTGGGGTACTTAGCGTCGTGCGGTCCGGAGGGACAGGTAGTGGTTGAGGGCCTCAAGTGAGTCTGAGTGCAGGTAGCTCAGGCACTACGGTAGGTCGGTAGAGTAGGAGACAGCAGGGGAAGAGGAGGACGGGGCTTAGGGAGGATCGTAGTCTCAGAAAAGGTTACTCAGTTGAGAAGCGTACTCCACCGGTTTCATGACCTCAAAGTCGAAATCGTAGTAAGGAAGGTTTCTTTAGGGTCCCGACTAGAGGAAGTCTTACCTGACCAACCTAGAGGAACGTCAGGTTCCCTGAGAGTTCTCAGAGGAGGTTGTGATGTCAAGTTTTCGTAGTTAAGAAGCCACGAGTCGGAAGAAGTGTCAGGTTGAGAGTGTAGGTATGGACTGGTGTCCTTTTTGGTTTCGAAACTGATCTGCCTGGAATCAGCCGTTTCATTACAGAGACGAAAACTTATACGATAGATCCAACCAGTATTGAAAAGAAAGTTCCTCATTCGTAGAAAATTAAAGTACCGACGTTAGTGGTAGACGTCACTAAAACCTCGGGGTTTTTATTTCAGACTGTGACAAAGGTGACAAAGGGGTAGATAAAGGGTACTTCACTACCCTGGCCTACGGTACTAGAAACAAAAGACTTACAACTCGAAATCCGGTTGAAAAAGTGAGAGGAGAAAATGAAAGTAGTTCTCCGAAAAATCAAGGAGAAGTGAAAGACGGTATTCCCACCACAGTAGACGTATAGACTCCAATAACTATAAAGAGGGCCGTTAGAACTAAGGTCGAACACGAAGAAGGTCGGGTCGTAAAGAGCACTACATGTGACGTATCTTCAATTTATTCGTCCCACTGTTATATGTCGGAACTGCCTGAGGAAAAGGATAAACCTTGGTCAGACAACAAGGTACAGGTCAGGATTGGTAACGAAGGACTGGACGTATGTCTAAAGAGTTCTCCGTCCAGTCCACCGGACCATAAGGGTAGAGAAAGTCTTAAAAGGTGTCAAACAACACTAGGTGTGTCAGTTTCCGAAACCGTATCAGTTATTTCGTCTTTATCTACAAAAAGACCTTGAGAGAACGAAAAAGGTACTAGGTCACCTACAACCGTTAAACTAGAGACCAAGGAGACGGAAAAGATTTTGGTCGAACTTGTAGTCCTTCAAGTACCAAGTGCATAACGACTTCGGACCGAACCTCTTAAAACTCGTAATGAAATGATCGTACACTCTACTCACGTTAACACGTCATCAAAATCGTAAGAAACCGTAACGGAAAGAAACCTTAACCTTACTTTTGACTGGAAAAGGTCAGGACACCGGTGACGACTCAAAAGGTTAAACGACCGTATAACTCACGTCGTGAAAGTGTCGTAGTAGAAAGTCCTAAACTTTCTCGAGTTGACCTTAAGGTAGTGGAGGTGATCGAAACAAACATCGCTAAGGAGGTGATCCATGATGATTCGGGGTATAAAATTATAATCTTAACATAATAAAAATACGAGAGTCCTTGTATGGTCCATCGTACGACGGGGACCCGTAGTAACGATCGGTTGAGACTGTCGGATAGGGTGACCGACCTCTAAGGGACTCCCATTCTTTCTCCAGACAGGATCAGGCCCGACCCAAGGGACTGATCCCCCACGTAGGAGCCATGAGTCTACAACCCACGGACGCCCAGTAAATTTCGTATTGTGTCTCCTGAAGGGACCACCAGGTCACCAATTCTTAGACAGAACGTTTCGTCCTCTGAGTCCAAGTTAGGGACCAGTTCCGTGATTCTAGGGTGTACCGTGTCTCGTTGACTTCGGGTACGTGATGTTGCTCTCGCGAGCGCACGGTGTGCCTTCTAGACGTGCTCCGTTGTTTCTAGAACGCACGACGTTGACTCTGAACGCCGACTCTGAGCTGTGTTGGTTTCTTGTTTATTTCTCCTTGTGTCCAACGGACCCACTCGTCGTTCACTTAATCTTTTCACACCTATTGACATAATGTCGGGAACCTCATATCGGTGGTACGTTAGACAACTGAAGTTTCGGACGAAAGAACCCATCTCCGAGTCATTAAAGGAAACATTAGAACCATGGAAATTATGGTGAACTTACTTCGAGTAAGTAAATTTTTTGTAAGGAGGTAAAATGGAAGACCGGGTTATAGGGGAGGGTGTGACTTTTCATTTCCTTTTATCACAACATTAGAGGTCAAGACAAACCGGTCGAAAAAATTACTTCTCCAGGTGAAACGGGGTCCTTACTGTTTGTCTCCCTGTATTCCCCTTACACTCCTTCCTTAGTAGCTTGAGGATTAGAGGTTTAGTCACAATTTTAATTCCTAAGAAACAGTTCAGTAATTCGGTCGAGGATCAGACAAACATAGTTATCCTTTACTGTCTTAGACTTGAGACCCAGTAGTCTTAGACCACACGTCTCAAACAACAGATCAACGAAATTCGAAGGAAAGATTTTGTAAGTATCGGTTGAATGCAATTTATTTCGGATCGTAAAGAATTATTACATACACTTTCACTTCAGTGAGTCAGCACAGGCTGAGAAACGTTGGGGCACCTGACATCGGGTGGTCCGAGGAGACGGGTACCCTAAGAGGTCCGTTCTCATGACCTCACTCAACGGTAAAGGAAGACGTCCCCTAGAAGGGGTGGGTCCCTAGTTTGGGTCCAGAGGGCGTAACGTCCGTCTGCGAAATTGGAGACTCGGAGGTCCCTTCTAGGGGACCTCTTCCTTTACCGTTAGGTGAGGTCATGGGAACGGACCTTTTAAGGTACCTGTCTCCTAGGACCATCCTATATCAGGTACCCCAACACTTCTCAGCCTGTGCTGACTCGCTGAAGTGAAAATGAATTATTACATATTTCTCGAAAATAGCGTGTTGACCACACACTAGAAAACCTTGGGTCCTTAAATATGTTTGACTTCTGACTTGAACAGGTAAGTAGTAGAAGAAAGACACGTCATCCATCACGGACTACTCAGTGCGTTTGGATGGAAGGGAAACTGTCAACGTAAAGTTGCAGATAATTTCACGGTGACTTTCGTTAAGTCGAATAATTCTTGACGAAATACATACATCACAAGGGTTCCTATGTGGGTAAAACATTATACTCTACAAACCTCTGAAACGAAATGAGTCAAATATTGGAGACACGGACCGTGTGTAGTTTGCAAATGATATCTTAAATTAGGTTGAACCAATTTTACTTATATAAATGACCGATTCTTTGGTTTTTGTTTATCAATAACTTTCTACACGTTGATAAGAGGTATCTAAGATGAAGGTTTAAGATCCCACAACAACGAAAAATTCACCAACTCTGGGTGACCTGGAGAATTCTTTGTACTTCCCCGGCTAACCTCTATAGTTTAATCTTTATCTTTAACTGAACTCAAACGTTCCTTTCGATGTCTCACAGACAGAAACCTCCAGAGATACTCTTATCTTCACACACAGAGACGTATTATCTAGGACTTATGAACAACTTACCTGTTTATTTTTAACTCAGACTCCATAAATTTATTAATAGACGAACCTACTTTGTAAAGACACTAACGAATTGTGAGAATAAGATTTTGTAAATTTATTCTGTAAAGAGTGGGTAACCTTATTGACATTAATTTTAAAATGCCATAGTCTACAACCGGTATCATACCTCACTGTCCTTGAGTATATTTCTGTATACAGTTTCTACAACGTCGAAGGGAAGGTCTCGTACCGTTATTGCAATCATAGTGTTATATAGTTCAGTGTGTTTCACAAACCACAGGGTCACGTATAATCTCAATACGATTATGATGTGATATCGGATAACTCGTGTATGTATCGTAATACGGATTTTTTGTTACATAGATGGAATATAATTTTTATGGTATCACGATTTTTTATGATTGGTAATAAACTGTTGTGTTTTTACGATTGGTAATAAACTGTTAAACTATGGTGTTTTGAAGTTGACCTTTTTTTTCCTTTTACGGTACACAGGTTCCACGTTACTTCGTCTCGTGTCATTTTACTCCATGCGGACAGGACACCCACCTCAAATTTAACCATGTTAAAGAGAACTTTTTTTTTAAACCGTAGTGAGTCATTTCGAGTTGTACACAGACTACTTATTGGGTTGTCAAGTCTAAGTCCATTTATGTTACGTCTTGGCACTTGTGTCTCGACACATGTTGTGACGAACATTATCTCTTCTTTTTACCTTTGTCGAATTTCCACGCTGTCATCTCGTATATTTATGTGGTACTTCATAGGTCACTGTAAGTTTCTTTATGACAGAGAGTCGTGTCTGTTATTGTGACGTTTCGGTGTACGTCCTCAGAGTGTATGACAGCTCGACCTTTTTTTTCAGTGGAACCTCGTACATATTCAGACAAAATATCAAGTTTTCGTGTGTCTTAACTAGTCTTACCCTACAACCGAGTAAAAGTCGGGAATGCCCAAACGTCCTGCTGATACAGTGCAACCCGGAGATTTAGGACAGAACAAGTACAGATCGTCCTCGTTCTTTTCAAGACGAAGTGATCATTAAAATTGTTTTATGGGGGTCAATCCAGAGTAACTAGGACTAACCGCACTGAACCCGGTGTACGGATAGAGACGTGGTTAGTGTCATTAGGTCCTCTCCTCTATGATACTTACAAATCGGATTAACTATAGTAAGTCTCGTGGACCCGACTCTCATCCTGTTTCCTCTCCTTTTATAACTACTAACGGTCTTCCTCCTATCTGTCTACAACTCGAAGATTTTGATATCTGCCATAATAAAAAGGGGGAAAGTCGTCGGTTAAATTCCAAATATAAAGTCATTGATAACACTGAACGAATAAGAGATGTTTCCTTTACTCCACCGAGTTTCTTCCCGTTCACCTTCCCTCTTTCACCAAAAATACACCACCACCTGGACTCAGGGTCCATACATACCTACACTTCACCGGGGGGTAGTACTGTCCACACCCCGTCTCCGACCTGAGGCCAGACTTATGTCTCTAAGAAAAACCTAAATGTTCTAGTTTGACATAAGGGAGTTTTGATGAACGAAACCAAAATAGTTGAAATAGTCAAAACAGACACAAAGAATAGATTCGTTATGAAAGATCTATAAATCCCGTCCTTTCAACAGGAAAAAACCGGACTAATGCAAATTCATACAATCAACGTGACCGGATTTCAAAATACTAAAGACCCTCGGAGCATTCACCTAAAAGTGGGAGACAAAGACACTTCAAACACACAAATTGAGGTCTTTATTTCTAAAGTACGAATAGTCGTCCCCGAAGGGACCACCGAGTCGAGCATTTCTTAGGCAGACGTTACACCCTCTGGACCCAAACTAGAACCTAACCCTTCTAGGGAACCTCTTCTCTTGTGGATGGGTGAGGTCGTAAGTCCGGATCCCTTAAGGTACTTGACATATCAGGTACGCCAACGTTTCTCAGTCTGAACTGTTCGTTGAAAATGAATACTCGTCTAGAAACCCCGAGGACATAAAGTTTACCCGAAGGGACCACCGAGTCTGCCATTTCGCAGACGGACGTTACGCCCTCTGGACCCAAGACAGGGACCCAACCCTTCTAGGGGACCTCTTCCTTTACCGTTGGGTGAGGTCATGAGAACGGACCTTTTAAGGTGCCTGGTTTATCCCTGTAAAATCCCTTTTACAGATACGAAACCTATAAACGTGTCAGTAATAGTATTCCTCTTCACAAAAATAACCTGTACTGAAATTTAGTAAAGAACAAATTTGATACGGATTGAATCTAGTAATTTAGACGAAAATGGACAATGGAGTTATAAGAGGAGACTTCGATTGTCCGGAAATTGAAACAGGATTATATTTCTCATTCACACCAGAGAAAACACCTATTAAAAATAATTGTAAGTAAGATTTTATTGATTTTGACTAGGGGATCAAAAACAGTCTTTGTGGACCGAAAGTCAAAGAGAGGAGTGGACAACAGATTTTACTTTCCATTCGAACAAAATCTGTGACGATTTTACTATACCACTGTATGACCTGAAGACAGAGGAAAAATACTTTGGTTGGGACTGTAAAATAAATAAAAATCAGAGTTTGAGTGTAATCAACACCGAACGTATATCTTGAATAAAATTTGTAGTGGAACGTACATGAGGACTGATATTTGGTTCAAAGTGTAACAAGAAACCGGTTTTCGTTATTTTATACCGGACAAAATAGTGTCACTTTACGTTAATCCTAAAAGAAAAGTCTTTATGTTGTAGTTACCGATAAATATTGTAACGAGGTTGAAAATTTTCGGACCGTTTCACAACTCTACAGAAATATACTTTAAGATAAACATAAATTACGGTGCCCATGTTAGATAGTCACGTAAAACGTAAATTCCGGCCTATTAGTTTATAAGAATTACACAAAGAAAAAAGATTTTCAAGATAACACTTAAATATCTTGTCGGAGACTCTAGACATTCATAAGTGGATATTTATTCGGAGTGACTAACAATTTCGGAGAACGGTAAGAGCATAAGGTATTACCATGAAGTCAAAGATGTCTGGTTTCTATCTTTGAGTAATCAAATGGAGTACAACTTAAAGTACGGAAAATAAGAAAAAGATTTTTTCATGTAAATATGATGAGTTGAAAAGAGTACTCCTTTGGCAACAGGACTTCTAAAGGAATCTCTAAAAGATGTATCCAAGAAATTCGTATTAAAAAAACTTATACTAGACAAAAATTTAGTAGAGACAAAAGTAAACAAACACTGACCGGTAACGATAGTGACCTGTCTTTTGTAACGAAAAATACATAAAGTTTAGTTGACTACGGTGGAAATAATATAGGTTGTCCCGTAAAAATTTTCTATAAAAAGAACAATAGTCGGACAGTAGACGACTACCACCATAAACCGGAAAAGTAAAGGAAAGTGATTGCGAAACACTCGTAGAAAAATAAAATAAGGACTGAAATATCGTTTACAATAGACAACCAAAATCTAGAAAAACTTTTAGTGTCATCCGTTAGACAAAGATCTAATGACTCTCCAATAGTCCATATTCACGACAAAACAGTAGAAACTTTGACCCTCATACACAACTAAACTGGATAACTATCTCGTATTCTCTAAATAAATACATTATAAATATCTTATTTAGGTCACATATTACAACAATAATAAAATTATATGAACTTTATCTGATAAGACTCGTGAAATAAATTGTAAGAAGGTAGAATAAATAGATTCAGTATGTTCGGAGAACGAAAAAAGGAAAAAACACACAATAGTCCAATCCAATAGACTATTTGAAGTGGTTTGTTGGACCTCAGAGTAAACAGCATATAGGACTTTGAAAAAATATATCGGACCCTTGACAGATTAGGAACTTCATTTGATATAAAGAGACCTCTTCCGTTACCGTGGGGTGAGGTCATGAGAACGCATCTTTTAGGGTACCTGCGTCCTCGGACCATCCGACGTCAGGCACCCCATCGCTTCTCAGCCTGTGCTGACTCGCTGAAGTGAAAGTGAAAAGTGAAAGTACGTGATCTCTTCCTTTACCGTTGGATGAGGTCATAAGAACGGACCTCTTAGGGTCCCTACCCCCTCGGACCACCCGACGGCAGATACCCCAGCGTGTCTCAGTCTGTACTGACTTCGCTGAATCGTCGTTTGACATAAAGAATCGAAAAGTCGAAAATACAAAAGTCAAGTCAAAAATTATTAATTTATCGTGGAATATTTTGACAAAGGTGACTTTACAAGTTTAAATAAGTGTTCCTAGGAAAACATACCGTAAGAATTCAAATAGTAGACAAGGTACAGACACTATATAATAAGATTATTAAGTTCGAAGTACAACCTAAAATTCTGATCTAAACGGACTTTAGACAGATACTCCATAAAGTAAGATATAACTTGGTCATTGACAAAAAATTTATAGTTTTAGTGTTTAAGGACGTAAAAGGAGACGGAAAGGATATGATGTAAATAACGATAAAAACTTAAATTCTAACTTATACATCAAACAAAGAAACAAGAGAGGTTATATCCTTTTATTATTTCAATGATCACAGTGTTTATTTTAAGGTAAAGAATAAGAAGTATGATTTACTTTAATTGAGTGAAAATGGTAAATAGGGGTGAGTAAAGGGGTAAAAAGCATTATACTAGGTCCTAAAGTCCCTGAAGGGACTACCATGGTACCAATTCTTAGGCGGAAGGTTACGTCTCCCTTACCCAAGTTAGGGACCAACCCCTCGATTCTAGGGTGTACGGTACTACGTTTTTTTAAAAAATTTTTAACTTTTAACTGACTGGGTCTTAAAGTCTGAAACTACTTGAATTAATAATATCATTACAAAAATAATCTGTAAAAAAAATTTTAAACTTCAAACATGAGACCTGACACAAAATCTCATTAATCACATGAAATAAGGGATAAATGACGAAAATTACGAATAGCGGTCGTGATAATATACTGATGAAAAAGTGAGAAAACAAACCTAAGTAAGGAGTCAAGTCAAGTCAAGTCAGGGAGTTAGCACAGGCTGAGAAACACTGGGGTATCTGACGTTGTGGGATCCGAAGGGACAGGTAGTGGTTGAGGTCTCGAATGAGTTTAAGTTCACGTAACTCGGTCACAACGGTAGGTTGGTAGAGTAGGAGACAGTAGGTGAAGAGGAGGGCGGAAGTTAGAAAGGGTCGTAGTCCTAGAAAAGATCACTCAGTCAAGAAACGTAGTCCACCGGTTTCAGAACCTCAAAGTAAAAGTCATAGTCAGGAAGGTTACATATTAGTCCTGACTAAAGGAAATCCTACCTGACCAACCTAGAGGAACGACAGGTTCCCTGAGAGTTTTCAGAAGAGATTGTCGTGTCAAGTTTTCGTAGGTAAGAAACCGTGAGTCGAAAGAAATATCAGGTTGAGAGTGTAGATATGTACTGATGACCTTTTTGGTATCAAAACTGATCTACCTGGAAACAACCGTTTCAGTACGGAGACGAAAAATTATACGACAGATCCAACCAGTATTGAAAGGAAGGTTCCTCGTTTGCAGAAAATTAAAGTACCGACGTCAGTGGTAGACGCCACTAAAACCTCGGGTTTTTCTATTTCAGTCGGTGACAAAGGTAACAAAGGGGTAGATAAACGGTACTTCACTACCCTGGTCTACGGCACTAGAATCAAAAGATTTACCACTCAAAATTCAGTCAAAAAGTGAAAGGAGAAAGTGAAAGTAGTTCTCCGAGAAATCGAGAAGAAGCGAAAGACGGTATTTCCACTACAATAGACGTATAGACTCAATAACTATAAAGAGGGTCGTCAGTACTAAGGTCGAACACGAAGTAGATCGGGTCGTAAAGAGTACTACATGAGACGTATCTTCAATTTATTCGTCCCACTGTTATACGTCGGAACTGTAAGAGGAAAGGGATAAACCTTGGTCAGAAAACAAGGTACAGGTCAAGATTGACAACAAAGAACTGGACGTATGTCTAAAGAGCCCTCCGTCCAGTTCACCAGACCATAAGGGTAGATAACTTCTTAAAAGGTGTCAAATGACACTAGGTGTGTCAGTTTCCGAAACCGTATCAGTTATTTTGTCTTCATCTACAAAAAGACCAAGAGAGACGGAAAAGCTACTAGGTTACCTCCAACCGTTAAACTAGAGACCAAGGAAACGGAAAAGATTTAGGTCGAACTTGTAGACCTTCAAGTGTCAAGTGTATGGTAGGGAGTCAGTTGACCTTTATAAAAGTTCATCGAAAACAAGTACTACTATGGATGGACTATGTGAATATCCGTGTAAAACAAATAGACACCAAGAAAGAAAAAATTTTATCACTAGTCTTCTTTCTTTTCGTTAGGGGTTAAAATAGGGTAAATTCGTAGTGGGGTACTTGAAGAGGGAAGGATGGGTCCATGAAACGTTTCTACCTTTGTCTCCTTACTAACCAATGTCGGTACCTCTCCTTAAGTTCCTATCTCACTGGTACCAGGAATCCTCCACCAAGGGTAGGACACCTCCTGAACCCAAAGTCTCTATTCTCTAGAATAACTCCGACTCTTATGATGAAATGACTCAACTCTGACTCACTTTAGTAGGTAAGAGGAAGACGAAGAACCTCAAAGTAGAGAGAAGGACCATACCCTTTACGAAGAATGAAGACCGTTCAGTTACTTAAATCAAAAATAACGATAACTTTTAAGATCTGAAAAATTTTTAAAAGGCTCATAAAGTTCCCTTTCCTTTTTAGTTCCTGACCTGTAGTCACGGAAAGATTGTGGTGTGGGAGACCCCAAAAAAAATTTGATTTATCAACTAATAACGATATCCAGGTAATATCTGGTCATCGTACGACACGACACGGGTCAGTACAGCTCGAGAAACGTTAGGGTACCTGACATCGGGTGACCCGAGGAGACAGTTAGGTACCCTAAAGGGTCCGTTCTTATGAATTTGCCTAACACTAAAGGAGGGGACCCTAGAAGGGTTGGGTCCTAGGGTAGGTGTAGAGGACGCAGAGGACGTAACCGTCCTCCTAAAAAAAAAAAAAAAAATATTTTTGGTGACGTGGTTGACCCTTCGGGTATCTACACCGTAAAAGGATCCTTTTAATACACACACAAAAAAAATTTAGGTCAGAAGAAAAAACGGTGAATTTTAACTGGGTCTATAAAGAAGGTATAAGGTGACTTTAGTAAGACCTTTTCATTGTAAATTCATTTTTCGTTAAATAGAAACGTAAAGAGGAGGTCCACCTCTGTCTACACTTCTCAATCACCTACTTCTGTAACCTTTCCGAAGTTGTCATTTTCACTCGACAAAAGTAAAAAAACGGTGAACTCATACTTTACGTGATTTTCTAATTGTTTAAGTACTCAAACAATCCATAAAAATATATTCATGGGAGACACTCGTTTTAAAAAGAACAAAAAAAAATTTGACAAAACATTCTACCTTATTGTTGATATTGGTTTCCTACTCTATGTTTTCTATTAAGTATAAAACTTCATGTATCCACTTCTTATTCTACCTCAGTCCTTTTCATTTGGTACCACACTGGGTTTAACCTCAGTAAAGAAGGGTAACCGAGAGACGACAATTACTCAGTGAGAAATCCATCGTAAAATTTACGAAAAGTAACCTGCCTTTTCACGAAGGACAAGAAAAATTCAAAGAGAGAAAAGAAATTCTAAATTTTAGAGTTAGATTAAAACACTACCGTCATGAACTTTTGGTGTGACTTACTATTTTCCCTTCCCTTTCCTGAAAAGATTCAGGAAATTAAATAGTGTCAGTCTGGTGTAATATTCGATAAAAGTTTTGAACTTTTACAACTTAACTGTAATAAGTAAAGGTATAATTTATTAATGATCTTACTTTCTTTATATATTTCTGTGGGTCAGGACTATTCGTATCGTAATAGTAAAAATGAGACCTAATAAAAAAAGAAAATATGAAAGTTAAAATGCGGTCCGGAAAAAAAAATTGGTTTATCATTTTATTTTTATTTTAATTTCGCATTCACGTCGTCGCCCAATCTCAAACGGAAATCGGTCGTTTTACTAGTACGAAATAACCTTAGTACTTATAAATTATGTAACGTAATACGAAGAACTCCATGAGTTTAATAATGTTTCTATTTACTATAAAATTACCTTATTTCTACAGGAACGCACACAACATCAAATCTCAAGTAACCACAAAACAATCGACCATTTCGTTACCAAAAGAATGGTGTCTAGAAGTAAGAACCGTTCTTTCAGAAGTAAGGACCGTTCTTTCCTCAAAAAAAACAAATTACATACTAATCTTAAGATTCATCAAATTTTTAGTTCTCAGACTCCATGTCTCAACTGAATAGATGATGTGTGTCTATAGTACGGACCTCGGTACTATGAAAATCACCGGGTACTTTTACAAAATTAAAATTAAGAAGGGAGGGTCTACTTATTTTATCGGACGGTCCGAGGAAACAGGTAACCTAAAGGGTCCGTTCTTATGACCTAACCCAACGGTAAGGGAAGAGGTCCCCTAGAAGGGTTGAGTCCCTGTCTTGGGACCAGAGGATGTAACGACCACTTAAAAAATGGTAGATTCGATGGTTCCTTCCGACCTTATATATTATTGTTTGGGTCGGACCTAATGTAAAAAGAAATATGGTTACCTCAGTATTTTACGGTAAAAATTATGAGAGAAAATACCTCCTTTTCCGGTCTCACGGGGTCTTGGGTTCTTTTAGTAGTGTACGTGGATGGCTCCAGCGTCAGTCCGTGTGAGATATATACACTGGTTAAGTCAGAAAACTTATGAAAAAAAAAGAAAAAAAATTCTCTTTCTTAGTAAAGAAAACGTATTTACTAATGAAAGAGACATTTACTCGAATAGTATCTGAACACACGAGCAGTCTCTCTCTATGTACCAAGACAGAGGTTTCTTTCTTTACTGTAGAACACTCCAATCCATTGACACTAAAAAATACTACAAACGGATCTTATTTTATTTATAAAAGAGGAGATTCTCTAGGTGACTAAAAGACAAACGAAACATTATACTATATCTTTTATTCCCTTCCCTTTCTCTCTGATCGAGTCCTAAGAACCCAGGGTAGGACGTTTTACACACAAGGTACTCTTGTACACTACTGGGACGGAGGAGAGACGTCCTCCACAGATCTTGAATTCAAGAACCTAGAAGGCACTAATGACTACACATAATGCCTCATGCAAAGTAAGAGTCAATGACACTGACTAGACCAAAACAAAGACTTCGGTACTAGATTACAACCTCTTTTATAATTCTAGAAACAGTCAGAAGTTGACGTCACTGGTACATTCTAATAGAAGATTTTCAGTAAAACTAAATTTCATTCATACAACTTACAGACTACTTGAAGAAAACGTCTTGACCATGGGTCAGTCTGTTTTCGAGGGACTCTCGGTCCAGAAACGTACAAAACGAACAACGACATCTGAGATCTTTTTCGGTCTGTAGTCCCTTCGGGCTTATAAACGACTTTCTAACTTACTCGATTAAAGGAAGAAATCTTTTCAGTACAAAGGGGAAGAACTCCTGATCCCGAGGTCTAGAAACCAAACTCCATTGTTGACACCACTAGTCTACGACCTTCCCGGGGCAGGAGTTACGGGTCTCTCTACCCACTGCGACGTAACCGGTAGGAGGTAGAGGTCTGAGTCAAAACAACAACAAGTTATCGATTCAGTACAGACTGAGAAACACTGGGGTACCTGATGTCGTGTGGTCCGAAAGGACAGGAAGTGGTAGAGGACCTCAAACGAGTTTAAGTACAGGTAACTCAGTCACTACGGTAGATTGTTAGAGTAGGAGACAACAGGAGAAGAGGAGAACGGGAGTTAGAAAGGGTCGTAGTCCCAGAAAAGGTTACTCAACAGAGAAACTTAGTCCACCGGTTTCATAACCGCGAAGTCGTAGTCAGGAAGGTTATTTATAAGTTCTAACTAAAGGAAATCCTAACTGACCCAACTAGAGGAGCGTCAGGTTCTCCGAGAGTTCTCAGAAGAGGTCGTTATTACACTTTCGTAGGTAAGAAACCGTGAGTCGGAAGAGATACCAGGTTGAAAGTGTAGACATGTACTGACGACCTATTTTGTATCGAAACCGATATGTCTGGAAACAGCTGTTTCATTACAGGGACGAAATACTATGTGACAGATCCAAATGGTGTCAAAAAGAAGGTTCTTCGGTCATAGAAAATTAAAGTACCGACGTCAAAGGTAGACGTTACTAAAACCTCCGGTTCTTTTATTTTGGACAGTGACAAAGGTGAAGAAAGGGTAGATAAACGGTACTTCACCACCTTGGCCTACGGTACCAGAATCAAAAAACTTACAACTCAAAGTTCGGTCCAAAAAGTGAGAGGAGATAGTGGGAGTAGTTCTCCGAGAAATCAAGGAGAAGTGAAAAACGACAATCTCACCGTAGTAGACGCATAGTCTCCAACAACTATAAAGAGGGTCGTTGGAACTAAAATTGAACTCTAAGTAGGTTGGGTCGTACCAAATTGGGAAAGTGTTTTTATCAACCCAATCTTCCTTGTAAAAGTGAAAAGATCTTAAAGAATTTTGTTGTTGTCTTTTCCATAAGACTACCGGAGGAGGTGGAACCACAGGGAGATCTCAGGAGAATGGGGTACGACCAGAGTACGACCAGGTCCGGTGAGGTGTGCGCGGAAAAGGATCGAGAGGTTTTCCTTTTTCATGGGGACATAAACATTTTGTTAATAAATAAAATTTACATTTATATATATGTATATATATATAATTGGAACTATTACGGGAGGGGGTTTTTTCAGTACAATATAGAGACTTCACAAAACTTTAACTCCATACATTCATTTGACGTTTTGGAGACCAAGAATCTAATCGTTCATAGACCCGTACACTTGTTTTTACATATATCATGTAGTGATATTATTATTAGATGGTCAGACAATGGGTAGTTGATATCTATACTCGACAAGAGAGGTCCATCGTTCTGTCTCCACGGTGACCCATGGTTGACTAGTCTAATTCGATCCTTTTACTCTCTTTAGATTCCTCTTCGAGACGACAGAGGTCGACAACTTTTGTATCAGACCTCCACATTTGTCTTCTTTAGTTGACTAGACTCAATCATCTTAAACCAATCCATTAGGACTAAATGTCTTTAAAAATTTTATAGTCTCCTTATATCCGGATAAAACGTCAAAAAACTGGGATTCAAAAAAGGGAACCATACTGTACACATACACATGTACACACACAGACAATAAGACGAAGTTCTGATACAGAAACTACGGTCGATAGCATTTATCTTTCCTATTTGTCGTTTCGGGATGACAAATCGTGTCCTTCGACATAAATTATAGGACACTATTTGGTATTGTCTTTTCTTATACTTTTTCGAACACACATATACGGATTGACTTAGTGAAACGATAGGTCGTCTTTAGTTGTGTTGTAACATTTAGTTGATATGTAGTTATTTTATTTACAATTGTTTCTGATGTAATAGAAACTTTATGGTGGTTCTTTTATACACACATGGCTATGAGTATATTCGTATAAAAAAAGGGACTTATCTGAACGGGTATGTAAAATAATAACCACGGAAGAACAGGTTCCAAAGTGGACGGGATAAGAACTACTTTCCCATAGTCCCTACGTCCATCCTCGTGTGTCGTCTCTCGACGAGTCCCTCGACTCTCTACGGTTAATTTACAAGGTTCCATGTGAGGTCCGTGACCCCACGAGTCCTGTAGACCTAGAAATGTCAAGAACGATCGTAAAAGACTTGGGTTGATACACCAGTGCAAGAACAGACTTCCCACATTTGTAATGAGATCAAAGAAGGTAGAGATAGACCCCTAAAAGTGTCGGGACCTTCACTGGAATGGTCACCAAAGTCTAGGGACCTTCACAAAATGAATCTCGACTATCTAAACAACCTTCCGTCGATATCTTCGTAATAGCCCTGACGTCGTATTTACTAACTGTAATTCTTGTTTATTGAGTAATATAACTCGCTCAGTAACGATTATTATATGGGTAGACCACGTTAAGAACCGTGTCAAACTCCTGTTGTCGATTTACGTCACCCTAGAAATTTTTCAGTAACTCTACGGAAGGAATTCAAAGAAGGTAACGTTTGATGGGACTAATAGAGAATTATACCTCCACAGTACTTTTATTAAAAATTTACATATTAGTTTTTAATTTTCACAATATTATTGGTTACATCACCAATGTTTTTTATATGGTATACATCGGGTATACCGTGTTCTAATGTGTAAGTCTTTCTGTATCCCTTTCTGAGAGACTGAAACCTGTGGAGACGGAGATAATTTTTTATAGAGGAAACTTCTCAACGTCCCTACCCAACGTATTGTCGTATTTACATGAATTATGACGACTTGACATACGAATTTTTACCAATACTACCATTTAAAATATACGTTAACGATGTTGATTTTTAAAAAAAAATTAAATTTTATAGAAGATCTTCAGACGTATGGAATTCGACCATACCTCTGGTCTGTGGGAAAACACCCCTCCTCCCACTTCCTTCTTCTGAAGGAGTAACATCTAGAAAGTAAAATCGACACTTTTCATATTTCCCTTTAGGGGTTGGCAAAAAATCTCCTTTTACTACATTCATTTTTTTTTTTTTCATAAACAAAAGAACACTTCCTTACTGAAAACCTTACTCCTTGATCAAGAGTAAGAACCGTAACTTGTATTCTCCTAAGAGTCCTACGATACACTTTGATACCATTATCCAAAGACAGTTTTTGTCCCTACCCCTCCCCCCGAAGTACCAGTTCATCCAAACCCTAAATTCGTTCCAAAACCACGTAGAAGTTGTTTTTCCACAATGTCTGTTCCAAGGGTTTGAATGACTTTGTCTTATGGAGGAGGGAGGAGTTTCGGGGGACGGGGGGGACGATCAAAAAACTGGATAAGGACACAACAAGACACCTTCCGTCGCACACGTCCACACACACGACTCACGATTCAGCGAAGTCACCACAGACTGAGACACGTTGGGATACCTGATATCGGACGGTCGGAGGACTATGACTTACGGTTAAATCAAACCTTTCTCCTTCACTGATTGTTTGGGTGTTTACCCAATATCCCAATATCCTTCTTTATATCTACTTAACTTCGGTATTGACGTTGGACAGGGTCATCCTCCTCGGTTCCTCCTATAAACCTCGTGTTTTGAGATATGTTAATGAGGTTCTCGAGGCGGACCTATTGGTCATTACCTCCGTCGGGAACTCAAACGAGTACTTCCCAAGGGAGGAGAAGAAGAGAGGGGAGTCTGACAGGACATACAAGGTACGTATGTTGAACACTTCGTAGAACTCCGTAAATCGACTCGGTGACCCGAAGGGGCTACCGAGTCACTATTTATTAGACGGACGTTACGTCCTCTGTGTTCTCTGAGTCCAAGCTAGGGACTCAACCTTTCTAGAGGACCTCCTTCTTTACCTTTGTGTGAGGTCATAAGAACGGACTTTTTAGGGTACCTGGTTTCTCGACCCGATGTCAGGTTTCCCAGAGTTTCTCAGTCTATGTTCATATTCGGTAACCGAATCCCTAGTCGTTTTCTACTGTAAGTCATAAGACTTTAACATTACACCTTCTTTCAGAGAAATTTAGAAAACGACAATTCGATGAAGGTTGAATTATTGTAAACTATCTCAGACTACCTGAGGAATAACCTTCTCTTCATCGTATTTTAATAAATCGTATCCAACAATAACTATGTAGTAATTTTCACTAGACAAAATCCTACTAGTAAAATATTTACTTACGTATGAAACACATCTCACGATTCATAACTCTCCCTATGTTTCCGTTCGTCTGTTCCGAAGATAGGAACCTTTGTAACATTTCACTCAGTCTCTTCCATTTGTGAATTTTCTCATTGGAAAGATACTTCGTCATACACTAATTTTGCATTATTCTCTTTAAATCTCATGGTTTTGAGAATCTTTACACTAGGCTTCTCTACATGAAGAGTACACTTACAGGGTACAGAAACTTTTATTACGAATAAAAGATAACCTATGTTTCTATGGTTAATTTAGTCTTACCAAATTAACAATAAGTTTAGTAGTTTTAGGAATGACTTGAAAAAGAGATAAACTGGACAGTAAAAGACTCCCTCGAGAAAACCTCGAATTAACATACTCACCTAACAACTGTAAAAGAAAATCAAGATAGTCAAAAAAGAAACACACAAAGTTTCGATATGTTCAATAAACGAGTGATACTTCGATCCACGTTCTATTAACACAAAATCTTTGGTCTATCATATCGGACAGGGGTACTTCACACCCTAGTATCTCCTAATAAGTTTCAGAGTACAAAAATCGTAGACGGTGACTCCTACTAGGAACGTATCCATTCCCCGGCAGATTATCTGTGTCTTTTCCGGCAGTGTATTTTACAGTTTTCTTGGTCTATGTAAGTCACTACGGTCTAGACAAAAGCCGTCGACATCTATTACTTGGGTCACAGACCTCGTCTGTCAACATTATAGACTCTTTGAACATCTTCGTGACCCGGTCTCAGTGGTGCGAATCCTTAGGCATGTCGTCTTACTAGGTGGTATCGAAATCCACTAGTTCCGGATATAAGTACAGCTGACTCATTTCGGCTGTAGAGGAGACGGAGACAGAACCGGGGACCGAAGGACAGGGTAAGGTCTAGGGTTGGTAGAGACAAAGTCAACATAAAAGGTTCCATACGTATGAAAATCTTCAGACACAAAATAACGCAATATCGTAACACGGAAAGGACACGGTACGCCTTTCGGGATAAGACCTCTTTCTAATGTAAACACTATTTCTGAAAACTCTCAATTCAGTCCATAATTTCGTCAGTAACACAAAAGTTAACTTTCGGACCGACAACGTTAACTAGAATTCAGGACATAATTCGTCTCATAAAAGAAAATTATAAGAGACAGAATTTTTCACACCCTAACCCAAAGAATTTTACAACATTGAAGTATATATAAGGAAACTAAAGATTTCGTATCAGTAAGTTTCTTTTTGTCTCAAATCGTTAAAGTGTTCAGGAGTATTTACCTTGTAATATCGTTGGTCCGACAAGCTGTTTACTAGTGGTTTAGTAAAAAGAAGCCAAGGGGAAGAGAGAGATTCGGGAGACAAAGTAAAGATTGAGAAATGTCTAACAAAAGTTAATCCCTAGAGGGTCAGTGGAGATTCCAGTGAATAAGGATTTTGATAGAAAATTGAAGATAAACTCCTTTTACTTCTATAAAAACCGACCGAATAGTAAAGTTCATGTGTGGACTGTAGAGAGAGGGAAGGAGGGGTGGTAGGGTATAGATTCAACAGTGGTCTAGAGTCATTTGAATGAAGGGATGGACAGAGTAGGGAAGAAAAGGTAAAGGTGTGGGAACTATCTCCCCCTTATTTTACTTGTAGACTAACGAAGGATGCACGATGTGCGATGTCAAAAAAATAAAGTAAGAAAATCAAAACACGTCAATAGTAGTACTTAACTAGAAGTGTCCAATCCTTTGACTTCAAGAGTCTTTAAAATCAGTAGTTGGTTTCAGTATGTTGGTCACCAAAATCTACACCCTACTTAATATTTATAGGTTCAAGTTAAAGTTCAGGTGACAGAAGAGGCGACGAGACCTCAAACTCTATGACGGGGCGGATCGGTACGGTACACGGAGGTCCCATGGTGGAGACCCGTCTCCTCGGTCTAAGAGAAAGAGAGACAAAAAAGGTTTAAATACTTGGAGGTCAAGTCAGAGAGGAGGTCGGACCAGGTGAGGGTCCCGACCTAATTAATACAGTCCCCAGATCAGACTTTAAGTGTTACTACGCAACAACGAACGAGGTTTTCGAGACTGGATAAAAAAGTAAGACAGAAATTCAGTTGACAAGGTCTTTTCACATAAAAGACGATGGGTTTTAACAGAGGTGAGGAACATCAGCCACACTCCCCCTGTGTCACCCGAGACCCCAGTCAAACTGGACCCACACGCAGTGACGAGTAGAGGAAGGACCCTCCGGTACCCGTTTAAAAAACGGTAGTAGTAGACATTTTAGTACTGTTATTTGAGTGAAGTCCAATCGACAACCCTCACGTACATGTTACGGTCGATATCACTCTCAGACCGTCCGAGAGTTTACCTCGACCTCCCGTCAACGACATTATGACAATAGTCCTGGAATAGAAAGGAGAATTTGAATCAAGTTTAAGGAGAAAGAAATATTTACTGAGACCGGACTAAAATAGACGGAGGAGGATATAGTCAATCGGAGGCTTGTTAAGTAAATCGTTAAAATTAGTACATCACGGAGACCTGTGACGAAACACCAGAATTTTTAGGAAGAACTTTACGGAGGAACTCTCAACAATTAAGGACGAGATTACCTGATTTCATCAAGTTTTCGTCCCGCTCCAGATTACGTACACTATATAACGGACCACGGACTATACATTGGTTAACGAGTGTATGAAAAAACTAAGTTTTAATATTGACACAAATAAAATTCATGTTTCTACGGGTCTCGAGTCAGTGAATCAACACAGACTGAGAAACGTTGGGGTACCTGACCTCGGGTGGTCCGAGGAACCAGGTACCATAACGGTCCGTTCTTATGACCTCACCCTACGATAAAGGAAGAGGTCCTCTAGAAGGGCTGAGTCCCTACCTTGGGTGTAGAGGACGTAACCGTCTGTCTAACAACTAGTGACTCGGTGGTCCCAAGTATCAAGACTTACACTTTATATAGCGTCTCATTTGAAACTTCGAGGTTTTTTAGAATGATAGGTCGTGAACATTATTTGGACAGATAATTTGTCACTTGTTAGAATTTTGTACTGACACATATATAAGTACAAAATAAAAGAAACTCATGGAGGTTCAATCCTTTATACCATTAAAAGAAGTATTGATAGTAAAAGATCCGGATTGAAAAAAAAGAACCCGTCTAAAAGTAAAAAGAAGTAACGGAGAAGTCAGAGTTATTGAAAAAGAGGGGAGGACCGGTCTAAAAGGTGACCCTCACAAACCACCCCTCTTACAACGACATTTTATTCGGACTCCTTCTCAGTCCCTAGACAAAGTCTCTGTTTTTACACCACCGTGAAATTTTGACTTCCTTTGTAAGACAATTAATACCCAGAAAATCGAAATAAATCATTGGGGTATCAGTCTCGGTCAAAAAAAAAAAAAAGAGGTCAACCAAAATTACTTAACATTATGGTGTAGTGTACAATGTGGTCGAGTCCTGCTCGTAAAAGATTATTTGAGAAAGACTATGATTTTGACGAAGAAAAGCATAGTGGGTTTCCAGGTGGGGTTCGACTTCCTTTTCTTCCGACCCACTCGGGATCCAAAGAATCCTCCTTTAGGTTGAACTATACGGGGGAGAAAGGTTCCTCTACCCTATCCCTCTCGCTCAAGGTCGGGGGTTTCTTTGCTGCTTGTCCGTCATTTGTGCGCCGAGGCAGGAACCATCCTCCGGGCGGACGGGCCTTCTCCCTTGCCATGGGAATTGTGTGTCCGCAAGACGTCGCACCGTCGCCGAGTGCGACAAAAACCGTCGTCTCACGCGACGGCAGAAGGTCCTGGGAGACGGGTGTGAGATGGTGGTCGCCATCACCCGGTCGCGCGCCAACCGGAGCCGGTAGAACACGTACAGCACGAAAGAGAACTAGTGTCCCGGCGCCAACATCTTTCGGAGGTCGTCGAGGACTCTGTCGAAGAGGCCGTAGTCGTAGGCGGCCCCGAAGAAGAGGGACGTGAGTCACTAGTAGGTAAAGTACCGGTCCTTCGCCGCTGCGGCCAGTCGGTCGCCGTGTCCCTGGACCATCTTTACCGGGGGGAACTCCTACCCATGGTCGGGTTAGTGTCCGAGTGTCAAAAAGTCACGAACTACCTTCTACCACATTCCCAACACAAGTTACCAACGGACAAGGAGACGTCTTCGTCGTACCATGAAGAGTTTGACGAAGGAAAAGTGTCGAAGGTCCCAGACACAGTACTCCCTAGACCGGTCATAAAACAAAGGAGGAAAGTAGTAGTATAACCACTTAAATGACTAGTGACCCAGAAGTTTGTGTCTCGTACAAAAGCACCGACCCCGTCGAAATTATTGGACTCAGAAGGACTCGAGGGCGAGTATGCAGAGGAGGAGTCAGTCGACCCGGTTCCCGAACGCCATTATAAGGAACAGTCAGACCCCTAGGACCATGAGTCCCGGTATCGCCGAGGTGGAGTGGACGTGATCGGGACCTTCGGTGTCCCGTCGAGAGGCGTTCGGCTCTGGGTTCGGCCTGATGGGATCGCGTTGGAAGTGGCACCCCCGTCGGTAGAACCGACGGTCGTCCTGGGGGGGTCTCGGTCAAAAATTTTGAGATATGAAATCGTAAAATTGGTCTCCAAACCCCTGGAGGAGGAAGGTTTTATATTCATAACCACTTTATTGGCAAACTTTGTGTAACATTCGTTCAAAGTGGACGGTTCCACACACAAGGTAGGACTTCAGTGTAAATTTACGTAAACGTTTCAAATAAAGGCTTTTTTTACACACGATGATTAAACCCGTTATAAAACGGATATATCTTTTCAATAAACAATTTTATCAATGAATTCCTTTTTTTTCCGAGGAACCAGACGTCCGAATTTCAACATTTTGACTTGACGCACTCTAGGAAGCCTTCTTTCGAAGGGTCCCCTTACCGGAATAAGGAAGAACCCAGTCCGCTACCCCACTTCCCAACGTTTTGTTTAGGGGGTCGACACCTTACGGGGCGAGTCACACAAGTAAGAGACGGGACACGGGAGGAGAGGGAACACACAGACCCTCCACTACGTTCTATTTTGGGGTTTTTCACATCTCCACGTCCGACTGAGACGTGCGTGGAGACAACCCTAGGTCGTTCTAGGGAGAGAATCGTTTTACTTGAAAGGTTTCTTTTAAAAATTTTAAGTTTGTAAAAGTTCTGATAAACTTGTAAGTTTTGATCTTAAGACATCCCTTTTTGACCCTTGGTCAATCCGAAGTCAGTCATTTTGGTACACATATGTGTTGTATGCAATGTACGTCCGTTAGAAGTTAAATTCGGTCCCAACAAAAGGTTTTTCAAGTGAACTTTTTATAAAGTCTCACATAAAAAAGGAGTAATCTGTATTTCGATACGCACCCTTCGGGAGACCGTTTGTCTCGGACAAATTGGGCATAATATGGACTTTTCGTCAAGTCCAGTAAACCCACCGGTCAACGGTTATGATTATAAGAAGGGGTGACAAGTGTATTTGTTAACTTCAAGGTTACAAACATCTTGACGAATGTTGATCTTTTACATCTTTTACACCGTATTTGGAAAAATACTCCGGTACATAGAACTATAGTCTCAAATTTCTCTGTGTAAGCGATAATCATATTTCGATATTAGTATGTCTGAACTCATTAGCACATATTCTAGCTCAGTCCTCTCGAAGTAGTTGTATGGCTTCGTTATTATCTTCGTGTAATGTTAATATATTGTGACAGTTGAGACTATATAAATATTAAATACGGTCAAACTTAAAAGTTTGAGATTCTGGGTCCGTAAAAGTAAATGAAACACGTTCTCGACTCCGCCTTACGAAACTTTACTCGCCATTCTACCCCGGACCATGGGACTCCCCTCTTACCTCTCTGGTATCCTTACTACCGGATACACTGGGAGTCTCCCTCTCCTCTCTACTCATGTCTTCCTACCCGGTTCCTGAAGGACCACCAGGTTACCAATTCCGAGACACGTAGGTGACGTCCCCCCCGTGTCCAAGCTAAGGACCAGTCCCTTGATTCTGACGTACAACTCACCAATACGGTTTTTTATTTCTTACTAAACATCTTTCTTCCTTGTGCATATAGTACTATCAGGAGGAGGGTTCATGTAGGGTTTCACTTTTAACCGACCAAAACCATTATGAACCAACTTTCTCTCTGTTTCCCCTCTCATTCCTTTAGAAATGGAAAGTGCAACGGTGGAAGGGTTAGTCCCAATGGAGAACCAGAGACTCTGGATAAGAAGACATTTTTGGGACTATTGGATACTAATCTAGGGTGTAAACTCTTAGTAATATCGAAGTTTCTAGGACTACGACCCTTTCTAACTCCCGTCCTCCTATTCCTCCATGTTTTTGTCTACCAACCTACCGCAGTGACTGAGTTGCCTGTACTCAAACTCGTTTCAGGTCCTCTATCACTTCCTGCCTCTTCGGACCGCACGACGTCGGTCAGGTACCCCAACGTTTCTCAGTCTGTGCTGAATCTCTGACTTGTTGTTTACCGATCTTTTCGAAAATGTCCGTTTCAACCCTTGGAAGATATGGTAATCTTGGACCTTGTGTCAAAGAAAATACATTCATTTGTTGGTAAATGGTCCTGAAAAAACCTTGTACGAGATAAAAATTTAACCAAGACGAGCATACACATGTCAACTCACTCGGACTCTTCGTTTCTCAGTTGTCGGTCTAAGAGTGCCCCTCTCGAAGCCAATAAAAGGAAACCTTGAGTCTCTCGACAACATGAAGAGTATGTGGAACTCCAGTCAGAGTTGACACACAAAGAATCTGTGTTTTATTGTAACGATTAAAAAATTGTAAATACTAAAAATACTTGTATCGAAAGGATAGATTCTTTGAAATTTGTGAATACTTTTATTAATACTACGATAACCCCAGTGAAATCTTATGTTTTTTGTCTACCAATCTCCAAGTAACTGTACTGGTTGACTGGACGGTACTCTATAACTTACGAAATTAAATAAAAAGAGGGAAGTACTAGTAAGAAGACTTATAGGACTTTCTGTAGGTTCTCTTGAAAGAGAAGATTAATAAAGGTTGATAAAGAGTCTTCAAGTAAGTCTGCATGTTAATTTGTTTAGTAGGTATGAAACCCTCACGGATAAATTTGTAGTTTACAAATGTACATGTATATCTTCCTTCTAATTAATAGAGAGGGGTGGTGGTCTAAAATTAGACTTTCCGTTGAATAATTAAAACGAGGGAGAACATACGACTCGTCAACGAGTCATTTACCCAATTTATTATACCATAGAACTAAGTCCTTTTACACCAAGGGTTTACTTGGTAAATCTCTTTTGTCCTACACTGACACTCATCTTCTCTGTTCCTCCATCTATAGAGTTGTTTCGTTCAACAACCTTTCCTTCTTCACCTTCCATCTAAGACCCATTCGTTGGTTGTTACGGGTACTTTGTCCGATAATATGAATTAACAACGTGAGAATAAGGTTTACTTTCTAATCACATATATATTAGAAAGGTAGGGACGGAGAATAGGGACGTATGCTAACGTCTGACAGAGATGAAGATGTTTGAAGGAGTTCAATAAAGAACCGTGGAACCTCCCTGTCCCCCGTGTTTAGAATAATACTTGTCGACACCACAGAAGTAGAAGACTAGATTCAACGAGTCGAGAGGTACTGACCCTCCACGGGCTTTAGGTCTGTTATGACGGCAGGTCTTAGTGAGTACGTGTCTCGGATGGGACCCTGTTAACCACGAAACAAGAAACTTCGTACACGGTCTCAGTATGATATAAGACACGTCTTAACCCTGTCTACGAAGATTATAGAATACCTCAAAAAATTCACTTTTATTGAAAGACGAGAACTAAAGGGACAGAAATCTTGAGTTTGTATTTGACATCTCTGTCCCGGACTTCTGTCAACTGGTTATTAACTTCCTACCGAAGGCGTAAAGATGGAACCTATCGATCCACCCTGATCCAGTATTGGTCCTCCCGTCTGAGGAACACTATAAATCGTAGGTTCGATGCACATCCGTTAAAACAAGACACAAATAGGAAATATTACAACATAGGTACCCTTTTATTCAGGAGAAAGGTGGGACGTCGTGAGACCCATTTTCTCCGTTCAATATACTTATATTACGCTTACACATGGTACCTGTTTTACATAATTCTCCCGTTCTACAAGGTGAAAGACGTCGGGTTTTCTCTACATCAACGGACTTGATTCGATTATATAAGTCTAACCTTATAACGGTTCTCTTTTTTCACATTCTTGTTCCCATTTGAACCGGAAGGAGAGTTATTCGACGTCAGTCATGTTCTATTGTGACCGAAAGGGGAAGTCCCCGGAGAAACCAGACTGAGAGAGTACGTCTTAGAGAACAATGAAGAGGTAGGGTATTGGAGAGACGATGTAACCAGGTAAGCGACGACTGAACCCAGACAGTAGAACAGAGAAGTACTTTACGGGAAGGAGCGACGAACCCCATCTTAAGTTGGGAGGTCTGTTGGTTATTCGGATTACAGAGGTGGCGAGAGACACGAGTGGAGTCGGTATGGACCCACAATTAAAATCTGTAGACTTTCTAGATCAGGATTTATATAGTACAACGAATACTCTTTTAACTCCGTACTTCTTTCAACCGCAGTGGTGGTTTAAACCCGTCGTTCAAATACAGTCTCTGACTTGATCTTAGTTCTTCAGAACAGAAGATTGGACCATATCAATGGTAGTATGGGTGACGTAAATATTTCAAGAAATCAAAAAGACGTTTCTCCATACATATGTCTATGTGTGTGTGTGTGTAAAAAATTTGACTACTCGTTATTCTTTCTACCTGAAATTTTTTAACTGAACGATATATAATCAGATAAATCTCGACTCTTACGGTTGGTAAATTTAGAATGTTGTACTTTTAATTCGGACAAACTCGTATATAATTACGACCCAAACATAACGGAAACCAGTGGATTGATGATTCTAAAGTTCAAAGATCGTAGGGGTTGATACCCTAGTAGTCTGAAAATTTTAGAACGTAACGACATCTGTACTGAAAATTTTTCTTAAAGTTGTACAGTTGAAATACCCATCGTCCGTCCCTAACCGTGATTCTTCCGACGAACAAAGATAATACACAAGTTAGTTCAGAAACACAAAAGTCGTTTGAATATTTTCTGTCGTAATACCACAGAATAACACCATGATTTTACCCTAAACCCGTCTTGCCCACCCACAGACGAACATTGTGTGTTAGATTGTATCTCACAGAGTCCTTTTCTGATCAAACTTCGTGTTGAAGGTCACTGTCAGAGGGTCTCATAGTAATTAAAAGGAACAAATTTCGTTAGATCAAAAAGGATAAACGTTGTCTACACAGATTTGTTATATAAAATAAGTGAGTTCGTCTTTATAAAAGGACGATTTTACTGGATTATAGTGCACCAAAAGGAACACACATTCCTCGTATATGACGAACCCTTGTAAATCTCTTTGGTTTAAGTCTACACACCTTTCTATCCTTCACCACTTTTCGTCTTGACTGGTAGGAAATCTCGATTTCCACTATACTTTAGGTGGTTGTCATTGTTCATTTTTAAAACACGTAACAACAGCTCACGATGGACAGGGAACTTTTCTAAAGAGTTAGTTGCTCATATTTCCCAACGTTCTAGAGAACCCAAAAACACTTTACACATAGATTTCTCTGTATCTCTGGTTTCTTCATAAACTTTCAACTGAACATCTGTTCTCACTGATTTTATAAATATGTGTTTATCCGAAGAAAGGTCCTTATACCTTCCCTTCTGACTAAGTTTTACGATAAAAAAAAAGTCGACCAAAAACTCCCGAAAAGACACATAACCTCCTCCGAGTCCCATGGATCCACGACAACACAGGACCACGAAGGTGTTCCCGACTTACACTTGGAGTAACGAGAGACAGGACGGTTCTTTCGTACATTTCGTAACCGACGGGAAGGACGTTGAAAAGACTTTTGTTTTGTTTTTCAATAGGACCCTCGTAATTTGTGGTCTTGTGGAAGATCTGTTTCACGTTTTACTAAACGAAGAAATGCCGAGGGAGTTTATAATCAGTTGAGGGACTTCAGATCAAGGTTTCTTCCTTAATACCAAAAGAGATTCTCGGTTGTCAAGGGAAACATTTAAAGACCTGTAGTACCCCCACTATAAAAACTCAAGAAGATGTTATTTTAAATTACCAGGTAAACTCTTTAACAGGGGCATAACTCGCATCAAAGATAAAGTCCCAACAATCTCCGTTAAGAACTCACGATTGGAGGAGAAACTAGACACCTCTGAGTGACCAAAGGTACCTCAGAGTGACCGAGTACTGGTTCACTCTCGAGTCGTAAGGACAGTCGACCCCACGTTACAAGGGTTAGTCTAGACTGGACTTGATGAACCTGTTTCCTGAAATTTTAGTCTTACGAAGTATGTAGTCGGGCTTTTATGCAACTAATAAAACCCTCTTCTCACGTCATTTTCAAATTTTTACACACAAAGAAAGTAAATAAATTTAAAACTACGTAAAGACCTTTTGCCAAAATCAGAAGACTACTGTGTTTTAGAAAGAGGTCAGGAGGATGAAACATGTTTTATTATACTTCGTCTTATAGAATAAACTGGAATTTACATTTATGTTACTCTCGGTTCAATAACACTGGTTACATAAAGTGCGTAGACCGTTATTAGAAAAATAAAATACCGTAACTACTGAGTTTCGTTAACAACTAGGATTAAATAAAAATTTGGAAAATCGAATTCGGAAGAAGAACCCCGAAAAAAAGGGGAGGGGGTGGATCACAACATCCTACCGATTTTATTCTAGTGACATTTGTGGTTGTAAGTAAAAAAATTCAGTTTGTAAACGTCCTGACGTGACACCTAAGTCCTCTCCATCTCCCTCTAAGGACTGAATCTCGAACGGAAGTTCATCTCCTCCTGCCCTCGGGTGTTCCGAGTATTAACATCTGTCGACCCTATCAGAAATCACACGTTTTACTTATCCTCGTTTCTCTTTCTTTTATACTGAAACTGAACCCAAACACCCGCAACTTCTCCGTAACTACCGTAAACACGAGGATGTCTCTCGTAAGAGACTGGATGAAACTACGGACCAAGGGAACGTTAATGGTGACGAGTTTAGGTGTTCCGAAGTAAGATCCCTTCTTAATTGAGAAATCGATTACACCTTTTGGTACTCTACAAGAAACTCCCTTTACAAATAGATTTAATGAAAGTTGTGAGATGAACTACAGTCTCAATGGGTTTGACCAGTACATCTATGAAACCGTCTTAGGACACTTCGTTAATATTTCTTACTCAGAATGTGAGTCAGTCCAAGAATAGTTCCACAAGAGGTACAACTTTAGTACGATTGAGTCTAAAACTGGAACTTTACATAAAGATTAAAGGAAAACTTTGGTACGGACTCTAATGATTCCCTAAAAACATAAATTCCTTTTTGTACCGAAATAATTAAAAATAGGGACGAGGCAGTTACTTTATCTACAAATAAAAAGAAGTATTTGGGTTACCTAAAACTATCTTTATAGTTCTTTTTGGTAGTTCTTTTCCTAACATATATTATAAAAGTGTACACGAATACAAAATTTTCATTTATTTGTTACTCCTTAGTTAAAAGTTTATAGTCACTACAACCATAAAAAAATTTATTAACCGAATTTAATTCATCGAAGTGAAGAGTATCGAAGAGCGACTGAAAATAAAGTAATTGACATATTCTTTATACTAGGTAAATTAGTATAAAAATTTCTGTACCTATTCTATTTACAACCTAAAAATTGTTTCTTATTTGGGTCCCGGTTTCGTATCTTGATCTTCTTATCAGGTTTTTCCGTTGTAATTCCTTTACTCGTCCCGGTGATGGATGTCGATGTGTCTGGGTGAGATTAGATGTATATCGGTACGATTAGTACCTGGGTGGTCCTTGTGTCACGGGGGACCTCAACACGGTTGGATGGTCGGGATCTGGATTCCCAATAAAAAATTTCAAAAGTGTAAACCCCCAAGTAAACCGTTTGAAAATCCGAGGGATTAACAACCTCTTTGGGACCCAGTGTGATGTAAAAATTGGTTCCCTGGAAAAATAACAACTGAGAGTTCTCATCTGGCAAACCGGTTCCGTTTACCGGATTACAGTGTCGAGGATGTAACGACGAAAAAGGAGTACGATCTCTCAAGAGGAAATTTCTCCTTTACCGTCTCAGTAATACCCGTTTTTCCTTGGTTTCGGGTTCTGAAAACTCTTTGACCAGCTCAGTCCTCAGGAGGTGTGGAGTGAATTGAGTCCGAAAGTACGTCGGTTGTGAATACCTGTCCGAGGTATAAGGTCCGTGACCTCGTCTACAACTCAAATGTCACCAATGGTACCTTCTTCCTATAGACGGTTCCTATAGACGTCCTTCGGATCTCGGATCCCCTCGACTTTCTATTAACATTTCTGGTAGTAATTCACATATTAAGGTGTAACCCACTTACGATACTTACTTTTCTTGTCCCCTGAGAATTCTTTCACCTAAAAGTAGTTGTCTTTCCCGTTAGGATTTCAACCCTGTACTTACTTACTTACTTTCGGTCTCGCACATCTCCGACCACTCACCACTCCTCACCACGTTACTCTATCCCAACGCACTCCACTACTCCACTCCCGACACAGTACGGGTCCCGACGTCCGGTACAACTCCTCAGACCGAAAATAGGATTTAAGTCACCCTCATATGAATTATCCAAAATTCGTCCCCTCAACTACATTAGGTCGAATCAAAAAACTTCCAAACGAGAAAACCCATTTCTTATTTACTTAACGTCTATTCTCACTCTTTCCCTGTTGGTCAATCCTCGAAGAAGAAAAAGAAAAAATTAACTTTATATCAACTAAATGTCATAAACAATCAAAGTCCCCATGTCGTTTCACAAAGTATATATAAAAAAAGTCCAATAAAAGGTAAAATCCAATAATGTCGTATAACTTATGTAATTATTAAGGGACCCGATATATCATTTAGTAATAACGAACAGATAAAATCCACATCATCAAACATAGACAATTAGGGTAGGAAGATTAAAGGGGAGTAAGAGAGGGAAAGGGGAAATCACCCGTATTCTAATAAAAGACAGACACTTAGATAATAACAAAACATATATCCAAGTAAACCAAGTAAACATAAAAAAAAATCTAAGATGTATATTGATTATGATATATTATAAACAGAAACAGACAGACTGTCCAGGAATCATACTATTAGAACTCTAGGTAGATACAACGATATTTATCGTTATAAATAAAGTAAGGAAAAATTACCGACAACAACAAGTGAACGAGCCAGTACCGGCTGAGGAACACTGGGGTACCTGACATCGTGTGGTCCGAAGCGACATGAAGTGGTAGAGGGTCTCGAACGAGTTTGAGTACAGGTAACCCAGTCACTACGGTGCGTCGGTAGACCAGGAGATAATAGGGGAAGAGGAGGACGGAAGTTAGAAAGGGTCGTAGTCCCAGAAAAGTTTACGACTCATTATAGGTTAGAATTTGGTCAGTAGACAACTACCCATAAACCCAACAAAGGTACAGAACCGATAACATTTATCATTCCTCCGAAAAGTTTATATGACTAATATATTAATACTTGACTAATATATCATAGTCAATATACACCTTAGATTTTGTATTATGTCGATTTGGTTTACTTGGATATATGTTCATTCTTGATTACCGAATTGATTACCATTCTTCATTACCGAGGAACTTAGTTACCCTAGGGACTATAATTTCTTTAACACGAGACCCCGTGTGTCTTTGACACGTCTACAATAGTTCGTCGATGATAAATTTATCACCTTTCTCGTACACTGGAATTGATGGAAGGGGGAAGAAGAATCGAAACGATGGAGGGGAACTATTACTGCGATAGACGGACCCAAGAGAGATTTGGTACCTCTTCTAATCTGGACTTAGGTCGTGCGGGTGTACTCAGTTAGTCCCAATGCTCCGCGAAACGTCACGACATGTTTAAGATCTTTAACTGCGACGGAGGAGACGAAAGGGCAAACAAGGAACTTCAAGGACCCCCTTCGGTCTCCCGAAAATATAACAAGTAAGTACCTCTACTCACTTGAAGTTTTAATTTCTACTAAAACATTAACAGAATCTTCAACTTAGGAAACTTTTGTAGATTAATCAACGAGTAACATTGGTATTCGGATATAATTCCGAGATAAAGTGTTTATCATTGTAACTCCACTTTTCTCTTATGTCTTTTAAAATTCAGTAATAACGAAACTGTGTACACATTATATTAATCATATTTGATGAATGATATATTTATATACTTCATTTATATGTATCATTTGTATATGTACGCAACAAATAATATTACATATTCTGTATATACTTCTTACAAAAGTTAATAATAAAATTCATGATAACTTCGTAACTACGTATTCTAGAAGTCGAGAAACACTCACATGATACTAAAGAAAGGAAACGTAGAATACTATCTGTTAGTATAGTTCCTGAAATCTTAGTCTTTTTTTTTAAATTCTAATAATTGTCCATATTACGAGGAAAAAAGAATTGTCTTCATTTACTGTATTTTCGTGAAGTAATAATACCTGAGTTTTTTAGTAAGAGATGGGGAAAGGTCTTCACTTCATGTCCGTGTCGGGTTTCATTGATGTAAAATCAACTATTAAGTTTCTTACTTTCTCTTTTTATTCTATAAAGAAACATCTACGAATTCAAGTAAAGGTGTGTATTAAAATATCACTTTCCACCCACTCTTGAGGAGTCCAAAGATCAAACCCACTCTCCTTTCTCTTGTGACTACCTATTTTTCCTTCTAGGAAGGATGTTGGGAGGAAAGAGAAAATCATAAAGACGTCCATCTGTATGTCGTACTCACAGACGAAGATTGGTCGTCCCCCATTTATTGAGTCGTAAAAGACGACGTATAGTTGAGAGACGAATAAAAGGGGGAGTTTAATGTATAAAACCGTTCCAAAGAGTGAATAATTTTGTAAATTAATAATACAAACCGTCAGTACCAACCAACGTAATATATTTGTCTACGGTTGAAGTTTGTAGCTTTGACTAAAAAAAGTATCAGACGGTCTTTCACTCTGATAAACTACACGTCAAACTTACGAGATGAAGACTAATATATTAAATCCAGACCCTTATCTTAAAACCGTAAACGGACGTCAGAAATACTGTCTTTTAATTGAAAATCGAAGGAGAAATTTCCCGTTTAGTAGGACCTATTTTCAAGGTTTTGATGATATTCCACTCGACGACGATTCAGCGAAGTCAGCACAGGTTGAGACACGCTGGGGTATCTGTCGTCGGGTGCTCCGAGGGGGCAGGGACCCTAAGAGGTCCGTTCTTGTGACCTCACCCAACGGTAAAGGAAGAGGTTACGTACTTTCACTTTTCACTCTCACTTCAGCAAGTCAGCACAGGCTGCGACTCGCTGGGGTACCTGACGCCGGGTGGTCCGAGGAGACAGGTACCCTAAAAGGTCTGTTCTCACGACCTCACCCCACGGTAACGGAAGAGGTATTCCACTCGTGGCAAAATAGTTTTCTAGGAAAATGGGAGTTCGTACACGTGTAGACAGATCCTGACGTTACAAACATTTGTGAGACCCATTAGACACTGGAGATATTTCGACACCGATTGAGTCGAAGGGTAGGATCAGTCACAAATCTACTTCTCAGACGATCTTTTTGAACGAAAAGAAGACGGACAGACATCGGTGACGAACGTTAATCTACGACTTTATATGAATTCTTGTGAAGGGTCCCGTGAGCTGAGAATAAATTTCGTATATAGGTGGACATCAGTTTATTTTAAATCTATAGGTTTCGGGAATTACCTGACAAAAGAAAGATTTGAGTTCAAAGATTTTCTTTGGAAGGAAGGGGTAGTGTTTGTGTTTGATCAATCCGTACTCCCTACATAAATCTCTCTTTTCTATTTGGAGGTCTTCACACAATGTACCAATCAAGAGTAGGTTGGGAGAAGTGGAAGAAGAGGAGGGTCTCAAATCAGTCACGTTGACCATCTCGACTGGGGCTCCGTCTTGTCTCAGACTGAGTAGTCTCCCTCCGATTTAATATCAAACCTGTGGTACGAATGAATGACTTCACCCTTGGACATACTGAATCTTTTTTTAATCGTTCTCAACTTTCTCAAAAAATAACAATTGGGATTTTACTGGTCTTTTCAAGTCAATCTATCTTGAAGAGTAGAGAACTCCTCAAATCCATTAACGAATTATTACTACTGTCTTGATTACTGGAGTCTCCGATTTGGAAGAAGGGGGACTGAAGGGGTCTTAGTCGAACGATGATCCTTTAATGTCTTCGAGTACGCTGTCACTATCGGTGACTTTACTCCTCATCTCTCTTCCAACCCAAGTTAGAGAACAACGTTTTGTCTTTATCTGAGTGTCTGAATCTTTCGTTTGAACACCAATCGTTTCCCCTTTCCGGTAACCTCCCCTCCCCGCCCTTTTTAATCCTCTAACCTCAATTGTCTATGTACTGATATCCATTTTATCTATTTGTACCTCGATGACACATCGTATCCCTTGACATATGTTATGGAACACTATTGAATATTACCTTTTCTTATACCTCTTTTCATATAAAGTAAACACATCCACACGTACACACACACACATTGACTTAGTGAAACGACATATGGACTTTGATTGTGTAAACCACATTTAGTCGATAACAACGACAAAGTAGTGGTTCAGGACACACTGAGAACGCTGGGGTACCTGTCTCCTCGGACCGCCCGATGTCAGGTACCCCAAAGGGTCCGTTCTTATGGGTCCGTTCTTATGACCTCACCCGACGGTAAAGGAGGAGGGTCTCTAGAAGGGGTAGGTCCTTAGTTTGGGTGTAGAGGACACAGAGGACATGACGTCCGCCTAAGAAATGGCCGACTCGGTGATCCCTTCGGATATTTAGTTGATATAAAGTTAAAATTTTTCTTCTTTTTCTTTCTCCGAGAACAATGTCTAATAACATCTTGATCCAAAAGCACAGACCTAAAGTGAAGATAAATTTAATGTGCTACGGTCTAATAAGTATGGAGAGGATCTTTTCCATGTGCGCTTGACCCTTGACAAAAGATAAACCTTTACCCTTGGGCTTTGAAAACAAGCTCAACTACTGCACCCCATTGACTGTGTGCATTGTCAGTACCCGTTATAGACTCGTCGTCCGTCACACCCATCCCCGAAGTGTTCGAACACTAAAGGACCCATGGTGGGACAGACACTATTGTCGGGGATCGTCGAGAAGAACGAGTAAGAACGTGCGAAGTGAGGTGTACGAACCCCTTGAACCGATTCCGGTGTGTCGAGGATTCACCGTCTTTGCCCCGAGTCGGGGACGGTCTGTGGTACAGAAAGCGCGGAAGGGACAGAGGTCACACACAAGAACGTGTCTGAGTACACAAGAACGGGGGAAGGAAGAAAGAGAGTACGACAGGTCCACCCTGTTGGAGTAGAAAGTCAAAAAATATAAATATTGGGTAAGCTCCCAAAAAATAAGGGAAAGAAAAAGTACCGTTTAAGTAGACATAAGACAACTTGAAACCACTGTAAGATCCTGTAGGAACTACGTAAATTGATCCAAGAGTCGGTGAATGGTATATGAACTAGGATATGTTTGACAAGTCGGGAAGACTCGGGGTCAAAAGAGGAGACATTACACTCACATTATAATAAAAAGTGTCACCAAAATACATTTCGTGGACCGTACCACGACCACATGTGGGAAAGACTCTATTAAAACAAAATCGGAGAACAGACATTACTATTTTAAATAAAGGGAATCACCTTCCAATTCGTGCCCTATTAAAGTTAAATTCTGTTATTTTAATCTATCCTTTTTACTCGGGTGTATTTATAAAGAATGTCTACAGTATGTCAACTTGACTCATTTTTGATCATTTTAATGATTGGTGTCCGACATGGTACTTTCTTTTTAAGAGATTCTAAGTCTGGTGTATGGTATTTTTTCATACACACGGAGTTGTTTGAGAGGCGTTAATTTCTTAATACCTAAACCTCATCGTGTTAAAGTCGATGTTTCCCCTTTAAAAACAACTTCCTTTACTGACAACTTTCCCTTTCCACCCCTTTATATATATTTTAAATTTTGGAAATTTCTAATTTTATCTTACTTTCGGTGTTTTACGTTTTTATACGCACCGTTTGAAATCTTTGAACTATTGTGTCTGGTGTAAATACAGTTACACTCGTGTTATAGTCTGACATTAATTTATTCCTTACCCAGGTTTCTTCGAAGGTCGACAAAGTGGGTTTTATTTTGTTTATCTTTTAATTTAAACAGAGAAGTTGTGTAAAATTTTACTTAAAATGGGGATGGTTCATTTACTTTCAGGTTCCGGTTTAGACCTTTCCAACATTCCTTTTCTTTTTATCGGAGTACGTAATAACGACTGTTACATTTATCTACTAGAAAAACCTATTCTGGACCGTCGCATATTTATCATCCTTAATAGTTTCAGAAGGAGAAACTCGGTCGTCACGAGAAGGACCCTTAAATAGGGTTCCCATAGTACTCTATTCGTGAATAATTCGGTGACGTCACACTCTTCGACACTCTTCGTCTCTACCTCCTCTATCTGAGAGTAAGCTTCCTTGTTGCTTACGTTAAATTTCCGTGATTTTATCATGTACAAGTTTTTTTCAAGAGTTTCGTAATTAATATTACCCCTTTTTACGTCCCATCGGATTAAGACTCTTACCCCTTGAGTAGCAAAGGGACTTAGTGGACGGCAGGGTTCTGATTTTGAGGAGACAAGATACGCATGAGGACACTCGGGGTACCACGGGGGTGGTATCCAGATTAGATGGGGACCAAGGAGAGAGACGAGTGAGGGTTGGGGTACCTTAGTTAAGGGTTCGGTGTACGTTGGGGTGAGATCGACGGAAATAGGTCCGGTGGTAGTAGGGAAAGGGCAGACCAGAAATAGAGGGATGAACGTAAGAATGAGGGAGGTTACACAAAAGGTTGAAGTCAATCACAGAAGAAAGGTTTTACGTCTAGACCAGTACCACTTTCGCTTTCTTTCACTTTCGTTTCAGCGAGTCAGTACGGGCTGAGAAACGCTGGGGCACCTGACGTCGGATACTCCGAAGAAGCAGGTACCCTAAGAGGTCCTTTCTTATGACCTCACCCAATGGTAAAGGAAGAGGTCCCATAGAAGGGTTGGGTCCCTAACTTGGGCCCTGGAACCCAGAAACGTCCACCGTCCGGGATATGGACGAGGAGTGGAGTAAGACTTTAAGGTCCGACAAGATAGATAAGGACAAACAAAAAGACTTAAGTTAAGGACACAGTGGGGGAGATCCTGTAGAGGTACTATATCCGGTGAAAGACTATGTGTACGTGTGTTCTACGTCTCGGGTGGACACACGTGTCGGAGACTGATGGGGAACACATCTTATGAGAAATAACCTTTTCTTGAAGACTTAAGACTTTTGAGTATAGGCTTGTGACAAAAGGTAAATTGAACTCCGTTTTATATAATAGGATAAATTAGAGATTATACCACTCAACATTGTGATAGAAAATATGATAAAACAACTATCACCATTGATGTTTGGTAAAATTTAATACATTTTCTTAACATAAATTGAACCCTCCACTTTCCCTCCAGAGGGGTTCTTCCTCCACTAGGCCAATTTCGACGTAGAGAGACTCTCTGACGGGTTTAGGACAATCAATTTTTTAAATAATTCAGTTGACGAGTAATTGAATTTTGAGATAATAGTTTACAAAGGTCATTCTCATTTCTCCCCTGGGAAAATTCCAAAAAACTCACACAAGGGAACAGAAATTACATTTATCATAAACACTGAGGCATTTCCAACCATAGCCTCTTCCGTTACCGTGCGGTGAGGTCATGAGAACGGACCTTTTAGGGTACCTGCCTCCTCGGACCACCCGACGTCAGGTACCCCAGCGATTCTCAGCCTGTACTGACTCGCTGAAGTGAAAGTGAAAAGTGAAAGTACGTAACCTCTTCCTTTAACGTTGGGTGAGGTCACAAGAACGGACCTCTTAGGGTCCCTACCCCCTCGGACCACCCGACGGCAGATACCCCAGTGTGTCTCAGTCTATGCTGACTTCGCTGAATCGTCATCGTCGTCGTTTCCAACCATACTCATAATAGACTATGAATCTCTGGTTTACCCCGGGGGTTTTGCCATTTATACAAAAGAATGAAAAAGATCAGATTATAAAATTTTTGACGAAGATTACCTACAGATTTGACTCGCCACGGACTTTTTTGAAATCATTAAGATATATCACTCGTACCTCTGTAGATTGAATAATACGGCAATTCTTGAGAAGTGTACATTTGTTCTTAATAAAGAATTGTCTTTTTCAGGTACGATTGAAGTCTACGGTATCATTTGTTTTCAAAAAAACATAATCCAAGTCGGACTTAATAGGTGGAACTGGGTTAGTTTGACTACCTTCATCGTCCTTAATGAAAACACGTCTGTCCCTATTTTTGATTGGGACCAGTTAGTCGTGGAACATTAATTAGGTGTATGAGCAAAATTTTCTCTCTTTACAACCGTGAAGAGACCAAATTCCAAGATGTGGTTAGAGTATATCGTAAGATGTTGATATATCCCAAACTAAAGTCCCATCTTAATGTATATTGTTTCCAAAACGACATTGTCTACCAATAAAGGTTGACGGTTCATAACTCCAAAAGGACCCTTGGAAAAGATTGGTAGGTACTCGTTTAAATACTCATTTACTTAATTTCTGTTTTGTACCTCAATGGAAAATTTAAACCGAACTTTTGGACCCGAAATTGTATGATCGAATTATAACTATAACACCAAAAATTTTGTACTTTAGAGACTTATGGTTGATTAACATTTAACCTTCAGTCAGGCTTGTTATAGCGGAAAGTAAAGACTTTTTGTCCATTATTTGGTGACTTTTTTTCATGTTGTCACAATTATTAAAATATTTGGTCATATAATTTGTTTAAGAAAATTTCAACAGATATATTTACTTCCATGATGCGATTCCCTATCATCGGAGTGAAATGAAACTACATCTCCTTTTTTATTTACATCTTTGGTGAAAACGATATATAATTCACAAACTGTACTCTTCCGAGGTAACGGAAAAGAAATAAGATCAACGACACAAAAATTATTTTACGTGTAAATCGTCAAAAATTATATAAAAGTAGATCCAAAATTAGAACCTTACTTATGATTCGACGTTCCTCTACGAATCAGTAAACAATTTGAAGAACTCGGAATACCGATATAAGTCGTCATAACCATCCTAAAGATCCCCGCGTCTTTTACACTTAGAATTTAGATTTATCCTCTAGTTACGGTCCTCGGGTGGAAAGTGGTGTCACGAGAGAAACTTCTTAGGTATATTATTTCATCTATAGTATTTCATCTCGTATGAAAGGGGACCCTTACAAAAATATTAGTGATCGATGAAAAATTTAGTCTAGAATCGTAGATTAATATTGTCATCGTACAAAAATTTGTAATGTTTTTGACACTATCTTCATAGTATGTGTGAGTAATATGGTTTCAGGGGTCACATGATATCAACGAGTAAGTAAGTAGGGTGTCTACGATAACTTATACATGATACAAGGTCCGTGATAAGGTCCGAGACCCCTAAACTATACCCGTTTTTTGTGTACGGGGAAGGGGGTAGTTATAATGTCTTATTTGATCACTATCTCTACTGATATTTGGTTTATAAGTAACGTTTTATATTTGCGACTTTTCCTTTTTTATATGTCCGTAACGGAACTCCTCCACCAGGAACTTCTCTCGAGACTGTCTAGTCATCATCGATCCCCCCTCTAGCAATACCGTCTTTCGTTACACCTCTCTCGTACTTGGGGATCTCTTTGAATCTCTTCTCATTACTCTGACCTCCCCATGTCTCCGGTCATTCTGCTCATTCCTCCGTCTCTGACCCGAAAGCTCCACAACCTCCGGTACAGTTTCCGAACGAGTAACAGGAACTTCTGTCCTTTCTCGAACCCTCTCAAAAGTCAACTTCCCTATTCCCACCCCACTGCAGTCTAAGTGTCAAAATTTTCAAACATCACGTTGTCACCTCTTCCTTTACCGTTGGGTGACGTCATCAGAACGGACCTCTTAGGACACCTGTCTCCTCGGACCTCCCGACGACAGGTACCCCAGCGTGTCTCAGTCTGTGCTGACTTCGTTGAATTGTACGTACGTACGCAACCTCTTCCTTTACCGTGGGGTGACGTCATCAGAACGGACCTCTTAGGACACCTGTCTCCTCGGACCACCCGACGGCAGTTACCTCAGCGTGTCTCAGCCTGTGCTGACTTCACTGAATCGTCGTCGTCGTCGTCACGTTGTCGGGATGAGAGAGGTACTCCCTGTAAGATAATCATGTTTACTATCTACTCGTCCGATTTCTATCGCCTTTCATTCACGGCAAACTCTCTCTCAACACGTACGCACGAGTCAACGAAACAAGCACTAGCTGAGAAACGTTGGGACACCTGACATCGGGTGGTCCGAGGAGACAGGTACCCTAAGAGGTCCGTTCTTATAACCTCACCCAAAGGTACGGGAGGAGGTCCCCTAGAAAGGTTGGGTCCCTAGTTTGGACGTAGAGGATACTGAGGAAGTAACGTCCGTTTAGGATTCTTTTTTTTCTTTTTACCTCCATCATTATCAAACTGAAAGACCTCATTTTCACCTTTTCTACTAAGGTCGTAAAGACCGACCATATAGGGACGTTTACCCTCATTGTAAGTGAAATGACACTTTAAAGTTTAGAGTCTATATTTTATCAGTGAATCTACATGACCAGATAACGAGTCCACAAACCCGGTGTTCATTTTTAGTCACTAACCTACCAGGACGTTTCCTTTGACTCTTCCCAACAGTCATATCCATCTTCCTTTTTGTCCTAATATTCTTTAACTCCAGGGGTCCCCTTATGTCTCGAAGTTCTTCTTTCCTCACCGGTTTTCACAGTCCACGACGGTAGTTCAATATCCTCTTTCTCTGATTATTTATGATCACCCTAATCCTTCGTATTATGATGTGTCTCGACAAGCCCACCAACCTCTCCCACTCCCCTTTTAAGCTAACCTGACTCAACCCCTTCTTTACTTCTCTTCGTGTCTATTGGGTAAACACTAAAAAAAAAAAAAAAATGATTGGGATTGACAACTCCTCTTCTCTGGATATCGACTTCCTCCTCCTGTCTCCCTCTCAGTTTCCTTGTCGAAGAACCTACCCGTGCAGACTCGTTCAGAAGGATGAGAATCCCGCCTATCTCTTCTCTACGGAACCTGTCGATTAATTGTAGAGATTTGTCGTTCTGAACGAACACATATACTCTTAGGTTTAAGATACACTTAAGTGTTTATGTAAAAACTTCCTAATAGTCGTAATCGTCGACTATTAATCGTTGTACACGACTTATAAAAAGGGGACACACACTGGAGATACTACGACGTCTGACATATATACCGTGTCCCCTAAATATAACATCACGAACCACCTAAACTCATGTCGTAGTTAAGTCTCGGTAAGTCGGATCGAACAACAATGGTGAATCTCTATTCTTTACTCCTATCTTGTAACGGGTACTCTACTCCGAGTTTAGACGAGTGGTCTAGTGGGTCTTCGGTTACCGTACGGGTATTCTCGATTGTCACCGTGTTTTGTTAAACGGCATTTAACGTCCATTTGTGGTCACCGGGTATGAAGTATGTCGTAGACGGTCTTCGCAGTTAGAGGTCTACAATAAAACAAAGGGTTTACGGTGCAGGATCTCGGTTGGGGGATCTACAACCCTGAACCCCTTTTTCCCGTTAATTCTGGAAGGGGAAGGTAGGTTCAAGACTTGGTTAAACCTTAAACTTTGTTTCCTCGTTCCGTCTATCTCAGATTTGGAGGTGGAAATAATGTCTATTTTGGTTACAACCTCTAACACAGAATGTGGACCCTCGTCCACTCGTAGGGCTATGACTTGAGTCGTAGTTTTCGGAAGGCCGGTCACCCGACTTGTCACTGTTGGGAGGGGTGTATCTTCGCCTCGAAAGGACGTTCATTTCGTTTTGGTCACGGTGGACACCCATCCGTCGAGAGACGGCTTTCTTAATTTTAGATTAAGGACGGAGGACGGGGGTTCTCTTTACACACACTCCTCAGTCTCTCTGGTCGTCGAGAACTTCGGGGCGAGTTTACCTTCTTTAAGAGGTGTATCGGTCGGGAGACGGGTCGTCGAGGAGAACTTTCTTATCACTCTCCATTATATAAACGAACGTTTCTCAGCCTGTACTGAATCGTCGACTTGTCGTTGTTGTATATAAACGATGTCTCTACCTTCGATAAGAACCAAGACCAGTGAGTCACGTGTAAAATCATCGACTGTCGGCAATAGTAGTGTCGAACAGTACGGAAATGTGTTAGTCGTCAACGGTTCTCGGGAGACACACTGGTCTTGGTCCAGGACTCTGGAATCCTTCTTCGTACACCGGACAAGCCGGGAGTGCGAGAAGTCTTCCGCCTACCCCTACCATGACTACAAAGACTTTAAATCTTTTATCAACCATTGAGTACCTGTGGTATCCTTTAATCTTCGTTTATAGGCACTTGACTTCAAATAGTACTCTGCATATAACCGAAGAGGCCTCGGAAGTCGTACTGAGACCCAAAGATCTAGACGACAGATTTCTTTTTCACACAAAGGAAGGGTCCACACGGGGAAAAGTCCTCACCTCCCCCTCCCACAGAATATTCTTCAGACTGCCCCCCTCTACTGGAGTACCCGAGCACAACAGGAAGCGAAGGACCGCCCACGTGCCACCGGAGACCGCCCAGAGAAAGTCCTTCACCTACACATCCTGGACCCTTCCCACCCCAACGGGAGGTGTCCGTCCTGTAATGAGAAGAAGGAGAAGGACTGGTGCAAAGGGTGTCGTCAGGACCAGTGACGAGTCGAAGGACAGCCCCTTTTGGAACCGATGACTCGCAGGTGGACGATGGTGGTCGTTTGATTCCTACTGTCTCTCAAGGCTCGATACCGCTTTCGAACTCAGGTGTATCTGGGAAACTGTCACCATGGGCCCCGGAGTCTGTAGACTTCACTTCTACCTCGGCCAAAAGACAAACCAAAACACACCCCCTCCCCCACCACTTACCCTATCCTTCGACGGCGGACCCGGTCAGCACAAGACCCGCACCTCACACCCCTAGGGCTCCCCGGGACTCCGCCTCTTTTCTGTTTCGTCACAGTACCCTGCCGACGACGTCGGTCCCACCGGAACCCTCGTCTTCCTCGTTCCCCCGAAGAGTCCTCCTACTCCCCCGGTCCGTCGGCTTCGCACACGTCTACTCCCCACTCGCAACCAAATGGTATAGCTCGTGTGATACTCGACCGCTGTGTGGACCGAGGGGACGACAGTGGTTCCATTACTTCCAGGGTCTGAAGTCCTTCGGACGTAAATGCTGAAGGGACCGCCAGGTCACCTATCCTGAGACACGAAGGTTACGGGTCCCGCACCCAAAGTAGGGACCAACTCCTTGATCTAGGGTGTGCGACGTCCTATACCGGTTTCGTTTAGTCAACTAATTAATTTTTCTTTTTTTTCTTCTTCTTCTTCGGGTGTAAGTTCATTCAATTAAAGAAGTCTGGAAGGAATTAGGTAGGTCCGACGATCCAGTTCATTCAAATAAAGAAGCCTGGAAGGAAGTAGGTAAAGTCCGACCGTCCCTCTCGATCCCTTTTCCGTCCGAGGGCCCGTCAAAATCTGGACCCTCTCGTCAGTAAAGTCCCACTCGGGGCCCTTAGACATAAAATATTTTACAAAGACTACGTGTGACCTAAACTCCGTCGACCGACTCACCCTGTCTACCTACGGGGTCTCCCCCTGTTCGTGATACCAACACTCGTACTCCTAACAGACTCTTGTCCTCGGCATATGGCGGAACTTGCACCTCCTGAGTCCCGACCGTGTGCCCCTCACAATGAAGTCCATAGTCGACCGAGACACATGACGGAAAGAGTATCCAGGGACAGAGTGGAGTCCCTGACTGCCGTCGACACGCCCCTCGTCCCGGACTCCACCTCGTCAAACGACATGAAGACTGGGACCGGGGACGCAGAGGGCGGGACCTGAAGACTAACCGGGCCACCCCTGACCACCGACGACAGACGTCCCTAGAGTCTATGCACCGTCGTGACTACTAGCTCGGGGTCTCTTCTCGAGGCAAGCCCCGATAATCACCGGGAAGTATCTCGACTAGTGAACGAAAGTCGTAGTTACCATAGAGGTGGTGGAGTGGGACTCCTACTCCGGTCCGTCGAAGACGAGTAGGACTACCCAAGGACCTTAGGGATGGTCGGACGTAAGGGTCGGGTGGGTCGGAGGATGCTGACCCTGTCACAAGGTGGTTCTCTACCAAGTCTCATTTGTGTGAGACACGAGGACGGAGGACTGAGACAGGGGACTCCTTAAGGCTCACTGTGACCCGGTAGGAGTTCTGGGGACGGAGATCCGATTCTGGTCTGGGGTCCGGACTCGTGGACCGAGGGACGACAGGAAGGGACTCCAGTAGGGTGACGTTCCCCCGACAGGGGTCTTTTTCCGTCTAAGTCGACAGAAACCCTGAGCCCCCCAGTGTCCTTGACTCTCTGACGACTTCCGGAGAAACGAGAAAAGGGACTTCCCGTCCATCACAACAAAGGACTCACGGGGAGGGTCGTCTAGGACCACCCCGGGAGACACCGCCACCTCCACCGCCTCCCCTCCCTCGACAGGTCCCGTCTCCCTCGGGGACGAGGTCCCTCCTTCGCCCCTCCCGTGTCCTGACCCGGGAGAGTCGTTGGTGACACGGAGGGGTCTCACTGGGGTGGGACACGGAGTCTACACACAGACTTGAGGAGGACTCCAGTGCTCGTCTCTAGTCTCTACTGTCGAAGGACGAGAGTCCGGTAAAGTGCAGGGATAGGAAGCAAAGATGTAAGGGAGGTAGACGGTACTATGGTTTCAAAAAGATGACAAACCTTTTCAGTTTTATTAATCGTTTATTCCCTTTCAAGTCGATTTACTTATGCATTTTATACATAGGGGTTTCGCGATGACGAAAAATCATGTGACCTCCGAAAAAAAATTTCATAACCCTACTAACACCTCCCTAAACCCCTTAAACGGATGAAGGACGTTTTTGTTGGAACTAGAATAGTCTATTCCACATCGACCCCTTCTCTTTATCTCGTCAGTCCCTTACCTAGTAAGGTAGAGGTAGACACATTAGGTATCGTCAGTATTCCTGTCTTTTATTACAGTTTTCTGGGTCGGACGGATGTCAATTAAGTCCGACTCCCTTATATCACATGGTTCCCTAAGATCTTAAAAGATGACTGTGGGGGCGGGGAGGGGTCCAAATTCCGTTCGTAACCAGAGATTGGTTACACGTGGACCTTAGAACTGGTCATCCCCCGTATCCACTCGTCACATGAGATACGCGTTGTGTGTTCAGGGTGGAAGAGTCAAACTCCGCTAAGGTTGATCGAGTGGTCCTCTATCTTTTCTTAATCCAGTAGTCTTAGATAAGAAAAAAAAAAAAAAAATTCAATAACTGGTAAATGTATTAACACTTTAAAATAATTTAAGGGAATTAGTTGAAAGGAGTAGGAGTTTTCGACTATATTAAGACACCGTACTTGTGAGTCTGTAATCTTTATGAAAAGTGTAAAACATTTGTTTAAGACAAATAGATCTGCTGACCAAGAGAAAACCTTTTTGTTAACGGGTTTTCGACAGGGTTAAATCCCCTCTTTTATTCGACCCTTTTCTCTTTATCTATCTGTACAAGTACGGGGGTGGGGTGTTGATCAGTGAAAACAGACAAACGGACACCCAAACCCAAAAAACAAAACAAAACAAAACAAAATTAAAATACCTTCACATCGACTAAATGTTACGACACAAGTGAAGACGACACGGTGTCTCACTGAGTCAATATATATACATATATATAAGAAAAAGTATTAGAAAAGAAAATACGAAATAGAACCCATGTAAATTTAATCAGTAAAAATTTACAACTTTTTCATCCGAATCAAAGAAATTCACTTTTTACTTCTCAGTTTTCTTGTTTCGTGAAGGGGCGTCTAGCCGTGAAGGCAGTGTGGCTCGTAGGAGAGGAGACCTACCCGACAGACGCATCACGGGTAGAGACAAATAAGACAAAAGACGGGAACGAGCAGAGTAGAGGGTGAAAGGGACCCGGAGGACTTCCTCCTAGGCGTTGTGTCCTACTCACACACCCACCTCCGGCTTCCGCCCACTTGACGGGTCTGGACAGACAGACGCCACATCGAGGTAGTGTCCACCCGCCACATCGAGGTAGTGTCCACCTGCCGCAAGAGGGCTGCCACCGTTGGTCTGTCCCGACAGGTAGGGCAGGGCCTGTGGGCCGTCCCGGCGCCGGTGGACCCCTGTACGACAGGTGCTGGTACCACCCCCGAGACCAGTCTCCCACCTCTTTAGCTTCGAGAGGAGCTTCCCGTCTTAGGTTCGAAGAATAGGGAGTCCCGGTTCTACTTTAAGTCTGAGGTCCATCCAAACACTGAAACGATACTGACGGATCAAAAGAAAAATTTCCCAAGTCCTTCCACTATTACTCGAATCCTCGAAGGGGTGTGTGTGGGGGGAAGTTTCTCTTAACTATGTAGAAATCAGACAAAAAGAAGAGTCCAATAATATTTAATACCGATTGAGTGACCACCTTCCAAATAAAAGCGAAAAGGTTCAGTTTCTGTATCCCTGGAAGTCACCAACGTGTTACTTTCTAGTAGTAGAGTGGATAAAAGGAAGTTTTCGAAAATAAAATTGTACATAGGACCAAGATACTATACATATAAGTTGGTCATCTTGTCCTTTCCAAATGACCGAAAACCGTTTAAGACCAGGTTCAACATGGTAAAACCATGAAGACCACACCCTTTACCATTTTCATCAATCGAAGACCGAAAGGAGTAATTAATAAAAATAAAAGACAATGAGAACAAAACTCCGTTGTTATCTTGAGTACTGGTTTTACATCGAACGGACAATTGAAGTGAGATTTCCGAAACCAGCGGAAGAAACTTTCTTTAAAGGGAACCTTACTTTGAGACTTTTAAGGACTGGAGTAAGACAAGACAGACCTGAAACCTGAAGAATTCCTATGAATCTTCCCTTGAGAAACTCGAACGACTACAAACTGGATACTCTCTTCGTGTCTCGGCCGTCTCCTTCGTCCCTACTCGAGTCTTTTATAGCTGAGGGCCCCCGAAAGACTCGACCGGGCGATGGGGAGTTTTCCGAAGATGGACTGAGTCTCGAGACTCTCCAAGGTTCGTCACTACCGACTGATAGGGAAGTAAAGTTGTTTACGCATACACGGCGTAAAAAGATCTATGACTGGAAGAGACCAGAGATCGATTGGATGTCAACTCTCCATACTTCTAAGTCCAATGTCAAACAAAACAAGACTACCACCAAAGGCTGGTATTAAAAGTGCGACTGCTATAAGTTTCACTTAGTTCAGTTCTCCGATGACACTTGTGCCAGAATGTACAAATAAGTATCGTTCTATCAGTTAAGTAACAAATTGGTCTATACTTTTTCTATCTTCCGAGACGACACAAGATTTCACGGTTTTCTCAGTCACTAGTGACCACTGTAGACCGTTAGTCTTTCTTTACACTTGACATCGCAAAGTTTACAACTAGTGGAACAACGTGAGGCCCATGTAAATAAATTCTTATAAGTCTCGAAATATTCTACTGTTTCATCATACGATTGTTCACTCCCTAAAAAAAAAATTGTCGAATTAACTCTATATTAAATGTACGGTATGTTAAGTGAGTAATTTCCTCCGTTAAGTTATTAAAGACCATGTAATATAATAAGTAAAAAATTCGATATCTTTTAGAATATAACGTATTTTAAACGATAAAACTGATAAATCTTCTCATGTTAAATCACCATAATTAATGTAAGTATTAAGATATGTCAGTACTGGTGACAGATGAACATTTCGAAAGCAGTGGGGTTTGTCTTTGAGACATTGGTACTTCGTCATTGAGGGATAAGAGAGGACGGGGCTGGAAACCAGTGGAGATTTAACCTTTTCTGAGACTACGACCCTTCCTGATCCCCGTCCTCCTCTTCCCCTGTTGTCTCCTACTCTACCGACCTACCGTAGTGACTGAGCTACCTGTACTCAGACTCACTTGAGGCCCTCAACCACTACCTGTCCCTCCGGACCGCACGACGCTAAGTACCCCAGTGTTTCTCAGTCTGTGCTGACTCGTTGACTTGACTTGGATGAAGGACGGAGATCTATACAGGGATCCAATCTATAACGTATATTTACCTTAGTATGTTATAAAAAGGAAAGTGTAGACCGAATAAAGTGAATCTCATTACAAAAGTTCTCAGTAGTGTTGTGCATAGTCTTGAAGTAAGGAAAAATACCGACTTTCCTATCATACAAAATTAAGATAAAATAAGAGGGAAGGAATTTATACAGAATTAAAGATTGGACCAGTATCTTTTCGGAACTCTATAAAAAAACCAGATGACCATAAAAATACAAATAAATTTCAGACTTTTCTGAGAATCTTTCCATAAACAAAAGTCAATCGAAAAATTTCCGTTCCCGGTATCTAATTAGAAAATTTTTAGGAAAAATAGGGGAGTGCAGATCAGGTTCTTGACCAGATTTCATAGGTGTTTAAATAGAACTCGACCTGTTCTACTTATCAAATATTCCAAAATGAAAATGCACTCACTTCAGCGAGTCAACACGGGCTGAGAAACGCTGGGGTACCTGTCATCGGACGTGGTTCGAGGAGGTAGGTACCCTAAAAGATCCGTTCTCATGACCTCACCCAACGACAAAGGAAGAGGTCCCTTAGAAGGGCTGGGTCCCTAGCTTGGGTCCAGAGGGCGTAACATCTGTCTGCGAAATGGCAGACTCGGTGGTCCCTTCATCCATGGTCGCTTCTCTTAAATTTATTTTTCATTATATTAGAAATACGAATCAAGAAAGAAATGACCTCGTTACCATAAAAGAAAACTACATTTTTAAAGGTCGACGTCAATAAAGTGTGTGGATCTGAAAATAAAGTGTACGGTATCTTAGTGGTTTATGACTCTCATCTCACAATCATCTCATCGTTTATATTATACAATTTGACACTGTACAGGTTTCAATTGAGTCCTTTAGACTGTTACGGATTAAATATGATCAAATCTCGGATAACCTCTTCCTTTACCGTTGGGTGAGGTCATAAGAACGGACCTCTTAGGGTACTGCCTCCTTCAACCACCCGATGTCAGGTGTCCAGCGTTTCTCAACCTGTACTGACTCGCTGAAGTGAAAGTGAAAGTCTCGGATAAACCACTAAAAAAAAAATTCCACTAATCTCTCATAGGGTCGACGAATCATCACATTGCAATTTGTTCAGAAAAGTCGAGTATCGACGAGAACCACGACAACTGGAGTAATGAGAAAGAACCACGACCCGAGTCCTTAATTCTCGTCAGTCTAACTTTGTCTTTGAGAACGTTCAACTTCTTCGGAAAACTGTGGAGGGACTTCATCTCTTTGACCTCCGTTCCCACCTAACCCCACTAAGTGTCCCAAATAGAAATTTATGTTTTATATGGAGACAAAGAAGGTCAAGACAGGTCTATTGATTCCTACATGTATATACGAATACACCGTCGGGTGTGAATTGATTTTACACGAGAATAATACGAAACTGACAAAGTTTTCAACATTTCCTGTACTCTTCCTCCTCCCTACACTTTACTTCGGGAACTACTCCTGAACCTTTATTCAGTAGTTTCCTATGGAAACGACGTCTACTAAGGGTCGGATGAAAGAGTTGTAGATTGGTTCTTGTTTGAAAACGTGTAAGTAAAAAAAGGGATTAAAATAACGTCATATCAACTAAATGTTACAACACAATTAAAGATGACATGTCGTTTCACTAAGTAAATATGTGTGTCTGTGTGAAAACGTATAAGAAAAATAATACCAAATAGGGTCCTATAACTTATATCAAAGGACATGATAGGGCATCCTGGAACAATAAATAGGCAAGTCACATGATGCCAAACGTAGACGATTAGGGGTTTAGGGTGAGGTAGGGAGGGGGAGGGGACCGTTGGTGTTCGGACAAGAGACAGACACTCAGACAAAGACAAAGTTTCTATTCAAGTAAACGTAAACGTATAAAATTTTTACGTTGTTTCACTGAACGTGACAACTCACTTTAGTACAGGTAAAAACACATACACGATAAAGTCTTTAAGACAAGGAGTTACTTCACGGGTACTTACGGGCTTTTTGAACCGGCACAGTGAGTAAAGGTTGTATCGTCTCCGGTGTGGGTGGTAGGTGACCTGGATACCCGGAGGCAATCCATTACTCGGGTCAATCTGGGAGACCGAACTATGAGATTTATGGGGTAGCAGTCACTAGATACTGACCACGAGTCACTGAGAAAAACTACCGTCCCGGAAGTCTCTGTACTTGGCGTTTTACAATAGTTCCGTCCTCGGAGCAAAAACACCGGTTGGACATATTAGATAGAACTACGGAATATTCAGTATGGTCCACGAATTCAATAATAACGAAAAGTGTAAAGTTTCCGCATGTCTGATGGTAACCGGAGTTATATTTTATTATTAAAGACCGACATCCTGAGTTGTGGGATATCAGTTTCTCTTTCGGAAAGGAAGGAGTAAAGAGTCACTGTTGGACATTAGTAGAAACTCATTAAAAATTCTAAGAAAGATTTGGTGGTAAAGGGAGTAGTACAGCCGACCCCTTGTCGAAGAGGCACATACTTACCTTACCAAGAGTAAGGAAAGGTTCGAGTTGGTGGGTCGATCATTCTTTTCCATCGATATTTAGAGGCAGTTGAAAGAAAAAAGTTGTCAAGACGACCCTCGTCTCAGTCTACTATTTCAATCGAGTGGTGGTCTATGACTCCTGGACGGTCCCCTTCAAAGTCCATTGGTGATTTCTTTTATACTAAAATGGGTGTGGACTAGGGGAGTAAGTCGAGGTCGGATACGAACTTCCTTACCCCTGGTCCCCACCTGGACCCGAAGATCAATCGACCGGGTAGAGGAAGAAATCCGGAACCTGTTCAAAGTCCATCAAACAAACCGAAGAAAGTTAAAGTTGACCTTAAGAATTAGTATGGGGTACACAACAATAACAACAAGTCAGCGATTCAACACAGACTAAGAGACACTGAGGTACCTGACGTCGTACGGTTCGAACGATCAGGAAGTCGTAGAGGGTCTCAAACGAGTTTAAGTACAGGTGACTCAGTCACTACGAGAGATTGACGAAGTAGGAGTCGGTAGGAGAAGAGAAAAACGGAAGTTAGAAAGGGTCGTAGTTTTAGAAAAGGTTACTCAGATGAGAAGTGTAGTCCACCGGTTTCATAACCTCGAAGTCGACGTCATAGTCAGGAAGGTTACTTATAAGTCCTGACTAAAGGAAATCCTAACTGGCCAAAATATAGAAACGTTTCCCTGACGAGAGTACTCAGAAGAGGTCGTGGTGTTAAGTTTTCGTAGTAAAGAAGTCATGAGTCGGAAGAAATACCAGAGTGTAGACATGTGTTGATGACCTCTTTGGTATCGAAACTGATATACCTGGAAACAGTCGTTTCACTACACATACGAAAGATTGTGCAACAGATCTAGACAGAATCGAAAGGAAGGTCCCTCGTTCGTAGAAAATTAAAGAACCGACGTTGTAATCCGTTCTCATTTTACTTGGGACTCTTTAGTGTCGAACCACATACAAAATGGATATTCTACTTTAACAAAGTAGAAATATTTGGTTTTAATTTTAATTGAGGTAAAATATTACTTACCATTACTGATTTATACTGTCATTACTAACTTTTATTAAATGATATAGACACTGACTAAAGACTACCCTAAATTATCTGAGAATATGAGACTTAACATGATTAAAATGATCAAATCTGTTCGATACGTAGGGAAAGGGGTATAAAGGGGTACTAATTGATAGTAATGGTAAACTATTCTCGGGGAATAAAATTAATCTTATTAGTATCCCGAATACTAAGTTATTTATAAGTCACTTTACGAATATACATTCTGATTACCCGTACGATCTTTCTAATTTCTTAATAATTTCTTAATGATTCCGAAGAGGAAAAAATTTTAACTCCATATTAACTGTATATAGTAACTGTCTGTGGTATTACTAAACTAAAACCATACAATATTTTACTAGTGGTGTTATTCAGATCAATTGTAAGTTGTGGTGTGCATCAATGTCTAAAAAAAAAGGATACTACTGTCGAAAATTTTAGATAGATTCCGAATAGGAACTGGGGTTTTCTCGTAAACCCTGGATCTCTTTTGTTTCTATTTCTTTACGTTGTTTATATTATACTCATTTGTCTTAATTTATGTACCATTTACCTATAACCTCCTTTCTTACTAATTAAAATTCTCTATCATGCCAAAGGGTTCATCTATTTTGAACTCAACCCGGAAGGTTTGGTAACTTCCATAAAAGTTGAGACTTTAATCCCGATTATCTTTCATTTATAAACGAGGACAATGTGAAGGTTGGAAAAAAGTGCGTACTTCACAGGGGATTCAGTTTGGTTTCCGGACTTTAATTAAACCAATAAATGACAGTCCCTTTAATATCATATCTTCGTTTAAGTGAGTCTCCGGTGTACACGGTATGAATCTCTTCTCACCCTTCTCGTAGGGTTCCCGTCTGTGGTCGGACTCGTTCCCGGGCCTCCGTACTTTTCGACCATCATGAGTACCCCTCGCGACCCCTCAGATTATACCGACGTCATTGACCGGTCTGTGGTCTTCCGACTGATGGTTCCAATCCTCACACCTGAACTCGACGTCTGGTGTACTTTGATATAGTTTGAAAGAACCGTCTCACATTTGGACGTAAGACTCAAAATCTTCTCACGACACATTTCTATACCGAACTCCTTGGTTCTTTAACTTAAATTGTTTTATATAATTCCTCCAGTAACAGTACTGAGTGGGGTTTTGGGACTTTGACTGTCATTCCTTTCCTTTCCACCTTTCTTCTATGTATCTGCATTGTAATACAAATACCGGAAACATTTTCAAAATATCGTTAACGAATATTCCAGGTAGTAGAGTTACTGACATGAGTACCCTGGAATCAAATACCTTCACTGACTTACTATTGCACCTCCCTGATTACGGTGATTTTCTAAGAATAATGAGTGTAAAGGGCTCCTACCCCCACGACCGTACGGTACATTCCGGTGTACCCCTGTGTGGTCAAAACAGGTTCTCCGTCTTTCTTTACTCTCCTTGCGGCTCCAGTCTGAACTAACCGTAAAGGCACCCCAACGGGTACGTCCCAGGTGTCGAATCCTGACCGATCAAACTTATTAAGATCGACCGGAACCCTGTATGCCCGAGGGGGACGAACAGCCTATGGATTGGGACCCCAAAACACACTCTCAATCTATTTCCCCACCAAGTCCCATATGAGACCCAGTGTCCCTTCTACATTTGTTGAGACCGACAAACAAACCGGGATGCTAACAACGACAAGTCAGCGATTTCACTTTCACTTTCAGTGAGTCAGCACAGACTGAGAAACTCTGGGGTACCTGATATGTCAGGTGCCTTAAGAGGTCCGGTCTTATGATCTCACCCATCGGAAAGGGAAGAGGTCCCCTAGAAGGGTTGGGTCCCTGGTTTGGGTCCAGAGGGCGTAACGTCCACCTAAAAAATGGTCGACTCGGTGTTCCCTTCGGACTCTTATGACCTCACCCATCGGATACGGAAGAGGTTCCCTAGAAGGGTTGGGTTAAGAAACACTGGGGTACTTGACGTCGTACGGTCCGAGGAGACAGGAGGTGACAAAGGACCTCAAACGAGTTTAAGTGCAGTTGACTCAGTCACTACGATAGGTAGAGTAGAAGACGGCGGGGGAAGAGGAGTTAGAAAGGGTCGTAGTCCCAGAAAAGGCTATTTAATTACCTATGTTTTACCTGTTTATGTCTTAGATTCTTTTGTGTTCATACTTCTAGAAATGTACGTAGGACCACCAAGTCTACCATTTCTTAGACGGAAGTTACATCCTCTGGACCCAAGCTAGGGACGTACCCCGTCTAGGGGACCTCTTCCCTTACCGATGGGTGAGGTCTCCTGTCTCCTCGGACCGTCCGATGTCAGTTACCACAGCGTTTCTCAGTCTATATTGACTCGCTATAGACCTGTAAACCTACGCATGAAATAATGAATTAGGAGAGTTGGTACACGTCATTCACGGTCTAACAGGGGTAAAACGTGTACTTCGTTGACTCTAGGTTTCCCCAAGTCGTTAAACGGGTGCAAGTGTGATCACTTACTAAAAAGGTCGGTCTAAGTCAAGTCCAGTACTAGTCGAAGGGGGGGACGATGATTCGAGATAGGGGTGTACGTGAAGAGATAAACTAATATGAAGAGTGAGACCTGAGTCGTGCACTCTAATCAAGACAACTTTTTCACCACCCTTGAAAAACTTCGAGGGAGTCTCGACTAATCTGATCCCTTGTCTTCACCTACATACACGAGGTGATAGAGAGACATTAAGAAATACGAAGATGAACGAAACAGTCTTCTCACGCTTCTACATAAAAGTATGACCACCGGAGGGTACGTCGTGTAATATTATTCTTTTATAATAATTCATTTTACACACTGAAGTCGTCACAGAGGAGGTAAGGGTCTTTGATTAAGATCTGAAACTGAAAAAAAAAGGACTAGAGAAACTGAGACCCTGAACCTTCGAGAGCACAGTCGTTTGTTTCGGGAACCGTCTGAGAAAAGGAGGGGACACAGTACTCGGTCACTAGGTTTAACCGATATCTTCTCAGAGACTTAAGGGACCCTATCTGAGACTCCAGGACGTAGTTATTGATGGGGTAAACCAGTAACAGGTCATGAAGGAACCTAGTAGGGTGGTGAGGGGCACTCCAGACAGAGAAGGGTCGACGGTTCCGAAACAAGAGATTGTAAACCGACGGAAGAGTGGGGAAGAGAGGTGTGTAGAAGTACGGAGTGAAGGTGCTTCTCGGTCGAACCACGAGTCGGAGACACCCTCCCACCGGCGTCTTGTACATTTAGTGTGTCGGTGTAGGTACTTCGTAGACGAAACGTTTTCGGTACTCCCCTTATGTCCTGGTACTTACCGGGTCCAGTTCTAGAGTCCCTCGAACCCTGCCGAACTCTCCGTCTCACTTTACCACTCACTCACTCACTCCCTCACTCCCTTCAGTGAGTCAGCGCAGGCTGAGAAACGTTGGGGTGACTGACATCGGGTGGTACGAGGAGACAGGTACCCTAAAGGGTCCGTTCTTATGACCTCACCCAACGGTAAAGGAAGAGGTCTCATAGAAGGGTTGGGTCCCTAATTTGGGTCCAAAGGACGTAATATCCGTCTGCGAGATGGCAGACTTTACCATTTTCTACGTTTATTGTGACATTTTTTACTTCCGATACAGTTTGTTCTCAAATCTTCGGTAAGGGGTGGTTTAACCATGGCGAAAAACGAAGTGAGTAGAAGTGGAAAGGTACACGAGGGGTGTCAAATCGATCCTCGAAAGTGAGAACTTGACCCGACACTTTGTAGTCTGTCTCCACAGTGTTCAGATCAGGTATATTCTCGGAAACGTCTTCCTTGTACCGTCGATACAGACAAGGGATGGGTGATTATCAGGTCAATGCACCCCTGTTAGGGACAGAAATGTACGTCTCGAGTCGACGTCCCTTAATCACTTCGTCTCCCTCATTTGCAAAGTCGGGGTCTCAATCTGACAGACCGAATATATGGTCAATGTGGTGAAGTATCAATCTACTGAAACTTTAGATGAAGGGAGGACACACGGAGTAAAAAGAACTCACGTTTTATCCTATCGTTATGGATGGAAAATCTTAACAATACTCTTAATTTACTCAATTAAAAAAAAAAAGCAAGTACCGTCGAAATAAGTCTAATCGAGGTCTGACCTTTGATAATATGTATTTACAGGTAGTCTTCCACTTACCTTCGTGCTTAACTCCATATAGGTATGTCACTTTATGATTTTCTTGGTGACTATGTGTGTCATGCTTACCGAACATTTTATTAAAAAGACTTATTTTGACCTGTGTTTTCTAATATATGTTTAAGTTCTTTTCTGATTAGAAAATTTTTTGAAAAATAAAAGACAACCACATATCGACCAATTGCCCCGAAGAGTCCACCGAGGCTACCATTTCTTAGACGGACGTTACGACCTCTGGGTCCCAGTTAGGGACCCAGTCCTTCTAGGGGACCTCCTCCTTTACCACGTTGGGTGAGTTCATAAGAACGGACCTTTTAGGGTACCTTTCTCCTCGGACCGTCTGATATCAGGAACCCCAGTGTTCTCTCAGTCTGTGCTGCATCACTGATTTGTCAATTATTACAACAAAATCAAAGTTCACCTGTCGTTTCCCTGAGTCGGTATACATATGTACATAGGTAAGAGGGGATTTTTTTTTTTCTCAATGGAAAAAATTTCGTATTTTTACCATGGACCATGTGTCATTTTTGGGTATAATGATACACCAGGAGTACTGGCTCACTAAGAGTAGAAAATCTCCAAAAGATCAGGTAAGGACCTCGTCAGAACATTCAGTAGTCAAGGTAATTAGCAGAGACATTTAAAATGTTTTTGTTTCAAATTTTCGAACTCGTATTCGTAAAGGGGACCTTATGGTCTTAACAACCATAAAATCATGAAGAGGTACCTGTAAACTTATCGGTTGTTACCGAAACTTTTATTAACCCTTCTGCACGTCGCAGACAGCCAGAGGTATAACTTCAAAGACAACACAAAAACAAAGGTACACTTGAAATAAAAAAAAGATTTCAAATATTCGGAAAACGAGGTACCACTCTAAGTCGTTGTTCAAAGGCAAGGTTTCTTGTTATAAACAGGATGAACTTTTTAGCTGGACCAAAGGTAAAAGAAATGTTTCTTCAACGAGTTACGAAATACGAAGGTCTGAACCTAAATCGAACTACAAAAGTGTTTGTATTAAAAAAGTAGAAACTAGTAAAAACTTTTTACAAAATTTTCGTCGGTTATATTATGTAACAGGCGGAAACCCAAAACAAAACAAAAGAAGAAAGACTACAAAAATAAAAAACAAAACAACTACGATTCAACGGAGATCAACTGGAGTCAAACTTTATTCCTACAATCCACAACTTTACAATCCTTAAGTAATCTTTATATCGAGACTAGGTTTCTCGTCCTAGGATCTGACGTCTTTCATAAAGAAGGAACATCTCTTTTGACAACTAAGAGGAAAGGAACTTTACAATTTCATATTCCGTCACCAATTCTTGTGTTTTAGGACCAAGAACCTAAAGGTGAACTCAGTGAAACTTGAACAGTGTATCGAACGGATTCGAAGTTTAACGAGTCGAAACTTTACCCCTGTGAACTCAAAATCCCTGGTCTGCTCTGGAACATTAAGAATATTCCTGATCGTTCACAAGTAACATTACGACTTGTTTATGTTTCCGTGGTTTTAGGTACTAACGATAAGACGTCTACAGGTTGAACTCTCAAAGGTACTCTTTGAGATAGACCGATAACTTCAAAAAAACTTTTATGTTACACTGGGAGAACTTACCTCCTCCAAAATACACTCTTATAGATATTTCACTGGGTTCCACGAATAACTTCAGTGACACTACACCTTCTTTCACCCCTTCTTTGTAACTTTATTCTTCAGTCCCCTGAAGGAACCGTCGGATCACCAATTCTAAGGACTACAACCCCCGTGGGTAGACTAGGGACCAGTCCCTTGATTCTAGGGGTGTACGGTGTGATACCACATCGATTTTTTATTTTTAAATTTTTTTCATTCTTAAGTTTATATCTTGGAAGTGGAATTTTTTTTACAATAAAATAGTAAAAGAACTGGTGAAAGTGTCAGTCAGTTTACTTAGACCCTATACAAATACATTCAATACGTTTCTGACGTCTTTTGATCATAATCGGATTTTATCACAGGTCTCGGAGACGATATATAGTTCCAACACTACTCCCTCTTAAGTCTAGTGTCTCTTATAAAATCTTACAGAAAGGAGACATTTATAAAAATTTTCGGGTATATAGAAAAATTAATAAAGAAACGATCGAATTCAACTTTCAGATCCCTCAGACCGTCACCTTAAGTCCGATTTTGGGTCTCTGGCTTCCACTACGGCGTCCGCCACTCGCGAGGCACACACTTCAGAGAAGGGAGGAGAGGGGTTTCGGGACTCGACGAAATTCGGGACACCACTACCGTCCGACGGTCGAGACCCCCTTTTAGACGTCAAAAGTAAACTTTAGTCTCCTACCTTAAATCTGTGAAGAATTAGAACGTGATTTGTGAAACTGATAGATCAATGTGTGTGTAGTGTGGTTCCGTGTGTGTACAGAGAAATTAAGCTCGTCGTGGTCACGACTCAGGTCCCAGACAAAAAGGAGTCAAGGCAACCTAGAGAGACACACCTAAACAAAGACTTGTTGTCGTAGAGATACGTTTTACGTGTTTTTCTCAGAAATCGATTGGTCCTAAACTTTTTATTTAGTGGTTAAGTACTCGTAGTAAAATGTTCACGAAAAATTCAGGGTCCCTATATTCTTTAGTAGACACGACATGTTCCCTGTTTCCAGAGTCCACTCATAAGAAACATACAACTCTACCTTATACACCCACTACAAAATCTTTAGTTTGAACCTTCGACGATGTCTTCACTAACAGAGAAATGAACACTAGGTATTCTGACAACATAAAGGTTCTTATTTCAATGAAAACTTAATGGTTCTTTTCTACGTTTTTAATACGATACCGGTTACTTTTTTTAAAAATTAATAAAACCATCCAAGGTTAAAATATACCCACACACATACACACACACACATGTATATTTGACACGATTTAAAACGATTTCTAACAAACCCTTGGTACGATCATAGTCTTTAGGAAAATTATAGGATTGTCAAATTTCGTAAATTTTTAAGGAGGTCCTACCCTCCCTCAAACCCCCTCTTACCTATGTATATCCACACACCAACACAAGGAAGTGACAAGTGGATTTTGACAATGGTGTAATAATTAACCGATGTGGGGTTATGTTTTATTTTTCGAGTTGTTTTATTTATTTATTTTTAAGGAGGTCCTCTACTTTGTTTTACATACACTACTAAACTAAGACTTTCTTATTTCTAGTAATGTTAAACAGTTAAGAGCACGAATTTTTATACTTATTTTATCATTTTAAAATTAGTGAATCCGGTCTCTTGTTAAATTACACGACATCCATTACCTTTCTCGTGGTTTGAACCTTAGTCCGGAGGTCGAGAGGTCGACACACGGAACCCGTCCAATAAACTAGGTACAGAGCCGTAGGAGTCTTAGAACCTCCCCCCGACTCGAATCCCGGGGTCGGGAACTTCCTCCCTCAGGACCCACCCGTCCCAACCTGGTCCCTCACCCCCCTAAAGTCCTGTGAGTTGACCCTACCTTCAGTCCCACGGATCCCTACCCCTCTGCCGGTCACACCAGGTCCTGTTCGAAGGAGTATAAAGTTTTAGAACAGGTTCCGACCGGGATCTTCCCTCCTCGGAAGATGTTATCAAGACGAACCAGTAAATCTTAAGTCTACTGGGGTCGTCCCCAACAGTCGAGAAACACATGGTCACCTCCGGTCACACTGAAGAGGTGGGTGACTTTGTAGACAAATGAGACCGACCGGAGTCACCCCCCTCTAACTGTGTCTGTCGAGGCTAGCAGTTTCCCTTTTACGACACCAAACAAAAGATTATGGTTTCTACGAAAAAATCCCACTTCTTAGATTTTACAGTAGTGCAACAATGGTGAGTTCTTTCATCAAGAGACTTGAATCCCAATGGTTCCTCCTTCCTAACCCCTCCCCTATCGACCCCTCGACCCCTAACTGTACCGACGTGACGATACAAATTTTACTAATTGCTTGTTCCTGGGTGACACATCGTGTCCCTTGAGACGAGTTACAATACGCCGTCGAACCTACCCCCACCCCCCCTCGCCCCTCAAACCTCCTTTTACCTATGCACATATTCATAGGGAAACGATAGGTGGACTTTAATAGTGTCATAACAATTGACCCATACGGGGTTATATTATATTTTTCAATTTTTTTTCATCGAGATCAGGAAAAACTGTCTGGACCTCTTAGACAAAGAATACTTTAAAACTTCTGTAAAACAAGAAGACCACCCGATGATTACGAAAAAGAGAAAAATAAAAATCAATAAAAATAAAATAAAAAATATAAAGTCTATTTCTCGTTTACAACCGTCCAGTCAACACTTGATGGGACACAACGATAGTTAAAAATTTCTATCAACTATCAATTCCTTCAACAACCGAATAATTACCAAACTGAGGTATTGGACTGATATATAATAAGTTTATGGAATAAGGTCGATTAACTTTATAAGGTAAAATTATCAAGGTTTATGTATATATTCTTTTATCTCATACGAGTTCCTTTTTCTTCTGAATAAATATCACTTGTGTTATACCTCTTTACATTGTTTTAGGTTAATAAGTTTCGGTCCGTTATATCTTTCAAGATTTCGAGGAGTAAATAGGAGAATTTCGTCAACATGTCTACTACATACAAACCCGTCCCAATCCCAAACACAGGTTCAGAGCTCAAATGGACAGTGAAATTTTCTCTGATTCACCGAAGTGGGTAACAGCAAACAACAACAGTAAATTAGTGATTCACAACAGACTGATAAAACGTTGGGGTACCTGATATCGGACTGTCCGAGGAGACAGGTACCCTAAAGGGTCCGTTCTTATGACCTCACCCAACGGTAAAGGAAGAGGTCCCCTAGAAGGGTTGGGTTTCTAGTTTGGACTCAGAGGGGACAGAGGACGAACCGTCCACCTCAGAATTGACGACTCAGTGGTCCCTTCGGGCAGTGGGTATTTACGAGCATAGATCTTTATTAAACCTTTTGTCAAATTAGACTAATGTCAACAATTCGAGTCAGAGGCTTTTCTTTAAATTCCAAAAAAAAGTCCCTCTTAGTATTACATATGTCAAATACGCGAAGTGTAAATAGAAAAAGAGTGTCGATCATGTACGTTTCCGTTTAAAGTCTCATTGTAGTCCACTCTCACTAACACAAGTAGCGGAAGTGTGGAGAAAGAAACGAGAATACAGGAAGTGTTGATTTCACATTGACAGGAGTTTTGACTGCGGTAAACCCACACGAGGCACCTGACCGGGCTACAGTTACAGGACCAGAGCGATGGCCTGTTGTCACTACGTTCTACAACCGCGACCCCCGGGGACCCACTTACTATGGCCTCTTGAGGAACATGAAAAAAAGTCCTTGAAGAATACCTAAATATGTAGAAAGTTTTAATCTTTTTAATAAATTGGATTGAGAAGAGATCTTATAAAAGGACTCCAGAGATAACGGATCCGTTCATAAGGTTAATCTACGAAACCGAGGCCTTCACTGTAAGATATTCCAAAACACCCATTGTCTATTAATGGAACATTTCCTTCTACGAGGTATTTACTGAAACTCCAGGTGCCAGAGATTAGTGGGACGATTACCCCTTCTCTCTCTGAACCACTACTTCAGACGATGAATGAGTCCGGTACCGGAAACCGGGGTGGGTGAACGGGTTCGTTTACCCGGTTAGGGACCCGAGAAAATTTATGGTCCTCGTCATTACAACTCGCGATCGACTGAGATACTCGTGGATCATACACGGTCCGAGGTAGTCCGGAATATGAATAATTCAGCGAGTTTGGAGTCTTGTGGGGTCCTGTCGTCCTTTTACTTCGTCAAAATTTACATTGCTCAAATTTGTCAGTAATCTATTACAGGGATGAAAGGTTTCTCAAGTCAGATAATCCTTAGAATTACTTTCCGTTACCTAGGAGAGTCGATTTGTTTGTTTGTCTTTTTTAAAGGAAAACTAAATATTACGTTTGTTTTCTTTTGAAACTTTAACAGATTAGTAGGAAGAGAAGACTCTTATTTATGACCGTTAACAGGTACTGGGGACGAACAACGATTAAGGACGATACAAATCGTAACTTTCTCGGTTTAAAATCTAGTGTTCAAAACCATTTATCGAGTCCCACTCTTATTATAAATAATAACCGTCACTCGTCGAAACATAACAAAGTCTAACCATTACACACCCCACCCACGTCTTCCATTCTTCCATTCTTCAAGGTCATAGTATTACTTAGTCACAGTACACGGACGGTCGTCCTTGGAAGGTCTACAAAGACGATTTAATTCTCCTCCTGACATAAGGGATAGACACGAGCCCCGACGGTCTCGTTCGTCTGGGTGGTGGGAGACAGAGAGGGTAATATCCCGTCGACCATGGGTGATAAATAACCCTTCTACACTTCTCTCGCCTTCGGAGTAAGACCGAGTCGATGATTGACCGAGTAACTAAGAAAAAATTTTACAAAATAACTACACATCAACTGAATGTTACAACACAATCAAAGACCATATCTAGTTACTAAGAATTTTGTACAAGGGTTCTGGCCGTCGTAGTTGTGGTGGACGACTGAACAATCTATAAGAGTCCGGGATGGGGTCTGGGTTCAGCCTGTGTCGAGTCGCTGATTCGTCTGTGTGTGGGGTCTGCGTGTCTTAGTCTTTGCGACCGTCGTCCTAGTCGTTAGATACGAAGTGACCAGACCGTCAACGAAATAGAACCGTGCAGTCACAAAAGTACAAGAAGTCTATTAAGGAGTCTTCACCTTAAAGACCCAGTATACCATCAAGTCAAAAATCAATAAAACTCTTTGGAGACATAACAAAAGATGTTATGGACATGGTTACATGTCAGGGTCGTTGTAACATGTTCCCAAGGGAAGAGCGGTGTAAGAGTGATAGTAGACAATAGAAAAACTCCTATCGGTAAGACTGTACACAGTCCACGATAGAATAACACCAAGACTAAACGTAAAGGGATCGTTAGTACGTAACCTCTTCCTTTACCGTTGGGCGCGGTCACAAGAACGGACCTCTTAGGGTCCCTGCCCCCTCGGACCACCCGACGCCAGATATCCTAGTGTGTCTCAGCCTGTGTTGACTTCGTTGAATCGTCGTCATCGTCGTCGTCGTTAGAACTCGTATAAAAGTACATGGACAACCGGTGGATAACGGTAAAGGTTTCGTTTTGTAAAAATTATTTTAATACCTTCTCCTGAATAACTACGTCTCCTCTTTTTATTAGGAGACGAGAGGTCGTGAACAGTACCCCTGAGGTCTCCTCGTAGGGTCCTCTGTCTCCACCCATGCTCAGACAGGGGAAACCCCGACTCAGAGTCAAAAGATCCGGAATGAGACGAGACCAGAAGTCGGTTTACAGATCCGAATGGACACGACTTTCGTACACCGGAGCATTTGTGTGGAGTTTGGGTACTTCTCTTTGTAGTCGTTCAATTCATCGGACTTCAAACAACCTGAACGAACTAGGCGGAGTCAGACTTCCTCGAAAAAGGGAGTCCCTTCGAAAATCGAAAGACGAAAAGATGGTGTAGTCCTAATTCCCTTTCATCAACGAAAACAAAAAGATAGGGGGGGAGTGGGAAGAGAGGAGGTTAGGGAGGAGGAGTGTACACTCCCTTCTCTAGTGTATAGTCTCTACAACGAAGAAGTTTTCCCAAACCCATACAAGTGTTTAGGAACAACTCTGGAAGAAACATAATTTTAAAAATAGAGGTCCCAAGTCTTTCTTTCTTCGTCGCCCGACCCCATGTCCTACCCAAAAACGGGGAAAGATCCTTTTTACGACTGCTAATTGATCACGGAGACCCGTAGAAGAATTTGCGAGGAACATTTTTACTTATTTACGAGAAGGGTTACTCCCCCTGACGAATACAGAGAAAAAAAAAGAACGAATATTTGTCAGAATGTCGGGAACAAATAAAACTACCCTGGTCCTAGAGGTCAAAACTTAGAATTGAAGACAGGATAATAAAAAAAATTTTCATGTTGTTTTGGTCATAAAATACTCGAATTCTATGTTATACACTTAAAATTGTTAACATCAACTAGGACCGAAAAGTCTTCACTAAGTTTTTGGTTAGGACTGAAGTTTAGGAACCTACTCCCAAACCCATTCCCTGGGAGTTCTTAATAGACTGTTGAGTTACACAGTAAGAAGATCCCGACACCAAATACAGATCAACAGGGTCATAAAAATTTACAGGTTTTGATACTATGGCACAATGGACCCACAAACCAAACCGTCTTAATAGTTTAGTTGGCGAAAAGGTGGCATTAAGAAGGTATCTCTGGGACTCCTTTAAGATTGTAAATAACTATACAATTTCCAAATACTTTCATGATCATTTTATTAGTGACATTACTAATCATTCTCACCTTTTGCTTTGATTTTCAAACACCTTAATTTACCACCTCTGTCAAGGTCCGTCAGGTTACTAATTCTGAGGTGTGAAAGTGACGACTTCCGTACACCAGTTATAGACCAACCCCTTGATTCTAGGACGTTCGGTGTACCGTACCGGTTTTTTATTTCACTTTGTTTAAATTGAGGCAATAGAATTTTTTTGTCTTCTTCTTCTTCTGTCAAGGTTAAAGGACTGGACGTTAAAATGATAAGAAGGGTGGACGATGATATTTGTAAAAGGGGAATGTGTGATGTGACTCATAAAGGTACTACCAAAACCAAAATACCATGAAAAAAAAACAGATTAGAACATATTTCATTGTTTGTTGACCACTATATAAATTAGGAAGTACGAAACAAAAATACACTGAATGTTTAACTTCTCTTTATTTAACAAGAATTTTGTAGTAAAGATCATTAGACCAACAAGATTCTGGTGATTGGATCATGTGTCACATCACAGGTTCTCAGGTACTTACACTGGGTCACAGTTTACGAAAGTCCGAGGTCTCAGTCCGTGCAGGATGTTTTCTCGCTAACCGCTACTTACCCTATGACTACCCTCACCGCCCAAGGCGCCGTTTGCCCCTGCACGTGTCAGTTCTGCGTCCCTTGTTCGACTCGAGGTCGGTAGCGACGGCTCACCCTTATGTTCCGATCACCATTGGCTCCGAAGGACAAAGAAACCGTATAGGAGGGGTTCTTCCTTTTAGACATAAAAATACACTTTATAGGACCAAAAAGGAAAAAGATAAAAACTTTATCGAACTAAAAATTTTACACAAAATAGTCAAGTTTGTTACATTTGGGTCGCAACCGTTTGTTGTCCAGAAGTCCGACGTGAGACGGACGAGTCGGAATATAGTGCTGGAGGACCCCTCAGAAGTCGAGTGTAGTCCGGAGGTATCGGGCCACCCGGACCCGAGGCAGTGTGACTATTCCCGAAGGGTCCATCGCATCACCATTTCTTAGTCGGATGGTTACGTCCTCTGTGTCCTCTACACCCAAGCTAAGGACCCAGCCCTTCTAGGGGATCTCATCCTTTACCGTTGGACGAGGTCATAAGAACAGATCTTTTAAGGTAACTGTCTCCTCGGACCACCCGAGGACCCCAGTGTTTCTCAGTCTGTGGTGACTCACCGACTCGTGAGTGTGTGATTTCTGATTTGAAATGGTCGAGTCACAGGGAAGGGTAGTTGTGTCCCAGGTTTGGAGCGAGGGGAAGGGAGATAAGGGTCCATCAGGGAGGGACCGAGGGGTTGAAGGGACGGAGGGGTTGAAGGGACGGACATGACAGTGACGGGAAACAAGTTCCTATACATGGGAGGGTCCCGGGGACGGGACTCTATAAACCCCAGAGGTGTGAGGGGACCCTCAAGTGGACCCTTGGTGGGTTGGGGTGGGGGTTCGACGACTACAAGTGAAGAGAGAGAAATACCCTTTTCCCCACGGAAAGAATAATTCAAAAGAAGGGAGTATCGATTCTACAATATCGATAAGGGAGGGAGGGAGAGAGAGAGAGAGAGAGAGAGAGAGAGAGAGAGAGAGAGAGAGCAGAAAAATGGAGAGTTAGAGAAGGAAGAGATTCTATAAGTATCCGACGGACCAACCGACCTACCACAATGACTTAGGTTCGAGTATGATGAGTGGTCTGTTGTCCGGTCATTTAGTTCTCTATTCAACAACCCCGTTCCTTATCGTTGAAATAAGTCTCTCGATCATATGACTCTTCTCCCACCTGATTACAGGGTTTCTTGGTAAGGTAACCTCAATTTTTAACTCCGAAGAAAATATGATTTTCCCCTCCCCAACACCAACCAACAACGTTTGAAGAACCACAGTCTTAGGAGACAATAGTGTCGACAAGTGTATCCAGTCAGTGTTGTGAGGACCTTTGGAGGTTGTTCTGTACGATAAGAGACGAGACGTTGAAAATTAGAGGTATACTTACCTTTGTACAATATGGAAATTTCCGATCTCGGAACTCTTACCCGTGAAGACATATAAACTCCGATATACGTTGAAAGAATTCGTGCAACGTTTTCGTTATCTTATGTTTCCAATTTCAATTTCTTTGTCTAGGTTATACCTCAGTGCAGACGAGAAGGGACAATGTCCCTCCGGTCGGACACATCAATAAATAGTCCGGAGTGAAGGAAGGGGCGGAGAGGGTCCCGGTGGTTGAGAAAGTAATGGGAGTCTAGAGAGTGGAGGTCGGGGTAGGAGACGAAGGGTGTGTTTTAGACTCTACAAATGAACTTTTATCTCGACTTAGGGTTAAAGCCTATAACAATCCTAAGAAAGAAATTCTTAGTTAATTTGTCTGGGGAACTTTTAGTCAGTCAGTCAAGTAAGTAATTAACTTTGTTCATTTGACCCAACCCCTGGTGATATTCCTAAGAGGGTCAGAAGTGGGTCAAAGGTACCTCCGAGTTCGTCCTGTGGGTAATGTCACCTAAACAAGATTAGGAGTAGTAACGCACACAGGAATTTCATATTACTCGGGGATCCATTAAATCTTGCTCGGTAAGAAGGGTAATAGACACCCAATATCCTCGTATTAAAAACGTCAATAAGTCACTATAGTTGAAAATACAATGGTGATAAGACCCTCATATAATCCTGTCCATGAACGGACCTCATTTCACGTTGGGGTTTAATATATGGGACACCATTTTACTCGATAAGGCATTAGATACAAGATTGGACCAAAGGTCTTACGTTAAAACGTCTTTCACCTCTACTACAGTCACTTATCCATTTTTCATACTGCAACTGTGATCCGTAACCAGATGACAGTCTATTATAACAATTTTAAAAAACATCCCTTAGAAAGACAACTATCGTCTACTCAATTCTACAGAATATTCAAGACGACGTACTCTTTAATATCTATTAAATTTCGTCAAAGGGAAATATTTTCGGTATACGAGGACCAAAAACAAAGTTAAGTACCAATAGACTGATTTTATCACCTTGGTATAAATTCTTGGAGTTTAATATACTCTCGGAGTTCTTTATGACCTGAAGAGAGTATCGAGTCAACCATTTCTTGGACGGACGTTAAGTCCTCTGGGCCGAAACTAAGGATCCAGTCCTTCTATGGGACCTCTTCCTTTACCGTTGGGTGAGGTCATAAGAACGGACCTCTTAGGGTATTTGTCTTCTCGGGTCGTCCGATATCAAGTACCCCAGTGTTCTCAGTCTCTACTGAATCACTAAATTTGGCGGTTCTTTATAACACATCAAGGTCTTTACCCAGTAACACAGTTAGGTAGTGGGGTTTCGTACCTTAGAATCTTCTTCTTCTAAACCTTTGACAAGAAAAAATTAATTAATTTTTAAATTAATTAAAATAACTTCACATCAACTAAGTATTACAACACAATTAAAGACGACATATCGTTTCGTTATGTGAAACGAAATGTTTAAGTGAGTATGTCTATATAAGAAAAAGTAAAACAAAGGTAATACTAAATAGTGTCCTATAACTTATATCAAGGAATACGATATGTCATCCTGGAACAAATAGGTAAGAGATATGTTATCAAACGTTTTCGTAAGAACTTACGCTGTCCAAGGTCTTAACAGTGAAATGATTAGGTCTTTCTTCGACCTTGGGTCTCTTCACTCATTGAACGGGTTCCATTGGGTTAACAGATCCTTTCGAAGTAAAGATGTGTAGGGTCGGGGTCGAGACACGGGAAAGGTACGCAGTACAATGTTCACCACTTACTACCAAACCTAACTTGTTTCAAGTCGAAACCTCGACCAAAAATGATACCGAAGTGATCCCACCATTGGTTAAGAATGCTTTTAGATTGGGGAGTTATAAGAGTCTCTTCGAAGTAAAAGAAAATTAACCTCATATCAACGAAATGTCACAACAATCAAAGACGACATGTCACTTCACCTAGTCGATATACATATGTATATAGGGGAGGGAGAGCCTGGCGGGAGGGTGGGGTGAAGGTAGGGTGGGTAGATCCGGTAGGGTCTCATGGATTGCCTCGAGGGACACGAGATGTCGTCCAGGAGTGATCGATAGACAAAATATGCACCATCACATAGAAACAGTCAGGATTAGAGGGTTAAGCAGGGCGAGAGAGGAAGGGGAGGGCGCGAGTGTACAGACAAGAGATGTAGTTTCGTCGAATAAAGTGACCCCCAATGTAAAACAAAACAGGATTATAGGTTTTAGTGACACCTACTACTGACGCCGATACTTTAATTTTCTACGAACGAGGAACTTTCATTACTGTTTATATCAATTCCAAAAAGGTTATCAGTACATGTCTACTCTCTCAACTTGGTATTTCTTCCGGTTCACGGTTTCTTGACTACGAAACCTTAACACACTACGACCTCTTCTGAATACTCTCAGGGAACCTGTCGTTCCTATAGTTTGTTCAGTTAGGATTTCCTTTCGTTGTGACTTATAAGTAACCTTCCTGACTACGACTTCGACTTCGACGTTATGAAACTGGTGGTCTACGTTTCTCAGTTGAGTGACTTTTTAAAAAGGACTACAACCCTTTCAAACTTCCGTTATCCTCTTCTCCCACCGTCTCCTACTCTACCAATCTAATGTGGTGGCTGAGTTACCTGTACTTAACCCGGTTTGAGACCCTCTATCACTTCCTGTCCCTTCGGACCACACGACGTCAGGTCCCCTAGAGTTTCGTAGTCTGTGGTGAATCGTTGACTTGTCTTATCTTGTTTTCTTACACGTCTAAGGATTCGTCTACAGAATACAAACCTCGATGTCACCATGGTTCTTCAGTAGGGACCGAAACCCACAGGACCTTATCCACTTGTTCACCAGGACTCGACATGAGTTCCGAGTGGACAATTTTTTTTTTTTTCCGAGTGGACACGTCCCAGTCAGGGATTTTGGGGATCTTCATCGTGGCGTCACCTCACCCCACCGGGGAGGAGGTTCGACAGGAAAACACTGGTGAAGAGGGGAAACCGGAGGAAACTACAAGTAAAAGTAGACTTGCCCGTCCCTGTAAATTCAACACTAAATGACATTGGTGTGGAAGATTCCCCGGGGTAGGTTCACCAACGTGTTCTTGTCAGTACCAATGACGGGTTCACCGAGACGGGTCACACACCTCCCCCATTTCCTTTTCGGGACTTGTCCCTCCGACTACACACGTCTAATCTTCCACCCAGTGGGGTCTCATCTCTTCCTTTATCTTCTAAGAAATTATTCCCCCGTCTCAAAGTCATTTGTATCAATAATTGACACCATACGTCATCCTATAAACGTTTGTTCTAGCGGGTCTCTTTTTAGATCCAGCTCACCAGTGGCACCCGCATTACGGTCCATGTGGTCGGCAGATGCAAATTCCCTTCATTTTACTGGCCCTGTCAGAGCAGACAACCGAACCGAAGGGGGTCGAAAGAAAGGAGAGTCGAAAGTTTACAGTCAAGTGTGTGAGGAGAGGGCCCCTCGGAAGAGACTGGAGGGGGCGGTTTGATCCGAACCAGGGGAACCTGGTTCGATACAAAAGTATCGGCGACGGGGACGTATGGAAGAGACGTCTTAGGTCAGAGTCCATCTTCCTTGTCACCAGGCACACTACCGAGTCACAGACAGGGGGTCAGTGTGGGACACGAGTTATCTTGTCTCGCGATAACGACGTAGATTTTTGGACTATATCTTCTTGTAAAGAAAGGGTTTTCCGAAAGAGATTTTCACCACAGAAACGTCCTAAAAAATCTTACCACTCACCGTACTCCTAAAAAGCTCTAGGACTTTTGGAAAACCACCTTCGACGTCCTTTCGTTCTAGAACTCTGTGGACTTCGTCCACAAGGACCCCAAGTCGTGAGAGGGTACGAGGGGTACCGTACTCCCCGTTGAGGGATGGGGATGGGGAACTTGGTCCGGAGGTCCTTAGTGAATCCCGTCAATAAGTTATTTATAAACTTACTTCCCCGTTCATACTTACCCTCTGGACTACCGTAGAGTTTATTAATTGCTTGAAGTTCTACCTTCACTCCACACTAGATAGAACAAAAGGACATCACCAGGAACTTCTTGAAGAGGTACCCTCTTTTATGAAACTACTAATCTGTTGAAATTATTTCTGATCGAACGGATTTCACACTATCTGATAGACTCGTCCCAGTCACAGATCAATGATTGTCAGAAGCTCGTCTCTGACCCGTATGAACCACTCGATAACATTCACTAGTAAGTTTATGGTCTATTCCTCAATCTAACGTTCACTTTTCACTTTCAACGAGTCAGCACAGACTGAGAAACGCTGAGGTACCCGATATGTCAGGTACCTTAAGAGGTCCGGTTTTATGACCTCACCCATCGGAAAAGGAAGATGTCCCATAGACGGGTTGGGTCCCTAGCTTGAGTTCAGAGGGTGTAACGTCCGTCTAAGAAATGGTCGACTCGGTGTTCCCTTCGGGTTCTTATGACCTCACCCATCGGATAGGGAAGAGGTCCCCTAGAAGGACTGGGTCCTCAGCTTGGCCCTAGAGGACGTAACGTCCGTCTAAGAAATGGTTGACTCGATAGGTTTTCGAGTTTCATGGAAAGGTCCTAACTTTGTGACAATAGTGCCCTAAAAGTAGGTCGATCGGGGATTAGTGTTTCTTTGACGTCTTTCAATCCCCACTAATGCGCAAAAGAAGTGACGACACAGAAATCGCGAATATGTCCCGGACTGTGTATCATCGACGAGTTATTTATGGACAACTCAATTTATATAGTCATTTATAGTTTAAGTTTTAGATAAAGATCGTGTTTTATCCAAGATTAACAAATAAGGAAACTGGAGTTAGTTCGTTGGTCAGTTAGTTTTTTCCTGACTTTTAACCCGTCATTTGGTGGATCACTTTTCGACACCAGTTTGTACACTTGATTCGTGCACTTTAACTTGACGATAGTCGAAAAGTCTGGTCTCTCAGACCCCAGTCACACTTTGACCTAGTCGTCCCAGGACCATCCTTTGACCTAAGTGAGCCGACCAAGTTTACTCTCCAATTACTTCCCCGACGAGGTACCTGCCACCACACCGGCACCCTCGGTCGTGCCTTACGCACCGCGGGTCTCTAGGGTAGTTGCCGTCCTTTGGACTCGGTGACAGGAGTCCCTATTGGGTGTCACTGAGGTTACCGAGTCCCTTGTTCCTTCTCAATCCTCTCGGGGTACTTTCGACCTTGGTACCTCTGGTCCCACAGAACCGACGTCGGTGACGATTTGGGGTCTACGAAGTAGTCGGTCCCGCATCTGTCTTTTCGCAGAGAAAGGAAGAGGAGGACGAGTATTATGACCACAGATGACAGTCGGTTTGGGTTGACCCTCGGTCGGTCGTCCCTCATCCCGCCCACCTTTTTTTTACCCTTTTACCCCCACCCCCTCTCAGACGGGTGCCCCTTAGTGGAAGTGTATTTAAAAATAAAATAAAAAGTTAAAATGAAATTTAATTTGGATTAATAAATAAATAAATAAATTTATGAAGAAATTTCATCTCAGATCTAGTGTCACCTATCACTCCCTTAAGGGGGGTGGTGGTGGTAAAGTAGGGTGGAGAAGATGTCGTCGAGTATATTTACACGACCGAAAAAGAGGAAAGAGAGAGAGAGAAAAAAAAAAAGAAAAAAGAAAGTAGATTATGACCATTTCCTGAGTTTTTAAAAATAAGTCTTATTTGGTTTCATTTAAACCACTGTGAACAAAGAACCGGATTAATTCTAATTGGGACATCGGATTGTCTGTCCGGATAAAGGAAAGGAAACAAGACAGTTGTATTTGTTCAATGAAGTACATGGAGACACCCTTGACCCTTAATCCGTTCACAAATCTGCGTATTTTTGAGAGTCGTTCAAACCGTGAGTCGAACCTATGGTTCATTAATTTATATTCTACTTTCTACTCAGGTTGCCGCGAGCGAGAGATTCTAACTTTCCCTTTATACTCACGTCCGTCGGAGTTAGTCGAACTACAACGACAGTCACACTTCAATGATAGTCGAAAAGTATAATGAACTTACCGTCGAACTTTTGTCACCCTCTCTGGTCAAATCCTTTTATCTCGTTTACAATACCTGTGTCAAGAACAATGTGGACTCGACAACGAAGTAGTACGAGCAGTGCGAACAGTAACAAATAGACTACGAACACGTCAGAACGGTCTGTCCTCGAAGGTCTTCCGTTTCGGTGCAGGTAAGTGACTCGGCTCGCACCTTGGACCGTAATTGATCCATGGACCAATCGCTCCGACTCAGTCACCACCGACGAGAATCAATTACATCTCTCTTCCACACTTCCCTCTACCAGTTGTCCAGTAACGATACACACGGCTTCAAGACTTTCCGTTTGCGGTCCTGTGTGTAGTTGTCTGCCCACAAAACTCTGGTAACATTATGGTATTGATTCTACCGTCGGAGTAACGAAAGAAACCAAATTTTGTTTGTTTGTTTATTTATTTTTGGATCTCTCATTATTCGGTAGAGTTGAGACAATTGTCTCTCTTCATTCAAGACGGAAGGACCTCACCTGAGACATGAACCGGAAAATGTTTAAAGACGGACTTAATCCTAACAGGAACTCTTAACCAAGTCCTCCGGTTTCTTTATCTTCGAGATTGGTGAGGTGAAGTCAAGACCTTCAATTTATCGGAAGGGGACCTGTTTAGGCAAACGAGAGCCTAGTATGTGGATCTCCAAGTCGAAAGTCGGTGACACTACAACTTCCATCGGAGTTCTAATTTCTTCTTCTGACTACCACCACTAAAATTTCCCACCGTCAAGGACCCCGCGTCTAAGTCTTACTCGAGTCTCTACTAAGTATCGGTGGCACCCACAGAACAGGCATAGAGGAACCGTTCGAATACAGGAGCGGTGATAATGAAAACTCTTGATAGCGAGACTTGGGTGATAGAACCTCAGACGTCCTACCACCACGTTGACCTCTATAGGTCGACTCGGGACGGGTAGTGAGGTAGGAGAACCTCGACAGTCTCCTTCGGACCGGTTCCCCCGACGGAGAGAGAAGAGACGGTCTTACACTTTACCAAAACGTTCGAGTGTATTTCCAATACTTGGAGGTACCAACAGTGAGACGTTGATATTATCTAAGAACAAAATTAATAATAAAACCTTTTATGACGACGTCCTAAAGTTTTCTCAGAGGTTCGGGGAAGATCTTCAAGTTCATGTAAAAAACTTTCTCATAAAAGTTTTCATATCTAACACGACTTACGGAAAGTAATACTTACCTAATCTACACGCAATAGAGGGTCTCTTTTTACACAGACCTTTGTCAGACGTAAGAATCCCCCTATTAATCAAGTAACACGAATCGTGTCGCTCAGGAGGGCACCACAGGAATTTCTACCCTGACTAATCATAACTTTCGTTTTCTGGTAAACATTGTATAACGAACGAACTATAGATTTTTAACAAGTCAAGTCTTTATTGGTTCGGAACTAAAGTAGTAGAGACCTGTCATTTCTGGTTTTATAGGATTATTTTCTTGTCTCACTTTATGTCTCGATTACTAATAGTGTCCCTGTCTCTTTCGGGTACCTCCTTGAGGACTTTGTTGTGCTGAAATCTCAGGGACCCTACACACAGGAAGGTCCGAGGGAGCCAACCAAAAGTACCGCTTGACCATATACTACCTCTTCAACTTGACGTTGAACTATCCGTTCCATTCCCACTCGGTCCTGTTTCACAACACTCAAACAACAAACAAACGATTTCAAGATGGTAATACGGAGTCATTCCTGTAAAAACACGTTGTCTCCTACCCTTTAATATAAAAGTCAACATATTAAACTCATGACCATTGATAACTAATCCGAAAAGTCCACCTCGCTCACTATTTCTTAGGTGGACGGTCACGTCCTCTACGTCCAAGCTAGGGACCAGTCCTTCTAGGGGACCTCCTCCTTTACCGATTTGGTGAGGTTATACGAACGGACCTTTTAAGGTACCTGTCTCCTCGGACCACCCGATGTCAGATACCCCAGTGCTTCTCAGTTTGTACTGACTCGTGTGTAGAGACAGAGATTGATAACTAATAAATATCAATCTAAGTTATGAGGTCCTAATTGTTTTTCATGAGGAAAGTAAGGTATAGGGGAACTGAACTCCCGAAAGCAGACGGAATTTGGATACAGAAAACGACTCCCATTTGCGAAGAATTTAAACACTTCTGTTTCAACGAATAGTAATTTCAATAAAGTGACAATTTTATCAGGAACTTTTTCTGTTTGTCCAATCGAGAAAACAAACAAATTGTCAAACCAAATATAGTGTCATCGCTCCGTCAAATATCGACCACTGTAAAAGACCCACCTCTCATCGAACTTTATCACATATATCTATGAATTATTCGTTTCGGACGTTCCGTCTTCCCACAATCATGTACTATAGAGTGAAAGTACTCCTTCCAGTAGTAGGATTCCCTGTAGTCACTCTGTGTACTATGGAGAACCGTACTTTGACTACAATTACAAATCGTGTAAATAAGATACCGTACTCGGATCTTTTACATTAAAGTACGGAAAAAGAAGGTTTCTTTTTTCAAGATTATCTGATTTTTATATATAAATAAACCTCATCCTTTACCGTCGGGTGAGGTCATAAGAACGGACCTTTTAAGGTACCTGTCTCCTCGGACGTTCGGACTGACGGACACAGGTACTCCAGCGTCTCAACCTGTACTGACTCGTGTTTGTGTCTCTATATATAATTCCGACAAAACAGTCACCGGACTCGTAATCATTTACCAACCAAAATGGTAAACAGACCCCTTTACAGTGTCACCGCTATAGTGTTTCATTTATCCAGAGGACCGTAGGTCGAAAATTTGACAATACGAGTTATATATTTTATAATCAACACTAAACTTTATGAAGGAATATTGAAGATCGTGGAAACATAGACTTTTACATTCTACTAACAAATTTGGACGGAATGGGTCATACCTACTATACTCCGTTTTAGAAGGGAACTTAGACTTCTTACACACGTACAGAGACGGGAAGGAAGAAAAAGGTCCGACAAGAAAGTAGGAAGTAACGAGTCGAAGAACCTCGACAACGGACCGACGTTTCAGTCGTTTCGCACAGGTGATCCAGTCTGGGACAGCTCAGGGGTCTCGACGCACAATAGACGTGAAGGAAGGGCGTCAGAGGGTCGGGACGGAGGGTTGGGGGAAGGACGGAGGAAGGACTTTCTGGACGTACCTAGGGTCTTCCTCCAAGTCCGAACACTCCGGTGACACCGTGACTGAGTCATTGGGAAGGGTCCCTTGTAATCTCAAAATTGTCTGTTGAAAATGGAATTTGGTTTTTCTTAATTTTTTTTAAAAAAAAATTATACCTACTAAAAATTTCAAAAACTACTTAAACAATGTTATAACAAAGGTAAAATACAAAACCAAAGAAAACCAACGTTCCATATATCCTAGAATCGAGGGGCTGGGCCCTAACTTGGGTGTGAGGGACGCAACCTTCCACTTCAGAATTGGTGACCTGACGGTCTCTCCAGGGTTGGTTTTTCTTGACCAAAGAGAATCACCTGACCGTCTGACTACGACCCTTTCCTACAAAAATTCATTGCCCCGAAAGACCAAGAGGAGGTCAATCCGGTGTTCTGACCGGACGCGAACCGAACGACCGACCACACACAGGACGACCGACGTCCGTACGGGACACCCACGACGAGAGGATGGGGACCCAGAGGTGAGGAACGTTCCTGTGGCGCTTACCGAAGGCTCGACGGGTATTGGTCTCAACGTTCCCTTAATTATTCTCGACGTAGGGTCACTCTCACAAAAAAGGTGGAACAACAAGAAGTCAGTGATTCAACACAGGTTGAGAAACGTCAGGACACCTGACGTCGTGTGTTCCGAAGGGACAGGAAGTGGTAGAGGGTCTCAAACGAGTTTGAGTATAGTTAACTCAGTCACTACGGTAGGTTGGTAGAGTAGGAGACAGTGGGGGAAGAGGAGGACGGGAGTTAGAAGGGTCGTAGTCCCAGAAAAAGGTTATAAAGAAACGTAGTCCACCGATTTCATAATCTTGAAATCGAAGTCGTGGTCAGGAAGGTTACTTATAAGTCCAACTAAAGGAAATCCTAACTGATCAAAAATAGAGGAACGACAGGTTCCCTAAGAGTTCTCAGAAGAGGTCGTGGTGTCAAGATCATATGATCCTATCATCATAAACACGGAAAATGAACAGAACCCTAATTAAAACAACGTACCTGTTTTCAGATCACCGTTCTGTTATCCCGTTCCTGAAGCGGACCACCAGGTCACCAATTCTTAGGTAGAAGGTCACATTCCCTGATCCTAAACTTGGGACCAATCCTTTGATTCTAGGGTGTACGATATATCGTACCGGTTTTTCTTCTTCGGTTCTCGGAGACGTATATGGTAGGGTAGGGTAGGGTAGGGACTCACATCTAAAGACACAGAGGGTGTACTTATAGTTTAGATGTCGTATCCTTCGAAGGAAAGAGAGGTTTAATTATTAGGTCCCATCTTGTCTCTACTAATCTTTTATTTGTATTCTGATGCACTGAGAGATTCACATTATTTGTCAGTAAATTGCCTACCTTTCTCGTCACCTGACCTGACCAACACCTTCTACTCTACTCCGAGTATTGTAAAGTTGACTGAGAATTAATCCGTCTTTTTCTCTTGAACTTGTGTCCATCCCACCTGTAGTAAAACCTCCCGTTGTCTCCAGTGGCACCTCCTGTCTGTCTCCCAATTCTCTCAGGTTTGTCGGGTGCCTCCCGGGAAGGAGAGTTTGACGAGAAAATCGTAGTCACTAAAGGTAGTTTGACCATTTAAAAACCCCCTTCGCCTAGTAAGGTTCAACAGAAGACTTGACTGACTATTTAAAGGTAGTCTTACCGGGTGACTTCATTGGGACATATACAAGTCGAAATAAATTCTCCTTTGCCCGTAATTTTGTTTAATAGGATAATACAACAATCAAATTTTAGTGAATTATCCATACTATCTTTATCGATATAATTTCTACTAGTCGATTACAATAAAAAGTATTGGTGTTTACTTACGAAATTTACCTTGAAGATAAATTTCCTAAAACTACGAGACTTCATCAAATCAAAATCCATAGATATGTACCCGCATTAGGTTTGGAACTCAAAATCGAAGTGCCACGTCACCATAGTCAAAAGTTCTTGTAAAAACATGAAGACTTCTGGAAGTAGATTTCTTGAGTTATAGAAAGAGTTTATACTTGAAAACTTAGAACTATATTTTTATCTACATCGTAAAACTCTTTCTACCCATCGGAATCCCTTTACCTTTGGGTTTTATTAAACTTCAAGAAAGGATGACTTCACACGCTCAATCTAGTAAGACAGAGAAGTGATGAATCATAAATACTTATATTTTAGTGTCTTGATTTGACAAACAGATTCTTTACGGATATTCAAATGTAAAATCGATAAACAGAAGTCTATCTAAAGAGTCATGACAAAAATTTTATGAGTTCGAATTTACATAAGAACACATTGGAACGAATGAACTGTGACATAAGTAAGAGAGGAATTCTCTTTGATTCCTAAGTTTGAAGACAGTTGGCACACAATAAGAGACGGGGTGGGGGTGGCGCTTTGAAGTGAAATTTTGAATACCCTCTGTACACAGGTGAAGGAAACTTTGTCTGAATTTTCAGCCCCCTACGCGAACTTTTATCGTCTCGAGGCTCCAGAACGACGAAAACACCTCAAATTACTCTTGCCACCGACCTCGGTCCTTCCATCTCGGACTCGTCGACATCCGCTCACACCCAACATAAACTACAAGTGTTTTCTTACAGTCACCGTCCCACAACGAGTCGCTTCACACGTAAAAGTTCAATGGGTGTCACCACAGATAACAGGACAAAGAGTTAACTTACTACAGTACAAAGTAAATTCCGAGAATCACTACGACTTCAGACACCAGACGTGTGGTCCCCCTTTTTCCGTCCCTCTTTCAACGGTTAGTCCAAAAACATTTCGGAAACACACAACCCAAAACTCTCTATTTTCGACTGAGTACGTTATAAAGACGCCTTCCTCGACGTGTCTGATCATTTCCGAAGACCAAAATGGACTGACTCGAGGGTCACTCCAGTCACGTAGTCGACTTCAGTCTGCTACACCGAGGCGGACCCGTCTCGGGTCCATCCACGTTTGCACCTACACAGACCCCTTGGCTACGAGCTGTGGGAACCAGGAAGGACGACCTCGTCGGCTCGGGTTTGGCGGAGCCACTCTTTGACAGCACCTCTAAAAGAGGTGGTGTGACGCGTCCTGGTTGACGAACGAACTTGTATAATGTTCACAAGACAATAATGACGATACCTGACTTTTCTCAAGAGGTTATTATTCTTAATTAGATCTTCCACTAAAAAAAAAAAGGAGGGAGGCTTGACGTCAGACGGAAGTTTCCAAAAACAGAACAAAACCAAACTTAAACTAGAGGGGAATTTCAATCCAACTTTATTAGCTTTCTCGAACTACAACCACTGAGACCCCTCTTTTCATTTTGGATTCACAAAGCACGTCACTGACGACTCATAAAAGTACACGAAAGAAATACTCCAAGTGCGTCCAATTCGACCCCTTGTTTTATTACAAACGTTCGAAATATGAATCGTTGACATCACTACCTTAGATCAGACTCAGATCACCAGTGGTTTCAACTGCCTCATTTACGTCAAAGGTACAACTCACGAATAACCAATCTGTAAGAAAACAATCCTCCTTATGAACCTCTCTTTTTCCGTACCTAACATCAGTTACGAAAACGTATCAACTCAGACTGAAAATAAAACAAAAAAATAAAATTAAATCACCATGATTATATAAACTCTCTTCTACATATATAAACCGTAAGGAAAAGTAATTAGTATACTTACATCTTTAATTAAGAAAATTAACTTTTATAAATTTATAAACAATGTGACTACAACACTAAAAATCAAAGAAATTTATTGAAAACGTCTAATATTTTCACCATGTGTAACTCCTTTTCATAATCCTCCATTTATAGTTTCCTTTTTGGTAGGTAAGAGGATGAAACATTTTGGTTCCAGTTATAACATAAGACGTAGAAAACTTAGTAAAAAGATTACACCTACTATTTATTCACCGTAAAAATTAAGTTTAAATCCTAGTGAAAGATGAATACAAAATATTTGGTGGGTAAAATGAGTTGACAGATCATACTGGTAAAAGACGGGAATTCCTAAACTTTCCCGTACTGTAAGTTATCAAAATATACCATGAAAGATCTACCTAAATAAATGAGTCTAGAGATAACAATCTGCGAAACTTAAGAGAAGGAGGAGAAAAAAGGAGACTCTTTTACAAATCACATGAAATACCTACCAAATAAAAGAGTCTCACGATAACAATCAATGAACCCAAAGAGGAAGAGGAAGGAGGAGGAAAAAGAAATTCTTTACAATAAATTGGATTAGGACGGAGAGTTCACTCGTCTCTACAAAACCTTTGACTCGTACGAGTCACGTCTCCCTTGGACACGTTTGTCGATAGTAACAACGAAATGACGGAACTCTGACTATAAAGGTGTCTTTGTTTTTTCTTCGGTCTCGTATCTAACACTAAATCAGATTCACTTTTTTTGTCTGAAAAAAATCGGAAATCGTTTCAGTCACTATATATATAAAGTAGTGACTTCTGGACCGTAAGCATCTTACATCTTCTTTTAACGATAAAACACCAACGACGAACAGGACACTAAGGTCGATCCTTACCTGGTACGTCCACACCGTAGGTACGTTGAACCACAAATAGAGTCCCGACCCTGACGTAGGGACGTCAGCCTACCCTAGACCCCTTCAGTCGATCAGGTCGACGGGGTGATTGTTCGCTCCTTTGGTCTCTGAGTTTCCGACGTTATGTCACTGAAGAGACCGCCAGGTCACCAATACTAAGGTACGGAGGTGACGTCCCCACTCCTAAGTTAGGGACCAGTCCCTTGATTCTAAGGTTACGGTTCGTCGTCATGTCGGTTTTTTTTTTTTTTTTTTTTAACGTTATGTTTGGAGGTACCATGTCTCGGTCCCGTGTTTACGTTTAGGAGATATCCTCTCTGCGGATATTGAACTAAAAACCGACCAGGTGACTCGAGAAAGACATGTGTGTCAACCCGTACATAAGTAAGTAAGGATGTGTGTGTGTGTGTGTGTGTGTGTGTGTGTGTGTGTGTGTGTGTGATAACCGTGTAACCATAACACGTGAAATATGTTCATCGAATGTAAATCACGTAGTAAAGGACTAGAGATTCGAGAAAAAGACGGGATGAGACACTTAGATACGATACACACGCTATGAATCGTCGAGTTAGTAGACTGAGAAACATTGGGGTACTGACATCGGAGTCCGAGGAGACAGGTACCCCTAAGAGGTCCGTTCTTATAACCTCACCCAACGGCACGGGAGGAGATCCCCTAGAAAGGTTGGGTCCCTAGCTTGGGTCCAGAGGGTGTAACGTCCGTCTAAGAAATGGCAGACTTGGTTCATAGTCTTGATTGCCCGGTCTTTAGTCTTTGGTATCAGAGACTAAGTGTCAAGTTGAAACTCGTACTACATTGGATTGGATAGAAAAAAAGGGCAGGTATTTTACAAGGTTTTCATTACTGTGTACACTTACTTGACACTCCGAAACACACATCCCAGTTCCCCTCCCTGTACACACAAAACAAAACAAAAATTTCCTATTAACAGTATCTCAATTTCTGGACCGTATATACCATTCCGACTAGACAATATTATCTCCGACAAGCCCAATAGAGAACGACGTAATGTTTAGTGAGGTCTCGGATCACCAAACCTTGTTGTTGTTAGTAAAGATTAGAAAGTTCCAAATACACTCAGTCCTCACGTCCTCTCCGAGACGGTCCACCAAGACCGAGTCCCAGAGGACTACAACGTCGGTCTATACTGTCCCGACCCCAGTAGAGATTCCGACAAGAAAGTATGGCAGACCACGGACCCGGTCTTTGTGGGTCAGAGATCCCCGGTCTAGTCGGTCCCAGGGAAGTCGAAGAGAGACGTATAGGTACACCAGAGTAAGGTACTAAAGAGGTCGTGCAGTCGAAGTCCTATTGGTCTGAAAAAAATATACCATCGAGTCCCGTGTAGGTCAGCGAGAATAACGTTCCGGGAAGACAGAAGTACGAGACGGTATGAGATCCCGAAACCCCAGTACAAGTTCCGAACCCGTCCCAGGGGACGGTGTAGACCCAGGGTCACCCTTCCCCTTCCTACACCTCCTTATTACAGACTACGACCTTTTTACCTGGTGGCCCCCCGTACACAGAAAAGGTGACCACTCTTGCACTGGTGCTCCGGTGTAGATTACCGTCCCTCAGACCTTTCACACGAGTCGTCTTGGAAACAAGTGATTCCTTCTTCCCCTCACCCAAAAACACCTGTTGACGGTCAGGGGGACTTTCACTGTTGTTGTAAAATTGGGACGAAATTGGGACGACAGTAGTGGTAGTGGAGGGTGTGATTAACTAGAAGGTTTCGTCTATTATTTCTACTTTTTTTTTACGGAATTCCAGGGGATCCAGGAGAAAAAAAAAAATTGAAACACAAAAGATAACCCCATTCCGTTTTACCAACAGACTCCTCCTGAATGTTTATCGACTCTTTTCTTCTCTTCGCTTTCCGTTTCCTCTTTTCCTTTCTATATGGGTAAACTTACGTGTCTTGTCGTTCCTCTTTATTCTTTCGTAAGGAGTCACTGGTTGCATTTCTTTATCTCCTTTTGTTATCTTACCCTTTTTGATCACTAGAGCAGTTCTTTTAATCTCTATGGTTCCCTTATAAGGTACGTTTCTACCCGTGCTATTTCCTGTCTTTACCATACCTGGATTGTCTTCCTCTTCTATAATTCTTCTCCACCGTTCTTATGTGTTTTCTTGATGTGTTTTTTCTAGAAGTACTGGGTATATTGGTGCTACCACACTAGTGATGGATCTCGGTCTGTAGAACCTTACCCTTCAGTTCACCAGGAATCCCCTTAGTGATGCTTGTTTCGATCACCTCTACTACCTTAAGGTCAACTCGATAAAGTTTAGGATTTTCTACTACGACACTTTCACAACGTGAGTTATACGATCGTTTAAACCTTTTGAGTCGTCACCGGTGTCCTGACGTTTTCCAGTCAAAAGTAAGCTTAGGGTTTCTTTCCGTTACGGTTTCTTACAAGTTTGATGGCTTGTTAACGTAAGTAGAGTGTGCGATCGTTTCATCACGAGTTTTAAGAAGTTCGGTCCGAAGTTGTTATGTACTTGGTATTTGAAGATCTACAAGTTCGACCTAAATAGGGTAGTCTCCTTGGTCTCTAGTTTAACGGTTGTAGACGACCTAGTAGTTTTTTCGTTCTGTCAAGGTCTTTCTGTGGACGACGACGACGACGATTCAGCGAAGTCAGCACAGGTTGAGACACGATGAAGACGAAATAACTTATGCGGTTTCGTAAACTGACACACCTAGTGTTGTTTGACACCTTTTAAGAAGTTCTGGTGGAATGGAGGGAGGACTCTTTAGACATACGTCCAGTTCTTCGTTGTCAATCTCGACCTATACTTTTTCGTCTGACCAAGGTTTAGTCCTTTCCTCATGCATCTCCGACATATAACAACGGGACGAATAAATTGAATGTACGTCTCATATAGTACGCTTTACGGTCCGACCCTTAGTTCTAACGACCCTCTTTATAGGTATTGGAGTCTATACGTCTACTGTGGTGGGAATACCGTCTTTTGCTTCTTCTTGATTTCTCAGAACTACTTTCACTTTCTTCTCTCACTTTTTCGACCGAATTTTGAGTCGTAAGTCTTTTGATTCTAGTACCGTAGGCCAGGGTAGTGAAGTGCCGTTTATCTACCCCTTTGCTACGTTTGTCACTGTCTGAAATAAAAGAACCCGAGGTTTTAGTGACGTTTAACACTGAAGACGGTTCTTTGGATCTGTCGTGTGATTTTTCGTCTCTGTAATGAAACGGTCGTTTCCAGACAGATCAGTTTCACTACCAAAAGGTTATCAGTACATACCTACACTCTCAACTTGATATTTCTTTCGATTTCACTTCACTTTAGCGAGTCAGCACAGACTGAGAAACACTGGGGTACCTGACATCGGACGACCCGAGGAGGCAGCTACCCTAAAAGGCCCGTTTCCATGACCTCACCCAACGGTAAAGGAAGAGGTCTCCTAGAAGGACTGGGTCCCTAGCTTGGGCCTAGATGGACGTAACTTCCGTCTGCGAAATGGGAGACTCGGTTTCTTTCGATTCACGACTTCTTAACTACGAAAATTTGATACCACAACCTCTTCTGAGAACTCTCAGGGAACCTGACGTTACTCTAGGTTGGTCAGGTAAGATTTCCTTTAGTCAGGTCTTATAAGTAACCTTCCTGACCACGACTTCGACTTTGAGGTTATGAAACCGGTGGACTACGTTTCTTGACTGAGTAATCTTTTCTGGGACTTCGACCCTTTCTAACTTCCACCCTCCTCTTCCCCTACTGTCTCCTACTCTACCAACCTACCGTTGTGACCGAGTTACGTGAACTCAAACTCGTTCGAGGTCCTCAACCATTACCTGTCCCTCCGGACCGTACGACGTCAGGTACCCCGGTGTTTCTCAACCTGTGCTGACTCGTTGACTTGACTCGACTTGACTATCGGTCAATTGTTTCAACACTATCAAAGTCCACCTGTTGTTTCCCTGAGTCGGAATGTATATGTACATAGGTAAGAAGGAGTTTAAGGAGAGGGTAGGTCCGACGGTATACTGTAACTCGTCTCAAGGGACACGATATGACGTACCGGAACAACTAATAGGTAAAATTTATATCGTCACACATAGACAAGTCGGTTTCGAGGGATTGATAGGGAAGAGGAGTAAGAGGGAATCCGGGAGTAAATTGGTTTGACTGTATGGACACGGGAGTTTACATCTTTAAGACTTCAGTGGTGAATCGATTCCGTTAAATCGGTTACATGATCGACGCAATTAATTCTCATAGATAATGTTGAGTTAAGAACGGATTGACGTCCTCGGTGACATGAAGAGTCAAAAGCGACTGATTGTATCCTTAGTTAATCATTTACTAGACTTATAAATCATCGTCTGAAATGTCGAGTTTCTTAAAAAACTAGGAGAAAGTTGGGGAGTGGAGAACAAACTTGTTCTTGTAAAAACGTTTCGTGGGGAAGGATAGGAACTGAAACAATAGGTTTGAAACGAAATGACTGAGAAGTCGTCATTATTCTAGAAAAAATTAATAAATAAAATCTTTTGCAAATTTGAATGTCTTTTAAACGATTCGATCAAACCTCAAAGATATGTGGGAAGTATGTCGAAGGGGGTCAGGAGTGTAGAACGTAATGGTCTCATGTAACCAGTTTTGTCTTTAATTGTACCATTCTTCAAAAAAATTGGAGAAATAATGGTCTGTCGATGTTTATTCTTACTTTTGGTACAAGGGACCTAACTTGTGAGTCTCGTCGTTTCTTGTCCAAATTAACATCAGGACCTAGACGATAATAATTATTATGTCTTAGTACAATAAAATCTTTTGGTTCTCCATCTTTAAGTGTAACTCTAGGTCACCGAAAATAGATAACTCGGGAGGTGATAATAGAGTCTCTACCCATTTCCTCCTAAGGAGTTTATGAACCATGATAGAAACTTTGTATATTTACTCATGGAAAATATTGAAACTGAGAATTTTTACACACACAAAAAACTTAGTACTTTAGTCAAATGTTGAAATCCGAGATGACTTCTGAGTGACCCATAATTTACTTAAAAAGACCAACTATCTCATTAAAGGACGAAATAAGGGAGACAAAGGAGGAGAAGTGTCTACCATAGTATTCCTTGTATTAAAATAAGTAACTAGGACTCGTGATGTGTAAGAGAGCTACAGGTACTGACAGGACGGTTCCTTGAGGTTAATTCATAAATTTCAGATCTGATCGGTACTCGTCTTAGACTTTTGGGACTAGTGGGGAGGAGGGAGCGACACGTATATCGGGAAGGAACGGAACATTTCGGGAGGACCCCAGACCACTGTCCCGCACCAGCCAATACTGGGGAACCCAAGGGGTACATCGTACTTTTATACAAGTCTCTTCGAACCTGAAAAGGACGGTTACTTTCAAGACGAAGGGGGAATTTAGTCGGAGTCTCCGTTCAATCTCGGTTCTTCACGATGAAAACTAAGACCGTCACTGTAAGGTTTCCTCCCGTTAATTTTATTACCTCCAAACTCCTCGTTTGTTTCTTTCCGGTTCCTTAAACTCGAGAAAGAGGATCTTTTTTTTAATCTCTAAACGGTACTTCGTTTTGTACACCCTCGACCTGTCGGTATAATAAGGAAAATAACTCCTACCGTGTTCTTCCTTATAAAAATACAACTACCGAAATCTGATGGCATGACGACCAACATTCGCAGTTCGGGGTGGGGGTGGGGACGGGGGTGGAGGTAGAGGTCCAAATGGTTCCCAGTCTACTTGGTTCCGGGAGCTCGACCCTTTTAGTCGAATAAATCTCAAAAGTACCAGTTTTCTCGGTGACTGTATCCGGTAATCGTTGTTGACCGTTCAAGAGGATTCAACGATAAAATAATCGGGACGCAAACTCTAAACCATTCTTTTTGTCCAAAACTCTTCCTTTCGTTTCGTTTCGTTGTTTAATGGGTTCACAATTGTGTCCACGATTGTAGAAAGTGCGTGTCGTCTCCTATTTCGAAAGAACGAGAAACCAAAAGAGAGATCCACAAAATCAAATAGTACCCTTTGGTCGGTGGGGTTATAGATCATGTGTCGTGAACAGAGGTTTACGACAACGACGCTTGAGTATTGTTATAACAGAATAATTGCTTGTCTCATTTTTTTCTATTTGACGTTTGACATGTATGGAAAAGTAAGTGATAATAACCCTGTTTCTAACTATTCCTTCAATTCAAATTTATAATTTATATATATTATAAATTTTGTCACAATCAACGAGTCAGTACAGGGTAAGAAACGTTGGGGTACCTGACATCGGGCGGTCCGAGGAGACAGGTACCTTAAGAGGTCCGTCCTTATGACCTCACCCAACGGTAAGGAAAGAGGTCCCCTAGAAAGGCTGGGTTCCTACCTTAGGTCCAGAGGATGTAACGTCCGTCTAAGAAGTAACAGACCTTCACTCGTACATAAAGTGTGAACATCGTGTAGAGTCAAACCTACTCGACGTTAAGTTCGTGAGTTATCAGTGTACACCGATGACCGATGATACAACTTGTTACATGGAAACCTCTATTTATAATTATTAACTAATTAACATAATCCTTCTTATTCGGTCTCTCCCACCTTTAGACTTTAATAAAACTTCCGTCACTCTCGTTCTGATCTGTTAAAAATACTTCTTGTAAAGGAATACACTCTTTTGATATTAATAGAAGATTCGTTACTTAGTCGTATTTGTAACAATAGGTGGACGTCAGAGGATAATATACGGTAATTTACTGGATCGAAATTTCCAAAGTGAAGACAGTAATCATTAAAACCTTCCATAAATTAAACCCCGGCATTCAAACCGATTTATGATCGTGAGGTTTATGGAGTATATAAGATAAAATGTTTTACAGACCAACCGTCAGACTTATCCGACTAAGTCACAGGATCTCTTGCACCGGACCATAACTTTGTTTACTTCAGAAGGAACGATCCCAGGTTAAGTACAACGGTACATTCTAAGTAGGTACTTCACTTGGCAACTGAACTCAAAGAACAGGGTGAAAGAGGACGGAAACTTTCATACTTTCTGTGATCGTCGGGATCATCCGGTTTCACCTAAGAGTCAGGGTTATGACCGACCGATTGAAGGTCACCTTCATTCATTTTGTTTTGTACTCAGAGAGACAAAACAAGTAAAAAGTCGTAGGACTATTACTTATAAAGGGTTCTCAATACATTGATAGTTTATACCAAAAGAGTTTACTCTGATACTGAATCCTGGTTTGTCTTCAACCCCTTCTCCCACCTATGATGAGATAGACTTTTAGTCTCGTAGACCTTTCCCTCCTACTCTACCGACCTGCCGTAGTGACTACCTTACTTGTACTTGAACCCGTTTGAGGTCCTCTACCACTCCCCGTCCTTCCGGGCCGTACGATGTCAGGTACCCCAACGTTTCTCAGCTTGTGCTGACCCGTTGACTTGTTGTTGTTGTTGTTGTTATGCCAGAGTAACCGGAAAACCCTGGTATTTCTTAGGAATATATGAAGGGTTCAGTCGTGGGTAAGGTCTTTCCCTGTAGTTGTAATACCAACACTATCTACGGTCACACACAGACGAGGATTAGAATTGATGGGTCCTGAAAGAAAATTTTTTTTTTTTTTCAATAAAACAAACAAATAAAGACCGACACGACCAGAAACAACGACACGTGTTCTAAAAGCGATCAACGTGTCTTGCCCCTGATGAGAGATCAGCGGTGCGAACCCGAAGAGTAACGTTGCTGAAGAGAACTCGTGTCCGAGATCCCACACGTCCGAAGTCATCGACACCGAACACCCGAATCGACGGGTCGTCGTACACCCTAGAAGGGTCTGGTCCTTAGTTTGGACACAGGGGACGTAACCGTCCGTCTAAGAATTCGTGACTGGGTGGTCCTTTCGGGACGGGTCCTGAAAGAATTGTGGTCAGGGTTTGTACTCATTCGTAGGAAACGACGTTTGTGGGGATTCACGGACCGACAAAGAACCTAAAAGGTTGTAAGTTCAACCGGGTCCTAAAAAATGTGTTCATGTAAAATTGATGATATTGGTTAGGGTTAAAATATCCGGTATTTCAACACTGTCTCTTTCGTCTTTCTTATAGCGTTTTCGAAAATTTTTTAACACCCTTTATATGGTACACCATCACCAATATGACCATTAAATGAGTAAAGGATGTACAAAGAATGGTACGGAAGAACAACTAGGTTCAATCAAGGAAATAAAATATAAGTATCAAAATGATAAACGTCAGGTGAGAATTGCGATTATAAACGGCACTTATATTTGGTGGTTCTCCTGAAGGGACCGTCGAGTCTTCTATTTCGCAGACGGATGTTACGTCCTCTAGACCCAAACTAGGGACCCAGCCTTTCTAGGGGACCTCTTCCTTTACCGTTGTGTGAGGTCATGAGAACGGACCTTTTAGGGTTTCCTGCGTCCTAGGACCACCCGATGTCAGGTGCCCCAACGTTTCTTAACCTGTACTGACTCACTGAAGTGAAAAGATTTGGTGGTTCTTTTCAGACTTACAATTTCCTATGTCTGAACTACCCAAGAAAATATAAGATCTTTATAACCATGGTCGACAAACTACTAGAAATAATAACTCAGTTTGGTTTAAGTGCAAGGAAAACTTTTCTGACAGTAACTAGATATAAGAGCAATAACACAAACAGAATAATGTTGGAAGGTATGGACTCAAAGTGAGAGGACAAAAAGATTGTTCCAGATCTTTGTACCTAAACCCCCTTAAAACTTTACTTCGTCTAAAGAAATAGTCAGTGTGATAACGTTCCGTAAAACGAGGATATTTGAACCCTAGTGTAATGATCCCCCTATTTCACGTCTAGGACGGAATGTTTACTTCTTCTAACCTTGAAACACAAAATAGACTTATCGAAGACTTTCAAGGTATGACCCGGACAAAACTTGGGTTCTAATTCACGATGTCCGAAATTTAAAAGAGAAGAATAAGGGAAAAGATTTATGATTGTCGGGGTAAAGAAATCTTTGTCAAGACTACAAAAAATAAATTAACGTATACCAGTGTGACAGTACAATAGATGGGCCTGTGTACCTTTCATCATCAAGTAGTCTATATGAGACATTGTCACATTGGGGTACATGTGTCGTTTACCTTCCGGTCGAAAGTTCTTCGTTAAATCTCTTTACAACACTATCCTACTAATTCAAAATTCCTCCTACACCCAGAGTTATAAAACTCAAAAGAACAGGTCATGACCTCTTAATAACAGGTGCCTTGTGAAAGAAATTACGATATATGTTCATTTCACATTTTAACAGTCGTAGTACTTCATCACCACAAAGGTCGAACCATTTCAAAACACCTTAACATCATCTTATGAATTTTAGGTCTTGTCACCAAGAGTTTTATGAGATTATAAAGTTATAATTATTTATAAAATAATTAGATTATTTTGTATCCTACACACACACACACCCCCCCCAACAAGCAAACAAAAAATTTATGTATTCGTAGGGGAACCACGAACAACTTCGACATCCAAGGAACACGGGACTCGTGACTCGGAACTAAATCATTTAGACCTGATTAGCGAGATAGGAGTCCACGAGTATGAAACTCCCGCCCGTGTCACGAAAAGTTCGAAATTTCGTGAACGTGTACCGTAACCGCAGAACCATTTTTCGTCTGACTTTTTTTTTTATCATCCAGATTCCATCGTGGTTTCCGAAAATCACTTAACTTCAGCGAGTCAGCACAGGCTGAGAAACGCTGGGGTACCTGACATCAGATAGTCCGAGGAGGCAGGTACCCTAAAAGGTTCGTTCCTACGACCTCACCTAACGAAAAGGAAGAGGTCCCCTAAAAGGGCTGCGTCCTTAGCTTGGGCCCAGAGGGCGTAACGCTCGTCTGCGAAATGGCTCCCTCGGTAGTCCCTTCGGGTTTCCGAAAATTCAGACTGCGTTAAGGGCCGTTGCGAAATTTTTGAGGCGGAAACGGTAAGTTGCAGGGTACTCAGAGAAACGTAAAGGCAGATATGGATCGTACGAAAAACGAAAACTGGAACAGGGAACTCGATCCAAAATTCGTGGAAGTTTGGAAAAGACAATCGAGATTAAAATTTGTGAACGGATAGAACGAATAGAACAGGCAAAGAAATAAAAAGAAGGGCACATATCTACGCGTGGTCAACGCAGCACTTCACGCCAGTCGACATTGTGTTCGAGGTATAGAGTCTTGGTGTCGGTCCGTGAGGACGAGGCCCCTGGAGCCCCGGTACCTCGAGAGGCTGTCACTGGCGGGCCAGTCGAAGCCGAGGTGCAGCAGGAGCCGAAGGAGGGCCCTGTCGGTACCAAGGAAGCCGTCGTCTTACTGGAATCAAAGGTCGTCGGTAGACCCGAACAAAGGAGTCCTATTCCTTCGTCCCCGGTATTTTGACCTCGACTACGGTCGGTCCGGCAAAAGGTCGTCGCTCGACGTCTGCCTGGTACACCGGGCCGTCGTCTCGGGTCTGCTCCCGCCGCTCTCCGTCGGGGCCCGTGTCGCGTCTCACCTTCGGTTGCCCCGCTGGTTTTGCCCCCGGCTTAGCCGGTGGTCGGGGTTCGACGAGATACACCTGTCTCAACATGTCCTTTAAGACCTCTGGCTTGCCTGAATGCACGTTCTAAATTTCTCGTAGCATCTCCATTCTACGTGACATCCCCCCCCACAAATTTCAAACAGGACGTCCTAGTTATAGGAGAGCTTTATTTCCCGTTCCTTCCCGAACGTTGTTTCCCGAAGAACCCTTCGGGCGACAGAGGACTCTCCGTCTCTACCACATTTACAAATTTGTCTAGTAGTGAATTCTCCTTCGGGATCCCGATAATAGTGACCCAATTCTAGGAGTTACAAACGTAAGCACTTAGCTAATGCACAACCCTCATTCGTACTACTATAGTCACGGATGTGACCCCACAACACAATCACTGAGGACGGGGTTTCTAGACACTCTGCCTGTCTGTCCTACGTTCGAAGGACTGAACGTCCACAGTCCCCACACAACTGGCTGGAGGAACCCAGTGGAAGTCGAATTAGTGTCAACAGAGGACCACAGACCTCGAAGGTTTCGACGGTCACGGACACAGAGTGGAGGTCTCTTCCTAAAGTAACCAAACCCCACACCGGTCCTCCACCCGCCTTCTAGGGGTCCACTAAGAAGTCTCGTTTGTTCGTACCCTTAATCCAAAGTCCGACAAAAGACACAACCAACCACAAATCCCCTTCCACCACTTTCCCTCTCTTCTTGGGACCTGAACCAGAATCCACAAATGGAAAATGAAAATATGATTTGTTTAAGTGCATTTAATAAACTGAGAGACGTTTGACTTGAATCGAGTCCATGGTCTAGGTTCTGAGACCTTTAAGTCAATAATTAAACAATACTAACAACAAAGGGACATAATAAAGAAAAAATTAAAAATAAAATACGACCTCATATCAACTGAATAGGTCAATAATTAAACTGAAACTAATATCGATCCAAAAATTCCTATTTTACTATTAATAGTCTCGTCAAGTCTACGATTAAGCAAGAGTTATTAAATTTTATAATAGAAAGTTTAACTATGTAATACTTCGATATGAGGGATCCGACGGGCCATGATAGGGTCTAAGAAAGTACACAATCACGAGTAAAGGACAAAATCTAAAAATTAGATTTTACACAAAGTCTTATTTGACCACCTTATAAACGACTACTCCTGTAAGAGGTGGTTTGTGTATGTGAGAATATCGAAATCCCCTTTTTTTTAAGATCCTGTGTTAACACAAAAGTCAAGGTGTTTACTAGTTTGGTCTGTCAGAAGATTTTTATCAATACTGTATTGAAGGGTCATTTTTATCTTTTTTTTTAGTTAACTACGAGTTGGTTTTGTTATACACTATGGTTTACATCTCATTTGGTCCGGTTAACAAAGAACTTAAAGTTGTTACTACAGTAAACATGAACTCTTCTTTATGGACACTTTGACGGTTTTAAACACTTTGGAGAGTCCTTTAAATACCAACAGTTTCGAAAGAAACCGGAAAAAAAGAAACAAAGAATGAACCTTTGAAATGGTGAAGTAGCTTTGAGTGGTACGGATGTCTCTTTGGAAATCACAGACTCGACCTTAAGATACTTGTGAACAAAAAAAGACTCCGGTCAATTGTTTGAAATCCACTCTTCTTTATGTTATTCTCTAGATACTTTCTTTTATCCAATTTTGTCCTAAAAAACGAAGTTATTTTATGGAATTTAAAAAAAATAAAAGATTGTCAAAGTCGTCTTCAAAATAAGGTTTGACATGTTTATAAGAACGGAATAAAAAAGGGGAATAGTTCCTTAATCGGTTACAAAACGTGATACCAAACCACCTGAAAACGATATTTCCTGGTCTACCATTGAGAAAAACCGAAAGACCCGGGATTTGACAGTTAGGATTCACAAGTGAACACGGTGATATCGGGTTCTCGTCGGGGTCTGAGATGCAGGCACTTACCCACACCTTCAAGTTCCTTTTGAAATCCCGGTAAAAACTGGGTTCTTGGTACCAAACGGTTTGGGGCATAAACGAATATTTAGACACGAAAGTAAAGTAGTTGACACTTTACTCTGATTATTTACTATGAACGGATTATTCCAACCACAATACTATTAATCTATTATATACTTTTCGAGTATGTTGTCACGGACCGTGTACCATTCGTTAATTATTTACCTTTGTGAATAGTAGAGTCCGGAGAAGACTTAAACGACCGACTCTGACTCGTGGTAAATATCGATAGAAGACAGAATAGACTTCAGAAAATGTTTTTATTTATCTAAATCAGTATATGATGTCATCTTTAAAGTAATCCTTTCTCATTAAAAATTCACCCACTAAGGTTGTAATAATAAAACTTCCGTTAACCTAATAAATATTTCTTGGGTCCCTTTTAGATTCCACTGTGTATTAATCCCTCTTCTTTCTACTTCTTCCCACAACCCTTCCTCCCATCAACCTTCTTTTGCAGGGTTTATCTCTCCCTTCGTGGACCCGTCCTTCTTCTACGGCGAAACAAGTCCTTCAGAGACCTTACGAAACTCAGTGAAGGGGAGGGGTGGATCTTTTCACGTCTTAGAGAAGTCTAGTGCTAACCAGCGACGTCGGAGAAGGAGTGTGTGAAAACATACACTGGTGGAGACAAAGAGTTCTAGTGTTAAAAGTGTCTTACCAATCTGAGCAAAATACATCAAGAAGCGGAATACCTCCGAAGGGTCTACCGCAGTCACCATTTTGAGGTGGACGGTTAGTTACGTTCTCTGAGTTCTGTACTCAAGTTAGGACCCCAGTCCTTCTAGGGAACCTCATCCTTTCCCGTTGGGTGAGGTCATAAGAACGGACCTTTTAAGGTACCTGTCTCCTCAGACCGTCCTAGGTCAGGTACCCCAGTGTTTCTCAGTCTGTGCTGACTCGTACGTGGGGAGGAAATACCTCATATTGGTTAATAAAAGGTGGAACGTCGTTGAAATGGGTTATTCCTGACAATACTCATAAGAAAATTTTGTGTTCTACAGTTGAGGAAATTTTTAGACAAAAGGAATTAGATAAAGGTTAGACAAAATTTTTAAGACATCGACTAACGAAATCTTAGAAAGTAAAAAGTTCACGTCTCAATTTACCCCTTTTCCGATGAATCATTGTTGGATGGTAGTATTCAAGAATGGTGTGTTTCTCTCAAACAATCAACTGAAAGATTCGTTCTTAATAAAGACTGCTTTTTGGTGGATCAATAAATATCTCTATTGACCCTTCAACAAAAAGTGAATGTGTCATCGTATCAAAGTTTGACAGACTCACTGACTCACTATTAGAGAGTCAGTACAGGTTGAGAAACGTTAGGGTACCTAAATATCGGACGGTCCGAGGGGAGAGGCACCTTAAGAGGTCCGTTCTCATGACCTCACCCAACGGTAAAGGAAAAGGTCCCAAGTCTGACACGTGAGACGAAATGACTCAAGGGTGATTACTTACCGGAAGTCATCAGTAAGAACCAACATAAATAAAGGGAATCAATGTAAAATAGACATCACATAGAATAGGTATGTATAGGAGTGGTGAGTCCAAATATAAGACAGGAATCTTAAATATTTGTTTGTAAAAACACTTTCCGGTAACTATATATGTGACTAAATTTTCTACAATTGTCAATCTTGACCTGTACTTTGTTGTCTGACCAAGGTTTATCTTTTTCCTCAGGCAGTTCCGACATGTAACAGTGGGACGAATAAATTGAAGATACGTCTCATGTAGTACTCTTTACGACCCTACCTTCTTTGTGTACGACCTTAGTTCTAACGACCCTCTTTATAGTTATTGGAGTCTATACGTCTACTGTGGTGGGAATACCGTCTTTCATTTCTCCTCGATTTTTCGGAGAACTACTTTCACTTTCTTCTCTCACTTTTTCAACCGAATTTCGAGTTGTAAGTCTTTTGTTTCTAGTACCGTAGGTCAGGGTAGTGAAGTACCCTTTATCTACCCCTTTGTCATCTTTGTCACAGTCTGAAATAAAAACCCCCGAGGTTTTAGTGACGTCCACCACTAACGTCGGTACTTTAATTTTCTGCGAATGAGGAACCTTCCTTTCAATACTGGTTGGACCTATCATATAAGTTTTCGTCTCTGTAATGAAACGGTTGTTTCCAGGTAGAACAGTTCCGATACCAAAAAGGTCACCAGTACATACCTACACTCTTAACCTGACACTTCTTCCGACTCGTGGCTTCTTAACTACGTAAATTTGACACCACAACCTCTTCTGAAAACTCCCAGGGAACCTGACGTTCCTCTAGGTTGGTCAGGTAAGACTTCCTCTAGTTGGGACCCTAAAGAAACCTTCCTTACTACGATTTCGACTTCGAGGTCATGAAACCGGTGGAGTACGCTTCTCAACTGAGTAACCTTGTCTGAGACTACGACCCTCTCTAACCCCCGTCCTCTTCCCCTGCTGGGTCCTACTCTACTGACCTACCGTAGTGACTGAGCTACCTGCACTCAGACTCACTTGAGACCCTCAACCACTACCTGTCCCTCCGGACCGCACGACGCTAAGTACCCCAGCGTTTCTCAGCCTGTGTTGACTCGCTGACTTGACTTGACTTGACTTGTGTCATACGGAACCATCGAGTCATGTCATGGTGTATCATAGACTCATCGAATAAAGACTCTTCTCTAGGACGAGTGTGTAACAGACCCGTTATCCTATGAGTCGACAACCACTATTACGTTTCTTCCTACACATAGAAAGTGATGTATTACTGTAACATAATTTTAAAAAGGGTTCATATAGCCTAAAACAAAAGAAAGGGTACGGTAAATCTTTAAATTTGTACTTAAGACTTCTAAATTGACTCTTTACAATAACAAGAACGAAGACCAGAAGTAGCGTCCGGGAAAAGAGACAGGGGAGGTAAGGGAGGGGCACCGTTGAGGGAGGAGACGAGGAAACGGACTGTACGACCAGTAAACCAAACATGTGAACTGTAAAATCTCTCTCCACTCCAGAACTGATAGCTGGTATGACTCTCTTTGTTCTCTCGACAATAAAGGTAAAAATATATACCCAGGATGATCGTAAGTGTCTATTTTACTCTATTATTCATACTTTCGATCAAAATTTTCAATTTTCATTTTAGCGGTCACTATGTTAAACACCTCTCTCTCTTTAAGTATCGACCTTTCATCCTTTATTCCCAAAGAAAGTACAAATTATCCTAGAATCTAACTGACTGGTCTCTAAGAGTACCCGTCTCACCCAAAGAAATTAGAAATATTTACTAGACATTTTCTCGGAAACTGTCGGAGTACTCTGAACCGGGACCTATATCAAGTACCGGACAAAATTTGAAAATACTTCCCAAAATTTATCAAGTATTGTAATAGATTATGACACATTAATCTTTAATATAGGGACGATGTTTTATCCTAGAAACTTTATATTCTTTAGGATTTAATTTAGTATAAACCCCTACAACTCCTGTACATATAAATCACTCCCCTTTCATCTATTTTAAGATTTTTCAATTTTAGGAAAAAGTTCGTGGAAATAAGTATGTCACACGATTTTCGATTCTTCAATAATAATATCGGAACGACACATTTTAAATTTCTTGGTTTCGAAATTCGTTAAGTACAATTTTCGTAAGTCGTAATAAGTTTTCGACATCGATGTGTTCCTAATCCGACAACTAGAGGTTGGAGGTCGAGAACATAAAGAACTAGTCGTACTTGAGAAATAGCACACTATCATGTCTATCAACCTCTTCCTTTACCGTTGGGTGAGGTCACAAGAACAGACCTCTTAGGGTCCCTGTCTCCTCGGACCACCCGACGGTAGATACCCCAGCGTGTCTCAACCTGTACTGCCTTCGCTGAATCGTCGTCGTCATGTCTGTTAAAATCCTATTCCACCTGCTCTTCTCTCTACGAAAAGTGGGTGAATCACGAAGGGACCACCGAGTCTCCAATTTCGTAGACGGAGGTTACGTCCTCTGGGCCCAAGCTAGGGACTCAGTCCTTCTAGAGGACCTCTTCCTTTACCATTGGGTGAGGTCATAAGAACGGACCTCTTAGGGTACCTGCCTTTTTGGACCATCCGATGTCAGGTGCCCCAGCGTTTCTCAGCCTGTACTGACTCGTTGAAGTGAAAGTGAAATCACTGTATTTTGTATAACTTGTGTTAAGAAGGACAACGGTATCGAATCTCTTCTCCGACGGGAATCGTGGTCTCCATAGGTGATCGACCTTCCACTTAACAGAATGTGAACCCTTCACTCGGAGAGGGTCTAGACACGTCTCACTTACTTCCTTGGGTCACTAGTCCGGGTCCTTCAGACACGGCACGAATTAATACCTGGGACGGATTTCTGAATCGAAAATCCGACCACTCCACTGATTCTGAACCTATTGTACCTTAGACTCACCCAAAAACAGGACACGGTGGAGAGTCTCTGTTGTGATAGTTTGAACCTCCACAAAAGAGAACTTCGGCCCAAACTAAGTCGACCTCTCTCTTCTACCAACCACACCTTTCCAGTCAAGTATCGAGACGATGAGGAGAGAGAACCGGTACTTCCCTATCGAAATGTACCCACAAGGGACCTGGTCGATGTCGACGCATCCTATGAACTGTTCTTCTCTTTTCAAAACTTGGTTCCCTCCTCCGACTACTCTACAGGAACGAAAATAACAGAAAAATAAACGTGTACAGGAGTGAGTTATGAAAGGGAGGTCACACTGTTGTAAATAATTTGACTGTGAAAAATACTCCAAGGAAGTCTGATTGTAAAGAACTTATGACTCCCTTAATACACAAGTTACAATCTCACATCCTGAACCGTCCCTAACAAAAATTGCTTCCGAACAATGCACCCACCTAAATTATTTCACGAATGTGACATCATGAACCGTGTAAAATTACATGAAAAAGAAAATGTACCGTAAACTCGTGAAAATAAACTTACACAGAGAAATAAAAAGGAAGGTCCCCGAAAAGAGTATAACCCACTTACTCTAGAAACGATTTTGGCAAACTCCAGATACCATTAAAACTTCGTTTGGACGATTCATCAAAATCCGAATACATAACCTAACCGGTTTTTCAAACAGATCCAAAAAGACATTGTATCCCTTGGACTTATTTGAAAAACCGGTTCGGTTATCCTCAACAAGTGGTTTATCGTGTAGATTGGCGACATATACTCGGGGGGTTTGAAGTGAAACTGAGAAACAAAGGTACGGAGAAACAACGAGAATACGGGAGAGGAAGGAACGAGATGGGGTGAGAGCAGAGAACGGTGGAATTATTACTGTCTTTGAAACTCCCATTCTTGTATCACTAAAACTCATAAGTAGAGGAGATGACCAACGTCGGATTATAACCCCTCCCCACACGGACCGGAAAGTACAGAAAATTTTCAGGTAGGACAAGTATGGAAGACTAATTGACGACGACGACGACGACTTAGAGAAGTCAGCACAGGCTGAGACGAACTGGGCTATCTACCGTCGGGTGGGCCGAGGGGACAGGGACCCTAAGAGGTCCGTTCTTATAACCTCATCCAACGGTAAAGGAAGAGGTTACACACGTTCACTTTTCACTTCCACTTCAGCGGGTCAGCACAGGATGAGTCGCTGGGGTACCTGACGTCGGATGGTCCGAGGAGGTTTGTACCCTAAAAGGTCCGTTCTCATGACCTCACCCCACGGTAACGGAAGAGACCTAATCCACGATCACTTGTAGTTTTGATCGAGTTGTACCCGTCGTAAATGATTTTCGTTTCACTCACCTCCACACATCCCAACGACACGTTTCCAACAACAACTGACAAGTGTTCTCAAGTACATATGAATTATTTACTACAGTCAAATAAGGGAGGTTTACCAAGATCGGTCTAAAACTCAGTTTTGGATCCTTTTACTAAGTTTTATTAATATAACCAGTCCAAGAGGACCCCCGTACGACCTATCTTTGGAATTAAACCACTGATGTGGGTGGTGGAGTTACTTAGGCTTATCGATATTTGTATGATGCACCGATGATGAAGATTTAAAAGATCGTTGTTTTTGTGATTTTATATTGTAATTGTCGTCGAACATAAACCCACGAATGGTCTAAAGTCCGTGACTTAATTCATCAATGTCGGAGTGGGTGTCGGGGTGATACACCCATGATAATATTAAAAGAATAAAAATCGTGTTCTGATAACGTACATGACTCTCATTTCCTTGAACAGGTTCCAAACATTTACCAATCACAACTTTGTCCTTGACCTTACAATCCAAAGTGAGGTTTCCGGAGTAAATGATGATGTAACGTAACGTTTAGAGGGGAATCTCAGATCGTCCCTCGAGCCTCCAAACCAGCAGAAGGATTCGAGAGACCTCGTCCCACAACGTTGTCGTCGTACCATCTGTAAGTCCTGACCATCACGGCAGATACCCCAGCGTGTTTCAGCCTGTACTGACTTCACTGAATCGTCGTCGTCACCGTCGTCGTCGTCGTCACGAACCAATAGTCCCTGTCAGCAAGAACCAATACCCCCTATCAACACACACAACATCCGACAATCGTAGTTTGGACCGGAGGCGAGTGATCTACAGTCATCTTAGTGGTGGTAGGGGTGAGTACTGTTGGTTTTGACAAAGATCTATAACGGTATATTGGGGGTTCCCTGATTTAAGGGAACCGACTCTTTGTGACAAAATTTTTAAACCTTCCGTATCACATATTCACATTCATTTCGGTGTCATTGTTTAGCCGGGGGGTCAACTCACTACATTATGTCGTCTTCAAAGAGGAAAACGTCAGCGCATACACACACAAGTCCAATCACCTGCGACACGGTAAGGTACATAGTCAACTATCTTCCGTCCCCTTCCTCTCAAAAACTCTGTTCACATCTTTGCCGAGTGGAGAAGAGAGTCAGGTGTAGTTCGATATTCAAACCTTTATATCAGACACACGGGTTTCTTCCTTCCTTTGTAAAAACACTTGTTGACGGTCACAGATGGTACATAATATAACCTAACCGGTTTTTCAAGGAAGTTCAAAAAAGCATTCTACAACACCTTTTCAGGTTTACTTGAAAAACCAGTTGGGTTATACATTGACGTTATAAGAGAAATATCTTTGGATCTGGACCGTAGGGTGGTGATTTTCCATTTTTATTTTTATTTTTTATGTATTCCTTCTTTCGTCCTTTCTAGAACTACCACGAATGACGGTTCAAATATCAATTGAGAGAGATGATTTATTGGGATATCTTACAAAATTCACCTTAAGAAGTAAATCCTGAATCTGATTCTACATGGAGGGGAATGAGGAGAGAGGGGAGAATGTGTAAAGGTAGTGGAGATGGAGGAGAGAGAGGGTAAAAAGGATTGAGGGAGGGGAGAACAAAAACATCCAAAAGGATAGGTATACTGGACAGTTATCCCGAGAAACCTTAAAAACTTGTGTCCACCATGATAGTTATAAAGTCAAATTCTTCTCCCGACGACCCAGATCGTATCAAGTTTCCGTCTTTAAGACGAAGAAACGAACAGAAGACCTTTGTAAAACTCATCTGACCTTAGTCACTCTTATTACCTGATTACGGTCGTATGGGAATTGTCTTACCAGTACGAGTCTTCGAAATTCAAATAACGGTGTGACTATTTCAAATATTCTTTTACCTTATGGAAGGAAAAATGACGGGACGGAAAGAAAAAAAAAATTGAAAAATAAAAATGAAATAAAATGAAATATTATGACATAACCAAAACGGTATGTAACTGTACTCAGGTGGTGCCCATATGTACGCTAGGGTTTGTACTTGGGGGGAGGGTGGAGGAAGGGGTGTTGTAGGGAGACCCAGTAGGGTCACGTGGTTGGGGTTCGTACGACATAGGACGTAGCCTGTATCTGACCACTAAGCTAAGAATGTACTCTCACATGTACAAAGTTACGGTAAGAGGGTTTAGTAGGGTGGGAGAGGCAGAGGGAGACTCAGGTTTTCAGGCGATATGTGTGGACACAGAAAAAACGACAGAACGTATGTCCCAGTAGTAAATTTGGGTAAAGACATCAGAGAGACTCTTCGGTTCTACTCTTAACACTTGTGAATTTCTTGTTCATTTGTTACATTTTGGATTACCAATTTTGACAAAATTATGTAAATATGTATGTATTCCGTCACCGCGGGGTGAGGTCACGAGAACGGACCTTTTAGGGTACCTACCTCCTCGGACCATCCGACGTCAGGTACCCCAGCGACTCCCAGTCTTTACTGACTCGTTGAATTGAAAGTGAAAAGTGAAAGTACGTAACCTCTTCCTTTACCGTTGGGTGAGGTCATAAGAACGGACCTCTTAGGGTCCCTGTCCCCTCGGACCACCCGACGGCAGATACCCCAGCGTGTCTCAGCCTGTGTTCACTTCGCTGAATCGTCGTTATTAGAATCCGGAACGTGTGAACGTGTGAGATTTAGTCCACTGTAGTAATACCTACCAAAGGTATTCTTTCCCTTTCACTTTCAACGAGCCAACACAGGTTGAGAAACGCTGGGGTACCTGATATATCAGGTACCTTAAGAGGTCCGGTCTTATGACCTCACCCATCGGAAAGGGAAGAGGTCTCCTAGAAGGGTTGGGTCCCTAGTTTGGGGCCACAGGACGTAACGTCCATCTAAGAAATGGTCGACTCGGTATCCCTTCGGAACATCTTCAGTTGAAAGTAGAAAGGTCTCCACTTGTACCTCTTTCATTTAAACGACAACTATTTATCACCAGATAAATACAGTAATTGGAAGTACGAAAAGTTTAATGACTCTTGAAATATGTTATCGTATTACTTATAGTCAACCATATTATCATTATTAATACGCAAATCACTACAAAAGTAACAGAGGAACTCTTTATTATTTGGAGTCCATTATCAGTGGGAACTCACGGACTGTAACAACCGAATACTGAACGAAGGAAAAAAAAAAGAAAAATCTGAAAAAAACACCGAACGAAGAAATTCGAACCCAGATCTTATGAAGTCCAGTCAGATTCCTAAAGGTCCCATAACCTCCGGGACTCAGGTCGAAACATCCTATAAGAATGGTCCAAAGTTCTCATGTATTAGTTTTTGTTTTTTTTCAAGTACTAGAGTCTTATCTAATATCAATAAATTATATCAATTTATATAATATCAAAAATCGAAGGTATAGTGTACAGATTCTGGGTTCTCTCTCTCATGTCAACGATATCTTTTTCTCGTTATACTTAAAGTTCACGGATACTAGTTAAAACAATATTAAACTGTATACACGAAAATTTTTAGTGACTTGAACGTTTTAGTATACTCCCCTTTTACCCCCTTTTATCTAAGGTTCACGTTGTGAGTTTTGTGGTCAGTGTGTAACTTTTTCTTTGTTTACCTCCGTCAAAATAAACGCAATTTACCAATTCTTGATTTATGAATGATATCATTTATACTATGAAGTTGAATTTTTTTTTTTTGTGTACTTTACAGAACACCCTCGGTGGACCATGGGTGTCGACGGTGGGGGACATCCTCCTTCTCTTGTTTCCCTTCGCCCCCTGTCTCACTCTTTTTCTTGTTATTTCTCCTCTTTCTTGTCTCTCCCCTTTTATATTTTATCCGGTTCTTCCTCCTCTCTTTTTAATTTCTCTTCAACACACGTCCCAACATCAGACTCAATATTTCATCCCAAGTCAAGTCAAGTCAACGAGTCAGCACAGGCTGAGAAACGCTGGGGTACTTAGCGTCGTGCGGTCCGGAGGGACAGGTAGTGGTTGAGGGCCTCAAGTGAGTGTGAGTGCAGGTAGCTCAGCCACTACGGTAGGTGGGTAGAGTAGGAGACAGCAGGGGAACAGGAGGACGGGGGTTAGGGAGCGTCGTAGTCTTAGAAAAGATTACTCAGTTGAAAAGGGTACTCCACCGGTTTCATAACCTCAAAGTCGAAGTCGTAGTAAGGAAGGTTTCTCGTGGGTCCCGACTAGAGGAAGTCTTACCTGACCAACCTAGAGGAACGTCAGGTTCCCTGAGAGCTCTCAGAAGAGGTTGTGGTGTCAAGGACTGTAGTTACGTTTTAACTGTGAGGACCGCACCTACCCACACCGAAATTACTCCATACGTCCACCTGACTCCATCGACCATCCACAAACTCGACATACACACACACATAAACATAAGGAGACTACGAGAGACCTTCACCGATACGAAAAGACACAAGTGGACCAAAAAACAAACAAAACAAAATAACACTTACGTTAGGACGGATTCGTTTTAAGTCTTGAAACTTAATTCAAGTTCAATGAGGGATCACATAATTAGTACACCCTTGTTTAAGGACGAAAGTTTCGTTTACAATTTCGTCTTGATTGACATGAATGGAGAACTCACAATACTGAACAATGTTTATCTAGAGTGGAGAGGGGGCAGGGGAAACAAGTCTTCTAATTTCTTGTGGGATGGACAACAGTTTTTTGTACTAAAAGGTAGGGATTTCGTGAAAAATGAAGGCAGGATATTCTTTTTTTACCAAGTTTTCTTAAAGTTCGACAGAATTGTTAAACTCTCAAATAAAGACTTTTGATTGTTCATCTAAAAAAAAAATGGGTTTAGAACCTGGTTGTTTATACTAATAAACTTTTTCGTTTATCAACACCTAAAAAGTTTTGAAAGACAGTGACTTTTCTAAACGTGTTAAACCCAGTTTATGAGAATATGTTCACTATTGAGAACGATAGAGCAACAATAAGTCAGTGATTCAGTACAGGCTGAGAAACACTGGGGTACCTGACGTCGTGCGGTCCGAAGAGACAGGAAGTGACCGAGGACCTCAAACGAGTTTAAGTACAGGTAACTCAGTCACTACGGTAGGTTGGTAGAGTAGGAGATAACAGGGGAAGAGGAGAACGGGAGTTGGAAAGGGTCGTAATCCCGGAAAAGATTACACAGTCGAGAAACGTAGTCAACAGTTACATAACCTCGAAGTCGTAGTCAGGAAGGTCACTTATAAGTCCCAACTAAAGGAACTCCTAACTTTGAAGACAATGTGGTTCCTCTAAATTCCCCATTTATAAACACACAAATACGGTAATTTTAATCTTACAAAAGGTAGATGTGCACGTATAAGACTCAATCTGTTACATAGTTTCCTTTCCTATCTGAATGAATGTCCGTATTGACTCCTGCAAGTAATGAAAACACTCTAGTTCGAGAATCCCTTTATGCACGTTGATTTTTCAGGGAAGGGTAAGAAGGTCGAAAAGAAAATTCCGTTGTAAAACTAAAGATTACTTTTCCATAAAGTTTTTGAAGTCAATTGAGTCCACTAACTCATCGATAATAATGAGTAGACGATTTCTTGACGAGTATATAAAGTTTCTGACGGACACCCGTCTTGAGATAACTTCTAAACGATCTTGTCCAACACAAGTAAACCCCCATCTTAATACGACGGAAAACCCACATACGGTAGAACTTATACGTCAATATGACTCACCCATCTTTTAATATCTTAAGTCCTTTAACACAAGATTTGTTTGGTTGGAAGTCAACCCTCATCAAAGGGTACCGACTTTCAAAGAAGGTTTCTTTTTACAACGAAGGTGGAACACTTTGATTTGTAGTTTCTTAGTTGGATCCAGTAAACTATTCGGACTTCGTTCAACTACAGTTTGGTTGGGATATGACATTGTGGCTCTTTTTCTCCGTCGAACTCGACTACGTTCAAAACGGTCGGATGTATCAAGTCATCAATTGATAAAAGACTAGTGAATATAAACATCAAAGAGGAGACTCGTGGTTCCGATGAGACGGTGAATTCCGACTATCGTAACAAGAGATGTCGTCAAGTGTACCTTATAAAATATAGAAAAATTTGGACCAGTTTATATGTACTGTACATAATTAAAAATTGGTAAAGTTCATATGTTAAGTCACCGTAATCCGTGTGACTGTGACAGTATGTGACTTGATGTATTAGTAATGGTGATAGGTAGGACTCTTACAGACTGAGAAACTCTGGGGTACCTGACATCGGGACAGGCACCCTAAAGGGTCAATTCTTATGACCTCACCCAACGGTAAAGGAAGAGGTCCCCTAGAAGGGGTGGCTCAATAGTTTCGGTCCAGAGAGGGTAACGTCCGTCTAAGAAATGACGACTTGGTGATCCCTTCGGGTTCTATATGTACTGTACATAATAAAACGGTAAAATTCACTTACTAAGTCACTGTAGTTCGTGTGACTGTGACAACATGTAACTTGACATATTGGTAGTGGTGGTAGGTAGAACTCTTGAACTCTTGAAAAGATGGCGGGGTTTAACTTTGACACGCGGGTACTTCGTTATTGAGAAGTATGGGAGAAGGGAGTTCGTCAAGAAAAAACAAAAATTTTTAACATCTGATGTGTATTGTAATTTAAATGACAGAATTGGTAAAAATTTCCATGTAACATCACTGTAATTCATGTAAGTGTCGTAACCCGTTGGTCACAGATCTTATGAAAAGTAGAACACCTTGACTTTGAAACAGGGACAATTTGTCATTGGGGGGGAAGAGGGGAAGGAAGTCGACGACCATTGGTGGTAAGATGAGAGACGAGGATATTTAAACTGACGAGACATGAAGTGTACTCACCTTGGTAATGTTATGAACAGGAAAACACTCACGAAAAAAGTGACTCGTGTCACAGAAGTCGCAAGTAGGAAGAGTATCGTGTACAGTCTTAAAAGAAGGAAGAATTCTAACTTATTGTAAGGTAACATACAGATATATTATAAAACAAAGAGGTAGTAGATAACCACTTACGAATCTAACGAGGTTTATCGTGTCCTAAAAACTAACTCATCTTTAGCGTGTCTCAAAACTTGACCTTTTATTGAGTTTTCAGAATTGACTGACACCTAAGACTTTTCCCACTTCACAAAACCACTCAAAAGATGAAGATCGTCAGTCGTAACGGAAACTGTGAATTCTCCGGTAATCATTCATAACCGACTTACTTAATGGTTCAAGATGTGTTAGCAAGAATGACCACTCCTTTACCTCTACGTCTCTTGGTTCACTAAAGAGGTTGGTTTAGGTTTAGAATCAAGACGGTGGATGATGGAAACTAAAACTTGTTAATAAATTAAAGACATTGGAAGTCAAAGAAGAATTTTACTCTACTCTCGATAACACATGGAGTATCTTACAACACTCCTGTTTTCCTTCATTACGGACATTTTTATTCTTTCAGTGAGTCAGTATAGGTTGAGAAACGCTGGTCGGTACCTTAGAGGTCCGGTCTTATGACTTCACCCATCGGAAAGGATGACGTCCCCTAGAAGGGTTGGGTCCTTAGCTTGGGTCAGAGTGTGTAACGTCTACTTAAGAAATGGTCGACTCGGTATCCTCTTCGGGTTCTTATGACCTCACCCATTGGATAGGGAAGAGGTCGTCTAGAAGGGTTGAGTCCCTAGTTTGGCCCTAGAGGACGTAACGTCCTCCTAAGAAATGGTCGACTCGATAGTCCCTTCGGGTTTCACGAAACGACCCGAGCTACGGACATTTCACGAAAGGTATCTGGACCGTATCGTATTCGAGAGTTACGTTCGATCAGTTCGGGGTCTGGGACGTCGATGCATAACCATCACGGTTCTGACATGGGTAATATAAATCTTTGTTAATCTTTTCTTTGTAAATAACGCACGGGGAATGACCCGGTTTATTCCTCTTAAGAGTATGTATGAACAACTACTTTTAAAGACTTTTGTGTAATGAAAGTGATAAGTCAAAAGATGTAGAGTCAGTGACTACTCCTACTTTAACTGTACCTGTGTACACTTCCCGTCTCGAACAGAGAGGACATAGGTCCGTGGCGTATCACATCTGTTTTGGTCTCGTCACCATGTCTCCCCTTCATCTTTGTTGATTCTAGTGAAGGACTCGTTAACGAACCCTGCACAGATTTCGTTTGACACGTTAGTAGACAAAAAGGAGATCGTGTCTGTATCCATCGAAAAACTCCTACTCTTTAACAGAGGACATTTTGGTCTCTAAGTCCCGATCAGGTGAATGCTATTCATTTTCTGGTCGACTACGGGAACCTGGGGAAGAACAGTTGAGGACAAGATTTCAACCTGGACCGAGACTTCAAGGTCCAGGATCAACCTTCCTTTCTTCCATTTCTTTCAATGACTGTTAACACATTTAAATGAATTATAAGTTTTAATGGACCTTATAAGATCCATGATCAAAACCGTTCTTTTAAGTGATCTTATCTTAGGGGTGAAGTTTTTGTCCTGTCTCATTTTGTAGTATTTCTAGGAAATACTCTTTGTGTGTTAATTGACCAGTAGTCACTCTAAATATGGTTCCTATCATTCGGGGGTATTTGTCCAAGTTTCCCCGTCTATTATTATATTATTAAACTCGTTAATTTTCGATAGTGCATTCTTTAGACCAATCCTTCTCGTTAAATTTTCATCCTAAAAAAAGTTTTCTCCACTATATAAATATGTATATTGACGAAGTGAAACGACATGTCGTCTTTAATTGTGTTGTGACATTTCGTTGATATGAGGTTATTTTTTTAAAAAAAATTATTTCCTTTCTTTTTTTATATATTCATTATAAAAAGATCCCTGAAGGGATCACCAGGTCACCCATTTTGAGACACGAAGGTTACGTCCCTCGTACCCAAGTTAGGGACTAACCCCTTGATTCTAGGGTGTACGGTACGTCGTACCGGTTTTCTAAAAAAAATTTTTTCTCCCACGTGGGACCTAATTATTTTAGACAGACTTTGAAATTTTCATTGTAGTGAAAAATAATTTCGAGACATATAGGGTTATTCGTTAGTTGTACACGGGTGACAGGCTTTCCGTAAAAAAAGGAAACAATATTTCTCTTATTATCTGTAACTTTCTGTTGTGTTTAATGGGGTGGGTTGGGTAGGGGACACTACTTTATTACTTTTACTTCTTTTAGATTTTAGACGATCTTGACTTAGATTTAGGACTGAGACGGCAGAGGGAAACACTAGAACCTATTCAATGATTTCAAAAGATTCAAAGTCCAAAAGTGGAATTTTACCCTTATTATCCTAACAACGTTTTACTCTGATAGGTACGTTCTACGATCGTGTCACTATCCGTATATCATTCGAGAGTTTACTCTTATTACTACTAATAACAATTATATGAATCATAATAAACCTTTCCGGTCATTAAAGACCACGTAATTTTATAGTACCATAACAAGAACGATTAGATACGACTTTGACTTCGAGGTTATAAAACCGGTGGACTACGCTTCTTGGTTGAGTAACCTTTTCTGGGACTAAGATCCTTTCTAACTTCCGTTTTCCTCTTCGCCCGTCGTCTCCTACTCTACCAATCTATCGTAGGTCTTAGTTACCTGTACTTAAACTCGTTCGAGATCCTCTATCACTTCTTGTCTCCTCGGACCGCCCGATGTCAGGTACCCCACCGTCTCAGTCTGTGTTGAATCACTGATTTGTTGTCGTTTTAGATACAATTCCATAAAGACTTTTAATAAATTTAAAACGTTAAATTTTTCCCATATGGAACGTTAAAAATCAAATCGCCTATACGAAGGTACGTCAACCTCAAGTGTCCGGACGATCTCGACGTTACCGTCTTACTTTAATAAAAGTCTCAAAACCAAATCCCGTTCAATTTGACTCTAACTAAATTACCTGTCTCGTGACCAGAGTCGAGTCAGAGTACCAGTATCAGTCGGTACACGGGTACCTGTTGGTTGGCCCGACTGGAGACGAAGTAGGAGTCATTTACTGAGATCAAGTTGTCCGGTTTTAGATCTCTACTGATCTTCAGAGTAGAAGAGGTCGGAGTCGAGAGTTCTTACATTGATCCTTTATTCACTCAGGAAACTCGCCGGTTTTGTCTATAAAGTTTGCGGTTTGTCATTTAGGACACAGAACTGGGTTTCTCTCCGGGGAGAGTGACACTCGGATAAATGAGATGTACAAATTTTATTCGAATTCACGAACGAAGTCGTCGTGTATATGATTTTAACCTTGCTATGTCTCTTCTAATCGTACCGGGGACACGTTCCTACTGTGCGTTTAAGCACTTCGCAAGGTATAAAAAATTTTTTTATTATTATTATTTATTTATTTATTTTATTCGAATTATTCTCGTAAAGGACCGTCAGGTCACCAATCCTGAGGTTCGAAAGTGACGACTCCCGGGTCAAGTCACGGACCAACCCTTTGATTCTAGGGTGTTCGGAGCGTCGGGTCGGTTATTTAATTAATTAATTTATTCGAATTAATAAACCAAAGGATTGGGCGTCGTTCTCCTACCTCCCCCGTCTTCCTCACCTACACTAACGCGACTCCTCGGTCTCCCTCTCGAGGAATTTCATTTACTTAATTGTATCCTGGTAAATCTCACCACGTTTGGGTGGATAGGGGGACCATTTAAAGTGAACGCTTGATACGGGGTCTCGTATTGGTCTCAGGAGTGACTACTTGGACTCATCGTTCTTGAAAAAATAATACAAACAATATCGTAGATTTTATATAACGGACTAAGGACCAGAAGTATTCGTTTCACTAGAAAATTAATACTATTAACTGAATAACTTTATATTGACTAAATGTCATAACAAAGTCCATATGTCGTTTCACTAAATCTATATATAAAAAAAGGTCTAATAAAAAGCAATATTTTATAACTGACATCAGAGAACACGACATGTCGTCTGACACAACAAAAAAACATATATCATCATACGTAATACAATTAGGGTTTGAGGAGTAAATAGGGAGGGACTGTCGAGGAGGATGGGGCGAAAGAGGAAGTCATTGGTATTTAAACAAAAGGTACAGACACTCAGACAAAGACAAAACTGAATTTACAAAAGGTGACAACAATTAACATGTATTGTATTTCAAATGGTACACATTTGCATGTCAAGTCACCGTCATTTGTGTATGTGTTACAACATGTTGGTAGTGGTAGGTGAAGTAGGGCTTTTCTTTGAGACACGGGTAATTTGTTATTGAGGAGTACGGACGAAGGGGTCGGGGACCGTTGGAGGTCAGATGAAAGACGGGTACTTAAACGATCTTAGTTCGTTATCAACAGGAGGACGCAGACCCAAGAAAGTGAATCGCATTACAAAGGTTCTAAGTAGGTACAATATCGTACACAGTCTTAAAGTAATTAATATTAATTGAAAATTAAGAATCTCCTTTAAAAACTATTGACTAGGGAATTGTTTTCACTCTACTGGGAAATATTTTTCACTCAGAACAGGAATGACACATTCCTCCCGGACTACTCTTTAATGTTCGTAGATAGGTTGGGTTTCGTCTTACCTCATGAACAGGATTTACACTTCTAAAAACAAAGCAATTTGATTACACTTTCTTAAGTATCACTAAAAACACGAATTTAGTACCCGTGTGTGTATGTGTGTGTTGCGTTTCATCCGGTGTATTTTTGACCTCGCTTCGGCGTCAGATTCAGAAACCAAAGTTTACCGTCTTAGTGAAACTCCGTTTTAATAAGGACAAAAGAGTCTTACGACGAACTCCTGTAACACCACACACACACACACGCGCACACACACACACGCACACACACACACACACACACACACACACACACATACAAACCCCCTCCGTCTCACTCGGTAAGAAAATTTTCTTGTGAAATTCTATAAAAGAAGACTTTGTTCGGAAAAAAAAAGAGGAACCTGGTTCCTCTTGACGCTGTTCACATGGGAGTCAAAATATTACCCCGAATCTCAATTCGACAATTGGAAATTCACCCTCTGCTCAACTCCGCTGACGGTGAGACCGGTGCCCCCGTCGGGTGTTAGTTGTGTCCTACCGACTTTTCTGACGCGGAAACAGGACAAAAGGTATTTCGGGACGTATTTAGTGAGTCAGGTCCCCCGACATATACCGGAACGTTTACCCCAAGGGTTACGTTTACGTATATCTTTTTTCTCACTCTCAACTAGATGAAAACTACTTCTTCGCAAAGCCCTCCATCCACCCGCCCTTCTATCAGTTTTTCCTTACGTTCTCAAATCCTAGGAAACAGTAGGAACTCTCCGGGACGACATATTTCCGACAGGGACTCTAGCTCCCCTCCCCTCCCTCTCTTTCTCCTTGACCCAACCCAATGTAAGTCATGTTGAAAACGGTGAACCTCTCGAACACCCTCTAGACGGTCCCTGAGCCAATTGGGAAAGAAAGGCTCGAGACGAAACGGGTTCATCGTCTACCGGGTTCAAGTGTCCTTAAGTGAGACGTCGGTAAATCGACCCTTTCGAATGTTGCCTTTGAGACCGGTAACAACTGTAGTCAAAACACCCTGTCTTCCTCGACGGTTCTCTAAAAATCTCGGGAGCCGTAACTAAGGAGACCGAAAGGAAATAATACCTTAATATTTACACTTACGAGACCGCTCGTGGACTAGGTCTGACCCCCACCCTCCTAGTCTCTCTCTAAGGACCTTCCTCCTCGGTCGGTCCAATCCTGTCGTCCCCGGTCAGAACCGTCATTCTTTCCTTACACATTACTGCCACTGGGTACTCTTCTGTCCCGTCCAACGGAGAGCGAGAGAGTCAAGATTCATTGTTCTGTCGGTCCCTGTAACACGAGCCTAACTTCTCTTCTCTTTTTAATCAAAAAAAAGGTTTAGTGTGTAGGATGAGAGACCCGGGACCTTAGTCTTGGTCCCAAGACTAAAAACTTAAATGGGGTAAGTTCTCCGGGACCACCAACTCTTAGACCGACGTTACGTCCTCTGGACCCAACCTGCGGACCCAGTCCCTCTAGGGGACCTCTTCCCTTACCGATGGGTAAGATCATAAGACCGGACCTCTTAAAATACCTGTCTCCTCAGATATGAATTCCTAGATGTAAACCTGAAAGGGTTACCGATTCGCCATTTTTTAGGTGGACGTTATATCCTTTACTCCCAAATTAGGAACCCAGTCCTTCTAAGGGGACCTCCTCCTTTACCGTTGGGTGAGGTCATAAGAACGGACCTTTTAGGGTACCTGTCTCCTCGGATCGTCCGAAGTCTGGTTTCCCAGCGTTTCTCAGCCTATGTTGACTCGTTGACTCGTTCTCCGGGTCTCGTGAATTCCTTTCAGTTCAAAGACCCCGTGTAGGGTAGTACGACCGGGTGGACGTGGGGTAAAACGGGAGGTGTATCGTGAAGAAGGTCGAGGGGACCTCCAGTGGTTCGGGAAGCGACAAAGACACAGTCATTCATTGACCAATTCTATCACGACACTACTCTAGTTGTCGCCACATCAGTCTCTTCGTTATTCTACGTAGGACTCCCGACGAGTAACAAAACCCATGTTACTTGTCTTGTCAAAGGGGATACGTAAAGGTATAAATCGTCACTTAATGGATTACGACGGTCCCATATTAGTGTCAGTAGGAGCATCTTTTTGATGGGTATTTCTCCAGCCAGAAACACGCCCAAGAAATGAAATTTTATAGGTCGGAGCAACATGACGTCAAAAGTTCATTTTATCGAACTGGAGGTCCCAGTAGTAGTTTGACACACTGAGTCATCACCCTCCCTCTCATTACAGAAGGTCGCAAAAGAAGAACGATAATTATAACAGGTCCATGGGGACAGAACCCCCGAACCAACTTAGAAATAAAACAAGGTCCCAAGCTCAAGGTTCGTTTAATCGTATTTAGAATGATCCGAAGACACAGATTCCGGAACAAAAAAGAGGTAGCTCACTTGCGATAAACTTGTGGATGACATATGTCTGGTTAACGATACCTTTAATGGATATAGTGTCAAGGACAGAGTCATTCTCTGACCTTTCACGAGGTCGAGTAATTTATTCAGTAGACCAATTAATCACGGGACGTGTAGTAATCCAGTTCGTATGTGAGCGACCAGTGCACAAACACCGTTTTGCCTGACATAGACAAAATTACCCGGTAAGAAACCACAGGAATAAAGGTTTACAGACCACGAGATCTTAATTTTCAGGAGTCCCCTCCATACCCACTAAAAAACAAAATGAACGTTTGTCCTTTACAAAACGACTGTTTAGGTACCTACCGGTGGAAAACTATAAATCACTTTTGGAAATTCGGTAGCCACATCCTTCACTACACATCTCAAGGTACCTCAACCAGTATCGTGGCTCCTGTTTATAGGTCTGACTGACAACAGTTTCCGAACAATGAGATTATTCGACTGATACCATGTCCGAGGGGACACTTCGTCATTTTGGGGAAGGTCCCGGTGAATGGGTGTAAGCACTCCTTCGATACGATACGCCTACGACGTGGAACAGATAAAGGACAGTCGTGCAGTTGGGAAAGGAGATTTCGGTACGAAAGTCTCGACGACAAACAGAGAAGTAACGACTAACTAGAAGTAAAATATCACTAAAGACTGAGACATCGAAAATTTGAGAGACGAAAGGTCCGAGAGGCAACATATGAAAAAAAAATTCCATGAATTTTCATCGTACCACGACCCTCTTGTCCTTTTTAAGTAATTGTCGTAAAGGTGTACTAACTGAAACATTTCCTCACGCAAGGATTCCCCTCTCGATCGACACATTTCAGTACGTTTATTTCTCCCCACTTTACTGGCTGGGACCCCCTCTGATCGTTCCCTTCGTCCTACGAAACTTCCCCATCTCTTGGAACGTGACTCCTCTCCTTCTCGTGGATACTCGTTCTGTCCCTTCGTACTCCGTCACAACTTTCATTTTACCGTGCACCGACTCTCGACCATGCGACCCGACTACCTTCGCGTCCGGACCCCACACCTGACTACTTGTACACTTCGTTCACCCAAGTAGGACACTTATACGAGTCCCGAGTCAGTACAGGTCGGGAAAAGGTGGGATACCTGACATCGGACGGTCCGAGGAGACAGGTGCCCTAACAAGTCCACGTTTATGACCTCACCCGACGGTAAAAGAAGGAGGTCCCCTAGAAGGGCTGGATCCCTAGTTTCGACGCAGAGGACATAGAGGAGACATCGTCCACCTAAGGAATGGACGACTCGGATAGGACACTTACCTGATTATAATTAAGTCTATGTCATGGACTGTCAGGACCACGTGTCGTAAGTCACTTTCAACAGTAAAATCATCCGAAGATTGAGTATGGATTATTTTTGACATACATCAGGATTTCAGTTGTCGTTTGAAGACGAAGACCTCTATGACACCCATGCACGAGTCAAAACAGACTGAGAAACGTTGGGGTACCTGACAACGGGTGGTCCGAAGAGACAGGTACCCAAGAGGTCCGTTCTTATGACCTCACCCAACGGTACGGGAGGAGGTCCCCTAGAAGGACTGGGTCCCTAGCTTGGGTCCAGAGGACACAGAGGAAGTGACCCTCCACCTAAGAAATGGGACTCGGTGGACAAATTCTTGATTTTGGAAATTTCGTCACCGTACCCTAAACCCCCGGTTCGACATCAGTTGACCATGATCAAACTTCCAAACTTACGTCGATTCAGTGAGTGAGAGACCCCTCGTCAACTTGTGAAAAAAATTTTTTAATAAATAGACTGACGTGGTCCAGAATCAACGTCGTTACCTTGAGAATCACCCTAGATCAAGAGACTGGTCCTCACCTTGGACCCGGGAGACGTATCCCTCACCTCAGAATCGGTGACCTGGGGTCCCTTTAGGGTTAACTTAGAAAGATTCGTAGGTCGTTTTACCCTAATTGTTACCCCGAGTGGAGGACCCCAACGATACTTCTGATTTACTCTATTACGTATATTCCATCACTCGAGTCATGGATCGGGGTTTGGTCTATTATTATCATTATTATTACTATTATTATCGTCCTCATCATTTATCGTCACTCCTCCTCAATTTGGAGTCTACTAGATTATTACATGTAAATAGAATGGCCAGAAAATAAAAGAAAGGGTATGTGTCTCGGGGAACCCGAAACAAATTAAAAAGAATTAATGGTACAAAGTTTAATGTCGTCGTCACGGTTCTAACATTAACTCTACTTAGTCCAAGAATAAAAGTCATGAATTTCGAAACGGTCCTGTGTGTAGGGAGACAGTGGAGTAGTCGGAAAAGAAGTAAAAAGGAGGACTTCCTAATGTCAGTGTCGATTAACGTAGAAAGTCGAAAGAATGCACCTCTGACTTTCCCTCCTCCTCGTATAAGATTCCTTCCCCGAAGGTCCCCCGAGTCGTCATTTCTTGGGTGGACGGTTACGTCCTCTGCATTCTTTGAGCCCAAACTAGGGACCCAGTCCTTCTAGAGGACCTCATCCTTTGCCGTTGGGTGAGGCCATAAGAACGGACCCTTTAGGGTTCCCGTCTCCTTAGACCACCCCATGTCAGGTACCCCCAGTGGTTCTCAATCTGTACTGAATCACTGATTTGTTGTTACCATAAGGGACCACCGAGTCTACCATTTCGCAGACAGATGTAACGTCCTCTGGGTCCAAGCTAGGGGACCTCTTCCTTTACCGTTAGGTGAGGTCATGATAAGGGACCTTTTAGGGTACCTGTCTCCTCGGACCACCCGATGTCAGGTACCCCAGCGTTTATCAGCCTGTGCTGACTCGCTGAAGTGAAAGTGAAAGTGAAATCACTGATTTGTTGTGACGATGATGATGATGACGATTCAGCGAAGTCAGCACAGGCTGAGACACGCTGGGGCATCTGCCGTCGGGTGGTCCGAGGGGCTAGGGACCCTAAGAGGTCCGTTCTTGTAACCTCACCCAACGGTAAAGGAAGAGGTCACGATTCAGTTCAATTGGGTCACTCCTCCTTTCGTACTGTTCTCAGTCTTCTTTTTGTTTTTTATCCCACTGGTCTTCTGAGTTCCCTCACCAATTATTTGAAAGACGGGACAGAACAGTCGTGGGTGATCCTGGGACCACGGTACGGGATGGCGTCCGTCGGACCGTTTGAGAGACCAACGGGTAAAATTTCTGAAACTTGTATAAAACATAAATGCGAGTAAGCCATTCATGTATCTAATATGGTCTTTACGAAACGAGGAAAAAAACCATCGATCTTTACTACTAGTTTCTCATGTCTCCCTTTTTTTTCCTTACCATCCAAAGTTTATTCATACCTTTCTATAGAGTTGTATGTCGTCCTGGAGAAGTACCCACACACAGGTAGAGAGAACAAAATTCTTGAAATCGCATACTCTTGTAACAGTTACCTTGAACCTTTGGGATTCGTGTTAAAAATCTTATTTCTAAATTACTTCGTTATCTTTTAATTTCTCAAAAACAAAACCCCCCAAAAAATCGACACAAATAATGTCTTCCTTGAGAAGATTCTTTAAAAGAAAAAACAATATTGACTTCCCATTATCTTCTCTAATTTAAATTTAAACATGGGACGAAGAATTAACATTGTACAAATCTAAACGAATGTAGGTAGTTCAAGAAGTAGGACTATCGTTATACTTCATTTATTTCTGTTAACTAATAAAAAATAAAATAAACAAATAAACAAAAGCCGACACGACCCAGCAGTACCGACGTGCCCGAAAAGAGATCGACGTCACTCGTCCCCGCGGAGACAACAACGGCTCTTAACCGAGATCCCGGGTGCCCGCAGTCACCAACGTCGTGCACCTGAGTCAGCAACGTCGAGGGTCCGCGACCTCGAGCCCGAGTTATCGACGCCGTGTGTCCGAATCGACGACGCTCCGCACACCCTAGAAGGGTCTAGTCCCTACCTTCGGCGTAGAGGACGTAACCGTCCGTCTAAGAAATGGTGGCTCGGTGGTTCCTCCGGGACTGTTAAAAATATTACCAACAGTCTTCACATCGGTTTCTACCCGGCGAGACACGAAATTCCCCTTAGGACAAACAACTATAGAACGAAGATAGTAATCTAATGACAGCCGACGGTCAAGTATTCATAAAAGACGAATGTCAAGATCTCCTTTTGGTTGGTTTATAAGGGGTCACGACATAAACGAGAATGATGAGTCATGATGACAAACATTGTCTTGAGGACGCAGGGGTGGGGAGGGGGTTCAAAGACAAGGACCTGTTTGACGGACTCGGAGGGGGAAACGCTCCGGTCGACAGGAGGAGAGAAGAGAGGTCCCCGTGGAGGATGAGGGGTTGAAGAAAGTCCTCCTTCTTCACTTTATTATCTCCCCTGACTCGACAGAGTCCATAGTAAACAGTGGCGAATCGTACTTCCGGTAAGGACTGTATAAAATCACTACAGAATCCATAACTTTGATAATAGCTTCCATTTACTCCGACTTTCAAGGTACCAAAAAATTTAAGAAGAAAATGAGTTTATAGAGTCTCGTAATTATGGCTGAAGGTGTATACCGGTTAATTCTAGTCGGAGATATGGTAGTTAATCCTTTTGCTTACTTTTGACCATAGTCGCTGTCTTCGAGGAAAATTGACCTTTGAGTAAACCCAAAGTCAGGACGTACCCGGACACACAAAGAGAGAGAAGAAAGAGAAAAAAGGAGGGGAAAGTGTGAAAGAAGGGAGAAGGAGAAGGACGGAGTAAAGAAAGGAGAAGAAAAAGAAAAGAGAAAGGGGGACCAGGAGAAGGAAAGAGAAGGGGAGGGGGTAAGAGACGTCGTTTCAACCGTCTTTCTAAACAGGACAACTACTATATAACATAAAAGTCAGGTCAAGACATCCCCCTCCCCTCAAGATATCTAAGTCCTTGTTGTAACAAGGGTGTCAACCTCGAAAACAAGGGTCAGATTGCCCCACCGGTCCCTGTGTGGGGGGTGGGGGCTGAGGGCAAAGAAATCGATATAGAAGGAGGGAGCACCTATAGTTATCTCTTTCTTTTCTCTAATCGTACTTCTAATCGGAAGACTACGAAATAGACATCCGATGTCGTCCTTGAAAATGACATTTGGGGTAAACCACCAAATAAACCTTCTTTCTATTTTCCAAAGAAAGTAAACTTTTACATAAGAAGATATGAGAGTGTCGGTAAACATTTATTAAGAAGATTATGAATTCGACAATCTGACTCTAAAGAAAGAAAGAGAGAAGGAGAGGAGACTCGGGGACCTCCCTGTCCCCAGGATAGAGTGAGTAAAGACTTACGGGAGAGTGTGTCAATGATGGTGCATCCAGACACGGAGAGGGTTTAGAAATAATTGAATCCATGTAATATTATTTCGATAACACCTTATGTTACGTCGACAATATTTCTTACTTGTCCTTGATACAAATGCATATCCTCAATACATACAAACGCATACGACTTATCTCTTTGTTTCGACACTTAGTTCGTGTCGTAAAAAAGGTCTATATTAAAAAAGTCTATATTAATACGGGGTCTTGTATTGGGTCTTCGTACGTGTGGTGTAGAAATTAGTGTCAATAGAGACCTCTCTCTGTCCCTCCGGGAACTCTTCCTTCTTCCTTGAAAAATAAAGGAGACGAGACTGAACAATCTTAAAACAAAAGATGTCGTATTTTATTTTGACTCGTCACAATCGAATCTCTCACAATCGAATCCAATCTATCTCTCACGGGCGACGGGTCTGAAGGACCCTCTCCACAAATAGAAGGACAGGAGACGGAAAGTAGAGCAGGGAAGTGGAACCGAGACCCTAGTGGACGATAGAAGAGGACACGAGTGGAAACGGTCAAGACGGGAGGACAGTAAGCGCCAAAGGAGGGAGACAGAAGAGAAAGGGACGTGGAGGGTGGTCGGACAAGGACCTACGTGCGTCCCTGTCTACTATCTACCGTCCCTGTCTACCCACCTATATACACACCGTGACCGTCAAAATATCGATTACAAGGCAAAAGACCACGACCTCACTGGAAACCAGAGTACCGTAGGAAGGATCAACGGAGATGGATGTCTCGTACCTTCCAAGAGGCACTAGTTCGGACAGGACTGAGATCGTCGAGAGTGGAACGTCGGGGGTGGAGGACCCAGACACGTACACACGACAAGTACGGGACAAGCAGTCAGACACGAGGAAAGTAACTAAATAAATAAAAAACGCCCCCCCATCCCCCCCTAAAGTACGTCGTTTCTCCTAGAATCAAGGGACTGGTCCGTAGGTTGGGGCGCGATGGACGTCACCTTCACGTCTCAAAATTGAGGACCTTAAGGTCACTTCAGGGAGTCGAGGAAAATCACAGGAACGACGTGGACGTAAAACGATGGGACACGGGGACACGAGATAGAAGGACCTATAACCCAGGTTGAAAGAGAGGTAATATTAAGAGTCAGTAGGAATTTCTGAGTCGAGGTGGTAATAGTGGAGGAGATCTTTTGAAGGAACGGGACCTTGACGGGTGAAGGAGAAGACGGGGGACAGAGGGTACACGACTTATAAATAGTCAGTACGACGGATTTTGTCCCATAACATAAATGAACAACTGTAAACAGAAAGTTGATGTGTCCCTCGAGGAACGCCCCTCCCTAGTACAAAATAAGTAAGATAAATTAAGGATTGAACATTTTGTCTTAAACTGTACGTAAGAATACTGGGGTTTTTCTCCGTCCCCCACCCCCCCCCATCATAAACATACTTATTTATACTTACACGAAAATTTGACATTTAACTGTATGTTTTCAATAACAATATAGTTGTAGTAGGGTTTCATTATGTACTTTGAACGTCCGTCCAAAAGATATTTGTTTACTAATGAAAGATCCTTTCCACCTCCACAACCTTTTTGACTTTTTCTTCGAAGGGGGTTTCATTTCTGGCTATTAGAATGTATCGGTAACATAGTTTCCCGAACCTTAAACCTTTACGATGGTGTTTTTGATCTGGTTTTTCTCATTCGGTTTCTCTACTTTAAAACTTTGGGCTCGTTTTCCTAAATACTTGTCTTGGAAAAGAAGTAAAATAAAGATGTTATACTGATAGAAGTCCTCTCTCTTTATCATCTTTTTAATCTACGACTAGATTTATTTAAAAAAAGAAGAACACCAAATTGAAGTAAAGGTACAATTTGTCAAACATTAAAAATTTGTAAAATTCGTAATAAAATCTCTCTTTCACCCCCCACCATGATCCACGTCCCTGTAATTGAATTAAGAAAGTCCCGTAGAATTTATTTCGCTCGAAGGCTCCTGTAACTCAAACTTAAGACAGGGTCAAGACCTTTGTAGGAAAGGGGTCGTAGCGACGACCTGACAACAGATCTGGTCTGGAAGAGTTTGACAGACTCTCTCTCTCTCTCTCTCTCTCACTCACACACACACACACACAAGGATAGCCGGTGTGTGACTGTAAAAACATTTTGTGATGTTTNAATTGAAGTAAAGGTACAATTTGTCAAACATTAAAAATTTGTAAAATTCGTAATAAAATCTCTCTTTCACCCCCCACCATGATCCACGTCCCTGTAATTGAATTAAGAAAGTCCCGTAGAATTTATTTCGCTCGAAGGCTCCTGTAACTCAAACTTAAGACAGGGTCAAGACCTTTGTAGGAAAGAGGTCGTAGCGACGACCTGACAACAGATCTGGTCTGGAAGAGTTTGACAGACTCTCTCTCTCTCTCTCTCTCTCTCTCTCTCTCTCTCACACACACACACACACAAGGATAGCCGGTGTGTGACTGTAAAAACATTTTGTGATGTTTTTTTTTTTTTTCTTAATGATCTTTTTGTTTTATCTTCTATAGTTTATACGTTTTATGTTCGGACTTAAAAGTAATCTAAGTTTTTTGTAGTAAGACAGTTTTACGATATCTTCAGATGTGTCCGAATCAGAGTTGTAGACGTGAATGGAACAACATCTAGTCATCATCAAACGTTTGACTAACGAGAGGGAAAGTCAAGTCAAGTCAGTGAGTCAGCACAGGTTGAGAAACGCTGGGGTACTTAGCGTCGTGCGGTCCGGAGGGACAAGTAGTGGTGGAGGGCCTCAAGTGAGTTTGAGTGTAGGTAGTTCAGCCACTACGGTAGGTCGGTAGAGTAGGAGACAACAGGGGAGGAGGAGGACGGGGGTTTGGGAGGGTCGTAGTGTCAGAAAAGGTTACTCAGTTGAGAAGTGTACTCCACCGGTTTCATGACCTCAAAGTCGAAATCGTAGTAAGGAAGGTTTCTTTAGGGTCCCGACTAGAAGTCTTACCTGACCAACCTAGAGGAACGTCAAGTTCCCTGAGAGTTCTCAGAAGAGGTTGTGGTGTCAAGTTTTCGTAGTTAAGAAGCCGTGAGTCGAAAGAGGTGTCAGGTTGAGAGTGTAGGTATGTACTGGTGACCTTTTTGGTATCGGAACTGATCTGTCTGGAAACAACCGTTTCATTACAGAGACGAAAACTTATACGATAGATCCAACCAGTATTGAAAAGAAGGTTCATCATTCGCAGAAAATTAAAGTACCGACGTTAGTGGTAGACGTCACTAAAACCTCGGGGGGTTTTATTTCAGACTGTGACAAAGGTGACAAAGGGGTAGATAAACGGTACTTCACTACCCTGGCCTACGGTACTAGAAGCAAAAGACTTACAACTCGCAATCCGGTCGAAAAAGTGAGAGGAGAAAGTCAAAGTAGTTCTCCGAAAAATCAAGGAGGAGTGAAAGACGGTATTCCCACCACAGTAGACGTATAGACTCCACTAACTATAAAGAGGACCGTTAGAACCAAGGTCGAGCACGAAGAAGGTCGGGTCGTAAAGAGTACTACATGAGACGTACATTCAGGGAACTGGTATGAAGTTTATCGTGACTCAAGTTGAAATGAACCTATAAAAGATATTGTCTGTAGTGTCTTTACTTTTTCAATAGCTCTTCTCCTGTGTGCACGTTTAGAATGTCACCACCTTGACAGCTAATCTCTTCTCTATGAAATCCGTTTTAAGTATCACGATATTATTTTGGAAAAAACTTACCACATTTCGACAAAAACACACACACATAGAGAAGGATGGGAGGAGTCGTAACTCACTGAAGAAACTAGGAGAACCTCTTATTAATAAAAGTCACGTTTTCAAAATTTAACTAGTAACAACTGACATCCCATTGGTATGCACGACTGTAGGTCGGTTATTTTAATTATTCGTCGCACTGTCCGAGATTATTTAAAGTGACCACAGAGGTGGGACAGTAAACTCGTGTCTTACTCGATAATAATAGTGGCTCGAAGTTTGGAGAGTAAAACCGAAGTCTACGAATGTCGACGATTGCGTCACGTACGATGTCATCAAAGGTCATTGACCAAACCCCAATTTCATAGTGTAAATTTTCTGAATCAATACTAGTCACCCCCTTGTACAACACCGGGATACCGAAACTAGACAAAAGACGTCACCGGATACTTTGAAACCTGAGGGATTGTTAGATAAAGAGTTACTCAAGTCTTCCGTTCGTCGAAAATTTTAGATCAAGGAGATGGTTCCTGAGACCCCAAAACTTTGAGAAAGTAGACCTCTACCCGGTAGGGGACAAACTTCACCCGGTACCAAGAAACAGAGAGTGGGGTCTACTTTAAGAAGTGGAGGGAGTTGAACCAGGAAGGAACTGTACTTCTTAAATCATAGTCCAAAGACGTGTTACTCGGTCGAAGTGTGAACTTCACTCCTTTTTCCTAAGAAGGAAAAGAGAAATTTGGGGTGACGTCGGCAAGTCCACTTAGACCGTAGGGACGTAGTAGAAACAGGGTCGGAAGTACGACGACAACCCACACTCAGTACGAACGGTTATAGAAGGTAAAATGAAAAAATTAAAGTATGAGTAGACGTTGGAAGACAAAATGGAAGAATTAAAACGTATACAACACAGAAAAATAAATGAAAAATTCCGAGTAAATAAAAAAAATTATAAAACCGGTGAGACACGTCACACATCCCAAGATCAAGGGGCTGGTCCCTACCTTGGAAGTGGCGGGGATGTAACCACTGTGTTTCAGAATTGGTGACCTGGTGGACTACACGGGAAAATTTTACAATTAGTTTCATAATTCTTCGATAGTTCATATTCGTAAGTTACGATAATCGATAATCGTAGGGCAGAGAAACCTGGTGTACATTAAAATACTTTACAGTTCTTTGTGTGCATAAACAAAAAGACTCCTGTGGAGTGAAACTAAGTATGAACGAGTTTTACGGGAGAAGGAAGTTGAGCTCGGAAGAAATGTTAATAAATAAACCCGTAATAGAGACCTCGGACATGTCCATGACTTCGAGGGATATTAGCAAGGTCAGTATATTCATTCCTCCGGTCCAGAACGAGAACACCCAAAAATTACCGTTAATGTGTGAATTTGGAACACTCAGATCAAAGAATAACTCTACTGGCGAAAGATTTCTTCTTTTCTACAGTGGTAGTTCGAACAATTTTGTATTTTTCTGAATACTTGTAGTCAAGGACGCACTGGTACTAAAATTCTTGGTCTTACCAACCAACAGACTGCGTCGGACACTTGGCACGATCCCTCTGTCAGGGACTACTTCGGGACGGACCGAAAGTAAACTCCTCGCACTTCCCGTGGTCTCCCACCGACACCGAATAATTTTCTGTTTTCGTTGTTAATAGACTGCGAAGAGTGTAAAGTCGAAGAGGAAAGTGATGAACGCGGATTTATAAAAACTCAAACACTGACCGGTAACCTTACGTCAGGTCCCGACCCTAAAAGTCCCAGACCGACTGAAAAGGGGGGGACGGCTCTGAAGGGGTCCTCGACGTCTCGAGGCCCACTGCAGACCACCTCTTGGTAGGACGTAACAAGTCGGGTCCCACCCCCTGATAAATAAAAACTAAAATGCAATAAAGTCGACAAAAGTGAAAAAAGAAATAACAAAAGAACGGAGGATGTCTCAAGAGAAAAGTTCAGACCGACCCTGTTCCCCCTGTGAGTCCCTGAGTCGTGTGTCGTACCTCTTGTCAAAAGGGGAGAGAGTCGTCAAGTTTATCGAAGATTCGGTGTAGGTAAATTGGGTGACACCCGGACTCGGGTGCGGTGCAATCGAGTCAACCCTCAACAACGGCACAATTTTACCTATTTTAGTAAAGTCACGTCAGGTATCGAGGAATTGTACCAGATAATCTATCATACTCACTTAATATACAAATAAAAATTTTTGTATATTACAAATCTTTGGTAAAAAATTTGATCGTAAACTCCTACGTAAATCAAGATATCAAAGTGTTTTCGAAAGACTGAATTTTTCCATTACAAATTTTGTTTAAGAAACGTAAAGTGTTAAAATAAGGACCAAAGGGTGACATACTTAAAACACCAGAGAAAAATAGTATATAATTATTTAGTCAACTCCCCTGTCGTCCGTTACAACAATACGGTCTTCAGACTGAAATAACCATTGGTACCAGTAATACAATAGGTAGATCCCTGTTCGATTATGTAAAATCCACATCTATACAATTATATCCCGAAGGGACCACCGAGTCTGTTATTTCTGAGACGGACGTTACGTCCTCTGGATCCAAGCTAGGGATCCAGTCCTTCTAGGGGACCTCCTCCCGTACCGTCGGGTGAGGTCAGAAGAACGGACCTCTTAAGGTACCTGTCTCCTCGGACCGCCCGATGTCAGGTACCCCGAGTGTTTCTCAGTCTGTGATGACTCACACGCGTGTGTGTGTGTGTACGCGTAAAATTACATGTATGTGGGAAAGAGGAACGAGTTTGAGGACGAGATATTTATCCCTTTATAATAGTAATAATTATTTTCTCTAAGACATAAGAGTAGTATCTCAATTACTCGTGTAATCGTATTATTAATGAACTTTGCCTATACTTTCTAAGTAGTGTGTATTGATTTCTACGGAAGCTTTTCTTGTCCTCACAAATACTGTAGAAAGAACAACTAAAGTGTCCTAATGGAACTGACATAGTCCCTGGTTTGTTTTGAAGGAGACCCCTGTCTACTTTCTAGTCGGGAAAAACCTTTGTATGTCCTATAGATGGTGAAATTATCCATTCAATTATGAGTCTTCTAACAAAAGTGTATTCTTGTAATACTCAAAAAGAGTTTACTTCCACCGGAGTCTTTTGAATAGTCTTTAGGGACTAAGGAAGTAGTCAGCCACTCGATAGTACGGTACTTCAAAAGATGAATCTTTGTAGGAACAAACACATATTCGGAGTCTAATTAAGTCTTAGGGTAGGGTAAGATAGGAGGACAGAGCCTCTTCTTTGGATAAGCGGCACTGTCTTGTCTCCGTAGAAGCAAGGTGTTACGTCCCACTAGTCCCGTAGGTTTTTATATACGACGGAGTCAGGGGTCATAGAGGTGAGGGTGACCTGAAAGATTTTTAAAAAGAGACGGATTCCTCATCCGTTCTCTCATTTGTGTGTTATTTATGAAATTAGTATTGTCTATAATTACGTTTAATTATTAATTTTAAATATCATGAATTAAATTAAGTCTGCAGATAACTCATGGATGACACATCGTCCGTGCCCCGAATCTTTTCATGGTATCCTTTGTTCTGTCTGTCCCTCGACTTCCCCTACCTCACTCGAATAGCCAATAATATAAGAATCATGGAGAACCTTTTGGTCTATTTCTCGTCCATTTCTCGTGTCTGAGACCAAAGGTTGTATAGACCCAAACGTACGGTTGACCCAGTACGGATATAAGAAACCCCTTAAAATCTATCCTATGTCTACCAGGGGCTGAATGACACAAAGTTGAACACTAAAAAAAAAAAAGATGAAATGTAACCACGTTTTTGTTCTAGACAAATCATCTTTGACATAAAGTTTAAAACTTAAAAATAAAGGGGGTGGGGAGGGATCCATCACTCGATGTCGAGAGTCCGTCCGTGTGATAGTGTCACCATTTGTTAGTGAGACAAAAGTGAAAATCATGTCATAAGTTATGTAACGTACTCTGTCAGTTGTGAAATAATGGTTTCTCCGAGACACAACCTATCAAAACGGGTCGACCTCCGATTACATTCACAAGACTTGTGTAAATTCCATCCCCTCCGCTCCGAGAACACAAGTGAACTAGTTCACATAAAAATTTCGTAGAAATTTAAAAGATAAATAAAAACCTAACCGACGAAGAAGTAACGACGAACGTCCGAAAGAGATCAACGTCCCTGAAGAGAACTACGACTCGTGTCGGAGATCTCGTACCGAACCAACAACACCGTGTGTCCGAATCGAAGGGGCACCGTACACTTTAGAAGGGTCTGGTCCTTAGTTTCGACACAGGGACTTTAACCGTCCGCCTAAGAATTGGTGACCTGGTGGTCCCTCCAGTACTTACGTAGAGACTCAAGCCTGTAAAAGTTGCATATCACCCACATAACCCTGTATTACGGGAGGGACTAAAGTTCAGAGCGAGTGCAGAAGGGTAGACAGATTCCAAGTAACGAACGGACACACGACTCAACGAAGTCCGTACAGGCTCAGACATGCTGGGGTACCTGACACCGGGGGTCCGAGGAGACAGGTACCCTAAGAGGTCCGTTCTTACGACCTCACCCAACGGTACGGGAGCAAGTCCCCTAGAAGGGTTGGATCTCTAGTTTGGACATAGAGAACACAGGGGACGTAACCGTCCGTCTAAGAAACGGTGACCATGGTGGACCCTTCGCGTCTCAATGTCATTTTGGAGGAATCTCTCAAGATATTACGGGGTAGTACTCCAGTGAGTTGGTCTCACATTTAATATTATGACTTCAATCATATACACTCCAGGAATTCCCATCCTAGGTGTAGAGGAACCGAAAGGAATTGTAGGTACACCCAGCACTTGTGGATCGGGTTCGGACCGGAGACCTCTGTACAAATTTAATAGTTGGATAGGGAATTAAAACTTTCGGACCCTATACTTTTTTCGGTTACAACGTTGTAGAGAAAGTAACCTGAGTCATCTGAAACTTTTGGTTAAACATCCAAGGTTCTGTCACCAAGACTTGGGGTCGATGTGTAACCTTAGGGGACCCTTCCTAACACAAAACAAAAATTATACTACTGAAGACGGGGGTCTTCCAGATTAATTACCCAGACACCACCCTGGTCCCGTAGTTCTAAAAAATTTTCCAGAAGTCTACGGCCCTTTCTAACTTCTGTTTTCCTCTTCCGCCGTTGTCTCCTACTCTATCAATCTATCGTAGTGGTTGAGTTACCTGTACTTAAACTCCTTTGACACCCTCTGTCACCTCCTGTCTCCTCGGTCCGTACGATGACCTCAGGTACCCCAGTGTTTCTCAACCTGTTCTAAATCGTCGACTTGTTGTTGTTCTCTACACGTCGGTACCAACTCTCGGTGACAGATCTATTTTATTTATGCCATTATTCTTTTATCTTCTTACCGTAATCTTTTACCTTAATCCCTTAAACCTTAGACGTACACGTAATCATTGTACGACTACAACCTCGTCCGAAGTAAATCGTCGAGACTCCCATTATCAGGCTCCTTGGCACTCACCGAAGAGGTGGGTCTCGAGGGACTACCATGTCATTGGGCCCTTCTCCTTAGTCCGGATCGCAACCCTCCGGGACCGGAGTCGAAAGACCACCAAACCGACACACAGCTGATATTACTGACAAATAGACCACGAACAGGTACGGTCTCCGGTATCTCGAAATACACGTAACAACGAAATACATTCAGACCCGAAGAGACTGAGGTTCGGGGTCCGTAAATCGGTGTAAGGGAGGACGGTCTTGTCTCGGGACGAAAAGTCCAGAACTAAACACCGTAACACCGTGTCAGGTCCGTCCGTCCCAAAAGATGAGGAACCTCAAATTTGGAAGGACACAGAGGATTAAATTTCCTTCTGTTCTGTCATCATCGGGGGTCACAGTTGTTCTTCCCTGGAGTCGACGTTTTCTACCTTCTGTCCAGAAATACAATCCACGCATCTTATCCCTTTTCCTCAGGTTTTACCTCCACCGATTTTCTGTTCCTTCCCTTTTCGGGCGATTTTATCTCGTTTTCTTCCAGGCTCCTGGTCTCACTTCTGAAGTCCATCTTGTTTGTCGAGAGGACCGATTCGGGTCAAACGTGTCCCGTCCGGGTCCACCTCCTTTTTTTGTGTATTTTCCTCCTCGGTTTCGCGAGAGAGAGGAGAAAGAGAGGGCGTACGCACGCGAGAAAGAGAGAGAGAGGGAGAGAGAGAGAGAGGAGGGGGTGCACGAGGAGGTGAGAGAAGGGAAGTTCAGAAACCCAACCGTACGGGAGTGTGAAGTTCCTACTTAAGAGGACGACAGAAGATTTATTCTATCTCGACACTGTGACTAAACGGATTCTCGATATTGTGCCAAACAGGTTCTGGGCTCTCGACACTACGTGGCTCCCGAAATTACAGGCAACGAGGTTTAGAAACAACGCTGCTCTGTTTCTTGACTCCTTGTATGTGAGCACACTGTAAATATACGGACTTGACGAGAGACACGAAGAGAGACCACAAACGACTTGTTCCTTTAGTCTGCACTGATTGCATTTGGACTCCGTCCCACTACTACTGTCCACTCGGTAGTCTCCACCGTACTAAGATCGACGACCACGAGTACGGACAGGGAAACCATCTAGTGCAAAAATTTAGAGGACGTGTGTGTAACAGAGGAAAGTAGGAGAGTCGTCGGGACTCCGTCTATTCTACGTTTTACATACGTGTAACAAACCTGTCTCCTTCGACATCTTTCGGGAAACGAGTTCCTGTATCTTGGTCTTTTGGTTGGATCGGATAAAGCTCAAAAAATAAAACAAATAAAAATTGAAAAATAAAATATGACCTCATATCAACTAATTGTTACAACACAATCAAAGTCCACATGTTGTTTCACTAAGTCAAAATATACATATATATACATATATGTATATATATATAAAAATATATGTGTGTGTATACTTAGACAAGAAAAAGTTTAAGAAAGGGGTCAATCTAACAATGTCATACAATTCGTCTCAAGGGTCATGACATGTCATCTAGGTACAACCAATAGGTAAAATTTATATCGCCGGACATGTACAGTTAGGGTTTGACGGGTTTACGGGGAAGTCAAGTCAAGTCAAGTCAGCGAGTCAACACAGGCTGAGAAACGTTGGGGTACTTAACGTCGTGTGGTCCGGAGGGACAGGTAGTGGTTGAGGGCCTCAAGTGAGTCTGAGTGCAGGTAGCTCAGACACTACGGTGGGTCGGTAGAGTAAGAGACAGCAGGGGAAGAGGAGGACGGGGGTTAGGGAGGGTCGTAGTCCCAGAAAAGGTTACTCAGTTGAGAAGCGTACTCTACCGGTTTCATGACGTCAAAGTGTGAGATCATTTGTAGTCAAACAAGAGATTCAGACACTCAGACAAAGACAAAATATTTAGTCAAGTAAACAAAGTAAACAAAATCTAAGGTGAATAAGACACCTATTCACCATAGTATACTGTACAAGGATAGAGGTAGACTGAATTAAGTGAGTCCTACTATTAGAGACCCAAGTAGGTACAACGAAGTTTACCGGAATAAAATAAGGAAAATTACTGACTCATTATAAGGTATCATATATACATGGTGTAGAAGATAACTACCTTCAGATAAAATTTGTGGACCAAAACAACTGAGAGTTGATTATAAAGAAAAAAAAATAAAGGTTCTTATAAAAAGACAAATTAAAAATGTCAATTAACAGACATAATATAACAGGGATTAATGAAAATAAAGGAAAGAGAATTGAGACCTGATTTAAATCTCGAATTTACAGAAATGATAATATAAAGCAATTTATTGTCTACACTGGAAAATACAATTACGGAGAATACTTGGGAGACAAGATATGGGATGTAGTTAACTAAAGTTTCCATGTTGATAGACCGTTTTACTAAAATTTCAAAAATGATCAAGTCCATGTCTAAAGAGTTATATTATATTATAATAACTTGGGTTGAGTCGTTCTAAATTTAGAGATTTTGATTTCTTCCGTTTTTCTTTTACCAAAATACGACATGCCTTTTAAAAAGAGACCACCGAGTCTGTCCTTTCTTAGACGGACGTCAGGTCCTCTGGACCCAACCCTTTTAGGGGACCTCTTCTTTTACCGACGGGTGACGTCACAAGAACGGACCTCTTAGGGTACCTGTCTATTCGGACCGCTCGATGTCAGGTACCCCAGGGTCTCTCAGCTTGTACTGACTCGTTGATTGTGAAATCTTTTAAAATCGACTAATCTGACAAAAGATCCTTCATAAAGGTTTTATGCCCTTTCGTATACTATTTGTGAATACTTCGTGGGGACAAGGTAGTCCCGGAAGGAAATACGGTATAAACGAAATCTTTACGAACTTTCACATTTCGAAAATGGTCATTACGACTCGGGGGTTATACGGGGAGACTAAACGGAAGGTGCGACACCTCTTACCGTCACTACACGACCACACGGTCGAGAGGTCCCAATCCTGTTCCCTCCTCCCTAGACTCTAAACACAGACGGTTAAAGATACCATATTTGTGTGGATGTCGTCTAAAGTCCGATGATTCTTCTGGAATGACTTGTCTCTTAATCCTTCTCTACATGTCTTAACCGAGTCTTTTCGGTCATATTAGACCGAGTTTTATGGTGGTAGTGACATTGATAGTAGGTTCTGAACCACAAAGTGGGGGTTCATACTAGAAAACAACGGTACGAGATGCATATATGTGTATCACACGAAGTTGAATGAAGTTTGTGCCGTACGTGACAGAGTCAGATTCAAAAAAAGTGTGGTGTCACGAAAACTCTAAATATCAAGATGAAACGAATGAAATTGACTTACATTATAAGGTAATACCCGACATAATGGAACGTAAAACGACTAACGTTATTCTGATTCGGAGAAGAGACCAAAAAACCGGTGAAACTAAAGAAGAGACTTAAAGACCGAGGATGAGTAACAGGTCAAAAGACAGTTCCACAAAGAAAAAGAATACTAACAAATCCTCACGAACTACTCAGACAGACCTCTAGAAATACCTAATACGTTTAACATCAGGAGGCAATCACACTCTAAACAGAAAATTAATACCGAAGAAATTTTTCTTCAATATTTTAAGCACTAAAATTGATGAGATTCATTTACATTAAAAATATCCTACTCTTAAAACACAGACAAATTTTTGAATAGAGAGATTGTTCATACGAGTCAAGTATTTATACGAGATATAAAAAAGGATTTTCAGAAATTGAAAAACGAAAAGGGAATGTAGAAATTAGATTTTAACTATCTTTACACCATACATTTTCCTTTAGCTTTAGGAATAAAAGTCCCTTAAGGGGCTTTCAGGTGACCTAATCCTAACACACGAAAGTGACGACTCCCTTACAAAACAGATACCAGTATGGTGGGACTTGTACGGGTCAGAGTAGACCCACACAAAAGTTAGGGACCAACCCCTTGAATAATTGTATTCTATACGCTCGGTACGTCACGTCGGTTTTTTCTTTTCTTTTTCTTTTTTTTTTTGTTTGTTTGGGAGAAAAGTATATTGGTCGGGTATCAGGGCAGTGGTGTCTGACTTTTTATGTAGAAAAGACACGACTAAACATCAAGGCGTAAAGAGGCTCCACTTCGCATAGACATACCTACGAAGACAAAGACCCGAGACAACACGACACAACCAGAGAAACAGGTAGGAATGAGGTATGGTGTAGTGGAATTAATAATTTGGGGACAACGAGAAGAAGATATCACTGGAAAATTGTGAAACGTGACAGTTCACTAAAAAAGTAAAGAAAACCGAAATCAAACAGTTCAAGGTACTTCCCTCGAGAGAACCCTTAAAATAACCTTAAACTAAATTAAATGTCTAATTAAAGTCGTCGTCACTATAGAAATATTATAACCCGGTAGGTTGGGTTATTATAGAGTAATTAGTTCGAAAAATTTTTATAGGATATTATTGTAAAATATTAAAGAGGTAGTGTAAGTATATACAGTGAAAATTTGTGAATAAGAAAAGTTACAATAAAAACTGATCTTATAAAAGGATAAAAAATTAAGTGGTAATAACAGTACATTCTTACGAAAGTTAAAAATATACAACTGTGATATAAGTTGGTTGAAAAATTTGACAGGGTAGTCAAGATTAACAAATATCTGGGAAAATCCAAAAGATACATCTGTTACCATAAACTTTTCCTCTTAAAAAACGAAAGGAAATGTCAAGAAGACGGGGAATATATATATATATATATAAAAAAAAGGAACAGAATGACGAACGTCATTCAGAAGAGTTTGTCACGATTAATCTAAGAACGTAAGAATTGAAGAAAGACTGTAATCGTCCTTAAGAAATTGTCAAAGTGGTAATTAATACTACAAACAAGACTCTAAATCTGTGAAGATAAAACGACTCTAAAATCACACTTACTTATAACTGAAAATAACTTACACATTAGTAGGAAATTCTTTTAATCATATACTAAAAAGAGGATAAGTATTGTACCGTTTAATATAATTATCCGGAAGACTAAACTTAGTATACATATGATGATCTTATTAGAGACCTAAAGGGTCCACCGTCATCACCATTACTTGGACGGTCAGGTCCTCTGTATTCTCTACACCCAAGTTAGGGACCCAACCCTTCTAGGGGACCTCTTCCCTTACCGTTGGGTGAGGTCATAAGAATGAACCTCTTAGGGTACCTGTCTCCTAGGACCGTCCGATGTCAGGCACCCAATGTTTCTCAACCTGTGTTGACTTCGTTGACTCGGTATATCGTAGTTCTCTGAATCGTGTACACGTGAGCATTCGGGACGGACCGGTACTAAAAAGTATATAAACACGTGCTACTCAAATTAAACACAAAAAATTTCTTGAAAAAGTACGTACAAGTATTTACCGTCATTACATATTAAATAAAGGAACATTACAGAAACAAGTCAAAACCGTATAATGATCTAAGTTTAACAATAGAGTACTTTAGAAGGTTGTACTTGACAAAACTTTATGTTAACTCTAAAGTAAAAACAACAGAAAAAAGATCGGTTTAGAAAGAGAGTATTAGGGATACTATCGGATCTTTAAATTCTGAGACAAAACCACAGACCTTCTTTAAGGGTTTACCAGTCCTTTGATCGAGTCCGGTTTCTTTGGTGAAAGGGGTCAAATTGAACAATGGATTTGAAGGTTTTGAAAAGAAAAAAAAAAATTGACGTACAATTTCTCTACAGTAAACAAAAATGTGTCACAGGGAGAGAACTTTATGTCTTCTCAATAGATCTGACATTAAACTTAGAAACTCCTTCATCTCTGGTAGAGATGTAGTCTTAAAATAAAAATTTAATAAAAAATCGTTCAATGATAGTAGACTCGAGAGAAGAAAGGAATTTTCTACTCTCCTCTTAAAAGGATAACGGAAGTTGAGAGAGAGAGAAAAATTTAAATTAATAAACTGATGTCACGCAATGACACACGTCTGAAAGGGATCAACGCCGCTCACCCCCTGATGAGAAATCAACGTCGCGTACCCAAGGAGAAACACCGCTGAAAAGAACAACGTCTCGTACCCGAGAACTCATACACCCGAAGTCATCGACACTATGTACTCGAATCAACGGGACGTCGTATACCCTAGAAGGGTCTGACCCTAGAAGGGCTCTAGTTTGGACACAGGGACGTAACCGTCCACCTAATAATTGATGACCTGGTGGTCCTTTTATGATGGGAAAGAAAAATAAACCATATGGATTTGGGTGAGGTCACAAGGACGGACCTCTTAGGGTCCCTGCCCCCTCGGACCACCCGACGGCAGATACCCCAGTGTGTCTCAGCCTGTACTGACTTCACTGAATCGTCGTATATCTCAGTGACAACGTACAGTCTGTGATCCGATTTAGATAATCAGATCTCCACTTACTGTAACAACACATCGTCTCCGTCATTCAGTATGTGGGTTCCTTACTTGTTTTGAAATGAAGCTCTTGAGACTCCTCGTTCCTTAACTAAAATAGACTCCCTAGTCACTTTCGTAGGGTCTCGTTCATTGAATACAGAATTCTTTTATAAATAAACCCAGTACGAAGAAAAGAGGAAACTTTACAACAAATCTTTCGTTTAGTACCCCAGTCAAATCAAGTCAAGTCAGTGAGTCAGCACAGACTGAGAAACACTGGGTTACCTGACATTGTGGAGTCCGGAGGGACAGGTAGTGGTTGAGGGTCTCGAATGAGTTTCAGTACAGGTAACTCAGTCACTACGTTGAGTTGACAGAGTAGAGACAGTAGGGGAAGAGGAGGGTGGGAGTCAGAAAGGGTCGTAGTCCCAGACAAGGTTACTCAGACGAGAAACGTAGTCCACTGGTCTCATAACCTCGAAGTCGTAGTCAGGAAGGTTACTTATAAGTCCTGACTAGAGGAAATCCTACCTGACCAACCTAGAAGAACATCAGGTTCCCTGAGAGTTTTCAGAAGAGATTGTGGTGTCAAGTTTTTGTAGTTTAGAAGTCGTGAGTCTGAAGAAATATCAGGTTGAGAGTGTAGGTATGTACTGGTGACCTTTTTAGTATCGAAACTGATCTGTCTGAAACCAACCGTTTCATTACAGAGACGAAAACTTATACGATAGATCCAACCAGTATTGAAAAGAAGGTTCCTCATTCGCAGAAAATTAAAGTACCGACGTCAGTGGTAGATGTCACTAAAACCTCGGGGGGTTTTATTTCAGACAGTGACAAAGGTAACAAAGGGGTAGACAAACGGTACTTCACTATCCTGGTCTACGACACTAGAAACAAAAGACTTACAACTCAAAATTCGGTTGAAAAAGTAAGAGGAGAAAGTGAAAGTAGTTCTCCGAGAAATCAAGAAGAAGTGAAAGACGGTATTCCCACCACAGTAGACGTATAGGCTTCAATGACTATAAAGAGGGTCGTTAGAACTAAGGTCGAACACGAAGGAGATCGGGTCGTAAAGAGTACTACATGAGACGTATATTCAATTTATTCGTCCCACTGTTATATGTCGGAACTACATGAGGAAAGGACTAAACCTTGGTCAGACAACAAGGTACAGGTCAAGATTGACAACGAAGAACTGGACGTATGTCTAAAGAGTCCTTCGTCTAGTCCACCAGAACATAAGGGTAGAGAAAGTCTTAAAAGGTGTCAAACACCACTAGGTGTGTCAGTTTCCGAAACGGTATCAGTTATTCCGTCTTCATCTACAAGAAGACCTTGGGAAACACAAAAGGATACTCGGTTTCTTACAACCGTCAAACTAGAGACCAAGGAGACGGAAAAGATTTAGGTCGAACTTGTAAGGTTTAGTACTCTATGTTGTTATTCAGTCTCGTTCCACCCTCGTCAATAGAAAATACAATTACATAAAAGTATGATAGTTTTACAGTTGATAACGGATCACCATCTTTATATAAAAATGGGTATCTGAAAAAAGTTCATCTGAAAAGTTCTGGTCACAATCGTACAGTCACTCAAATTACCTCACAAACTATGATAATTGGAGTGAGGTAAAGACAAAGGATTGGGTATACGCGGAGACATTTATGGCTGACTGTACCTCGAATCTCAGATAACGTCTGGTCTTCTCCTCTCCGGGGAAGCACTTGGAACAAGTCACCTTCCGTCATCTTAGAAGTTCTAGAATAACGTTAAGGACTTAAGTTCATGTGTAGTCACCAGTCTCTTGTAGAATGCATCTTATACAAGACACTTTCTCTTGACACAAAGGAAATTGACAGGTAGGTTTGTTCCTTATACTTGAGATCATTCTTTATTATAAAAGAAAAAAGTATTACGATGTGTTTTCCCTCCTTTATAAACCTTGTTAACGACGTCCTTTTCCCTTTGATGGGGTTTAGACTTCCATTTTACTGAGATTAAAATCGAGACTCATGCTTTGTGTTAGATACTCAGTGAAGAAGGACGATTATCTGAACGTTTCAACAAGTAATCAAAGTGACTACGTTACTTTTTCGATCAGAGGTGGGGTGATCCGACATTGAGATCTTCCTGAGAAATACCTCAGGAACTATAGGGAGAAAGGTACCGGGGTAGAGACAAGGGTATCATGTACCACATGATAAAAGATCAATCAACAGAAGGTATAGAGGGTGTGAGGGACAACAAGTGGTTTGTCGTCGACCACCCAAGGAAAGATATGATGGGTGTTTTTGTGTGATACAAGTAAGACAGGAATCTGAGTACTGGTTAAAGAATTTACAGAAAGAGAAGGTTGGGAGGGGTTTGAATCTATAGTGGAGGAGTCTCTTGTAAGACGCTAACGAGGTTACGAGGAAGTTGGGTGGGTGAGTTGGAGTCCGTCTAAGACGATGTGACAGAAATAAAGGAAGTATTGTACAACAACAATAAATCAACGACTCAGTACAAACTGAGAAAACACTGGGGTACCTGACATCGGGTGGTCCGAGGAGACAGGTACCCTAGGGTCCGTTCTTATGACCTCACCCAACGGTAAAGGAAGAGGTCCCTAGAAGGACTGGGTCTCTAGCTTGGGTGTAGAGGACGTGACCGTCCGTCTAAGAAATGGGGACTCGGTGGTCGGGAAGTATTGTGCATCATGTCATAATATAAGACAACACAAACAAAATGAAAAGTCATTTTGGTTGGGAAACGATAAAAAGTGCATTCGTAAGAATCATTCGTCATAACATGATACCACATACTCAAAGATGACCATTTCCTTATTTTAAATAAAAAGAATTAAAAATAAAATAATATTATTGTCGTGAATTGTACTCTGGATGGGAGAATTTAAAAATTCACAAGTCATGAAGGGAACACCGAGTCTGTCATTTCTTAGACGGACTTTATGTCCTCTCGACCCAAGCTAGGGACCCACCTCTTCTAAGGGACCTCTTTCCTTACCGATGTGTGGAGTTATAAGAACTTCTTAGGGTACCAGTCTCCTCGGACCTCCCGATATAGCAGGTACCCCAAAGTCTCTCAGTTTGTACTGACTCGGTTAAAGTCTGTGTACAATAACAATTGAACCGATGATACAATGTCGTCTAGAGATCTTGGATAAGTATACCAAATCGACTTTGAACTACGTAGAATCCACTATCGAGTAGGTAAATGAGAATGGGGGTCCGGGACCATTGGTGGTAAGATGGTAGACTACGATACCCACACTGATAAAATCTAAAGATTATATTCACCTTAATACGTCCTAAACAGGAAGACACTGAAAAAAAATTAAAAAAGTGAACCGTATTACAGTTCCAAGTAGGTACAACAGTGTCTTAAGGAAGAAAAAATTCTGACTATGAAGTGACATATGTATGTTTGTGTGTGTGTACGTGTGTGTGTGTATATATATATGTGTGTTTATGTATATGTATGTATGGTGTAAAAGGAATAAGTAGAAATAGGTAAGTGTCTGTAAATTCAACATCGGTGCAAAACCGAGAACACTTATGAAGACGTTGTTTACACCATCACGATTGTCGAGAAGTTCTAGGACTAAAGTTAAAAAGTACATTTATGGGGTTCTAACCCGAAGGGGCCACCGAGTCAACCACTTCTTAGGAGGACGTTACGTCCTCTGGGTCCAAACTACGGACCCACCCCTACTAGGGGACCTCTTGTTTTATCGTTGGGTAAGGTGATAATAACGGATCTTTTAGGGTACATGTCTCCTCGGACCACCCGATGTCAGGTGTCCCAGTGTTTCTCATCCTGTGTCGACTGGTAGACTCGTATCGTATCGTATGGTGTCCCGACCTAACGACCTGGATACAATCAAGATGAGAATTAAAAAAACCTCTTGGAGGTAAGACGAAAGGTACCTCCGACGTGGTAAAACGGAAGGATAGTCGTTACATACTCCCAAGGTCAAGAAGTGTAGGAACGGCTGTGAACGACAGAAAACAAAATGTAACACAAGAAATAAAGAAGTCAACAACTGTAAATAGTGGGGACTAGTCTTGTATTCATGGCATCCTGTCTCGAAAACAGGTACAAGAAATGGGGTAGGGGAGGACGGATATTGTCAGGACTGTTTACTCCGAAAGTCATTACTGACACAACTTACCTCTCGATTGTCCCACCAGTCGGTCGACATAGTCCTACCAACGAGACTACTGTCCACACACTTCCTTTAGTCCGGACTGAGGAGTGACAAAGGTAATAAAATATTTTCCCAACATTTCCTTTCGAAGGGTACTACTGAGTGTGTTCCGGAGGGTCCATCCGCGATCGTCCAACTTCTGTGGTACTACACCTCTGATCGGGAGTCGAAAGGACTCAGTTAGACTTCTTATTTAAAAAGGTATCCACACAAATATTATGACACCCTGACCCTAAGTGTTCGGGACTATGATTCGGGTCGATACGGATAATTAATAAACGACACACTGGATTCCATTCGGTGGAGGGAAAATACTCGGGACCAAAGGAGTAGAATTTTAAGCCCTCATCCTGACCTTCCGTAGACTCGAGGGAGGGTCAAGACCAAGAACTTGTTACTTACGGTAAGCAAATGTCCACTCGATATGATCTCGGACCCACCCAGGAGTTCTGTGAAACAGGATGGTCCTCTAGGGTCGACCTCAACTTTAATTTCGAGGTTCTCCTCAAATTACTCGTATTGTGACTCTTGTCTCCCTCAATTTATAACAGTTCCTCATAAAGATAATTCGGAACCTTCATACTTTTTATACTACCTAAGACGAGTTTTAAGAAGAGAGGAATCTTTGTCTTCTTATAACTTTCTGGACCAATGTATTGGATGTAGGTCTCGTGAGGTAGAAGGTTGTCACCTTTTGTGACCAGGTCTATACAACGGAAAAATCGATAAGAAAAACAAACTGGAAAGTAAAATGAAGTAGGTCATAAATCTAGGGTCACTACTTTAAAGTCGATAGAAATTAAATTAGTGTCGGTAGGAAGATATTTCCCGAAGGGACCACCAAGTCCACCATTTCTTAGACGGACTTTGCACCCTCTGGACCCAAGCTAGGGACCCAATCCTTCTAGGGGACCTCCTCCCGTACCGTTGGTGAGGTCATAAGAACAGACCTCTTAGGTCTACCTGTCTCCTCGGACCACCCGATGTCAGGTACCCCAGTGTTTCTCAGTCTGTGCTGACTCGTTGATTCGTGTAGGAAGTATTTCCTATAACTATTTTAATAGTCTTGATATATAAGGTTTGTTTTTATTAGAATGTTTACCATACAAAACACCTTATCATCCCTTCTTACAAACTTTAACCCAGACAGGACTTTAGTACGTAACCATTTTCAAGGAAAGTTTCACGTTCGATCTAGTCACCTAAAGTTACATCGTCCATATCCTAATATACCAAAGTCTGGGGTCGTTTGGAGATTCTTTGATGGTGAACAACTCAAAGTCACAGAATAGTTTCTTTCTATACGTATCTCCGACGATTTTATGAGGAAGGAAAAGGTTACTATATAAACACACTCCGATAACTTACGGCTCGTCTGTACTCGTCGGTAGACACAAGATAATTCTATCCGTAATCTCTAAACTTTTCATATTTTGTCATGGTGAGAAGAGTGATTTAAAACAAAATATTTTAGAATAAAAAGTGTTTTTTTCAATGAACATAATTGAACATGATTTATATATTAATGTAATTAGTTAGAAAATTTTTAATATATCGTTGGAATTAAAACTTATTCATAACTATATTAGGTGTACTTCTTAAAAATTTTCCATTCGTCCAGAGGTGTGGTTGTACAAACTCTTAGTGACCGAACTCATTCCTCGTGCGATGCATTTTGATGTAAAGACACGTCTGGAATGCCGACTGACCACCATAGAATGGAAGTTTTGATCTGAGAAGGAAGTAACCGTGCGTTGAAGAAATTGACTCGGTGGTCCCTTCGGGATGGAAGGTTATTTTTTCTTGTTTACTTTTAGGGGTCTATAAACCCCACTTGGTGATTGTACTTACTGTCTTCGGTCTTACTAATTTTACTAACACCTCGTCTTTCGTTTCTCGTCCTTTCAATTCAGGGTTTATTGTTGTCAGTAGTAATAGTGGAGGAATATTTACACTCTTGTAAAAACGTGGATATTTTATTATTATCTTTGTATTCATGGGTTTCTTGTACATTTGTGTGTGTGTGTGAAACTTCGACTTCTAGTCTATCATCTCTACTTTTTTAAGTTATCTTCGCTATCTTTTATTTTCTACTTTAGACTCTTGTGTCTTGTTATTTGTTCTTCTACCTTTTATCTCTTTTTTACTCTATCAGATCTCATAGATTAGATCACTTCCCCTCCTTTATAATTTTGACATTAAGTTTTTGTCCAAGGAACCGAAAAACCGGGGTCCTAGACTGAAGGGACCACCGAGTCTAGCATGTCATAGACGGATGTTACACCCTCTGGACCCAAGATAGAGACCTAACTTTTCTAGGAGACCTCTTTCTTTACCGTTGGGTGAGGTCATGAGAACGGACCTTTTAGGGTACTTGCCTCCTCGGACCACTCGATATCAGGCACTCCAGCGTTTCTCATCCTGTGTTGACTCACTGATTTGAAAGTGAAAGTCCTAGATATATACGAATTTTTAACGACTCACGGGGTTTTCGAAAAAAACAAATACTAAATACTACAAAAATAGATGGTATTATCTTTAATTTTGACAACAAGTCAGCGAGTCAGTACAGACTGAGAAACGATGGGGTACCTGACGTCGTACGGTCCGAAGGGACAGGAAGTGGTAGAGAGTCTCGAACGAGTTTGAGTACAGGTAACTCAGTTACTACGGTAGGTTGGTAGAACAGGAGACAGCAGGGGAAGAGGGTGGAAGTTAGAAAGGGTCGTAGTCCCAGACAAGGTCACTCATACGAGAAGTGTAGTCCACCGGTTTCATAACCTCGAAGTCTAAGTCGTAGTCAGGAAGGTCACTTATAAGTCCTGACTAAAGGAAATCCTACCTGACCAACCTAGAGGAACGTCAGGTTCCCTGAGAGTTCTCAGAAGAGGTTGTGGTGTCAAGTTTTCGTAGTTAAGAAGTCGTGAGTCTGAAGAAATATCAGGTTGAGAGTGTAGGTATGTATTGATGACCTTTTTGGTATCGAGACTGATCTGTCTGGAAAAAACCGTTTCATTACAGAGACGAAAAATTATACGACAGATGCAACTAGTATCGAAAAGAAGGTTCCTAGTTCGTAGAAAATTAAAGTACCGATGTTAGTGGTATACGTCACTAAAAACTCGGGTTCTTTTATTTCAGACAGTGACAAAGGAAACAAAGGGGTAGATAAACGGTACTTCACTACCCTGACCTACGGTACTAGAATCAAAAGACTTACAACTCAAAATCGGACAAAAAAGTGAGAGGAGAAAGTGGAAGTAGTTCTCCAAGAATATACTTTTGACACTTCAATAATTTTATAGTTACACAAGTTATTATTATTATTTAGGTGTCTAAAGATCTTTTTGAATGATGAGAAGGGTAATTGTAAAAAACGTACAACCTTAATAAAATGTAAAAATTTTTAGAGAAATGACAAACTGAATGACCTTCTGTCGACCTAAGAGTATAGACGAAGATGAAAGGTAGACACTATAGTGTCCAGTACGTCGGAGACCTTTCCGGTGACATGAGAGTGCTCTCTTACTTCTATTTTTTAGACTATGTCAGTTTCATAAAAATATTTTATATAACCGGAAAACCTGAAGACTTCCCTAGAATTCTTGGGTCCGTCGTAAAACTCTTGACTACTAGTTCTTGTGAAGGGTTTATAAGTTTAACAAAGACACATACTTTTTTTCTGAGTGGAGTTTTGGTTGGTAGTGTTTTAAAGTCTAGATTAATGGTTTCTCTTTTGAGATTTTCGAAGGTCTTATCTTTTTGTCCAGTAAACATTGGACCTAGTACTTAGTCTTACTACAACCTGTAGAGTCATCATCGTAATCTTAGGTATGATGTCGTCTACAGAGGGATTTATGAGTCTTTTATTAAAGGTTAGTTCTTAAGATATAGGTAACTATTACTAACCAGTTCACACTTCCCTCTTGTAAAACTTCGTCTTTCTCAGAGTCTTTTAACCGACGGATAATGGGGATGAGTCTTTCGACGACCTCCCATCTGAGAGGGTTTTCTCTCTAATATCGAATTTACGATAGATTCTTTGTCCCGTAGGTTGTGTTCTCGATTCCCTTCCTGTAGTATTCCTACCACAACTTCTCTCCTGGGTCGTCTGGGTCTCTCGTGGACAGGTCTACCTTGACCTTCCTGTGTACCGAGATCCTTCCTCCAGTGATTCTTACGTAAGTTATTACTAGGTTACAAACTTGAACCACTCTGTACTCAATATGAAGACCGCGTTTCAAACTTCCACTTAATCATCTGACATGAATCCTTTAGTTGGGACTTATCAGTAACCTCACTAACTACGACTTCGAGGTTATGAAACCGGTGTACTACACTTCTCGGTTGAGTAACCTTCTCTGGGTCTACGACCCTTTACAACTTCCGTTTTCCTCTTCTCCCGTCGTCTCCTACTCTACCAATCTATCGTAGTAGTTGAGTCACCTGTACTTAGACTCGTTTGAGACCCTCTATCACTTCCTGTCCTTGCGGACCACACGACATCAGGTATCCCAGCGTTCTTCAACCTGTGTTGAATCGTTGACTTGTTATTGTTGAAACTTTTGGATTGTTTGTTTGCCCCCTTTTTTTTTTTACTCTGGCAAAGTTGAGGTCCCTCTTGTACCAACATGTTCTTTCCGTCTCATCGATACCATATGAGGTTCCGAATCGACTCGTATTATAAATGCATCAGAAATTTTGCATTCGAGAGTGAAAATTAGATTAATTTAAAGGATTGTCTCAAACAACTCTTTCTACTCTTCTTTCCTTCGATCCCCTTTAATACTTCATTTATGGATTCTGACTTTTTATTACTTTCAAGTGACGGTCGTACAAACCTTTGGGTCTATGGATGTCGGCTTTACCGATTTTCAACTCTCACAAAGGACCCCCACCATCAGCTCTTACTCTTTGTCTTTCGTTCCTTGACAACATTTTTATGCTGATAAAAATAGTATTAAGGACTTCTTGATTGAAAAATAATTGATACATTATGTGGCCATTAATTTTATTTGTGAATTGTATAATTTTATGTGCAATTATGTTGAAGGTACCTTATATTAAACCCTTACATAATTACAAACCTTACTCTTACGAGGTACTGGGTCGTTGGGGTAAGTATCTTGACATACGTCGGTACCCACTAATCAATGTGATTACTACGATGTCGGTGTGTCACGTTACAGTAAGTCAATCAATGAATTACTTAGTAATTTTTATTTATTATGTCTAAAAGTAGACTCCTTTCTCTAAAGGAGGGGACCGTATAAAAAGGAAATCTCGTGAAAGAGACAAATATTAAAAGACAAATAGTCACACTAAAAAGTGACGTACAGACTGAGAAGTCACCTAAGGTTCGAGGTTCTCTGGTATTAGAGTGAACCGAGTAACCACATAAACAAGAATCACGAAACACACGACAGACCACGGACCTTTCGATACCCTACTTACTCATTCACACACACTCGTACACACGTCTAAAAGTGATTACAGTCCGTCTGACTTTGCAACTCTTCCTGGATAGAGACCCACCCTTCAACGTCCAGTCTGGATACAAATGGGGAAACGAGGAGGTACTGGAGTCCGTTCAGTGAATAGATTCGGAACCTACATTACTGTTCTGGAGTCTATAGGTTAATTTACCAAGGAATATGCGGTACATTTACAAATTTGAAGATTCAATAAATTTTACAGGAGTTGGGAGTCTGGTGTCGGATTATGTAAGAAAAAAAAAAAAAAATCACTTGAAGACGTTCTGAACCTTTTGACACTTTTACTAGGACACCGGTATCGTCTCACGAAACACAGGTTCCATTCGTCCCAAGTAGAGAGACTCGGTTGGCTCTGTCTCTGTGTGACAAAAGTAACATTTCAATTCTACTGGCTACACAAGATATAACCTACTTCAAGTGGTGACTAGAGAGAGTGAGACTCCCCAAAAAGAGGGGTGATTGGTCCCCTTTTTTTTAAGTCAAGAGTCATTCAACACATCAGTGAAGTCAACACAGGTTGAGAAACGTCGGGGCACCTAGCATCCGGGGTCTAAGGAGACAGGTACCCTAAGAGGTCCGTTCTTATGACCTCACCCAACGGTAAGGGAAGAGATCTCCCAGAAGGGCTGGGTCCCTACCTTGGGTGTAGAGAATGCAGAGGACGCAACCGTCCGCCCAAGAAATGGTGATCTCGGTGGACCCTTCGGGTTATTGAATCGTCAACAAAATCTTGAACACATTATTTATAAATTCACTACGATGTATAGACAGGATTCTTTCTGAAATTCGAACCCTTCTCCTCTCAGGTCTTATCTTCTTACAATCCTTTTATTCATGTATATTTTATACTGATCTAGTCAATATTTTTAGACATTCTTGTCTTTATGAAATGTGTATTTATATATATATATAAATTCTATGACGGTATATATATATACATATGTATCTGTATATATCTATTTGTATATATATATATACCGTGATCGAATGAGTAAATCACCTTTTTGTCTGGTCTTAATTATAGGACGGAGAATTTATACGGGAAATTAAGAGGACGAAAGAAGAGTTCAACGTGACCACCGAATCTTTTTTACGTTCCTCTCCTAAACTTAAAATTTCGAATTTACTGTCAGTCAAATATAAGACATGGGTCCATTCTCTTAAGACTTTGTATATTCCCTTAGGAAATGTTGTAATGAAAGAACTACAGGATGACATTTATCTTAGAACGGAATGCAAAGAGATTTTTAAGTCGTCGAAAACAAACCTTTTGGAGATCGTCTTTAACAAAAAGGTCGTTTTGAAGTACACTAAAAATGTCAACACCAAAGTTTACATGTTTCCAACTCCGTTTCAAGTACTACCGCGAAAACCCAGTTGACTCTCAATCGTGGAGTAAATCTCAGAGCCTCCGGTTACACTTGAACCTCTGCAGGAGGGTCGGACTGGCCCAAGGCCCCAATAAGGTATTCCAATAAAGACTACTAGGTTACCAAAACTTAGGTTTGTATTGTGAGATCCAAGATGAGTTCACCCCGAGGAATTTCCGTCAACTGCCTGAATGTATATTTTGTGAGGACTGAAACACCCACTGTCACACACACAATTGTATGTTTTACAAACACGTGTGTATGAATGTGTGTGTTAAGAAGAGTGTTCACCGGACACAGTGGTCCTTCCCATTCTTAAACCTTTTCTCTTCCTTTTACTTTCTCCCTCTTTACCCATTTTCTATTCCGACTCATATAGTTTCTTCGACACAATCTTATTGGTGTCACTTATTTGTTGTATCTTCGAAAGCCTTTGTAACCCCGAAAAGACCATTGACATTAGTGTTCAACTAATTTCTGCCAGGTCGTATACGAATCGAGACCGAATTAATAAGTGTATTTTCAAACAAATACGTGGTCCAACGGTTGAGGGTTTAGACTAAAGAACAACGCTATAACGGTTCAAATTAACCTTCTGACTAACGTCGTGAGGTGTGAGGACACACACTCGTCCCTTATCGCTCCCCCACACACACCCAGACCGTGTCGGACGAAGAGTGAGTCGTGGGACTTTAAATTTTCTACAATGTGAAACACTTTGTGTTCGTCGACGAGTGGAGACCCCTCCTCACCTTTTAACGAAATTAACTCCCCGGAAATTACTTTCTCCACTTCGACCGCCAACGGCTGACGAAAATAGACTCAGTGACCCCGAATGTGCCTCTCAGTTGAAACTGGAACGAAAACACCATACCGATTCGCTGGCTTTAGGGAGGACTGTTCTCTTGTGTCGGGAAGAATGGACGACGGATCTTTTCTTGTTGTGTCGCGACGTCTTCGGTGAGAGTCCTCCCCACTCGCAGGGGCGGTCCGTCCGGTTCGAGAGCGGGGGGCTCGCGAGCGGACGAGAAGCCCGAGACCTTTGTGGACCTCGCCCAAAGGCACCGAAGGACGGAAGTGGAGGTGAGAGTAAAGGCAGTGAGTCGAACTGACAGTCGGTCCGACTGGGACCCACTGTAAATCCTCCCTTCAAACAGAAGCCTCCGAGTTGAAGGGAATTGGTGGAGGAAAGTGGACTACGCACCGGGGGAGGAGTAACCTCGGACAGAGGAAAGTCACAGGTCCGCACACACACACGTGCGTGCGTGCGTTTGTGTGTGTGTATACGTGTATGTGTGTGTATGTGCTCGGTGAACAACTTTAATAGGAGTCCTTTGACGACCATAGTCCATTATTATACTAATTATACTAATTACTATTATACTAACCTCAGATAAACTCAGTTACAACACCCGAAGGATTTACCGTGATCCCTATTTCTTGGGGGATGGTTACGTCCTCCGTATTCTCTGTGTCCAAGTTAGGGACCCAGGTCCTCTAGGGGACCTCCTCCCGTACCGTTGGGTGAGGTCATAAGAACGGACCTCTTAGGGTACCTGTGTCCTCGGGTCTCCCGATATCAGGCACCCCAGTGTTTCTCAGTCTGTACTGACTTGCTGAATCGTACGTGTGTGTGTTTAGTTACAGAGGAATGTCTCATTCGGAAAGAGTCATCACAGGACATTTTTGACGAGTCAGTAGTCACTCACACACACACACACACACACACACACACACTTTTCATCTCCCTCCCTCTTTCTACCTCATCCCTCTGTAATTGTAATACCGTCTTCTTTGGGATTTCAGTATGTCTAAAGATAAGAGACTAATAAGTAAGTCCTTTGCAAGTTTGTGGGAAGTACAAGTCAACCGGGACTACCGATATAAAACCAAGAAAGTATTAATTTACAGAATAAAACTGTAGTAGTGATTAACGTTGAACTTTTACAATTTATTGGTCTTCTTCTATAGACAAAAATATGTTAAAAGAGAGTAACGGAAGAAAGAGGGATTTATGAAGACTTTTCCTAAACTCACGTATAGAGTATTCTTTATCAATAAGTCCCTAATTGATTTATCCTCAATGACTGAAAACGCATTTCGGTAATAAGCTTGACAGGTGTCCCGAATATTTAAATTCTAGTTTATACGTAAACCAAGATATAATTCTTATATAGTCTCTAAATGTAGTTTTGACGGATTAAATTCTGTCTTGTCTCAGTACTACAGTGTCTTACGGGGTTTAAGTCAACACGTCTCTTCGGAACTCCATAAAAATCCCATCTACTACATTAAATCTTATAAAAATAACTCCGGTAACACAAACCATAAAGTGTACGACGACGACGACGACGATTCAGTGAAGTCAACACAGACTGAGACACGCTGGGGCAGCTACCATCGGGTGGTCCGAGGGGGTAGGGACCCTAAGAGGTCCGTTCTTGTGACCTCACCCAACGGTAAAGGAAGAGGTCACGTACTTTCACTTTTCACTTTCCCTTCAGCGAGTCAGCACAGGCTGAGGATCCCTGGGGTACCTGACGTCGGGTGGTCCAAGGAGGTAGGTACCCTAAAAGGCCCGTTCTCATGACCTCACCCAACGGTAACGGAAGAGGCAGTACTACGATTCAAATTCCTTTAGTCGGTTTATCGACAAGTTGGGGTATGACTCACACCGTCCTCCGTCTTTGTTTCGTTCTTTCACACTCTCACACTCACGTGGGTCTCTTCCCGAGGTCCCTGAAGGGTCCACCAGGTCACCAATTCTGAGACGTGAGACCCGAAGGTGCCACCCCCTTATGTCGAGTTAGGGTCTGGTTTCTTATCTCTCTCTCCCCGTGAGGTCAGACTACAATTAAAGGACCTTCTGGAACCCGTTCAGTGACACGGAAAGAATAGGGACCCCTTTCACCTTGTGAGGTCACGGAAGTCCTCGATTCGACTACTTGTGTCACGCACTTACCCGGGTCCGTCTCCGGTCTCACAGTTCCATGAATACAGAACCCCTGTCTTCACAATACACTTTGACATCCGGATCCCGGATACCTAGATTATGAAAAAGTTCTCTTCGGTCTTTAGTTTTTTAAAAATAGAAGATTAAAAATCTTAAACCGTTGAATCACAAAAAAATTTATAATACGAATTTTGAAACCGTCGTATGATACAACCGTTCCGGTACCCCTTTATGTGTGAGGAAATTGACACCCTTTTCTTTTATCTGGGACACCTCCCCTTAAACCGATACAGATCCTTTTCATGTAAACTTAAGTGGGAAGTAAGGTCGTTAGGTTGAAGGTCTTTAGATAGGATTTCTATATCACTGTTTTAGAGTTGTTTCCACTACAATATGAAATATCATGATTAACAATGTTAAATATTTAGATTCCATGTGGGCACATACACACGCACGGGTTAACACAGAGTGAGAAACGCTGGGGTACCTGACGTCGGGTGGTCCGACGAGTCACCCCAAAAAGTCCGTCCTTATGACCTCACCCAACGGTAAAGGAAGAGGTCCGCTGGAAGGACTGGGTCCTAGTTTGGACGTAGAGGACGTAACCGTCCGCCTAAGAAATGGTGACTCGGTGGGTGTCTTTATACGTTATGTACCTTTGTCGGGTTTGTAAGTACTTGTTTTGGACCAACTTATTCGACACCGTATAAGTGTATTATCTCATCATGTTTCGTCATTTTCGTTTATTTCTTATAACGATATATGATGGTCTTTCCCCTACCCCACCCCTCAGATCGTGACACCAAGGGTCTCACACCAGAGACCCGGTGTAGTATATCCTTGAACAACCTTTCGTCTAAGAGTCCGGGATGGGTCTGGATGGTTTAGTCTTTGAGACCCCCACGTTGGGTCATTAGACACAAAATTATTCGAGAGTTCAATTAAGATTACGAGTTCAAACTCTTAGTGACTGTATTGAACGAAAATAAATGGATCTTTACCCATTTCAATATGAATATAAAGTTACACATACAAATTTTTTTTAAAAAATTCTATTTGACATTCTAATCTTCAACCAAGGACTCCCCTCTCCGTCCCTTACCTGATCTTACTCTTCTGTATCTTCGGTCTGAAGAGACTCACACGTAAAGAAACCTCTCAACTGAAACTTTGGTACATAAATAAAATGTATTAATATTCTGTTTCAATTTCAAATTTTATCGGAAGTTTTTTACTTTCGTCTAACTTTGTTACTTGGATTGACACTTAGGTCAAACATCGAACTGGTGTGTCTCCTTTTACCGTTAGTTGGTTTTTTATACGATACCCGTTTTATGTCGTTTATGTAGGAATTGGCAAAAGTCATTACTATAGTATATACTACCAAAGTCATAACAATAAGGTTTTAACACACATAACACCCTATTTCGTTTACTTATAAGTGTCAACACAGTAAGTCTTGACCTTAACCGTTTTCTTTCTTTTATGTCTAATTCTTACTCCGATTAATCTTTGTGAGATTAGGACTTAGACTTAACGTTCATAATCGTACTTGATTCGTACACAAAGACAATCCAGGTATGGTAAAGACAGGAAATAGCTCGGGTAGAAACGTACTTTACAAGGGAACCATAGAGGTCAAAAGAACTTCTCTAGAGATCAGAAAGGGTAAGATAAGAAAAGGAGATGAAGAAACGTAACTAGAGACTCCTTCCGAAAGAATAGAGAAGAACGATAAGAAACCTTGAGACGTAAGTCTACGAATATAGAAAGGAAAAGGGGAAACGAAAAACGAAGAGAAGAAAAGTGTCGATAAACATTCCGGAGGGGTCTGTCGGTAAAACGAAAAAACGTAAAGAAAAGGTACCCCTACCAGAACTAGGGACAGAGGACATGTTACATTGTTTGGAGTAAAGTATCAAGTAGTCCGTGAGACAGATAGTCTAGATCAGGGAATTTAGATAAGGAGTGAAGATGACATATTAGTATTCCCTAAACTAAATCCAGTATGGACTTACTAGATCACTAAAAGGGATGAAAGAAGTTAAATTCAGACTTAAACCGTTATTCCTCAAGTACTAGACTCGGTGTCAGTCGAGGGCCAGAACAAAAACAACTGACATATCTCGAAGAGGTAAAAACCGACGTTTCTTATATTAGTTAGACTAAAGCCACAACTGGTAGACCACTACAGGTACACATCTTAGAAGAGAACACAACAACCTTCTCCCACAAACGTCTCTGTAATGAAACGGTTGTTTCTAGACAGATCAGTTCCGATACCAAAAAGGTAACCAGTACATACCTACACTCTCAACTTGACACTTCTTTCGACTCACGGCTTCTTAACTACGAAAACTTGATACCACGACCTCTTCTGAGAACTCTCAGGGAACCTGACGTTCCTCTAGGTTGGTCAGGTAAGATTTCCTCTAGTCGGGACCCACAAGAAACCTTCCTTACTACGATTTCGACTTTGAGGTTATAAAACCGGTGGAGTACGCTTCTCAACTGAGTAACTTTTTCTGAGACTACGACCCTCCGTAACCCCATCCTCCTTTTCCCCTGTCGTCTCCTACTCTACCGACCTACCGTAGTGACTGAGCTACCTGCACCCAAACCCACTTGAGACCCTCTACCACTACCTGTCCCTCCGGACCGTACGAAGTTAATTACCCCAGCGTTTCTCAGCCTGTGCTGACTCGTTGACTTGACTTCGTACACAAAATCGAAATCTTTGTGGTATAAAGATCGAGACAGGTGACTTTTCCGGATCTTTACTATTAATTGGACCATCGTTCTCGTAGCGATTGCGAGTCTAACACTAAGGGTGTATGACAACGGATGCACTTCCTTAGGCCCGAGGCCCTCTTACTCACACCCTCCCTTTACACGTTCTCCTAGACTTTGTAGAACAGTGGGGTCTTTCGTTCCTCGATGACCTCCGACATCCAGTCCAGTGTCTATGAGTTCTTCTCCGAGGATAACCGGTTTCTACCCTAGCAAACTCGTAGTTATTTTTCTATCGATTGATTTATGTTGACTTTCAGTACTTTATACAAATATAAGTACTTTAAGTGTCACTACAATTTTTTGGGTTCAGGAAATGTGCTATAATCTCTCGGCTACGTAATAAAACTTTTAATTCCTTTCCTTAGTTCGTAAATAGGACAGAAAGGGTATGTTTGGTGTTTGACGTCCCATTGATTAGATTCCGTTAAGGAAAGAACCTTTTTTTTTTAGACCGATTACTTACTTCTTTCTTATCATCTTAACCTTTATAGTGGTAAAACGTCGGGAAGTACTTAATTTTCTGGATTCGTCATTAATGGTTACTAATAATTGTAGTATCTTTCTTTGTTGGTCAAGGATACGGAGAGTTAAATTCATGTTAGGTCAGATACTACATGAACCTGGTTTAATACCTTGGATTTAGGTCAGTTCGGAGAAGATTTGGTGTTCCTCGTACCTTCTGTCTCTTTGTATCATTTCTTTCGGTATCCCTGAACTAGTCGTTTTGACTCTGACGTCCTCTTTAGCAGACCGAAGAAGTTGAATTAACGTCCCCCTTTATTCTCCCCTTTAAATATCTAATCTTCCCTGAATCTATAGTTGTTATAGTTCAACGACACATACCTACAATAAACCTTATGTCTCGTTTGTCTTTTGATATTAAAAATTTTTCTTTTATTTTTTATCCTTATCACTATTACTTGGAAGTACTATAATACTTTAATAAATAAATGTAAAAGAACTTCATTTCAACCAAATATTACACAAATCAAAGACGATATACCGTTTTACTGAGTCAAAAAAAATATGTATATATATATATAAAGAAAGGTACAAGGAAAGGTAATACCATGTAGTGTCCTATAACTTATATCAGGGGATACGATATGTCATCTATATATGATGATATATATAACGACAAATAGGTAGAATATACATATTATCAACCGTAGACGATTACGGTTGGAGGGTCAGGAAGGGTACCTTAATAAATTTCTACTATTATCGTAACACCATTACAAAGAGAAAATCCCAAGAGAACAATTTATATATATGATTTCATAAACGTTCATTCACTTTACTATAATACAGATCTTAAACAACTATTCCCTTAGACCTTAGTTAGACGACAATTCCCTTGGTATCGTTTTCCGTTCTTAGGGGGTAATCAATCGGTTTGTAAATTACGCAAACTCCGTAACGACGACACGATCCACATGTTTACTCATCTGAACCTAGGACGAGAGTTTATTAAAAGTCGAAGTATCCTCTCTCCCCGTAAGTAATCAAGTTTTTTGTAATACACGGTCCGTTCGTGTGATACCGGGGTGAGGACGTCACATCTCACCGTCTTCTACGTGTTTTTTACAGTGCGAGTAAACCGTTTACGAGATTCTATCCGACCATGACTCACAACACCCTGGGGTCTCATCCTCGTTAACCGAGTCAGGTTCTTGAGTTCTTTCAGGGGACTCTTCTTTATTTCGGAGTCAAGTTACAGTTTTCCACGGATCACCGACAGGTCACTTTTTCCACCCTTTCTGGTACCCGTCTCCTTCGACGTGTGTGTCCCGAACTTTCATAAGGGAACGTGTACGAAGGTTGTACAAGACTGGTGTATTATAAATTTAATAGACGAATATAAAGAGAGAGTGGGACGTTTACGGGGTCTCCTGGTACTCGTGGACCCTTGTTTTTGGGACGACAGAAGGAGAAGGATAAACGGAAGTCTAAGTAGATTGTATCGTCTACGAGTTATTCATAAATTACTAGCTAGAGTTTACTCAAGTTCACGTACACCTAAGATCCATATTTAGTTCCATCAATTTTACCGTGCTTACTAACGGTGTCCCTGAGTCTTCTGTCCGGTTCCACCAATCTCTTTGTCGAATATTTTGTTGTAGAAAATTTCCTACTTACTATATAGAAAATAAAAAGTAACTTACAACAACAGAGATGAAAAAAAAAATCGGATAATGTAGAGAAAACAAAGGAACGTCTCACTTCTCAAGGTGTAAATATGGGTCATAACGTGCTTGATAGGTTCCATGTGGACCACTTACACACCTTTATGAAAACGAATGGAAGTACAACGAACTCCAGCCAGTTGCGTCATATACACCAGTCACCCGTGATACACGGATCGCGACACGTCTTATGACACCCTTTTGACGTCTTTACGACTCTTGCCTAGTGTCCCCATAGGACTAGGACTAGGTAAGTCCGGATCCCTGATGGGCCGTCTCGGTCGGACCCCCCTTTTAACACTTACTGGAACCTCCTCTGGTTTTTCTAACAATCCACAGGAGGTGACCTGAGGATCTTCACAAACCGATCTTCTTCCGAATAGATAGTTGGGAAAACATACACACGACACAAAAATTCTTACACCCTACGGGACGATTACTCAAATATATTAGATGGACCCCTATTTTATCCAATATAAAAACGATACATTCAAAATCTTCGATACGTTCAAAATACCTCGAGTCTCTTCCCTTACTAGTACTATTCGAAGGATGGACCTGGTAGTTAAGTCCAAGTGAATGGGGTCTCCACGACCGTCCTCCCGGCAACTTCCTCGTCGGAGTCACTAGTAAGTCATTCCCTTAGTCCAGATTCTGGTACTGAGTGAGACGACCTTTAGAAAAAAAGACGTTTTCTGTAAATAACTCGTGAATCATTAAAGTTCACGATGAGAACCACGATATTTATGTTTTACACCAACTTAAAGTAAAAGGGTTGTTAGATCTCTACAATTCCCTAATTTCTTTCCGTCTTACGTGTCTGTTGCGTCCCGGACCGGGACTATTCGGGAGGTCTTCACGAACCAATAGTGGTGGGGACGGGGTAGGGGTGACGTACCTACTTCAGTAGCTCGGAGGTCATCCAAATAACTTAAATGTCCTCGGTGTGTCGACTGTACACTCGCCTGGGTCGACTCTACATTTGGTTCCAACCAGACCGGAGTCTGGAGTACGACGGTGTAGGAACATCTTAAAGACTTCGAAACACTAAGGGAGACGGGGCATGGAAAGATGACAGACAGACGGGTACTGATCGTCCTGACCGTAACAATACCATCCGTACTTGGTCCTTCTCTCGAGTCCCTTGAAAATAGATGAGACATCGGTCAGAACCATACCTGCACAGGTATTCCCATTTCACCCGTGACCCCAGGTGGAACTTCTCTTAGGTCGTCCGACTCGGGGAGTACGGTGACACCAGTCCCTCTCGTTCACCCAGTAAGGACGGACCACCATCTTTCGGTCACACCTAATTTCCTACACTTCGGTCTCCGAACCCGAATGGCACCGTTTTGAGAAAGGTAACCTCCTAAAAGTGTAGGAGGAGATTTATGACCAGACGTATAACACGACACCACTAAATAAACCAACCACCGGTCCGTACAAAAAGGGTCCAAAGAGACTTTTGTTTTGTTTTGGGGTGTACGTCTAATCATGTAACTAGGTAGAGGAATAGACATCTGGGTGGGTGTGAAATGTGTCTAAGTGAATGTGTTACGACAGAGGATTTTGTAAACAACGGTGGAGAGACGATTTCTATTAGTCCTGTAACATCCTACGGGGTTGATTTAGACACCAGGAATACGGTTTTCGGTCGTAATATGGTATGGGACTACGTCTCTTTAGTGTCTTAGTCCGGAGTTGAAGAGGTATCTGGAAGGAAGACTCTCTTTACCTTTTGGAAAGGTTGAGACTTCTTAGTCGTCTCGGGACCTGGGTCAATAGCCCTCGGTCTACGATCTCACCGAACACACCTCCTAATACAGACACATTTAAAGTAATATTTGTACAGTAACCTTCTTTATAGAAGACTTATAAATCAAAACCTCCAAATATAATTCTAAAAAGATTGGAGCATTATTTTTACCTCTCACGTTTTACTTTCGTTGAAAATATTTGATCCGACGAAGTCCCACGCCTGTCCGTGTCAGTAAACACGTTCCTGTATAGACTCCCGGACAGGAAGTACCACGTGTTCAGGTGTAAGACACATGTGACCGCCCTCTATCCTCGATTATAGGATACGGAAGTTCGTCAAGTAAAAGAAAACTCCCAGTCTTGACTTGGTTTACGTTATCACCCTGTCGGTAATCCTTTCTCGTTTAGTCACTTCTATTCAGTCGCGTCGTGGTGGAGTCAGTACTCATTGTCTCCGATTTCTACATTCTCTATTCCCTCCTCTTCAGTCCTGTCAAAGGACCTCCTTCACAAAACATAAAGTCTAGACTGAAATTTCTTCCTTTCTTTGCACAATCGTCCCTCTACGAGGGTCCGGGAGAGTCACTTCACCCATGTAGGCTCAGAACGGGTCAACACACCAAAAGTACAAGTATCCTTTTCTAAAAGAGAGTAGGGGGAGGATTGGTAAACGAGAGACTCCGGGCTCGAAAGGGAGGGGAGGGGACAGAAGTGTTCGGCACTCGTGGTCCACAAAGTCGGGTAGACTGTTGCACAGAAGAGGGAAACCTGGACCCGACCACTATAATTCACAGAGGACGTGCGGAACTGTCCACAGGAAGAAGTAACGTCAGTACGGGGTCACTGAAGGGACCCTTCTCCGAGTTCGGGAGGGAGAACAGGGGTCCCTCTCCCGGTCTGGGTGAGTCCAGTAACAGGAGTTTACAGGGGTGCACCGGAGTTAGACCTCAAGTCACACGAATCGTAGAGGACGTCCACAGAATAGGAACACGTTCTTGAGTTCTGAAGTCTCCCAATCTGTCGGTCACTCGTCGATTAAGACTGAGATTTCTCGGAATCTTTTCAGGGACCCAAGGTACCATTTCTTAACAAAACTTTAGAACTGAACTTCCCTTTTTATTTAGACAAACTTATCTATAAAGAGGTTCGTCAGTCTGTGTTTTCCCTAAGACTAGTAAAGCAGTCCTCTGGTGGTAGGTACAGTGAAGGAAGGTTCCTCAAAATAAAACAACAAACCGAGGTTAAAAGACTTAATTAAGACTTTTGGATAATTCTGAACCCCTCTTTCCCCGACTTTAGTGAAGGTGGACGAAGATTGAATACTCTGGTACTCTAAAATTAAATACACACACACACTGGAGTGTTCTGGTGGTCGAATGAAGTACCTATTCTACACTCACAACAAAGTCGGTAGAGAGATCTTACAAACCCCCGGTATGAAGAACGGAAACCTCATCTCTTCCTTAGGACTCGGTAAAAAGATTATGTGAGACATTTCGTGTCAGGAACTCCTGGTTCCAATTGGTCGACAAAGTTTTTGACTTAAATCTTACTCCTCTCTCTATGGACCTCCACCTGTTTTTCCAGACAAGTCTCTAAGAGTTTCCCTTCAAGGGACCCCCTGCTCCAGAGGTTTCTGGACGTACATTGTAGTGTGTGCAACACGTGAATGTGTTTGTGTTGGTCGTCTCGTCCGCTGTCTACAGACCGTCCCCCGACCCAGACGACCTTTCTTCGGTGAGGAAAAAGAATCATGCTACCACTGGCGAGGAACGTCACATTGAACACTTTTGACTTGCGTCTACACTTCAACTTGTCGCTTGTTTCTACGAGTACACACACGCGAGTGAGCGAGGTGCACAGGTTGAGAAACGTTCGGGTACCTGGCATCGGGTGGTCCGAGGAGACGGATACCTTAAAAGATCCGTTCTTATGACCTTACTCAACGGTAAAGGATAAGGTCCCCTAGAAGGGCTGGGTCCCGAGTCTGGGCGCGGAAAACGCAAAGGACATAACCGTCCGTCTAAGAAATTTAACCCCAAGGTAGGTTAAATTTAGGGGAAACCGTTCAGGACACAGGACTATCCCCGAAGTAGAGGGACTTCCTGTCTCGACCATCGAATCTACAGTACACAGGTACAAAGTGACGGGAGAATATCATAGAAAAAGATTAAGTGGGTCTCCACTTAGCCCTGGTCTGAGTGGGTCAAGTTGGTCTCCCTGTGAAAAAGGAGTGGACGGGTCTCCGGAAGATCAGATGGATAACGAGATAACGGTGAAATAGACGAAATTCCGGAACTATGTGACCGTAAATTTCCTGAACGGACCGCCGAGTCTACCATTTCTTAGGTCGACGTTACGTCCTCTGGATCCAAGTAGGGGCTCAGTCCTTCTACCGGGTTTCCTCCCGTACCGTTGGGTGCGGTCATAAGAACGGACCTCTTAAGGTACTTATCTTTCCGATGTCAGGTACCCCAGCGGTTCAACCTGTACTCACTCGTTGATTGTAAAAGTGAAAGTGGCCGTAACTAAAATTTTATAAGAACGTCTAGGCACCGGCACGATTGTCTCACATACTCCTTATTCTACGACCGGTTTAAGAAGTCCCTTGCCGTCCTTTGAAACTTTGTGAGTGACGGAGACCCCAGGATAGAGAACTTCGGTCAAGTCGCCTAAGAGTTCATAGTAGAGGAAAACGTACATTCAAAGACGGACGTGACCTTCCTGAAAGATCTCCGATTCCCAAAATACACATATATAATTCAAATCCTCTTTTTTTTTTCACCGACACCTGTATACCTTTGTAAAAGGTGTGAGTATGAAATGTTGACTGATTAGACGAAACTCCTTAATCTCTATAAATACACCATCGGGACGTCGGAGTAACTATTGTCGGTTCATCTTTCTAAGTAAAATCGAGATTACCACTTTCCCGAATGTTCAGGAAGTGAGGTCCGTCACTGTCAAAGTTCGTTCCTCGACAGAAAAATTACTTGTTGTCTAAAAAAACACATACGAAATAAAATGAAGGTACTCGGGTCTAAGTCATCCGTCAACCCTCATTCTCGACAAACAGTTTCTGACCGAAAGCATCCTCGTTTCTCTTTCCCGACTTTCCTCTCTTCTGTCTACTCGTCACACTATTTACAGAAACTCGACCCGAAGTGGAGTGAAACCCAAGACAAGAGAAATATAGTAAAGGGTAATAAACATGTTTTAAATTCCTCCGAAATCTTTGTTTTCATCTGTATAAGAGTAAAGAATAGGAGATTCCTTCGACTATTTTTACCTTTTGTCGCAAGAGTTTTCATTAAAGTAAGGCATTCCTCCCACTTAACGGAACCGTAAAACTGTTTCTGTCCTATCGGGTCACCAATCCAATCCTCGTCCCGACACCAGTTCTGTGATGGACCCAAGGTCAAGACCCGGTAAAGGGTGTAAGTACCATGGAGTGTCCGTCAGTTATGTCTTTTTGACAATAAAAATAAAACAATGAAATAAAATAATTAACCTCATATTAACGAAAGTTACCCCGAAGGGACTACATTTCTTTGACGGACGTTATGTCCTCTGGGTCCAAACTAGGGACACAACCCTTCTAGGGGACCTCTTCTCTTACCGATGGGTGAGGTCATAAGAACGGACCTCTTAGGGTGCCTGTCTCCTCGGACCACCCGACGCTACAACACAATCAAAGACCACATGTCGTTTCACTTAGTCGATGTACAAATGTCTATATGGGAAGGGAGAACTCGGAAGGAGGGTGTGGGGATGAAATAATAAAAATTACGATGTAATTTTTAGAAAAGAATTTTCTAACTTTAGGTCCCAAGGATAGATATAGTTGTACGGACGTCATATGTACATAGAGAAAAATTTACTAGGGTCCGCAGATTGAACCAATTCGTAAGGTTCCAACGGATCAAGTGTGCGTAAATTTTGACTTTCGTGAGAAATACCAGGTAGAAATGGTTTTTAAAGAGTCGAAACAGACAAACGGACACACCGGGTAGAACCCTCAGAACACAGGATACTTTGGTGTAACACCTATAATGAAATCAACAAGCTAACCGAAATTACTGGGGATTTAAATCACCCTAATTAAATGATTTAGTCACGGTTTATTAAGAAATTTTTTATGACCGAAAGGGTGCTATCTAGAAACGACCTGAGACGATTATACCATATCTGACATCGGACGTTCCGAGGAGACAGGTACCTTAAGAAGTCCGTTCTTATGACCTCACCCGACGGTAAGGGAAGAGGTCCCCTAGAAGGACTGGGTCCCTAGCTTGAGCCCAGAGGACGTAGTGTCCGTCTAAGAAATGGTAGACTCGGTGGTCCCTTTGGGTAGACTCAGGTCACACAGGGTTATTATAGATGGATTACCGAAAGATCTGTCATTCAGTTAGTTTTCTTTTCAGAGTCTAGAGACAGCGAATTTGTTCTGAGGTGAACTCTAAGAATGTTTCTCAATTGACGATCCTTCTTGTCGGGAGTGGGAGATTTAATTTTCGACCCTATAATCATGTACGACAATATTGTTTTACGGTATCGGACCCACTGAACCTGTCGTTTGTAAATAAAGAGTCACAACCTCCGATGTTCGGTTTCGGGTCCCCCGCTCGTACCGACTCAAGAGCAAACGTCGGCCGGAAGAGGAGAAGCGAAGGAGCGCACCATCTTTCTCCGTCCTGACGAGAGACCCCAGGGAAAGTACTCTCGCGATTGGGGAAAATACTACCGTGGTGAGAGCCCGGCGAACAAACCAGCGATTCAGGATAAACCAAGAGACGTCAGGGACCTGTCGTCGTATGGTCCGAGGGGACAGGAGGTGACAGAGGGCCTCAAACGAGTTTAAGTGCAGGTAACCTAATCACTACGGTAGGTTGGTAGAGTAGGAGACGGTGGGGAAAGAGGAAACCCAAGTCAGAAAGGGTCGTAGTCCCAGAAAAGGTTACTCAACTGAGAAGCGTACTACATCGGTTTCATAACCGCGAAGTCGTAGTCAGGAAGGTTACTTATCTGTCAACTAAAGGAAATCTTGACTGACCAAATTAGAGGAACGTCAGGTTTCCTGAGAGTTCTTAGAAGAGGTCGTGGTGTTAAGTTTTAGTACTTAGGAAACCACGAGTCGGAAGAAATACCAGGTCGAGAGTGTAGACATGCACTGATGACCTTTTTGGTATGCCTGGAAACAGTCGTTTCCCTACTTAGACGAAAAAGACGTGACAGACCCAAACAGTATCGAAAGGAAGGTTCTTCGTTCGAAGAAGATTAAAGTACCGACGTCAGTGGCAAACGTACCGGACTATAACGATGACGATGACGATTCAGTGAAGTCAGCACAGACTGAGAACCGCTGGGGTACCTGACGTCGGATGGTCCGAGGAGACAGGTACCCTAAAAGGTCCGTTCTCATGACCTCACCCCACGGTAACGGAAGAGGTAACGTACCGGATCAGTGGAGGTTTTCGGGGGTAGGATTAGGGTCGTGTAATTTCCTTTCCTAAAGTTGTATGATTAAACACCTTCTATGTTGGTGATCCAGACATTGTCGACTGTCATTTCTTTTTTCCCTGCTCGTCATCAATCTACTTAAATTTTGATTGAAGGCCAAAGGACCTCATAAAAACGAAAGTATGAACCAAATTTCACAAGGAAGACACAGAAAGTGTAGGGAAGTTTCAACACATCAGTGGGCACTTCTAGGGGTGTCCTTATGTGAGACATGAAGACTCAGACAAATACTAGTTGTCCTCACGGAGAGTCCGATTTTCTTCTTTACTAATGAAAAATTTCAAACGAGAACTAGAACGACGACGATGACGACGACGATTCAGTGAAGTTAGCACAGGCTGAGACACGTTGGGGTATCTGCCGTCGGGTGGTCCGAGGGGGTAGGGACCCTAAGAGGTCCGTTCTTGTGACCTCACCCAACGGTAAACGTACTTTCACTTTAGCGAGTCAGCACAGGTTGAGAATCAATGGGGTACCTGACGTCGGGCGGTCCGAAGAGGCGGGTACCCTAAAAGGTCCGTCTTCATGACTTCACCCCACGACGGGAACTAGAATAGACCTTCAATAATCACTATACCAAAGTATCCTGGAAAGATTGTCGACTCAGACTCACATCTTTCTTTTACATTTAAGGAACGGTCAAAGATCGACCTACCTTTCAAACTCCTAAGTCATTTTCACTTGTTTCACTGATATTTTGTTACCTTAAAAGTATTAAATATGGTACTCTAAGTTGGAGATGGGAACTCGAATTGTACACACGTACTATTCCTAGTATCTTGTTAGATTAACTAGTATTATAGAAGAATGACAAAATCTATAAATGTAACCTTAAATCTATGGATGTTCCATAACGACGAGAAAATTGTTCTATGTCGAAGTTAATTTATTCGTAAATGAACGGTGGATCAAGAGAGCACCCGTGAAAACTCTTCTATTTCCTAATTTCTCTGATACGTTATCAGGGATATAGGAATCTGAGTGTCTTCAGATCCCTGTACACAGAACACATGGACTTTCTTGACCTTTTCTTGGGACAGGGAAAGAGTAGACGGACCCTAACACCTTAAGGTTTCGAATCGATTCACGACCACAATGTAAGAAGACTTATAGTCTCTCACTTATGAACTTGATATTCGAGAGAGAGTTGTGAGTCTTCCTCATAGAAATCACTTAAAGTAAACCCGAAATTTCGGAACTGATGTACTTTTATGTGAAAGATGTCTCCAAAAAAAAAAAAAATTTGTATTACAGGTGACACAAGAAAAAGAAGAAATCAAACAATACATGATTCGGGACACACACTACAAAACGAAGGAGACCCTCTTTTTTTTTTTTTTAGTCATATAAAAGACATAAAATTGTCTCTCTTGATATATGTAACCGGTGGTCCTTAAAGTCTTTAGAGGATGTTAGTGGGACTACAGAGACACTCTGAATTACCAGATATACGAATAAAGTAGTAGGAACAGTTTAAGGAGGAACATTTTAAGATTAGTTGAAGATAGAAAGGATTGAGGTGAAATTAAGTAAGAATAGTAAAGAAACGTCCAAAAAGACCATCAATAGAGTTCTAGAATTCCTTTCTATCATCACACATTTATTTTTCGTTTTTATTTTACTCTTTGAGTAGAATCTTCATGGTAAACAAAGTCACTTATATACCCCCTTTTTTTCTTTTATTAATCTCACCAAAAAACGACAAACAAACAAAAACAAAATCCTTTATCTTTTAGTGGAACTGTTCCTGTGTCTCCCGATGCTACACCACGAACTGCGGTATCTGTGCTACGTCTCTCATCGGACCGTGTAGTTACTGTACTTCGCCTTTGTACTTGTGCGACAGGCGGACGTCCACTCCGGAGCCCCACCGGCACAGACCGCTCCGGTACCCGGATAACGAACGATGGCAAAGGGTTTAGTCTACAATTCGGACGAGTCAGAACGTCCGGTGGGTCCCAGAAGTAGTGTCTAGAGCGATTCTTTGTAGTCCTGGTTTTTTTTTCTTTTCTCATCCGGTAGTTATTATGACTAGTAACAACTTACATCAATAATACTGAGTCCCTTGAGTTTGACCCCGAGACACTGTTGGAGTTCCCCACCCTACCTCACCCTCCACCCTCCCTCCAAGTTCTCCCTCCCCAGTATACATATGGATACCGATTAAGTACTACATACCGTCTTTGGTTGTGTCATAACGTTTCAACAATAGGAAGTTAATTTTTATTTATTTAGGGACCCAGTCCTTCTAGGGGACCTCTTACCTTACCGTTAGGTGACGTCATAAGAACGGACCTCTTAAGGCACCTGTCACCTCGGACTGTCCGATGTCAGGTACGCCAACGTTTCTCAGTCTGTGTTGACTCCCAGGTTTGACACATTTTCCCAAAATTCGGAGACAAAGAGACAGTGATTAAGTGTTTCAGTACTCTACCACTTGTACACCACTACGCCGCCCCCTGAGTCCTTCCTCCTGATTCAGGTCTTGGTCCAGGAACCGTCGAAAGGACCCTTCCCCTGCATGGCACCGTAAAATCTGGGGAGTGAAAATTTTGTTCTGTGTAAACGATTACAGGGAAGGTAGCAGTGACATAAATCGAGATTTAAGGACCCTTGAAACCTACCTACGATTCAGTCACTGGTACAGGATCCATGGAATCTTCTACGCGACAAATTTTTGACTTCCAGGACAGACGAGTCTCTGATCCGGCTCCGAGAACCAACAGGGGCCTCATTGTCTTTTCGGGTCACACTGAGGTACGATACGTCTCGTGGACACAAGTCGAACCCTCTTTGGGTACAGGAAACCGGGTGTGTAAGCTTGTCTCGAGATCCAAAGTAGATACACGTCGGTCTCCTATCATTAACTTACAGTTTTTAGTTTCCTTCTCCTGTAAGATTAGAAGGTCCGGTATAGACGAAACACATTCGTTATTATTTCCAAAATTACGAAGTAGTAACTTCACAAGACACCTGTATTACAGTCGATCTATAAGTCTTTACCGAGTCACTGACAAAAAAGTATCGAATCCTCAGACAGACCGTCAGACTTCTGTGGTGATTTAGTCAGAGACCGAGACTTAGTGGAGGCAAACATGGAAGTCGAATTCTTAAAAGTTCACCAAAACACCCGACGAATTGAGTCACGACAAAAAATTATAAAAGTAAAAGTGTCTTATTGTTTTAGGTAAAAGAAATTTTTCAATTATACCTATATGTCATATAGGGTGTCTTTGAAGTTTCAGGCCAATAGGTAAAGATAAATAGTTCAAGGTAATTTTTACGTTACCCCCTGAAGGGACCACCAGGTCACCAATTCTTAGACGGAAGGTTACGTCTCCTGTACTCAAGCTAGGGACTGGCCCTTTGATTCTAGGGTATACGGTTCCCCGTTGGTTCGGGTGTGTGCCCTTGATGACTTGGACACTCGGTGTTGATTCTAGGCTACGTCGGTTTTTTGTTTTTGTTTGTTTTTTGTGTGACCACTTCTTTGCAGGTAAAGCAAAGGGGGTTACTTACCCTAATTACAGTCTCTTAAAGACTCTTCTACATAGAACACACTAGAAGATGGTCAAAAGTAATACCCAATGAACATAGACCACACTGAAGTCAAAGACCTTCTTCCAAAAATCCAGTCATCGAGACTTCCCAAAACAGGTTCTATTCCCTACTCGTATAGAACCCTTCCTACCACTCTGCCAGTGTGTGACCGTCGGAGACAAGGACCGAAAACTTTCTGTGGGAGTGACGGAATCTCCCTAATAACGTCCTCCCCTTCTTCATTAATCGTTGGACAGTTTATTGTGGAACCAATTCAAGATAATTGGGACTTCTCTGTGGTCGGGATTTACAGCACCTGTAGTCTGTGGTAGGTCCTGGGACTCTGGGACGACGTCCATAAACCTGGGGTAAGGACTCCGAGTCACCCGAAGGGTCCACCACGATCACCATTTCTTGGGTGGAGGGTTTCGGGTTTTGTATTCTCCGTGAAAGCTGGAGACCCAGTCCTTCTAGGGACCTCCACCCGTACCGTTGGGTGAGGTCATGAGAACGGACCTCTTAGGATACCTGTCTCCTTGGACCGTCCGATGGTAGGTATCTCAACATCTCTCAGTCTGTACTAACTTCCTTGAGTCGTACGTGCGTGGGTAGTTTCGAGTTGTTTGTCCAGGGACCTTGTCCTGGAAGGGTTCCAGGAGGGGTGGAACGGGAGGGTGGAGGACAAATTAGTGTCCCGTACAAGTGAGAAAGTCCTCTATGTCTCAAACGAGTGGTTGACCTTCCCCGGTCTGGACTGGTCGATGCCCCTCGATCACGAGCTTCCCTGGAAAGCGGAGGTCGCCCGGTTCTTACTCGCCTGTGAGAAGGAGAAACTGTTCGACGACGAGTAGTGGTTCTTCTCTCTACTGTGCAAATGTATGTTTCGGGTGTAGGACCATCCAGACTCACCCACAGGGCCCACCCCTGACCCTCGCGACCAAGGTGAGGGAACGCTCGGACGGAGTGGGAGAGACGAACGGGGAGGTCACACCGTTGGAGTACGACCACCTTCACTAGGGTTTCCTCGGGGAGTCGAAGTCGCAGAAGGTGATGTTCTTGGGGTTCGACGTCGTGTGCCAAGTCCATGGTCGTAGGGAAACGGAGGGACACTCCGAGTGGGAGTACGTACTACTCGCAGTGCACGGACTACCGGAAAGGTGCCGAACGACCGGTGGGACGCACGCAGGGCAGGTCAGTCTCCAGGATCCCCACCGACACAGAACACTCTCCATCCTAACGTACTGACAGGTGGAGAGGAGGACCATCCGCTTCAGCGTCGTTCTGTTTGCGGACACCCAAGACGTGGACTTCTCCGACTAGGACCTCTTAGTACGTCGTTTCTAAGGTCGATTCCATTCTGGTACTCCCGTTGCTTGTTATTTTACCTTCCCTTAAGTCCAGAGTCCTTCTGTCGGACTACCCTTATTTACATGTGAAAGTTTTACTTCTGACAACTTTCTCTTCGATGTATTCCTTTGTTAACGTGGTCGGTAAGTATGACTTTTCTAAGTATAAGTCTCTCTGAGACGTCTCTCAAAAACCAAGTAATTACAGCAACAACAAACTTTCTTCTTTTTATTCCCTTTCTAACATTTTTTTAAAAGATCTCGTGATCATGTTTTATTCCCTCAATACTCTTAATCAGTTATGACACGATTCGTGGATCCCATTTATTTCGACCGAATCCAAGACACCCTTCGTTCTGGGTCTGAACCGACGCTTCCTTAGACGTCTGTTCCCTCGATCAGGATATTTACTACTTGACAAACGATTTATACTACTTAATTATCTCTCTATTCGGTTCATAACACCTGCTCATTTCATAAGTTCAAATACTAGCTCACTCCTCTCCTTTCTTTTACGGAAGATGGAGTCAGAACCACCTCCTCCTTATAAAAATAATTTACCCCTTTTCTTGTTCCCTTTGGTTCGACTCTCTTGTCGTATTTGTTTTTAGTTTCTCCACACTTTTCCCCGGGACACAAGTTGTCGTGTGTCTGACGCGAGTTTACCTTCAAGAGTCTAACTTACCAGTTCAAGAGTCCTCTACCTCATCCTCCATTCTAATCTCTTCACCTTTCGTCAGTCGACTGGAACCTTCCGAAACTTGTGTGTGTGTGTCTGTGTGACTCCTTGGACCTAATAACCTCCCCCTTCGAGGACTTCGAAAACCTCCCTCCCCTACCAGACACGACACCAGACTCTGACAGTAAAACCCCCGTCACACCGCCTATTCGACCATCTCGTAGTGACCATCGTCCTTTTCTTAGCCGTCCAGAGGCACCACACGACCTTCCCTCTTCTCCCCGTGACGGCCCACCGTCTTCTCCTCCTCCTCTCCGTCACACCTTCTCCCCTCCCTCTTCATTCAGTCCTACTCAGTCCACAACCCGGTTCTCCGACCACAATTCAAGGTTCTGTCCGTCGGTCCCTCTCCTTGACCAACCTACCCGGACTCTCCCTCCGTACCACCGGGTACACGTCCCCGTCAAGTCGACGTCCTCTCTGCGTCCAGACAGGTGGGACCGTCAGTGGTTTCGGGCCTCTAAACTATCCTCCCGGGTGTGTTTACGTATTGCCCTTTTGTCTGGGAACCCTTAGGTTGTAGATTCACGAACCGTTCCCCGCCTCCTAAACCTCTTCTTGGTTTCTTTTTCACCGGTTTACTCCGTCATTCTTTTGGCTTCCTCTTTCATACCATTCCTTCCTTCCTTTCTTGGAGGGACTCTTTCTCACCTCATTGGCAGAGTTTCCGGCTTCTCTACTGTTGTCTACGGTTGTTTTTGTCTATAATCCGAACCGTTGATTCTCTATTCCCTCTCTTTCTTGTCACCCAACTTCTCTTTATTCCTTGTCTGACCCACACCGGAAGAAAAAAATTCGTTTCAAGTCTTTCCTGTTCGTCATCACTCCTCTCTATTCTCGTTTCTTTCTGTGAAACGAGAGTACTTCTTACAGCACTCGTACATTCGACTCCCCTACTCCTTTCCTTTGTCCTCTGTCCTTTCTATTCTCCACCCCATGAGGAACCTTACATTGAGACCCCTCTACCTTCCTATCCCTGTAGGAATTAGGTTTTAAACCCCACCCCCACACATGACATTTATATCAGATTATTTTTGTAATCTAACACTTATATTACTACCCTTGAGTTTTGAATGATAAATGACTTTTTTATACGTTCTTGACGATTACGTGTGGAAGTATATATTTTTGTACCGAAAAAGTTCGAAAATTTTCGATCTTGATTAAGGGAACCAGAATCCTTGGTTTTTAACCACGTTGAGATATATTTTAATTCTTTAGATAAGTGGAAGAGATATGATTAATACGAAAAATATAATTGAAATGGTCATCCACATCCCCAATCAGAACAGTTCTCAGTCTTTGTAGAAGGGACTCGATCCCCTTCTTCTTTTTATTTCTCTCCTATTTGAAACTCCACCTGAACTCTCTCGAATTTCCCACACGGAAGTGATTTCAACGACCATTATCGTAGACGACCCACTCACCTTCGTTTCTACCCCGATCCACAGGTTCCCGTTTATCCCTCTAAGTCTCGTGCACGATTTCTTGTATCTGATCCCTGAAAGGACCATCAGGTCCCCGATTCTGAGACACGGGGGTTACGACCCCCGGACCCAAACTAGGGACCAGTCCCTTTATCTAGGGTGTACGACGTTAATTCTCAAGGGTACGGTGTTGATTTCTAGAACATAAGTCGTCACCTCTAGTCTCTATGGTACACGGTATCGATTCTGGATCACGTTGGTCTGTTTATTTATAAAAAATTTTTTGGTGCCCGATCTCTCAGTCACCCCGACTGATGTCGGTAGACACTTTCCTTAGGACCTGGGGTGACTCCGACTGGTGGTACTTGGTTACACTAATGAGTCGTTGAAACTTTGAACACTTCTTGGGACCGTGTGTACCCAACGGGTTCCAACCCCTGGTCGTCTCGTCACTCCCCTTTCCAGTCGTCCTTTCCGTCTCACGATTGGTCATAGGTTGGACGTCACTAACTCGTATTAAGGGTCCGACTCACCTCGCACTTTGGTTGGTCCTTTTGTCCACGTACTTCCTACTCAGTCTCTTGACCAAGTCGTTCTCAGACCCACCTCTCTACCTTTATGTCTCTAGACAGTGACTTCCTCCCTGAAGACCTCAGGATGGACGTTCCCTCCCGTGAAGACCCACTACTATCCGAGACCCCCGCCGACACTAATACGCAACGAACGACAAGATCTCACTTCCCTTTCCAATCTACAGGATTTCCTATACTCCTAGGTGCACATACCCCTTCCCCAGATACGACCCCGTCCCTCCTCCGTTCATCTCGCCATTTACCCTGCTACGAGTACTCTCATCTTGACCCACCCTTTACTGCGATAGACTCTAAAGACTCTTTCAGACAAACGAGAAACGTATGAAAAACTTTTCAGAAACTTCGAACAGGAGTCCCCGACAGTCGTCGCGAAGGCACGGGTCCTTTACTCACACGTACCCACACCCGAAACTCACTCCGCACTCAGAGTCGAGTAGTCCCGGAAGGTTCCCCAGTCCATTGAGCGCGTCTCCACTTACGTAAAAGAAGTATGAATTAGTAAACAGACGACCGGAGCAGAGAACCTTACGGGAAGACTCGTTACCGTCCACGGTAAGTATTCGGGGTGGACAACAAGTGGACAGGGACCCTTTTAGTTTTGACGGTTTCCCCAAGACTTTCCGTCAATAACCGGTAATGTTTTACTTCGATCGAATGCCTTGAAGGAGAAAGAGGGTGTGATCCCCTACATATAAGGTTCGTCACAAGGGAAATATAAAATATTCCCAATTGTCTCAGTGCCATCTTAACATGAAAAAACAGGGACTGGGAAAATCCTACATTTTAGATAAAAAAAGTCGATGTTTACGAACTCGTGGTATGTCACACGACTCATGAAACATACGAATAAAGAAGGAAAATCGTTTTACGGAAGACGATTTCCAGAACAAGAGGGGGAAGATCTCTTTATTTTTGTCTCCGAGTCTCTACCTTTCATTTGACGGGATCAAATACGTTAATCCTGATCAAATACGTTAGACCTGACTCAGGTCTAAGTTTGGGTCAAGACGGACCGGGGTCTCTACCAGAATTGATGTAACAAGGGTCCCTTTTACTTTCGTGAGAATAAATGATATAATATAGGTGATATTCCAACACTATTAAAAGATAAAATAAATTCGTCCTAATAATGATTAAACTTAAAAAGTGAAAGGAATTCTGATAAAGAATTTAATAAAAGAATTTCGAAAGTTTTCTATAAATGAGAAAAATTTACTTTACGCATTACCCTTTTTATAGTTTTTTACATAGTAACAAGATGATAAATTGTGGAATTCTTCAATCCAAGGAGGATTTCCCAGTTGTGTTGAATCGTTGACTTGTTTGCTGTTTCTTGTTTTGGCGGAAGACCAGGAAATTAAGACACTACCAGGAACTGACTGGAGATCACCTTTTACACCCTTATCATGCAAAACTATAATTTACAGTTCCGTTCTTTTTTTATGACTCAAGAATTTCAGTTCGAATATTTATAGTTCTTTGAAGGACCTTTAATCGGTATACCAGGTAGATATATACACCATATATGTGATTGAAAACAGGTCTAATTAACCATTATCCCACGTCCATCTTTGACAACCTAAAAGATATATGTGTACCAAGACGTTTACGGGAAGTGTCTTTAACTCGATTGTAAACACAGATTTTAATTGAACTGATCATTGGAGTTTGAGATTTACATACCATTTTTATAGTCACAATATTTTTTCTTATTTACGAATAAAAGAGTTTTAATTCCACTGACGTAGTTCCGAAAACAAAAAATTAACGGTGAATCGGATCTGTAAAAATGACACTACAGTGTATGACGTTGTTTCATTTTAATAAAACATTCAATAAGAATCGTATTATATCCGAGTCAGTGTGACGGAACTTTTTACTTTTACTGTAAGTTCTACGTTCTTTCGGATGGAATAAAAAAAAGAAGAAACTTAGGAACCCGTTTTATTAAGTACAATTCCGGGAATTGAATAGAAAAATATCAAGGGATTTGTAACTATTGTATACTGTTGTTAGTATTGGTTTTCTTCGGAGTTTCGTTATTTGAAGTCTTCGAGTCCCAACTCCACCCCTCTTCCTACATACATATCCTTCGTTCTCAGTTCCAATAGCCCCAGTCAGGGGACGGCCTCATCTACCATTGATTGACCCAATTTACCGACAGCAAACGATGGTCATCGTTCATACTTTCCACCTAGGATAGACTGGTAGAAGTCCAACTCCCTTCAAAACGTCTTTACACTCTCGTGAACGGATCCATTCTCGATCTCGACTTAGTGCCTGGCACAGGAGGTCCCGCGTAGAGGGTGTGACGTCGAGAAAGAGGGGGAACCCTATAAGGTCCCGTGTGTTTACTCTACCACCACGTCCGTACGACGTCCCTCGACCCTCTCAGTCGACTATTCACGTAGTATAAACCTCCCTCCTTTTGTATCCGTGATAAAACGTAAGTCGAGTTTTCTCAATAGTACGGGGGCACTATCCTCCTCCCGACTACCACATCCGAGACAAGGAACTTGGAAACTAACGTATCTAACTCTAACCTAAGTTATCTTGTCCCAACGTATCTTCCTTAGCTCTAACACACTATTCGACGAGTCGGTTCCATACCTAGGAAACCACTTTCACAGAAAGAGAGAAAGGGAGAAGAAAAGGGAAGGAGGAGGAGAGAGATAGAAGAGGGGGGATGGGGATGGAAGGGAGGAAAGAAGGAAGGGAAAAAAGAACGGACCACCTCCGACATTCGAATCGGGGCCCCGTGGTTTCCTTGTCGTAGATGGTGGGTGTACTCCTACGAGTTGACAAACTTAGGGAACTTTATCCATAATCACGGATTTTCTTTCCTCAAAATCAAGATATTTTTGAAAGTTTTTGGTGAGTAGGGTCACCCTATTTTGCACAGAACCCTAACCATCAAATTTTGTCCTTGTTTGTTTTGTCCAGAAACATTAATATTGATGTAGAAGAAATAAAGTCCGGTTCGTTCGTTATGAACTTTACCTACGGTAAGCATTCAAGACAAAAGAATGTGTTAAACTTTAGAGTAACAGGTGAACATAGATAGTGTAAAAGATAGAAGTCCAAATGTCTACAGTCAACAGTTAATACTCTACAGTTTTGGGTTAACATTCTTTCATCGTCGAGAGATAAGTGACAACATTGTCTGTCTCGGTCAACCTATAGAGAACAATTGGGTAACCGAAGAAAGAGGTGACTAAAGAGGACCAAGTAGACACTCGGGTGGTTACCGAGCAGTGTACAGAGGTGTAGTTGAGTGTCGTTCGATACGAAGGTCCTAGTGGAGCATGGGGTGGAGGTAGTGGTGGTTTTGTTACTTCCAGAGTGTTACGTAAAGGGTGTAGTGGGGTACTCGCTTTTTATATAACTAATAGACATTCATAGTGTGATTGAGCTATCCACAACCAAGGACTATGTCGAGTGTAAAGTTCAATTTTGACGGGGACGTGTACACTGACACAGAATGTGAAGAGTATCGTCCGTCTCTTATGTATGTTCACTCCAGAAAGGTTATTTTATTCTGGACAAGTTTCGTGAATGGTGTAGGAACAATGACGGGTCCAATTTGTCTGAAATTTTTCTTCGTTATCGAAGTTTCTGAATGTCGGTTCAGACTGTCTTTGAAAATGACTTTTGAAGGATGAAAACTTCTTAGAAAGGGGTTCATGTTTGTGATTAAGTCCATGTGTTGTGGGAGAGAAGGAGGATCGGACGACTGACTACCCCAGTAAAACGTAGTAAAGGACCACCCCAGGACGACCTTTTCTTTACTTTGCAATGACTTTATGTCTTTACTCGTGGTCGTGACTCTAAGAGGTAACGTACGGGTGACCTGGGGTGGTCCTTTACTACGTTCTACTGTGGTAGTCTCTCGATCTGACCCCGAGTGACGGGACACACGAGACTTCGGTGAATAAAATAAGTCATTTTTAGAGAAATTCTAAGAAAAGAAAAAGAACCTCCATATCAACTAACCGCCGAATCTGTCAATTCTTAGACGGACGTCACACCCTCTGGGTCCAAACTAGGGACCGAACCCTTCTAGGGGACCTCTTCCCTTACCGTTGGGTGAGGTCATAGGAACGGACCTCTTAGGGTACCTGTCTCCTCGAACCGTCCGTGTCAGGTACCTCAGTGTTTCTCAGCCTGTGTCGACTCGTTGATTGTATGAAGGCATCAACTTAAGGTCATATAGTAAGGGTCCATATGTTGTCACTAAGTGTCAAAATTTTCTAAAATGAAATAAACATCAATATTTTATAATAGACATAAGGGACACGACATGTTATATAAGTATATCGACTAAATAAAATAGTTATACACATCTTATGTCACCTGTGAGACATCTCTTCCACTCCAGTACCTACCCGCACACTCTTACTCCTCCTTTCTACCTCTTTATACTTCTGGGTCTCCCCAGTCGACAAGTCAGGGTCAGAGACACAGCGGTAACCAATTACTCAAGTCGACAATTAGCTTTTCGACCACCAAACTCGGGTAGGTCCTTACGACACAAAGCCGAAGGGTCCACCACGATCACCAATTTTTTTTTTTTTTTTGTGGATGGTTACGTCCTCTATTCTCTGGGTCCAAACTGGGGACCGACTCCTTCTAGGGGACCTCCTCCCATACCGTTGGGTACGGTCATAAGAACGGACCTCTTAGGGTGCCTGTCTCCTCGGACCGCCCGATGTCAGGTATCCCAGTGTCTCAGTCTGTCCTGACTTCACTGAATCGTGCGTGTCGACAAGTCGTCCTCGGCGATGGAAACTGTTGTAACAAACAAATAACGGTCCGAGACCCAATCGAGAACCTGTGGTTGTTCCTGTGTGACGTATCGTGCCCCTCGAGTCACAACACACCGTCGGACCTACCCCTACCCCGACCCCCGTTCCCTATGTACCCACATATCTGCTCGTAGACACGACACGTGGACTTTGATATCGTACCAATATGAGGTTAGATTTTTTTAAATTTAATGTCTATTTAATGTGTCTATCATCAATGTGTAAGAAATAAAAAATTTTTCATACTCCGAATTCTAGACTCATATTGATTGTTTCTTCTTTATTTATTGTGTCTTTTTACTATTTCTAAGAGACTCGTGTGTCTTACGACCGTTCGGAGATTGACCGTAGGACACGGAGAGAAGGTCCGGTCCAGATAGGTGTCGTAGGGTCGGATCCTTTTAATGGGATGAACGACATGGGACTGAAACCAGAGTCGACCGACACTTGTCTTATCCGGTCATGTAACCTGGTTTACTGGAGTAAACCTATGGAAACTGAGACTGTAACTTCAGATACACCACAAATATTAGGAGTCTGGAAAGAGTGTGAAGTCTGTCTGGATTTCTACAAATTGGAGTTAAACTTCTTATGGGCAGATATCGATGTAGGATTTTGACAAATAGGAGTTCGAAGTCCCACGTCTACCAGTGACTTATACGACGTTATGAAATCCCAGTCTGGTCTAAAAGAATTAGGTTTCAGACACATGGGGAATCTACTTTACTTTACTTTTAGGGAAAAGACTCTTCTCTCGAATTTTGGTAAATTTCGCACAGATCTTTATGTACCTCCCGTCGAAGGTGCCCCAGTCCTCCCGAACCGTGGGAGGTGGTGGTACGGTCCGTCTTTACGGAGAACTTTAACGAGGGGTCTACCTTAAGAGGTCCGTCAACATGGAACTGTCCCAGAGACTACACTGGGAAAGGACGTCAAAGAGTTCCCGGAACAAAAAAAATAAGATTACCTTAACAGACTGGAGACACCCAGAGTCTCAACGACCACTCAGACTTACCCACGGTCTTCAATGGTGTGGAATATGTAAACTTGATTGAAAAATTCTTCCCCTTTCGGTTTCCAACATCGAGAAAGACGGTCTCACTTTTTTCATCATCAATCTTATGAACACTCACGGACCCCCACACCCTCCCCCACTTTCACTTCTTACACCAAATGGAACGATTGTGTAAGGACGCCCAGGGTGTCATTGGTGTTTCAGAACTCTACGTATAAGTTGGGGCCAATACCTTCCTCCCTAAGATGGCACAGACTACTTTTTCTTTAGATGTCTATGGGTCCTGCTCGGGATGGACAAAAGACTTTTCAGTACCTTGTGACGTAAGAAAAAAAAAAAAACTACATAAATAAAATTAACCTCTGATTAATGAAATGTCATAACACCACCCAAAACGGTATGTAGCTTCACCTAGCCGTACCTTGTGACGTAAGAATGTCTGTAGACACCAAGAAATGTCTAATGGGTCCGAAGACAATGTCAGGGCTCCCTGTCTGAACACCGAGAGCTTTACCGAGACGAGGCATAGCCGACTCTTCCTTTAGACCATTTATTTTATATTAGTCTATATTATTTTTAATTTATTAAACCCCCGTGATCATTACTTTCAGGGAAAGCCAATCTGGTTTTTCATAAAAGAAAGACCAAAAACTTGTGTAGCGGTCAAACTAATAGAAACTGCGAGAGTTCGAAACCAAGATTTTTCAGAAAGATGAATTGAGAGTTAAAAAGTTAATGATATTTTGTACAGTTACTTGATTCAAGTAAAACATATCGTAAAAGGTGACCGTACGTCCACAAATTTAGGATGAATGACCACGACCACTTTTGAACATAGGACATTTACGGTATATGGTTTCGATGAAGTTTAGATTTTAAAATTATGTGTAGACGATTTGTTCTGAAGAACACCATAGGGGAATCGGGAGTCTAAAAAGAAGTAAATTCAGTCGTAAATGATTCAAGGACTAAAGGATGTGACACGGTTCTTTTACATTCTTATTACGGGTACTAAAGACGAACGTTCCTCAACCATCGGATCACCCTCTCAGTTTTTTCCCAACTTGTTTGTCGTCAAGTATGTCACCTCAAACATCTCCAACTTACCTTCAAAACTTTTCCTCCCTCTGTCTCTCCACTCGGGAGATCCTTCCTGTCTTCTGGTGTGTCTCGTCTCCTGGTCCTGGGGTCCATCTTAGACCTCTCGGACTACTATACCCCGTTGTGTAGCGTCTCCGGGACTCTGAACTCGGTCGCGTGGAATCCTGTCTGTCGATAACGGTGAATAGACCGGAACCGACGTTCCATCCGACCTCCACGTCCACTCGTTCCATTTACCCTCCTCTACACTGATCTGAACGTTTAGTCCCGGACTAGTACTTTCGGTTCATCTAGTCCGTCTCCCAAACTTGGACTGGACGTTCGATACCTTCCTAAAATTCGTTACTCTACAAAAGGACAATTTTTCTCTTAAGACCGAGCTCCACCTTTTACTTCATCCGTCCCTGTGACCCGTCCTCCGACAAGGAGAACAGACCCAATCTCTACGATTTTCAAACCTTATTTTCTCACCATTGACCCTACCTTGTAGTTATCCTAGGACGTTCTAACACTACCTACTTTTACCCTTTTTGAATTTTACTACAGGACCAGTGATTCATCTCTTCTATTACACTTACTATTTGTTCTATTCTTTATGTCTACCTCCTCGTCGACACCCCCTCTGACGACTCGACTCTACCCCTATACGACTCAAAAGACCCAGACACCCGTACGACCCCTGTATAGTCTACCTGTCAACCGGACACTCCAGACTCCGAACCGTATCCCGAGATCGTCTTCCTCTAACTTGTATTAGGAGAATAGTCAAGTCAAGTCAGCGAGTCAGCACAGGTTGAGAAACATTGGGGTACTTAACGTCGTGCGGTCCGGAGGGAGAGGCAGTGGTTGAGGGCCTCAAGTGAGTCTGAGTACAGGTAGTTCAGTCACTATGGTAGGTCGGTAGAGTAGGAGACAACGGAGAGAGGAGGACGGGGGTTAGGGAGGGTCGTAGTCTCAGAAAAAGACTACTCAGTTAAGAAACGTACTCCACCGGTTTTATAACCTCAGTCGAAATCGTAGTCAGGAAGGTTTCTTGTGGGTCCTGACTAGAGGAAATCTTATTTGACCAACCTAGAGGAACTTCGGGTTCCCTGAGAGTTCTCAGAAGAGGTTGTGGTGTTAAGTTTTCGTAGTTAAGAAACCACCAGTGAAAGAAGTGTCAGGTTAAGAGTGTAGGTATGTACTGATGACCTTTTTGGTGTCGGAACTGATCTGCCTGGAAACAACCGTTTCATTACAGAGACGAAAACTTATACGATAGATCCAACCAGTATTGAAAGGAAGGTTCCTCATTCGCAGAAAATTAAAATACCGACGTCAGTGGTAGACGTCACTAAAACCTCGGGGCTTTTTATTTCACACTGTGACAAAGGTGACAAAGGGGTAGATAAACGGTACTTCACTACCCTGGTCTACGGTACTAGAAGTAAAAGACTTACAACTCGAAATCCGGTCGAAAAAGTGAAAGTAGTTCTTCGAAAAATCAAGGAGAAGTCAAAGACGGTATTCCCACCACAGTAGACGTATAGACTTCAATAACTATAACGAGGGCCGTTAGAACTAAAGTCGAACACGAAGAAGGTCGGGTCGCAAAGAGTACTACATGAGACGTATATTCAATTTATTCGTCCCACTTTTATATGTCGGAACTGCATGAGGAAAAGGATAAACCTTGGTCAGACAACAAGGTACAGGTCAAGATTGACAACGAAGGACTGGACGTATGTCCAAAGAGTTCTCCGTCCAGTCCACCAGACCATAAGGATAGAGAAAGTCTTAAAAGGTGTCAAATAACACTAGGTGTGTCAGTTTCCGAAACCGCATCAGTTCTTTCGTCTTCATCTACAAAAAGACCTTGAGAGAACGAAAAAGGTACTACGTCGCCTACAACCGTTAAACTAGAGACCAAGGAGACGGAAAAGATTTTGGTCGAACTTGTAGACCTTCAAGTGCGAAGTGTATAACGATTTCGGACCGAACCTCTTAAAACTCGTAATGAAATGATCGCACACTCTACTCACGTTAACACACCATCAAACTTGTAAGAAACTCTAACCTTACTTTTGACTGGAAACCCTAACCTTACTTTTGACTGAAAAAGGTCAGGACACCGGTGACGACTCAAAAGGTTTAAACGACCGTGTAACTCACGTCGTGAAAGTGTCGTAGTAGAAAGTCCTAAACTTTCTCGAGTTGACCTTAAGGTAGTGGAGGTGATCGAAACAAGTATCACTACGAAAGATTCCGGGTAAACTGAAGTGTAAGGTCCTACTGACCGAGATCCACTCACTAGTGTGGTAGTACTAATAGAACCAGTACTTCTAGAAAAAACATGTCAAGAAGACACATAAGAACGGTGGAGAAGAATTATAGAAGACGAAGATAATCCAGGTCTGGTAAAGACAGGAAATAACACGGGTAGAAACGTACTTTACAAGGGAACCATAGAGATTAAAAGAACTTCTCTAGAGATCAGAAAGGGTAAGATAACAAAAGGAGATAAAGAAACGTAACTAACGACTCCTTCCGAAAGAATAGAGAGGAACGATAAGAAACCTTGAGACGTAAGTCTATGAATATAGAAAGGATGAGAGGAAACGAAAAGCGAAGAGAAGAAAAGTGTCGATAAACATTCCGGAGGGGTCTGTCGGTAAAACGAAAAAACGTAAAGAAAAGGTACCCCCACCAGAACTAGGGGTAGAGGACATGTTACAGTGCTTGGAGGTAGGTATCAAGTAGTCCGTGAGATAGATAGTCTAGATCAGGGAATTTAGATAAAGAGTGAAGGTGACATATTAGTATTCCCTAGACTAAATCCAGTATGGACTTACCAGATCACCAAAAGGGGTGAAAGAAGTTGACTTCAGACTTAAACCGTTATTCCTCAAGTATTAGACTCGGTGTCAGTCGAGGGCCAGAACAAAAACGACTGACATATCTTAAAGAGGTAGAAACCGACGTTTCTTATATTAGTCAGACTAAAACCACAACCGGTAGACCACTACAGACACACGTCTCAGAAGAGAACACAACAACCTTCTCCCATCATGAATTTCGACTCTTGTAACACAATGATACCCAACCCAACCAAAAGACAATCCACTGAGGTCTAAAGTATCGAATCACAAGTAGGATGTTAAAACTATCTCACTTACAGAACGGTTCACAGAGATTCGTTAGTGTTAAATCCACTTAAACCCACCGTCTCTTACTCTACCCATCGATCGTAGAGACTGAGTTACCTGTACTTAAACTCGATTGAGGTCCTCTATCGCCTCCTGTCTCCTTTCTCAGACACCTCAGTGTTTCTCAACCTATGCTGAATCACTGACTTGTTCTTATTAATGAATATTTCTTTTTTTAGAACTAAACCAAACTGTTTACTATGACCGGAATAAAAAGAAGGGTCTTGGAAGGAGTTCTAGTGTGTTTCAAAACTTCTGGTCGCCATTCAGGATCTAGTGAAAAAAAAAAGGTAAGGACAACTATAGGTGTTTTAGTGTGTTATATGTCTTTTTAGTTGTGGTCTACTTAATGTCTAATCGTCCAAACTAATTACAGACATTCATTATGACAGGGTAATATTTTACATTTCGACTTACTGTATTTTACAAACATCATATCTATTGTCACCTGTATTTTTCTAATTACGAACACTTATAACTACATTCTTTAGGGTAATTATTCTTTCTGTTTCCTGAAGATAAGACTTCCGTCTATTATATTAGGCCGTCTTTGTGTTTGACGGTTATTTTAAATGTTCACCAGTGAGTGTAATCATTAGTCTTTTAGTATGTATATGTACTCTATTTGTCTCCACTCTCTCGACACCCGAACCGGTTTTCTTCTCCTTTTGTCCGTGAGACTTCGATAACCACATATGTAAAGACGTCCCTAAAACATTAAACAATTACGGGTGAACTTCAAATTTACACGCAAAAGGGAACTTGGTTGTCAAAGTATAAAAAGTGAACATATACAAAGTGTTACATGTGAAGGACATATCTGTATGAGTGGGTCCCAAGTGTGTAAATACTCATAAACACAAGAAAACAAAAATCGTCTATGGTGCATTATTTATATAGGTAGATCACTTTTTGCTAAACTTTTCAATATTTAGGGTCTTGTGATGTACCTTATAAGACGTCGACAATCTTTCTTACTGCGTGTGTAGACAGATGACTATCCGAACACGTGTACATAAATCGTCCTTTACCCCCCGCCACCCGTGTCCTGGACCTCTCTACCTGTAGTCTGAAAAAACTAACCCCAACGGAGAGACCCCATCTTAAACACCTCTCCCAAGTTAGCGAAAAATGAAATGTACGAAGACATTAATTGCATATTTCTACTCTGTGTCTAATAGTCCCATAGCATTCCCATAGATACTCCTACGTCGATCATTCAGAGGGGGGTGTTGACGTGGTAGGACTCGTGTCTCGGTTCCACTGGGAAAACTAGTTACGATATGGAAAGACAATGTTGGCTATTTTACAAATTTTAATTGTTCATGTTAGAATACAAATTTACTAAAAGTACACATAAAAAAAGTCCAATATATATAAAACTCCCTTTCGAAAACTTTGAATTATACTTAATCAGGTAACGAGAGAGTCCCTAATTCCCTTCCATGAATTGTGAGTCTACATACAGTTCAACAATGTCATGTCCTATACATTGAACCTATTGAGTCACCATAAAAGACTTTTAATCCAGTTTTCTCGGAACTTTGAGAACCCAAAGTCACTAATTGTTATTCAAATTTTCAAGATATTTTATAGTCACGAATCGATACATACTCTATGTAAAAATTAGGAGTTTGAAGTTTTACAAAATTTAGAAAACAAAAAGTCTTTGTCATGTTCTGTAAGTTTTCCATTCACAATGATATAAGGAATAAAACTTTACAAATGAAACCCGTCGGAAATATGGATGGATAGAAGAGGAATTTTTAGATTGGAGGTCAAATAGAAGGTTCACAATTGTCAATGTACAACTTCATCTAAATTCAATCCGGAGAAGGAAGAGTTGGGAGGGGGGTGGAGGGGTGGGGGTCGAAGTAGAGAGTCTTGGTTCCGCTACTAAAGAGGTAGAAAGACGGGATGGAGAGACGAGTCTTCGACATTTCTATGGAATCCTACATTGTGGTCGTGTCCGACACCGGGTGAGGTACAACGGGACACGGACACACGTACATTCTGGTTCCAAGAACGTAGGCTCATAAACGAGGAAAAAGTTTCGTAGTTGGAAGTTAGTGTTTGTAGGGGAAGATTCTTGCGTCAGGACGACGACCACACTCTCCACACTAGTATACACCATATTATTTTGAAGTGATCTAGTTCAAAACTAAAAAGAAGGAGGTTACTTTCCAATCCTCTTCCCCCTTATTTTTACCGTACAAAATAACCTTCTACATATAAGTATAAATAATGGATACTTGTTATTTATAACATAGGACTGGTCTCACTTGGTACAGGTTTTACGGACGACTATCTAACCGAATTGATTGTCAGGAATCTCTTGACTAGAACCGAAGAACGAAACACAAGACATTGCTACACCGACACTTGTAGAGGGGGTGTCGAGGCGAAACGGGGCGAGGAACCGTGTCCCGGTCTCCCTGGTACAATTATTTACTACCTAGAAGGTCAGTCCAACAGATTTGTAGATTTTTAGTTATCAGAAATAGAAATTTACTAAACGAATTTTAACCCCGTCCACCCAAAAAAAGTCCACCACGTATAAAGACAAACCTTTGAAAACTTTTACATGATTGTACTTAACTTAGTGACAGGACTTTATGCTGTATTCTCTAAAACTACAAAAAATTTACATGAAACAAAAGTATTCGTTTGTCTTCCACCGAAACGCTCTCGTCGGTTTGACACTAGTGTCTCGTTCGGACCGAATCATGGTCCACCTCCTTAGCGAGCTAATCAGGATTCTATGTTAGAGTCCTCGAAGAACCTTTGAAAAGTACTATTACTAGTTTGGTTCAGAGGTATACCCTTGATTGATTTGGAATACTTTGGACTTCTGTTCTTTCTTTATTTCGTGGTTACACGAAAAAAGAATCACCATTTTAAGGTAGAGGATTGTTTTTACATATGATTTACGTCTTTCTCTGAGTTCTCTATTTCTCTAATTGGAAAGAGGGTCTTATATATGTCTTATACGTAAGGTTTCGAGACACACACACACACACACACACACACACACACACACACACACACACACACACATCTCTTCCTTTCTCTAAATCGAGTATACATTTGATTCCTAATTTTGTACCTATGTTTAGGTAAAGACGGTAAACATTCGACACACTGATATCCGTTCAACAATTTGGAATGGTTCTGAAGCAAAGGATTGAATGTCTTAACAATATTTCTAATTTACAGCGTACAAAAAAAATTTACACTAATCATGTCATGAACTGGGTTTAGTTCACGGGGGTTTTAATACCGACAATAGAATAACGATTTATCGATATTACGACTCTTACACCTTTTGACCCTTCCCCCTACGAGTAGAACGTCCTGGATGTGATGGACGAAGATACAATACAGTTCAGGGATATGACTAAGAAGGAAAAAACACACGAAATAATTACTCAATAAATAAAAAAAATAAACTACGAATATCCACAAAAAGAGTAAGGTATCGAAAAGTTAAAAATAACTTTATATCAACTAAATGTTTCAAATCAAAGGTTACATCTTGTTACACTAAGTCAATACGTATATATACATATGTATGTATGAGAGGAAAATTAAAAATAAAATATAACATCTTATCACATAATTGTTACAAAACAATCAAAGCCCATATATTGTTTCACTAAGTCAATGTGTCAATGTACATAGACAAGAAAAAGTTTAAGAAGTATATATAAGAGAAAAATAGAAGAGAAGGTAATGTTCAATACTATTCTATGGCTCATATCGAGGGACACGATATGTCATCCAGGACCTACCAATCGATAAAAGATAGACCGTCAGACATACAAAATTAGGGTTTGATGATTAAATAGAGAGGGGGAGAAGGGGAAACCATTGGTATTCGAGCAAAAGATTCAGGGACTCAGATAAAGTCAAAACATTTATTCAAGAAGTCATAGTAAAAAAATTCTAAGGTGTGTATTCACTATAGTATACTATAAACAGAAAGATACTAATAAAGAATTAGATTCTCGAGGAAGGTCAGAGGACTACTAAATAAACTTTATTTTAAAGTGTAAGGTGGTATAAGGATTGAAGTTCACATCAATGGAACTTTTATATGAAATTATAATTGGTAAGTCCAAATGATTAAAAGATTTTAAAGACCTTTAAAAAAAACCTTACTTTCTGAAATTCTTCCATAATGAAGACCGACAAGTGTTTTAACAAAACAATGTTAAGGTGTTATAAAACAGTACTAAATTGATCGATTATGACTGTGAAAAATTTATTTTATATCAATGACCCACGGATATATAATGGTCACGACAGACTCATTCTCCTCTTCTCTCTCTCTAATTTCCCGTTCCTTTTTTTTTTTTTTGTCTTTTCCGTATTTATATTGTGCTAACTACATAAACACATACATAAGTATAGGTACACACACACATAAACAGATAAGGATCAGGAGTTCACCGGTGTCAAAATGAGAAATTTTTTTTCACTTGTTTCCTAATTTACTGATTATTCTAAAAAATAACAATTTAGAAATTATCTTTTTATTGTAAGTCCTATTTTAAAATAAGAACGGGAGGGACTATCCGTCTGTCCGTCCAGCCATCCGTCTGTCTGTATAATCATCCACCTATGAGGTTCGAAGGTATCCGTCTGTCTTATAATCATCCACCTATGAGGTTCGAAGGTATCCGTCTATCTTATAATCATCCACCTATGAGGTTCGAAGGTATCCGTCTGTCTTATAATCATCCACCTATGAGGTTCGAAGGTATCCGTCTATCTTATAATCATCCACCTATAAGGTTCGAAGGTATTCGGAGAATAGGAATAGGTAGTCTCCCGTCTGTCCTACTTTTGGTGTTAGTGGCTTTTAATTGGTTTGACTAGTGTACCTGGTGTCGGAACAGATTGAGTTACTTTGATATTCGGTACGACACATCCCGGTGGGTTCTACCTGCCCAGTACCACCTGTCAAGACTATTTTGCACCAGGTGACCTCTTCCCTTACCGTTTGGTGTAATCCTAAGAACAGAACTCTTGAGGTATTTGTCTTACTTTTCCGTTTTTCTATCCTGTGATTTTCTACTTCAGGGGTCCAGTCATCCACGGGTTATACGATGACCTCTAGTCACCTCTTTATTAAGGTCTTTCTTACTTCTCTACCTCGGTTTCGTTTTTTTTTTTTTTTTTTGTGGGTCAACACCTACACTGACCACTGCCTTCATTTCAGACTACGACATTTCATGTTATAGCGTATCCTTGGACTTTACAATCCAGGTACTTAGTTCCGTATAAGCTTTAACAGTTTGTCCTCCACCGTTTTCACTTATAGTTGTAAAATCGTTAGTCACTTGATTTTACCTGACTTTGTCTACTTAAATTGAGTCTACTGGTGATATAGATGATGACACCCGTTTTTATGGAATCTTCTTTACCTCATCGGTAGTATCAGTTGTTTTCTCAGGCTTTACTTCATAAACCTACGTTAGAGTTTTTACTGTTTTACCAGAGACAAGTAAAGGTTCCGTTCAGTAAGTTATAGTGTCATTAGGTTCAGACACAAGGTTCGTCATTATGACTTCTTCGACTTCAACTTGTCAAGATACTTCTGGGTGTTTTGGAAGATCTTGATTGTGGGTTTTTTCTACAGGAAATGTAATATCTCTGACCTTACGTTTTCAGCCTTCAGTTCTATATGGACCTCATTGTCCGTTTAAACCGGAACCTCATGTTTTGCTTTGTGCAGTTTCCGATTGTCTCAAAACGGTTCTCTTGCGTGACCAGTATCATTTATGGGAGAAGGTTGTTGTGTTTTCTTCTGAGACGTGTATCTGTAGTGGTCTACCAGTTATGGCTTTAGTCTAACTGAATTAAGAAACGTCGGTTTCTACCTCTTCGAGGTATGTCAGTCGTTTTTGTTCTGATCCTCGATAGACACCGAGTCTAGTACTTGAGGCATAATGTTTTAAGTCTGAATTTGACTGCTTCCATCCCTTTTGGTGATCTGGTAAGTCGATAATGGATTTAGTTTAGGTAATGATAATATGTCACTTTCACTGTTTATCTAAGTTCCCTAATCTAGACCATCTGTCTCACGGACTTCTTGATACCTACCTCCAAGCACTGTAACATGTCCTCCGTCACTATCTCTAGTAGGGGTTCTTTTTCTTTACGTTTTTCCGTTTTACCAACAGACTCCTCCTGAATGTTTATCGACTCTTTTCTCTTCACTTTTCTGTTTCCTCTTTTCCTTTCTATATTCGTAGACTTACGTCTCAAGGTTTCTTATCGTTCCTCTCTATTCTTTCGGAAGGAGTCGTTAGTTACGTTTCTTTATCTCCTTTTGTTATCTTACCCTTTCTGATCTCTAGAGAAGTTCTTTTAATCTCTATGGTTCCCTTGTAAAGTACGTTTCTACCCGTGTTATCTCCTGTCTTTACCATACCTGGATTATCTTCGTCTTCTATGATTCTTCTCCACCGTTCTTATGTGTCTTAGTATGTTTTTTCTAGAAGTACTGGGTCTATTGGTGCTACCACACTAGTGAGTGGATCTCGGTCTGTAGGACCTTACGTTTCAGTTCACCCGGAATCCTTCGTAGTGATGATTGTTTCAATAACCTCCACTATCTTAAGGTCAACTCGATAGTTTAGGAATTTCTACTACAACACTTTCACGACGTGAGTTATACGGTCGTTTAAACTTTTTGAGTCGTCACCGGTGTCCTGTCCTTTTCCAGTCAAAAGTAAGGTTAGGGTTACTTTAACGTGAGTAGAGTGTACGATCGTTTCATTACGAGTTTTAAGAAGTTCGGTCCGAAGTTGTCATGTACTTGGCACTTGAAGATCTACAAGTTCGACTTAAATAGGGTAGTCTCCTCGGTCTCTAGTTTAACGGTCGTAGGTGACCGAGTACTTTTTTCGTTCTCTCAAGGTCTTTTTGTAGATGATGACGAAATAACTGATACGGGTTTGGACACTGACACACCTAGTGTTGTTTGACCTTTTCAGAAGTTCTCTACCCTTATGGTCTGGTGGACTGAACGGAGGACTCTTTAGACATACGTCCAATTCTTCGTTATCGACTTAACCTGTATCTTGTTGTCTCACCAAGGTCAGCCCTTTCCTCATGTAACTCCGATCTATAACAGTGGGACGATAAATTGAATATACGTCTCATGTAGTACGTTTTACTGTCCGACCTACTTCGCGTTCGACCTTAGTTCTAAAGGTCCTCTTTATAGTTATTGAAGTCTATACGTCTACTGTAGTGGGAATACCGTCTTTCGTTTCTTCTTGATTTCTCTGAGAACTACTTTCATTTTCTCCTCTCACTTTTTCAACCGAATTTTGAGTTGTAAGTCTTTTGATTCTAGTACCGTAGACCAGGGTAGTGAAGTACCGTTTATCTACCCCTTTGTCACCTTTGTCACTGTCTGAAATAAACCCCCCCGAGGTTTTAGTGACGTCTACCACTAACGTCGGTACTTTAATTTTTTGTGAACGAGAAACCTTCTTTTCGATACTGGTTGGATTTACCGTATAATTTTTCGTCTCCGTACTGAAACAGTTGTTTCCAGGCAGATCAGTTTCGATACCAAAGGTCATCAGTACATACCTACACTATCAACCTGACACTTTTTTCGACTCGTGGCTTCTTAACTACGAAAACTTGACACCACAACCTCTTCTGAGAACTCTCAGGGAACCTGTCGTTCCTCTAGGTTGGTCAGATAGGATTTCCTTTAGTCAGGAATTACAAATAACCTTCCTGACTACCACTTCGACTTCGAGGTTATGAAACCAGTTGACTACGCTTCTTGATTGAATAACCTTTTCTGGGACTACGACCCTTTCTAACTCCCGCCCTTCTCTTCCCCTACTGTCTCCTACTCTACCAACCTACTGTAGTGGTTAAGTTACCTGTACTCAAACTCATTCGAGGCTCTCAACCACTTCCTGTCCCTTCGGACCGCACGACGTCAGGTGCCTCAACGTTTCTCAGTCTGTGCTGATTCGTTGACTTGACTTGACTCAAGGTTCCATTATCCATAGGGTCAAAGTAACTAGTCACTACTTTTCAAGAACAATTAAACTGTAAAGGTTATCCAATACGATCACAAAACTGGTCTTTTATACAGGGACCATTATTAATCCAACTTGGATAGGATTGGGAAAGTTGAGAAACTTCGATTAGGGTTATGGGTGTCTCCTATAGTCTCCCGTCAGGTGAGGGACGGACGTGTCAACTCGAGGTAGTCCTTTCCAAGGTTCAATATTCTCTGGGTAACAAGAGAGATTAATTTTCAGTAATCACAGTGAGTATAAATGAAGGATTGTCCGTAGATTTATAATTAATTTACATAAGACTTTCTTTCATTCTTAAAGTAATCAAGTTGTCACCTAATTTAATTGAAGGACTTTGTTTCCGAGAAAACGGATCTTAGACATTTGGTTCCGTCACGTTCAGTCCCAGTGCTTCAAAGTCTCTAAATTTTCTTTGAGAGTCTCCCGTATCAGTCTAGTGACTGTCCCCACAAAGACCGTGTGGTTATTGGTCCTACTCTGACGATTCCTAGTTCGGTGTTTTTCTTTGGTCTATGGTACCGGGAACTGTGGATATATACAAGTAATCATATTATAATAAAAGGTTCTCGTATAGTTTTACTAAACTTCATACACTGTCGAAAGACATAAATCGACTAAGGGACGTCACCCCATTCCACTGGATCCAAACGTAGGATCGGAAAGGTGACTACTCCCTCTCAATTCAATGACTTGGGATTCTCGGATTTACATGAATGACACTTTTACCATGTACGCACGGATAAACGATGTAACGAAGTCAGTACAGGTTGAGAAACTTCGCGATATCTGACATCGGGTGGTCGGAGGAGCAAGGTACCCTAAGAGGTCCGTTCTTATGACCTCATCCAACGGTACGGGACGAGGTCTCTTAGAAGGGCTGGGTCCCTAGTTTGGACGTTGAGGACGTGACGTCCGCCTAAGAAATGGTGACTTTGACCATGTTGGTATAGGTGAAGTTTCTCACTAATACCTGTACGTCAAACCTCTTGTAGAAGTTTATCGACTCGGATAAAGAGTCATTTGTAGTCAAGGACAGGAAAGACGGGGATGACGTTTTATAGACTACACGAAAGTTAAGTCAATTTTTAGTTGGTTCACAGGACTACTAAAAGAAATTCTCATAGTGCACATCCCCCTTTCTGTTACACATTTATATCCTCTTATAAGACTTAATGCACCGGACATCCCACATTAAGTAAGCCAATACAAAGAGAGGAGGAGTCCAAAGGTCTCTCCTTCCCAGAGGCGTCAACTGAAGTCGTCCCGGGAGAGGACGGGTCGCCTTGTCAGTCGGTTCGTCAAGATGGTAGGACTCACACGAAGCACCCCCGCCCCGGCAGGCTTTGTAGACCTGGCTGGTGGTCTAGGCGGTTCGGGACAAAGGGTCGGCTTCCAGCGTCTTGCTCCTCCTACTTCTACTGATAGTCTACAAGGACGGTAGGAAGAGGAGGAGCCTAGACTTGAGTCGGGTCGACACACTTCTACCGTGAAGATCAGCTGGAACGTCGACCGTGTACCCTGTTTAGCTCAGGCGTCTCTGGGGGTCGAGGCCGGTGTCCTAACACGCCGCCCGGTCGTCACGACCGCTCTCGTTGTGCACAGGGGGACTGTATTCCTGATCCCTGTCACCACCAAGAGTTATGTCGAGGGTTTCCCTTGACGTCCCACTGGGATTTTGTCTCCCCGTCCTGCCCTGTTGAGGGATGCCCAGGAGATATCTCAACTGATATCTACTGTATCTGGTACAGATACTGTTGTATTCAATGCTCCTGAACTTTGACTACCAACGATTTGCGCTTCTGTGACTTCAGTGAGGGGTGTTTGGTCAGTCCCTGAGACAAGCGGGGTTCTCGTGGGGGCTCGACCGGAAGAGGTTCTCCGGTCGTCCTGGACTCCTCCTCTCACGTAGCGTGGGGTCCTCTCTACCTCGGAAGGGCCGGCCCCTCCGGACCTTAGTTTCGCACGGACTGGAGGTTCACTACCTCCTCTTACAGATACTGTAGTAACGTGAGGGCCTCCGCGGGAGGGCCCTGAAGTCCCCGTCGTCGGGTTTCGCAGGACGTTCCTCGTGGAAGGACCCGAACCTCCGGCTGAACCCCACGACACTATCAGACGCCCGGAGACGAAGGGTCCTGTCGGAGGTCAAGTCGCTCCTGCTCCGCGGGATGGGCGGTCCGGGGAGGCTATTGCTAATAGACTCAAACGAGATATTGAGGAAGCCGACGTTGAACCGGGATCGTCTAGCCAGGTAGAGGCTATTTGACAGACTTCTTCATCTACTTTAGACCTTACTGAACCTTTTAATGTAGTTCTTTTTGCTTCAGTTTCGGTCTCTGGCCGAGGACCGGCGCAAAGGCCAATCGTTTCTACTGCACGTCCTCGCCGGTGACCGCCCGTCGCGGGGCCTCGACTCGCGAGCGAGTGTCGAGAGCGACGGACGCCCGGTCCGAGAGGAGCGCGGAGGGCCTCTGTCCGGGTCCGGCCGGGGGACACGGGACCTGGCTCGGGGCCGGCGGTTTCTGTCGAGGACGGACTCAGAGGTGGCCGACAGCGACCGGTCACTGGACGGCGGGCGTCTCTCAGGGATACTACACCGGCCGCCGTCGGACAGGGGTCACCTGGATCTCTTGGGACTCGGGCCCTACCTGTTACATCTGTTCTGGTCCTCGTCCCAAAAGGACTACCGGTCCGTCATGTCAGTCTTCTAGTTCTTCCGTTTAGTCGACGATTTCCACTTTTCGGGCCTCGACCTTGTCTGCGAGTCATCGGTCGACGTCTTCGGGTGCGGGTTCCTGGACCGTCGGTAGGATCTTCTCTTCTCCGTCCCGCCCGGACGGTAGCCATCCACGGTTCGTCGGGAAGAGAAAGACTCCTGGCCGTCTCTCCGCGCGAGTCCAAGATTTACGGGGATCGTGACACTCCTACGACGGTGGGATTACAAGTAAGAGTGTCGCTCTGGTGTCCGAGTGACTGTCCGTCTGTTCGTGGGTGGGGTAGTGTGGTCACCCAGACCTCCCAAAGGACCACAGACACTGCAGTAGTGAGGTCTATGTGACAAACTTCGCCGAAAGAGATTAAATTAGATTCCAACTTTTTATCGGAAGTCAAAGTGACCACCGTAGATCTCGAAAAGTGGACACGTAGTCACACAATCTTCCTTATCGACCCATCGTCTCACTTCTCAAATTCCAAACCTGTGTGTACCTTATCCTAACGAAAAACGAGGTCTTAGGGTTGTTATTACGGATGAGTAGGATTGTTTCTGTTTTCTCAGGGAAGACGTCAAAAAAAAATTTGACAAGTATGATTGGGTCGACAAAGGTACACAATAAAAAAGAAAAAAATTATCGACGATATTAGGTAAACTATGATACAGTAAACCATAAGAGTCCATACGAAGGTTCCTTAAATTAAGAAAATCAGTTCGGAGGAAACCTCAGTCTTGATTTGGTCCTAGTGTCCACACTATAGCCATGGTAATCCCAACTTTCTTACTCTATTAGTACGAACTGAAAAAGAGATAATATTTCTTCATGTCCCTTAAGGGACCAGCAGGACACCAATCCTGAACTGCGAGAGTGGTGTCCCAGGGTTTAAGTTAGGGACCAGCCCTTTGATTTTAGGACGTGCGGAGTCCTGTACCCTTTTTTATATGTATAGGGGACCGATTTAATGTGTTCCAAGAGCCACCTTGGGTCCGTAGATACACTTATTTCGTGTCCTAACAGTACCTTTCTTTTTTTGGACTCCCACGACAGTGGACTCCTCAAAAAGGGGAGGTCTAAGTCTCTCTAAAGACCCCAATCCGAGTCCTTAGACTCAAAACATTTGACACCTGAAAGGTAGGATAAAATCCTTAGGTACGGGATCTAGAAGACTGATTCTTAACGGAGACATAGTTTACTCTCTTCTGTCAAGAGGCTAATCTTCATTTTTGGTCTACCGAGTAATAGACCCGTACAGAACAATTAATCGAACTACCGTTGTACCGAGTAGACCGGTCGAACTACGGTGACTGAAGGATAGAAATGTTGACGAAAGAGTCCACCCTTGGTCTCTTCTTCTTCGTCCATAGTCTCAGGATTCACTTGAGTTGTTCAACGTACTGGTCTTAGACATCCCTTTTTTAAAAAATTCAAACCCTTACAAATTCTTAATAGTGTGTCATTCTAAAGAATTGTAAATCCCTACAATCCGGGACCTTTACAATAGACTTCCTAAACTGTTTGAGAAACTGAACAAGAAGAAAAATTCATTTTTTTTTTTTTTCCAATTTTCACTAGAAATATGTTTATACTATTTCCGACCTAGCGTATATAAAAAGAGAAACGTTATTGTACGAACTTAATTAAGTGCAGGGAAAAGGTTGAGATCACAACGATGTGACCAAACAACAATGTGTATCTTGTTCACTGACTTAAGGTCGACGTCCGTCTGACAAAATCTCGTATTCACCATATAACCGTTACGTTGGTGACTGACTTAGGTCCGATCCCGTGGAGTCTTACTCTCGTTTATATGTTATCACTCCAAAGTGAACTCCTATCTAACTAATCCGGTCGTGTAACAGGAAATTTTTCTCCATTAACGAACTCCGTGTAACAAACCTTATACCTGGTAGGTAATTGGTATGTTTCAAGATTGGGACCATCGTCGGTCCAGAGTTATGGCTTAGTACTCCTGAGTCCTGTTGATACTTATAAAGAAAAATGGGTGGAAACTCCCGAAGGGACCACCGAGTCTCCAATTTCGTAGACGGACCTTACGTCCTCTGGGTCCAAACTAGAGACCCAGCCCTTCTAGGGGGACCTCTTCCTTTACCGTTGGGTGAGGTCATGAGAACGGACCTCTTAGGGTACCTCCCTCCTCGGATGTCCGATGTCAGGTACCCCGGTGTTTCTCAGTCTGTGCTGACTCGTTGAAGTGAAAGTGAAAGTGGGTGGAAAATTTATAATTCATCTAAAGGGAAACCCCAAACGAAAACGAAAAAAAAAAAAAAAAAAACCAAACAAGAAAAACAAAACGGATGACCACTGTCCTGACTCGCTGAAGTGAAAGTGGGTAGAAAATTTATAATTCATCTAAAGGGAAACCCCAAACGAAAACGAAAAACCCCCCAAACAAGAAAAACAAAACGGATGACCACAGAAGGACCCGAGGACATCCTAGAAAAATAAAAAGTCGAGACACAGACCCGGGAAAGAGGTGCACCACCCGATGGTAGTTGCAAGAGAGATTCTCTAGAAAGATCTCAGTGGAAGACTCTCACTACAGAGGGGGACGACCGACCGCCCTCATGCAGGGATCCCGGCCGGAGGAGAGTCTGGACTCCTGAGAAGGTAGACCCACCTAGCTCTGGTGAAGGACACGGGTGGTCCGAAAGTTAGTCAACTGTACTACTGAGGAAAAGAGAGAGAACAAATAGACCCGTGTCCCGTAGCATTAGCTTACCTGGCTAAGAGGTCTGAAGAGGCATACCCGGAACGGTGAAACGGTCCTCGAACGAGAGCCACAACACGCCTTCCTCCTTGCGGGATAAGTGGACGACTTTGAGAGGTCGTGGAAATAACTTGAGAGATCGGCCCCAGATCTCCGGGGCCCGGCCCGGCGTGAAGGCGGATATTCAGTGGGTTGGTCCAGATCAGGGAGGGTGGAAAACCTCGCACAACATCGTACTACCGGTAGAACAGGGTAGTCCGGAAGGAGGACTGTCAGAATCTCTGGTTTCGTCGAAACCCAAGGGAGGGGTGGGGTGTGTGTGTGAAAAAAAAAAAAAAAATTACTATAAAGTGTACCCTCTTCTAAGGTATGTCCAAACTCCTTAAACGGAGGAACATATTTCTTTCCGTTTTATAGTAAAACAAGAGATATGGGTTCGTTGTAGTCTTCGTAAATAAAATTAGGATAGAACTTTTATAAGATAAAATATAAAGATAGTTATTCTTAATGAAGTTTAAAAACAGATCTTACTGTGCTTAAAAGGGAAGATTTGAATGTTTTTTCTTTATTTGGACCCCAACAACTTATCACTATTACATGAACCAGATATTCCTGAGAATTACGGTCTTGATTCTTTCTCCTTCCTACAACTAGGACGACTGAAGATTCAAAAGATCCGATCTCCACAGTAGAACTCGACCGATAAAGGATATATAGACTGATTCCCTGAGATAAAGTACTGTCGGATAACGAGACTTTTGAACAGAGTGTAAGAACAATCGTAGTCCGTTCAATATCTGAGAGAGTCTTTCAGTCCGACTCTGGTTTTTCTGTGTGTGTGAATCTGTCAGTGTCTTTTAACAGATGAATACTCTATGAAAAATAAGGTTTAAATATTTACCAGTCGAACGATAATAGACTTCTATTTAACACGGGTAATACTCAACATATATATACAATACATCGTATATACAATCCATCGTAAAATGATTGTGGACAGAAAGACGAAGAGGAAAAGGACGATTTGGACTTAAGAACCGACGGAAAGGTCAGAATCACCATATCAGAATTCCTTCCGTGGAAATACAAATTGTATAAATCTTACTTGCCTCCGACAGGTTTTTAATAGACTCATTAACTCCTCAAGAACTCTGGTTAAAGATAGTTCTTGATACGAACCTAAAGACACCCCTAACAAGACACCGTCTTATCTACCTTATTATTTGGTCGAATCTATTTTGTCGATCGTTGTTTTCTAACACACGTGCTTACGCATATATGTATGTGTTCGTTGTCGATTCATAATACCACGTATGATCATTTATTCTGAAGTCTCTTTATTCAATCTTTTGCTAGATATCTTCACTATCCCGAATATCTCCCAGAATTCTCGATTTAACTAATTCCTGAACTAATTCGTTTCCTTCTTCTTCTTTCACACTACTTCTTCTTTTTTCGTATTCTTTATGACACTGATAAAACTTATTATGTACCAAACTCTAAAAAGACCCCACAAAAACTCTACAAGATTTTTAGTTCTCGATTGTCAAGAATATTCCGAAACCTCAATTTAAAACCACGATGTCGTCAAATTGACTTAAAAAAATTAATCGGGAGTGACGAGAGAGGGTTTAACAGTAAGAGAACCTTCGAACACTTTCATGTCTCGGAAGGACTAAGTCGACACCGTGGTCCGAGTCTTGGTACCACATCCACTCTTACCGAGTCTTTCTTGGCAGAATTGAAAGTCTACCCTGACGATTGGTTTCTGTCCGGATTTCAAGGTCGACTGTAACCGACCCAAAGTATCAACTGATTTGCAACATATAAGGTCCTACCGACTCAGGTACATCCAAAAGTCAGAGATTTCCCCAATGGTTTAGAATTAACCATAGTTCTCAGAAATGATACGGGAAATTCCTCATTACCAAGTTCAAAAACAATGATCTATAAGATTCGATTATTAGAGACAGGAAGTTTCCTTAAACCTGAGTTTTCGGATTTCCTAGACTTACTTACGTCCCAGATCTTACTCTTCTGTTTGTGATAAATAGGACTAAGGCCCCGGATTCCCCGTTCATCAAAACTCCTTCAGCGTCAATTTCCCGTGTGACTTATAGTCGTCGAACAGACAGGAGTGTCTTCTGTTTGAACTTTCTTTACCGTCCTTGAGTTGATTTACAAATCAAATTGAAGTTCCTTACTAAATGATCTTTATCGTTATCAAAGTTCATCCTCTATACGACAGTGAACGACCAGGAATATATGCCCTATCTCTCGAAGGAAAGTACCTCTGAAAGATCTACACCAGACTCGCTAAATATCCTAAGTACCTTAAGAACCTACGATGTCACCAGTATACCCATGGACCTGGCCCTCCACCCCCCTCTGTTGAAAACTTTAACTACAGAGACCCAAGAGGATTTAGTAAGGACCGGGTTCTCTTAAGAGATAGGTATAGAACCAAGACAATTACAGAAATATTTACAGACAGGAGACCCTGAAGGGACCAATTCTGAGACCCGAAGATGAAGTCCCTTGTCCCCAAACCAGAGGTCCGATCCCTTGATTCTAGGGTGTACGGTGGACCGTCTCGGTTTTTCGTTTTTAACTATTTACCTTTACAGACGTGAGTCTTCACCTTGTCTCTCCTATCACCGGAGTATCGAATTAGACTTTACCGTTATCGAAAGTACCTTTATCACCATTTTAGGACAGGACATTGGTCATGATCTCTCGTAATCTAATACCTAATATACATGTCCTACTAAGTAAGAATTACAGAACTTTCGGTTCTGTAATTCTGAACCTTCTGAACAGAACCTTTTGAAGTCACCGGACGAAGCGCTACCACCCTTTCCTCTGTACCCAGTCAGAACTTCAGGACCTTCATTCCTGGAAGACAGTTGCACGGGTCTAGCACCGTCACCCCCCGACGGACCTTTGTCATGTCTTTGTCGACGATCTTCGTATGAGAAAACCCTCATCAACAGACTCTCGTCCTAACCATCGGTAACGTACCACCTATACGAAGAAAATTACTGATGAACTCAGTAAAAAACAACTGGTCCTAAATTCACGACTGAAAGAATAAAAATACTACGGACAAAAATCGTGACTGTGATAAGGTACGAAAATTTTTTGTGATCTTTAAAAGTAATGTTCGTCCCTTGGGAACGTCTGGACAACAACTTTATTTTATTAGGTCTTAATCCAGTTTAATTTACTTCAAAATCCACCGAAAAAAAATAATTTGACACAATCAAATTAATTAAATTAAACACAACGAATCGTAAACTACTAAAGAGTAGGAGTTTGAAATTTCAGGACAGATGACAAATTTATAAAATTTACACAATAATCTTACAAGAATCAAAAATTTAGAAGTGTGCGTCTTTACTAAGACACATATAAATAACAAAATTATGAACGGAAGGTCCACGGTCCTAACGGCTCATAAGGGTTGACATACTGGTCTAACATAAGTCTCTCTGGGGGAAATTCTGAGTCTTCCTACCGACCCGGTCGGGAGTTCTGGGGAGGTTGGAGTCAAGACGTAGTGGAAGGGTCCGGGTCGTTCCATCGCTCCTGACCGAAAACGTAAGTTGGATATCATTGCCTCTCAATCGACTGAAGACAGGGACCGGTCTCGTTCTGAATTTCAGTTTTATAGGGTTGAATCTCCAGTTATGTTCTTCATGGGGTTCTGTTGACAGGCGTCGAACGAGGCACGGAAGAGAAGTTTGGAGACTGGGAGACGACCCGAGGCACGTCTCTGTGTCGCACCACCAGTCGGTCGGTTTGTTTCTCTTGAGGAAGGTCCCGGTAGAAATGTTGAGAGACCCAGCCTTTCCTTAGTCATTTAGAGTCGGAATATTGTCCAGGGTCAGTAGAAGGAGGTAGGACTATTTGTTCAGGCGTCTGAGGTAGTTGATGGGATCACTTCACCGTTTCTTCGTCGGACAGAGAGACGTGTCTTCACGTTCCACCCTCTCAGTGGTCCTGAACGACGGTTCATAACGACTGAGTCCAGTTGTCCCGGAACTTTTTGCGAGTCTAGAGTGTGAGGTCCTGAGCGTCTTTCAAGATCATCACTTATCTTTAAATGGAAATTCACGAGTTTATCGATGGGTCTTGATAAAAAGGTTAAAGTTTCTCTGACTTCCTCTGCTTCTACTGATACACCTCTAGTTCAGTCTTCTTCTACTCAGTCTCAATCTGGGCAGAGCGTCAGCCTCCTCCTTTAGACTGGGTTTCTAATGTCTGCGACTGAAATGCCTATTGCAGACGTCGGTGTACTGAAGGATGAGAAACTTATCAGGTACGTGAGGTTTTTTTGGTCATTCACCGTTTGAACCCTAAAGCGGCATAGACTGCGGTATATTACTAGGGCTGTTTGACTTACTGATAGAGACCTTCCCCGGTAGAGGGTTAGTCGTTTTATAACAGGTCAGAGATTCCCTTTTTAAGGTCACAGAATCAAGTTCGTCGAAACGGATTTCCAAGAATTCTCACCGACAGAGTTAATTGAAGAATGATACTAGTACTCAACGTCTAAGACTCTCCACAACACATACGTGGTCTAATTTTGTTGAAACATTATTGGTCTCTGCACTTTACATGAAAGAAATTATCGTGTTAAAAAACTTTGCCGACCGCTAGTCGGTCCTAACATGACATCGCTTACAGTCGTGCATTGTCAAAAGACTACGACTACTAGAAGTACAAAGTACATTCAGTTAGAAGGAACTTTTAAAAATCTGAAAAAGAAATAAAATTGTACTACCGGTACGATAAAAAAAGAGGGGAGAGGACTGTTAATCATGATTCTGAAATTCCTTACGTTATTAGGAGAGGATAATAGACCTTCGGTGATCAATCGAAATAGGATCCTGAGTCTCCACTGTTCCTTCCTTTTTCTTTCCTTTGATTTCGACAAATTTCCTAATACGAATGGACACTGTAAAGACAATTTAAGTACTGTTCTGGGATCTTTTGGAGTTTACTCCCTAGAGATTAGTCTTATAACAGGTCTATGGGTAAAATCCCAAAGATACGACTGAAGGAATGTAGTCAAGTAATATCATGTCTTTCACACATTAATGACCTTTAATCTTACATTATACTGGTTAGAAGATATTCGTTTTTAAGAATGGACATAAGAACTTGTTTCCGACTTCTTACACGACGAGTAAGTACATAAAATACAAGGTACCCCAATTTACTTACTAAGGGAATTACCAAATTTTGGTTCACGTTCTTTTACGTTCAACTGAAAAATCTTTTTTACCCAACTGTAGACCCATGTTGAACTAATAGAGTAGTACACTGCCAACCCCTATCCCTCGTCGATCTTTGGAGGTGATGAAAAATACGGACAAAAATTAGTTGTCCTTCATTTGGTATTCGATTTTGTTACAAGAAATTTGGATCAGAAGGGTCTCGTCAACACGTCTACAGGAAAGTACTCAAAACACGAGCAGGGCTATTGGACTTGGGTCGGAACGGCTAAAATAACTACCGGTACTTTAAATAAAAGATTAGGTCTGTTTTATACCGTCAGAAAAAGGTAACAAACCCCCGTATGTCTTCTCGTCTTAGAAACCAGAGATTCAAGACTGATCAGTATAGAATGAAAGTACAACATTAACACCGGAAATTTATCGTCAAGCAACACTATAATACATGACTATGATGAGAAATACCTTCCCTTGTCTTTTTGTTTCACTTTGTTTTTAATTTCTTCGACTTCTCTTTTTACTATCGCCTAAATAACGACGAAAGATTTTTATAAAATAACTTCTGAGGTTAGTTACTTTTTTCTTATAAAAGAGTGTGTCACCGGAAACGTAAGAGTAAAATCGATGTAAGACACCAGGGAAGGGGTGGGAGACAAAAGTAGAATTTTCTATACTATTAGACATATCCCTTTACCCTAGACCCGAAAAGTAAATTTCTATTTGTTACTACAACTAAACTTAGTCATTAAACTCAGTAAAATCGTATTAAGAAAAAAAGAGAAATTCAGGATACGGAGAACATGAATATTTTACACTGGTAGGAATATGTGTCCATGGATTGCGTAAGGAAAAGATTCATTGTTTTTTTATTGGGTAAAGAAGAAAAAGGTATGACATGAAGAACGTCGAATATTTTGTTTCAGGTATAACTGCTTGTCAAAAGACCTTTGTAAAGAAGAAAGTAACAGAAAGAAATTTGTATTGTACTCAAAAGTTCTACTTCGTCATAGTCTTTTCTCTTCGTAACATTGTCTCACACCTAAGAGTCTGAACGACTTATATAAACATTTACACAAATGTTTTGTTTCAATGGACTGAAAGAACAGGGTCCTTGTCAAAGGGTCAAGACGAAAAATCAAACATTCTGGGTTTAAGACATAATAGGTATATGAGACCACAGAATGAGAGTCTTTAATAGTTAAGAGGTGTGGTCAGGACAACGCGCTGAAACTATAATGAATATCCTTATGTGGGACGAGATGCTTCCGACGACAGAATGACATATTTTACAGACATACCAACAGAAATCCAAGATCCTGTTTAGACATCAAGACATGTAGGGAAGACAGTCGGTCCTACGTCTAAAACTCTAGACACACATGTATATAGTAGTCCAAGTATAAAAGGGAGTTTCAATAGGTAACTCACGAGAACAAATTTTATCAAAGTTTTTTTATTTTATCAAAGAAACCCTCCACCCCATCCCTACATATATTAACGTCCCTTTCTCAATATACATGAATTCACATACAGTTCAAGAATAATCCAGAGATATGACTTCTAAATTAACAAAAATATTCAAGTGAAAAGTGGATGAACCAAGAAACACGTTTTTTTTTGTTTTGTTTTGTGGTTTGGGTACGTAGAACCTTTTGTCAAATTTATGACATATATCTAATACTTTCAATCATTACGAGTAATAAATTATTTCAAACATTTCATGTTTCGTTTTATGTCACACTTAATCACACAACTAAGATCTTTCTAGTTCTAAACAGACTTAATATGATGACATGATCAAACGGAGCAGAATCCATGACCCATCTTTTATTAAGTCCCACCTTAAAGGACCACTTAGTCACCGATCCTGAGGCACGAAGACGACGTGCACCCCGTGTCTAGACTAGGGACCAGTCTCTTTATTCTAGTGTGTACGGAGAGTCACACCGGTTTTTTTTCTCTTCTTTTCTTCATAATACTACTAGATTGTCGTCGGACGCTGTCTGGTAAAAGACATAGAAAACTAATGAAAAGATTATCATTTAAATCGGACTCTAATAGTATGGAAAGAGACTTTAAGGGAAATCCGATTCACGGAAAAGATTACTGACCGAAAGTGCCACTCTCTTCTAGGATGTTGTCGGATCGTCCGTCGCCACCCCAACTTCCGTCCACTCTATCTTCTCTACCTGGGTCTTACGACTCTATAAAAGTCACGGTTGTCCGTTTGAAGGGATGAAATGAGACCACTACGTTCGGGTACCTGTTTCAGGTGAAACACATAGACACTATTTGTTGTTTTGAACTAAAAGGACTGGTACCGAATAACTGTTACACAGTATGTTATCCTTTCCTTCTCTTCGTTCGTCAAAGTGCAGTAATAAAGATTTTGGTACAAATAAGTCGAGTTTGCATTCTCTTGTCTCACCCCTATTGTTCATTTGGTAGCCGACATACTCCGTTTGTGTTCGGAAGTCTATAGAATGACAAACATACTTTTCCATACGTGTACACAATTCAGTGTGAAGTCGATACAGACTGAGAGACACTGGGGCACCTGACATCGGGTAGTTCAAGGAGACAGGGACTCTAAGAGGTCCGTTCTTATGACCTCACCCAACGGTACGGGAGGAGGTCCCCTAGAAGAGGGTGTAACCGTCGACTTAAGAAATGGTGATCGTATGGAACCCTTCGGGGTTCCGTACCTTACCGACAGGTATGTTCGTAGGGTTCTGGTGTCCATTCGTTTAAGGAAGAACATATATGATCACTTTAGTCTCCGATATTTGACCACTGGGCCTCAGACTTTGACCAAAAGTGTTAAAATTTTTTCAAAATTGTATTTTTAGGTTTCAAAGTGGAAGAAATTTTATTTGTTTGTTATCTAGTTCAGAGAAACCCGGACCTGAGACTACTCCACTGAGACTCTAGACTCCTACCTTAAATTTCCACTCATAGTAGGATTTTCCCCCACTGTACTCGTCTTTTCCATCGCACAGGGGTCTCTTTCTCTTTGTCTACACCGAAAGAACTATCTTCTCTTCGGTAAAAACCGGATTCGGTAAAACCCTAGACTCGGGTCGGTTTGACGAACGGGAAATTGTCCAGAGTCATTGATTACGAGAGGTCCCTTGTTTTCGCCCCGAAAGGTTCACCGTGTCACCATTTCTTAGGCGGGCGGTTACGTCTTCTGTCTTTTCTGAGATCAAGCTGGGGACCCAACTTTTCTTGGGTACCTCATCCTTTATCGTCGGGTGAGGTCATAAGAACGGATCTCTTAGGGTGCCTGTCTCCTCGGACCGTCCGACGTCAGGTATTCCAGTGTTTCTCAGTCTGTGCTGACTCGTTTGTGTGTTGTCCCTTGTTTTCATGTCTAACAATAATCCGTCCTCTTCATTGTGATAGTTTCTGTCATACACTCAACACATTCCTGACGGTCAAGAGAAAGGTATCATTTCTAGTCGGACTTCGTGAGTTGGTGGTTTCGTCTAGTTGGTCTTGTATTCCCCACTACTACAACCGGATCGAAGAATAGTCTAAAAGAACGATCAGAAGGGGTAAAAGTCTGAACAAGTGGAAATAGGAAGATTCAGAATCGGTCGTATTACGAAGATTTGTGTCTTGGCTTAGAACGTGTTTGCGGAGATTTAGACAGAGTCGGAAAGGAAAACGTACGTACCGAAAGGGTGATGGTAAGTCCTGTCTTGGACGGGTCAGGAGTTGTAAGTCGAGTTTTTAGTGATAATTCTTGACACCTTCCAGAACCTAAAATGAGTCGAACGTGTGATTGTTCAATCGGACGGAGACGTAGTCTCCAGTACTGGTGAAAGTCGTCCTGTCCGTCGTACTCGAAAAGTAAACGTAACCAAGGGGAACGAAGAGGTTCCGGGTGTCCCCGGACGTCTCTTCGATACGAGACGGGTCTATGCGTGCCACCCCACCAAAACAATCCATCAATCTGTAATTGTTCCTCCACTGTCTCCGTTTTTTCTTTTCGTTCTTCCCTTATTAGTTCGATTCGGGGTTGTTAGCCCCCTGGGAGGGGTCTGTCATCATCGTTTCTTCACTACCACCGATTTCTTCCCTCGCTTCGTCAGGTCGATCAGGGGTGGAACCTCTGGGAGGGGGGAGTGGGTCCTGTTACCTTTGACACTAGTCGACCACCTGTTAAATAGGACTATTTCTGCCTCGTGTCATTTTCCTCTCTTGCAGGGACCCGACGTGTACGACGCACACACACAAGAGTCAGTACTACAGATTGAGAAACACTGAGGTACCTGACATCGGACGGTCCGAGGAGACAGGTACCCTAAAAGGTCCGTTCTTATGACCTCGCCCAACGGTAAAGGAGGAGGTCCCCTTAGAAGGACTAGGTCCTTAGCTTGAACGCAGAGAACGTAGAGGACACAACCGTTCGTCTAAGAAATCGTGACGTGATGGACCTATCGGGGTATATGTGAGACCTAGCTCGGGTCCAGGGGGTGTAACGTCCCGCCTAAGAAATGGTCCACTCGGTGTTCCCTTCAAGGTATACCAAACCACCACCAAAATCAGTGATTCAGCACAGGCTGAGAACACTGGGGTACCTGACGTTGGAGGGTCCGAGGAGACAGGTACCCTAAGAGACCCGTTCTTATGACCTCAGGGTATATTTGAGATCATTTGTGTTTGAGTAATATGGTTGTAGTATTATTTTAGATGTACACCAAAACGGGAGGGAATCCACCCAAAGAGGATCACTTAGTTCTCATCCCCGTATACGTTATTACTTGAACAATGTCTTGAACCGTGTTAGTTAGTTTGCCGTTAGTAGTGGGTACTACCGTTGGGTGGAGGAGAGGGACAGTGAGTGGGTACTGGACAGTCAGTGGGTATTCACGGAAGACGGAGGACCGTCTTATTGAGGAATATTTGTATGAATTCGGACATGCCCTCCCGACCAAAGTGAAACGTCTTTGTCGGCCTAGAGGGAGACTCTCACATAGGTACGAAATTATTTGAAACGAAACACGACTTCGGACTTCTCCATCAAACGTTTAAAAACGAACGATAGAGATCCTGACTCTATCGACGAGACCCAGAGGGTCACTGAAGGAACCAATTTTGGGAGACTGTGTTATGTACGGATGGGTAGATTGTAGAGGTGTCGACTCTTTACGACCTAACTCCTTAGGAAATAGAATTTCTCAATGACCGGTTGAACAGGTTTGAAACTGGAACAACCCTCCATAATAGAATTGAGACCTCCGTCGTTTGTATAAACGGAAGACGGGACCTCCCTCTGTGATGGAAGGTTCCAACAAATGAGATATTTATAGGAACGGCGTCATCGGATCTTGTTCTGACTGTATTCTGTCTCTACGTTTTACGTCCTCTGGGTATCTCTGACAGAGTCTCGTTAGTATAACAATGGGGTCTTAACCAAACGGAGAACCACCGACAGTTCAGGTTTCTGTGTTGGTCCGGTTTTTACCCCTCTTCCTAAATAATGAACGTCGTTCATTCCTCTTGTGACCTCTACAAAGGGTTTCGTCACAGAGGGGTTGTCGTTTCAACCCCTTGTAAAATTCCATTCCCATGTACGGATAAATACTTCCCCAAACCCACCCTATTGAGTCGTATTTTAAACCCATTTCCAACTGTGTCAGGTTCGAACTCAACTGACTTCAGCCTTTTCCAATTGTAGTAGTAGGCAATCCAAGGTCAACTAGATTACCTTCGAAGAATACTGAGAGGCCCAGACCCTTCCACGGAGAAGAATTGTGAATATTGTGATTTGGAAGGATGAAATATCGAAAGGTAGTTTACGAACAACAAAAAAAACACACACACACGGTCAATACGTGTTTTTTGACTGTGGACTCGAACACAGATAGAATAATTCACAACTAAGGAAGTGAGATCCTATCTCCGACCATATCCTTATAAGTGAGATCCTTATGACCTAAATCAGAAATCAGAATTTCTGAATGACCGGTTTAAAGGGTTAGAAACTGGGACCTCCCTCCGCAATATAATTGAGACCTTTATTTGAAACAAACTAGATACACGTTTACCATAAATAACGTTTCACAATGTCCTTTCTCACCCCACTCTTTTTCCTACCAGTGTAGGGTTTAGTACAGACTCAGGGACCCTGTCGGCGGTTTTCCCTCAAGAACCGAAACACGTCTTTTCTTAAGTTTTAGTTGGGTATCATTTCACTTTCTTCCAAATCAGTCCCTCTTTTGTATGAGACCCCCACCCGGTAGAGTCTTCCGTTCTCTCCGGGGTCCGTTACCCGAAACAGTCAAAAGTACGTACGTCCGTGAGAGTCGACGAGTCAGTGCAGGGTGAGAAACCCTGGGGTACCTGACATCGGACGTTTTGAGGAGACGGGTACCTTAATACATCCGTTGTTATGACCTCACCTAACGGTAAAGGAAGAGGTCCCCTAGAAGGACGGGGTCACTAACTCGAGCGTAGAGGACGTAACCGTCCACCTAAGAGATGGAGACTCGGAGGATCCTTCGGTCTAATACTCATATATTCTTGGGTTTTTCGAGAGTAGACTTTCCATTCGTGGAATATGAGTCCGGGAGGACAACTGAAGTCCCACCCCGACCTCCTCTCAATTTCCACTCGTCTCCTGTCTCCGGAGGTGCCAGTGGGCGTTCTCCTAAACTTCTCCAACTCATTTTATGTAATTGATCGAACTAGTCGGGTCCGTAAACAACAAGATCTGGAATTTCACTAAAAATTTTTAATATAGATTCTAGTGTCAATTAGTATAATACTCTGGACTCATGTCACAGTTTGTGGATTTTAAAAAATTCTAATCTTTCATATTGAAATTATGTCAAAAAAATTTTTGTTTTTTGTACCGTAACATTGTACATATGATAGTATATTCTTAGCTTAGTGGTCAGATACAGGCTGCGTCCTATGTCGTACGAACCCCGACCACGTGCCACTACTGGGTCTCTCTACAATACCCCTCCCTCCACCCTTCCCCCAAGTACCAAAAAAAAAAAAATTTTTTTTTGTTACGGTACAACTTTTTATCACCATACGTTTACCTGGACACGTCAAGTTTAGGAGTAACAAGTCCCCAGTCGACATTAAAACCCCCGTTACATCAATAAGACGTATTCTTTTACAAATGATGACATAAATTTTCTATTTAATTATTTACAAACTAATAACCGATATTTCACTATATTGGTGTGTGTGTTTTTTTTTTGTGTTCCGGAGATCCATTTGAAATGATAATATGAAATTGCACTCTAGATTAAATTTCTATTTTTCATAGTGAAATTTCCATACCTAGTAGTATACCAAAACCACTACTGACTTTTGTAAGAGGTTTCACGGAAGGAGTTCCACCGAAACATCGTGTTATATACCGGACTCAGCAAAGGCATTATCCCTAATGTCATTGTTCAATTCAAAAAACCGAGTGTCAAGGGTTAGTCAAATCGAATCCTCATGACCAAAATTGAACAAGAAGAGATAAGTTTAAAAAGAAGGTATATCTTATAAAGTAATTCACGACCCTTCAACAGAAACCCTGGACGACACGTCACGACTTGGTACGTCAAGTTTTCGACGTTAAGTTGTACTAGTCCTCCCAACGGAAAAAGATACTTCTACACCGATACGACAAATAGGAGGTGAAGGGACACGACAAAGAAAAGGTGAATTGTAAAAGTCGTCAATATTTAAAAGACTCTTGACGTAGACGTTTCCTTCCACCCATTTATAACGGTGGTGTCCACACTGAGGTTAAGTCGAAGGGTGGGGAGGGGACTGTGTATCTTTCGGAAGTTGCGTGTCGATGTCTTGTTCGTTTACTTACAATAAAAAGTGTAGTCTTGACCTTTGTTATGTTTGTTGCACTCCTTTTCCATTTTATTTAATACCAGATAGGTGTTTTATCCAATATTATATATTGGTAATCTCCAGTACTAAAGCTTATAATAGGAAAGGGTTAAAGTACTTTTGTTTATGTCGTTCACTTCTTCTCCGGATACCAACGTTAAAATATTTTGTTAAAGTTTATTTTAATTCTCTAATTTTAATTGTCAATACTGAACCGCTATCATAACACCCACTAAAATAAAAAAGGAAATCAAAAAGATATTTATACAATATTTATTATCATGTATATAACCTTTTTGTGTAAGTAAAGGTCGAAGTCTAGGAGACCACAAAAGAGAACTAAGAGGAGGTCTTTGTCCCTACTTAAAGTGAAAGTAATAGAGTCTTTTGTTGGGACAAGGTAGTCGAGAGTGGAGGTCAAGGAGGTAAAGGGGACGAGAGTCAAGTCAAGTCAAGTCAAGTCAAGTCAACGAGTCAGCACAGGCTGAGAAACGCTGGCGTAGTTAGCGTCGTACGGTCCGGAGGGACAGGTAGTGGTTGAGGGTCTCAAGTGAGTCTGAGTACAGGTAGCTCAGTCACTACGGTAGGTCGGCATTCGTTTGGGACCGTAAAATACATAGATATCTAAACAGATAGGACCTGTAAAGGATATTTGTTCTAACATGTTATACACCAGAGTGTTTCTGTTTCTGTCAAGTGTCAGAAACATTTATAGTGTCATCAGTCGTGAGTAGTCTACCTGATCGTTTGACAGTGGTGTAAACACCTCAATGACAACCTTTGAGGACTCCCATCTAATCTATTCAAAGTTTTTTTTATTTTCCGAAAAAAGAAAATTCCTGTTAAACGACGAGTGTCGTTTAAATTCTCCTTCCATGTCTCTAAAGGGTATTTAAGGGACACTTGACCCACTAAAAGTAAAAGTACCGGTCATTGGGTGCAAGTCGTCGTAGGTTACTTACAGGTAATTTACTTTCACAATTTCAGCAAGCCAGCACATGTTGAGACACTGGGGTACCTGACATCGGGTGGTCCGAGGAGATGGGTACCCTAAGAGGTCCGTTCTTATGACCTCACCCAACGGTAAAGGAAGAGGTTCCCTAGAAGGGGTAGGTTCCTAGTTTGAGTGTAGAGGACGTGACGTCCGCCTAAAAAGTGGAAGACCATTTCTTATACGGACGTTGCACCCTCTGGACCCAAGTCAGAGACTCACCCCTTCTAGGGGACTTCTTCCCTTGTCGATGGGTGAGGTCATAAGATCAGACCTCTTCAGGTGTCTGACGTATCACGTACCTCAACGTTTCTCAACCTGTGTTGACTCACTGAACGTGAAAGTACGAAATGGTAGACTTGGTGGTCCCGTTGGACACAAAGATACCTGTTACACTCAATACTGCACCACTGAAACTAACACAAAGAAGTCGATATTGTTGTCGTAACAGATCACCATAACAGTCACAGACCTCCTGAACAAGACCAAACGTCACAGGACTGTCCAATAAACTGGAACCCAGTAAGAAACCAACAAGACCTAGTGTCAACGGAGTAGTTATTTTATTTCCTGTCCTAGTAAAAGGTCTAGGAAAGGGTCCGATGGAAACACACTTAGAAATTCGCCACAAAACCCCGTCGACTAATTTTTTTTTGATGGTGTCCAAGAAAGTGACGATAAAGGTAATTTACTAACCAGGTGATAAATATTACTCTGTGTAACAATACGAGGTTCGGGCATAGAGGCTTGGCTGGCTCTCTCGTTCAGGTGGTGTCATTACGTTTTTGTTCTTCCCTCAAATAGAGATCGCGCGATCCCGAGTTCAGAGTAGGGTGTGTTCCTTTAGGCTGTTCTCGGGACTTGTTTCCTCATACCGCCGAATATATGTCCGTCAAGAAACAGAGTCAATGTCCTCATCGACCGCAATGTACTAACCGGTCCGTCCTACTCGCGTATAGGACAGAGAAAAACCCTTTGTACTGAGTCCAGGATCTCTGGCAGCAAACCAGGGATTGTAAAGGGGGACAGGAATCTAGTATATCTCCTTAGAAGGAGAACCAGGACTCTGTGTCAAACTATAACAACAGCTTCGTGTTTGTCGACATGATATTAATACGCAAGAAAATGTTTCCGATATTCAGATAACTATTATGTACCCGGTTTCCATTCGTAGTCTTCATAATCGTCCCCAGGGTCGTTCCACCTCTAATCCCACCAGTTGGTTCCCCTAACAACTTTGGTTCTGAGTTTGGTAAAAACAACTCGGAGTGCAAAAGCAAAGACAACCCGATCAGGGAGAGAATGAAACCGGTATCTAAAAAATTTGATAAAAACACACTAGTCGTATTTTTGTTGTGAGAAAAAATCCCGTCGTGTCTCAGAAAAAACATAGAGGGGTGTCTAGAAAATCAATACGGACCCACGTGGACCTGTACGGGTCTTACGTACTAAACCCTCGAACGGGGAGAAGGTCCCATGTAAATGGTGGCCGAATTCCAGTTTCATATTCGGACCGGTGGTTCATAAACCACCTACATAACGCCACCACCTCAATTCGTAGAGTGTACAATCAGATAAAACGTCGAAAGTCCACTAAAACTGCCCAACTACGCCCAAGTGCGACCGTCGAGGCCTCGTCTCATTGACCCAGTAGGTGTTCTGCCGGGTCGGCTCGACAGGACCAGGACAACCGCGGAAACTTCGAAATCGGGGTCCCCCAACCTACCCACGTCTCTACGAAAGGTAAAAAAAATCGCAGAAGGACGAGACGACTTCGTCGACCGGCATGCACCAACGTTACGTGGGTTCCGGGTTATGACAGCTGGAAATCCCGTCAACCCCACCATTCTTCTTGTTGTATTCCTGGGAAAATAAACCCAAGATCACGGAACCAAACCACGGAAAACTGGGTATGGGTTAGAGGACCCGGTTACAGTACACTCCCTTATCAAGGGAATAAAACTGGGTGTACATAAAAGACCTCGTCAAAAATCTGTGCTCTCACGTGGAACGAATTCCGGTAGTTCCGGAGAACCTTAACAGGGTTGCACCCTCCGCCATCAACAAAAAAAAAATTTATAACCTGTATGTCCCCCTCCAGAGGGTATGTCTTAAAATTTACCCCAGTCTAATTCAACTATTCCTCATAATGCGCGTGTTTTCTCCCGCTTCCCTTCCTCCCAGTGGGTCAGAGGCGGTCAGAGATATCGGTTAAATCAATTTCAAAAAATCTCAGACTAAATAAAAAAAAATGAACGGGACTCGAGACACCTGACATAAATGTTACATTGAAAATAAATCAGGGGTCCCGATCCCGTTCCGAGACTTGATAAACTGAGTGTTTTCGTCCAGATAATAGTCTCGGCTACCAGTGACCGTCCGGTTTGGACCCTTGATATATATATTTAAAAAAATTAGAAAAAACGGTGATAGTAGCGCCAAAAAGAGAAACATCCTTTTCGGAGGTGGGTGGGACTCTTCCATAGATGGTTGTGATTGTTCATGGCCATTGGTATGAACGGACCGGAATGGAGCCACTTTAGATAAAGGGTCACAACGGGACCAGGAAGAGGGGCTATGGAGTCAGGACGTACAACAGAAAAAAGACCGAAGTAGACAACTGTGCGGAATGTTCGTACGTGATACAAGAAATGTCAACAGACCACGACCACTTTAGCGTCCGCGCGTCAGACTTTCTCGTAGTCTTAGAAAAAAAAAAAAGTCTACTCATCTGTTCACGTTTACGAGTGTATCAACAGCAGGGTTGACTCGTCCCTCATAGTTCATCGGCAGACTCAGAGCCATGGTAGATAGAAATAGAAAAACTTCCAACCACACAAAAACCTAGGTTCGTTTCAGACACCTACTTGTGAGTCCCCAACTCCCGTCTCAAGGGTATGGACCTCTACCTTCAGGCTAGCGGTTGTGTCCCCACTACTTTAGAAGTAGTCGATGAAAAACTCGACGGTCCAGACGCCGTACTAAGGGAGCACGGCACCCCGACAGTGGGAAGACTACAGGTCCATGCACATGATAACTGTGTCGGACTCCGTAGACATGTCGGAGATTTTCAGATGTCTAAAATCCGTTCAAAAATTAAAAAAAAAAAAAAAAATCGACAGTTTTTGGGCAAAGGCTANGGACCTCTACCTTCAGGCTAGCGGTTGTGTCCCCACTACTTTAGAAGTAGTCGATGAAAAACTCGACGGTCCAGACGCCGTACTAAGGGAGCACGGCACCCCGACAGTGGGAAGACTACAGGTCCATGCACATGATAACTGTGTCGGACTCCGTAGACATGTCGGAGATTTTCAGATGTCTAAAATCCGTTCAAAAATTAAAAAAAAAAAAAAAAATCGACAGTTTTTGGGCAAAGGCTATATAACCCGGGACCTACACATGGCACGGTTTTCGTATCGCTGACAGTCACTTTTATCAATAAAAAAAAGGAAACCGAGAGAGATTACGAACTTAGTCCCGTTAATTGAGACGGAAAACACGACTCCATAGGCCCCCTTCCCGGAGACGGGTATAGCAGACAGGTCTCAGTAGATGATAACGCCGAGGACGGGCAGAGACAGGTAGAAAATGTGTTGACGACGGCAGACACTTGGTAAAATCGAGTGACAATAGGTCACCTCATAGCCAATTCAGGAAAACGTAACGACAATGGGGCCGGTCATAGAGTAGTGTTAGTACCTCCCCCGATAAAAAAGGGCCTAACCCGTTTTCCCACCGGCCTAAATCTCACGTCCCGCAAACCTTTACTTAGGCACCCCACAGTTCATCGTTCCGGACCATCACGCAGTTCGCCCGTAATCTTTAGGCCCCAACGAAATTTTGAGAGAGATACCGTACTCCTCACATCTGGTTCTCAGAGACAGGTATTCAGTCAAATAGTCGTAGTACCTGATTCTCGCGTCACCGGCGCTACTATGCCTCCGTTCCACCGGTAGGCCGACGGTGACCCAGGTCAGAGAACCTTTCCATTCGATGTCCAGCGAAGGTACCAGGGGTAGAGACACAATCGTGGGGAAAAAAATAGGGGGCGAAAAGTAGATGTTTATTAACCTTTCCGAATCTACCTAGTCCCTCCCGTTCCCGTCCTCGAAAATCGTTCCGAGCGGACTCGAGAACCTTCCGGAGAAAGTAACCGAGTCAGGTAAAGGTCAGGAACAAAAAAAAAAAACCAGGGGAGTATATCCCCGGACCGGAAAAGACGTTTGGGGTTCTAGGTATTGGCCGTTATAGGGTGGCAAGGGTCTTTAAAAAAGTGAACAGATCCCAATCGGCCGAGTCCCTAGACCTCCTACCAAAAAAAGTATCGGACACAATCGGTGGAGACCGGGACAAATAGAATATTGGCTCCATACATTGGAGAACGAACCGTTAGACCCGGAAAAACCGTGACCGGAACATTGAATTTCAGGGGTTCCAAACCTCCAGTGGACAACGGAGAACCGTGAGAAAAAGATATCGGCGACGGTCGTATTCCAGTAGTTGTATAACATTATTTTGTTACCATCCCACAAGTTGGGCTATGAGTTCCTCCAGAAGCAGGTCCCGGAGTAATTTATTGCACCCGCTCAAAAACTTTGGGACACCATTCGCTCAGGTACAGTCGACGTGTCCCCAGACTGGTGGCAGAAGGACGGTAAACTTCCGTTTCTAGAGAACCGAACGCCCCCGTTCTCCGTTTGACTTTTTCAGTAGAAAATTTAGATTTTGTCACATGGTTTACATCAAACCTCCGTTCAACGAATCGTTACATATTCCCAATGCTTGGTATTCTACTTATAGTAAGTGGGCAAACAACTGAAAAGCATCTAGAACTTGGCCAGATTTTAGTCAAAGGGGTCCGAAAAAATGTCCGTTGTCCCCTTACAAGGTACCCCTGGCCGTGGAAAAATCCTGGGGTCGCAGATACTCCGCAACATATACTCCTCATTAAAAAACAGCTCGGAGAACTGAGTACCCTATGACAGCATGGGAGTGCCCCTTCGTGACCGAAAATCAAGGTGTTACTATCCCCCGGAGACAAACCGATCAGGGTAAAGACGTCAAAGTCGGGTCCGGACTCCCATAGAAACTTGGGTACCAACATGAAACCCCGAATAACAGCGACCCCGGAGACCGTTCATCTCAGACATAAGTAGAAAATTACGGTCTCTGTTCTGGACTTCTCCTACGGGCCAGGGTAGATTTTGGCTGTGAACAGGCACCAGCTTTACTTAAACCCGTAAATGAAATCTGTCATTTAGGGAAGGGTTGTTCCCGCGACCTGTGAGTCCATAGTGGTCTTTTCTTACCCAGTGGACCACCCGGGGGTTCAGGTGTACGGCGAAACGTCAGGTAGGTATAGCAAATCAGGACCAACGAGGGACGTGGGTCGATGAAAAAATCTGTACCCAGGTAGAAAAACCAAATTCTGACTCATAACCCGAGGACACAGGTGGTACTTCGGTTGACCAAAGGGGAGGTGTAAATATCAATGGGTCCTGAGCCCCTCCCCGAAGCTCGGGACTGGGGGGATCAGCGATAGAAGTGGACGCATCTCCTATACTGACAGACCTCTCCCTCAGAGCAAGAACCCCAAGAACCCGGGGAGAAAATCTAAAAAGAACCCCGTAAATAGAAAAGTTACAGGTTTGAGAAATGTTTTGCGTGTAACTAAAAAAAGTTCGAATGCGGAACAGTAAAAAAGAAGTCAAAAACTCAGGTTAAAAAAAGGAAAAACTTTGGACAAAAACAAAAGTTGGGGTCGTTTTTTATAGACCCGGTCGAAAAACTAAAAATGCCAAAAGAAGTCGAGATTAAAAAAAAAAAAAGATTACGCCAGGAGAGAGAGAAAACCCCAGAGAGATACTAACTTTTGAGAGAGCCGATGGGAGTGATCTAGAACGTTCCTAACAAATAAATTGGAGAGATAGAAAACACTGAAAAAAAATTATAACCCCCGACGAACTAAATGTTTACGATTGTATTGACGGCGAGCACTGAGTAGACGGACCCCCAGATATCCCCATATGACAGATTTTCGAAAGTAATAGGAAAGGTCCTTCCGACGACCCGAGAGTAAACCGACAACAGAGTGACCTAAATAAAACCGGTTTAATCAACCGAAAAACCGCCGGGGAGATTCCGGTCGGTACTCTCAGACTGCCATGTGAGCCTCTGCGAGGAATGGAAGTCGCGCAAACTTCAGGGTCAACCCAGCGTGGTTCCCCTTGGGGAGGAGTTACTCCAATCCGACATAACACCCGGAGGGTAGATGGGGACCGTGTAAAAAGGCCCGAAAACTGTCCTAGGCAACCACGAGGAGACATCATTTTTCATGGACATTGTCAACGACTGTTAGTAGAGTTCACCCTAACACTCATTTGTCCTATCTGAGATTTTCTAGTTATTCTGGGACGCCAAAAAGTCTCTTCCTCCCTCAGACCCAAAAGGTTAACATGTTTAGTGATCACCTTTTCCCAGTTATGACTATACAGGCAAGAGATGGGAGAGACCGACCGGGGCGGACCTGGCCTTTGCGTACTTGCCACCTCCTCCCTTGGAGGCCCAGAAGAAGACGATGCGGCCGGAAAAAAAAAAAAAAACGGAAAGAGGCTCAAGGGATCCACCCCGGGGGAAAAAGCCCTCCTCGACTTCCGAACCAAGAGAAAAACCGAAGAGGGCTACTTTGGACACCTTGGACACCTTCGTTCCCGCCCCTTCTCCCTTCCCTTCACTCCCCGACTTTTTGTTTTCCAAAATCGGTCCGGTCCCCCAAAAAGTGGTCCAGGACAGTCTGATTTTACATACCTCAAACCAGACCGACCCACAGGACTTCCCATCCCCCACTCGTAGAAGAGAGACTGGCGAACTTATCATCCGTCCGACTTCCACGGAAGAACACCGGTCGACTGTAGTTTTCGTCCGGTGAGCCGTCTTGTTTTTCAATGATTGAACGAAAAAAAGTGGTCGTTACTATCTAAGACACGAGATCTGAACTTTAGTCTCTTCACCAATTAGTATTCTCTATTTCCTCATCTTCAACAAACAGGGTACTAGTGTCTTTTCATGTGACCCTCGGTTGTCTCGTGTGTTTCTCGTTGCGTCTGTGGTGCTTATCTGATTGTCTATTGTTTGCGTTCCACCGGTGGCTGTTACGTGAGTCAGAATGGACGTCCTACAAGTGTCTCGGTCGGCGGAGGGGTCGTGTTTTGATCCGGGTCCGGAATGCGACCTGAATTGGGTCATTGGTCTCGGTCGACGGAGGGGTCGTGCTTTGGTCCGGGGCCGGAATACGACTGAATTAGGTCATTGGTCTCGGTCGACGGAGGGGTCGTGCTTTGGTCCGGGGCCGGAATGCGACTGAACGGAGACGTGAAATGTCGGTCTACGGAGGGGTCATGCTATGGCCCGGAGCCTGAACGTTGCAATCGTGGCCACGAGTCTCGAGAATAGAGGATTGCTCCAATGAGGGAAGATGGTCCTCTCAACAGGAGGGGCCGCCCTGCCTTTAGGGCCTGGTCGGGGGTTTACAATACGAGGCTCGGGCATAGAGGCTTGACTGGCTCTCTCGTTCAGGTGGTGTCATTACGTTTTTGTTCTTCCCTCAAATAGAGATCACGCGATCCTGAGTTCAGAGTAGGGTGTGTTCCTTTAGGCTGTTCTCGGGACTTGTTTCCTCATACCGCCGAATATATGTCCGTCAAGAAACAGAGTCAATGTCCTCATCGACCGTAATGTACTAACCGGTCCGTCCTACTCGCGTATAGGACAGAGAAAAACCCTTTGTACTGAGTCTAGGATCTCTAGCAGCAAACCAGGGATTGTGTGTATTCGGAGACTCCCAAAATTCTGAACAGGTTCTAATAGTCCTGTCATCGACTTGTCCGGTAAGTCCAGAGGAAAGACTACAAATACAAACGCATTGCCTCGTCCTACGATACCACGTAAGGACCTTGTCTGGTGGGGGCGGTGGGGATACAGGAGGTGGACGGAGAACAAACATCTTTTTGAAATCGGAGGGTCTGAAAGGGGTTCAAGGTTTCTTATTTGAATTAGTCTCTTCACTCTTTCATGTCTTTGTTTCGTTTTGTCGGTTCATTCTGGTTTTATTAATAAGTCTCAAATCAGGAATCTGTTTCAGTTCATGGAAAACAAGGAGGAGTTTCCGATATCTATTATAAGACTCTGTATGGGAAACTCGACAAGACACCTCTCACTTTGGGAGTGATCTAGTTTCGTCAATTAAATACAACGGGTATTCTTGTATCTGGGTCCTGGTCAACTTGGTTAACCAACTACTATAACTGAGTCTTAATGGAGTGGTGGTTAGCTAGTCTTACAGGTACTCGACTAGTACGTAAAACTTTGGGAGAAGGAGTGGGATAGAAATTTTTGGAAAGGGACTTTTGATGACCCCTTAAACTTAGAAAACGTGGTAATCGACGGTCAAGAGGAACAAACCGTGGACGTATTTGGGAACGTGAAAAGGAAGTAGTGTCGGACTACAGTCATCCAACAGAAATTACGTGGGAACGCTCACCTGGGTCCAAAGTAAACCATTATGAACATGTTCTGTGTTGAAGATACTAAAACAAAGGCGAACACAATTTTCCACCATTATGGATGGAGTAACCAAACACTTTACAATCGATAACGACACCCGAAGGGTCCATCGAGTCACTGTTTGTTAGACAGGCAGTTACACCCAAACTAGGGACCAAGGTCTTCTACGGGACCTCTTCCTTTACCGTTGGGTGAGATCGTATGATCCACCTTTTAGGGTACCTGTCTCCTCGGACCACACGATGTCGGGTATCCCAACGTCTCAACTGTGATGAATCGTTGATTTGTTTGTTTTTTCGATAACCATATGGGGAGTGTACAGTCTACACCGTTAATCGGAACGTTATTTCTTTTATATCTGTCGTCATATTCTAATTCTGTACTAGTGACTTCCGGACGTCTGGTTTGTCTAGAAAGACCTAGGGTTGAACGAGGTCCAACTTTTAGTCTTGTTTTGTGTAATTGGAAAAAAAATCCTGATTTACGACACAGAGAGGTCGTAGAGGATGTCTAAAATCGACGACCTTTTTGGTCACAGGTATTGGACAGGGAAATAAAGAGAAAATGGACCAAATATTCTAAAATTTATGTCAGAGTAAAAACTCCGTCAATTTGAAGAGTCTCCAACAGTGGACGGATTCCGACGTTTCAGTGGAATGCTTGAGGTTCCGGGTGTGTGGGAAGTGACCAGAGGTCGGACTATTTATCGTAGTCGTAGATTTGGTTGACGGGAGGATCCTTCGTTTGACGGTGGGCGCTCGTCCTACAATAGTCGTAGGATCCGCCTCCTTCTTGCATGCCAGAGGTCCGTCCCGATCTCCGGGTAGGAGTGCGGGGCGGGAGGAGACTAAAAATAGGGATTAGTTTAAAGGGGACGCTGAGTTTTCACGGTCTTTCGGTCCGCAGGTCCGTCGAGCTTGTCGTCGGGGCGCGGGGCGGCCGGGGGCGGAAGGGGTGCAGTGCCGGTAGCTCGTGTCACGGGGGATCCCCGGGGGCAAGCGTCTCCTTCCGTTCGGTTCAGGAAGGTCGGAGACCGGGCGATGGCCGGGCGGGTCGGTGGGGGCCGTCTCTGCACTCGGCGACGGAGAGACTCTAGACGTCGGCGTAGAGGCGCGGCGCCCTCCTGGGCGCGCTGGAGGCCAAGAGCGTCGGCGGTGGCGAGCGCGGAGCGGTACTCGCGCGAGGACGGCGAGCAGGACGCGGCCGAGCGCGCGGGCGTCGTGGGGCCGGGCGGCGCGGCGGAGGGTAGGGAAACAGCGGGATCGTCGTCGCCCCCGTCGCCTACACCGTCGCCCCTCCCAGAGGAGCCCGTCGTCGCCAACGGCCTATGGGTCCGGCCCTCGTCGGCCCCGGGCTCGTCGGGCCGCGGGGGTCGCGCCCTGAGCTAGCAGGCCACTCACAGGCCGCGATCGGCGGCGGGTCCAAGGACCGTCACCGCCCCAAACCCCCTCCAATCCTCCTTAGGTCCTCCGCCCCGCCGACGTCGCGAGCTCAGAGCCGGCTGGGGGCCCTTGGAGGCACCTCCAAGCGACTCGTACCCGACATCATAAATCGCGGTTGAAAAGCCCCACTACCGCCGATCAGCCCCAAACCGACCCCCACCCCCCGCCCATCGCGCCCGTAGGCCTCTTACCCGACCCGTTCGCGCTCTTGCCTCTAAGGGGTTCGGCCGGATCCCGGCCCCCGCCCCCTAGGCCTCCCGCACTTGGAGGTGTCGGTCACGACGCATCGGGTGTGGCGCACGGCGCCAGGTGCACGCGGAGGCCGGCGGCCGAGACTACGTTGACGCACCCCGCGCCGGTCCCGTCCTTTCCCCGCCACGCCGCTCCCACCCGCGGAGGAGGTGGACGAGGCGGGAAGTCGACCAACTAAGGCCCCAGCCCCCGACCTGGCAACGCCCCGATCCTACCCCCCTCATCCCCCCGCGTCGGTCCCGGGCCGCTAGGCGCGGGTAGCCGCGTCGCCGAGGCGGAAGACCTGCGATAGACCCGCGCCACCTGACACTGACGGCAACTTCAGGCGCGAGTAGTGGCGTCGGAGGCCTCGGACCCTCCTGACGCCGGGCCGCGTGGGCAACTGAGTGACCTCCGCCGGCTTCAGCTCCGGCAGACCAAGGTCCGCAGCGACGTGGCACCCGTGCCGTAGGGGTCTCGTTGAACAAAGGTTTCAATAGAGAGCTCGGTCTCCGATTAAGACCCTCGGGGCCCAGTCCGGAAGGCGACAGGGGTGGGCCTCTACAAGCGCCCAGGGGGAGGTAGGTGGGGGCTGGGGGGGTGGGGGCTGGGGAGTGTGTGTAGGATTGGCGAGAAGAAGCGGGAAGCCGCCCTCTTTCCCCTTCATCTAAAGACAGACCTCTTCAGACAATCGACCCCTGGGTCTGCCACATCTCGTTTCGCGAGGCCTGCAAGGACCCCCGGTCCTAAGGTCAGTCGTTCGACAAGTGGAGGTAGGTATCTGTAGGAGAAGACAAAAGGAAGACAGGAAATAAAACTCTTACCTATACGGACAAAGGTTTCGTGAAGAAGGCTCTTCCGTTACCGTGAGGTGAGGTCATGAGAACGGACCTTTTAGGGTACCTGCCTCCTCGGACCATCCGACGTCAGGTACCCCAGCGATCCTCAGCCTGTGCTGACTTGCTGAAGTGAAAGTGAAAAGTGAAAGTACGTAGCTTCTTCCTTTACCGTTGAGTGAGGTCATAAGAACGGACCTCTTAGGGTCCCTGCCCCCTCGGATCACCCGACGGCAGATACCCCAGCGTGTCTCAGACTGTGCTGACTTCACTGAATCGTCGTCGTCGTTTCGGGAAGAACTCCACCGGACGCTGAGGTTCCTGGGAAAACAAATCGAATGGGACAGAGAGACTTTCAACTCCAAAGTAGAGAAGGACAGTAATCCAAAATTCGTTACTCGAGTGGAATTCCCAAACAATGGTTTGGATTGACCCTTGCGACCGGTTTACACGTCGTTTCGGTTAGAGGACCTGTACCCCAACACTACATCCGTTCATGTTCCAAACAACATCCAATGGTTCGTCCGCTCAGGTCCTGTTCGGAGTCTAGGTGAGGTCGAACCAGAGACTCAATCGGAAAACAAACAAAAAGAAAAAAAAAAAAATTCCCCTTCTTGACTTTCCGACTTTACTCATTAGGACACTGCAAAGACACTGTAAAGTAAAGAATTAACATCGAAACCGTAAACCGTACAGAAACCAAATACGAAGAGACCGACCGACCAGGAACTCACCCTCAGATAATCGAGGAGAGGACTCACATATCAATTACTCTAGATACTATCGTTAGAAAAAATAAAAATACTATCGTTAAAATTGTGTAATTACTCTAATGGTTATTGTTAAAATCAGTAGACCGAGACCAACTAACAAATAAATCGTGTCTTAATTTCAGTGTCCCGTGTCCTTTGACCTGTTTTTAAAATCTATCCAATTAGTATTCAACTTATTCTCCAAAATCCCCTTAAACCAAAGTTCCATTCTCAGACTTCTGTCATATCCTCCGTTTTTAGAGGAAGGTTGATCTTCAACTGTACTGTTGAAAAGAGTGGTCCCGTTTTTCTTTATAGAACTAATCTTTGTAAATACGGTGAAAAATCTGAATAACTTGGACTATTGCGGAGGAAACGAAACAAACCGTGACATCCTTATTACTCATTGGGGTTTCTTACTATGTAATGTGTACATTGTTCAACACCCCCCAAATCAGTTCCCAACCACTGTCTAGACTCGAAGACCTCAGTATACGGGAAGTAAATAACCTTACCATCCTTGACGTCCACAAAAGACCCCTTTCACGAAAACCTTCCGTACAAAAGTCACAACTTCCCATCGAATCTCCACGTCTTCTTGTAAAATGTTAATATTCTTGTTTCCATCTCAAGACCATCACGAGGACGGGATGTAACTCTTTTCCCCAAACAATGCCAAGTCCCTTAACAGGTGAGACCAGTTGGTTTCCGACTCGAACCCAGGTTCCGATAAAGGTGAGTCTCGAAATCTCGGTGGGTCTGTGAGGAAAAACTCTGGTATGTAAGGTCCGGGGTGGGTCTGAATCCCTCAGGTTGCACTACCCGACTCCGTGTTTCGGAAAGAGAAAGGGTCCGAGAGACCGACTAGGAAGAGTAACGGTTCTTGGTGAACCCTGGGTGTGAGGTCACGGAAGGGTGTGATGCGTCTTTACTCCTGGGTTATGCCGGGTTTAAGCATCAGTTCTTTCCGCCCCTCCCTGAAGGGATCACCGGGTCACCAATTCTGTCGCAAAGGTCACGTCCCACGGACCTAAGCTAGATTCTAGGACGTGTGGTTCGTCACACCGGTTTTATTAGTATTTGTATTCTTTTCACAGCTTAGACGTATATCGTGTACCAGAAGTCGGTGCAGAACGACGTTTCTTCTAAGACCGAGTAAATATTCCACTAGACACTTAAAAGTATATATCAAGTTGTCTTGTTATGTTAGTAAAGTGACCCTTAGGTCAACAAAATAGGGTCCATTAATTTTTGTTTGTTTTTGAACGGAACAAATATCTGTCGACATACGAGTAGACAAGGCAAAGAAAACCGAGTCGACTGTCACCTTTCCGAGTAGACCAATTCAAAACTTTGGAAATTTATAAAAGGCTCCGGGGAAGAAAGGAGAAGGTGGATTATCCTCGACACGGGCGGTTAATGCAAGCAGTCAAAGAAGAGACTTTTGAGCCTCCTCAAAACACAACCCGGTAAAACGGGCAGGCAAACAGACACCGGTGAATGACGACTCCCCTGGACCGACTCTCAAGTGGGACGGTAAAAACTTTTGACAATACACACGTTCTGAGACCACCTCTACCCTCCATTTTGAATTTCCACCAGAATTCGGGACTTCGAACCCATGGCGGAGTCGATTCGGAGAACAAATAATGACACTCTCCTTTTACTCGGTTGAAAAAATTTTTTTATAAAAATTAATTTTTTAAAATTAACTTTACATTAACTAAATGTCACAACAGCACAATTAAAGTCAATATGCCGTCACTGAGACGATGTATATATACAGACACACATATATCTATATATATACACGAGTCAACACAGGCTGAGAAACGTTGAGGTGTCTGGCATCGGACGGTCCGTGGAGACAGGTACCCCTAAGAGGTCCGTTCTTATGACATCAACCAACGGTACGGGAGGAATTCCCCTAGAAGGGGTGGGTCCCTAGTTTGGGTCCAGAGGGCGTAACGTCCGTCTAAGAAATGACAGACTCGGTGTTCCCTTCGGGTCTATATACATATCTAGATTGAAAAAAAAGTCTAAGGAATCAATAAAGTTCTATAACTTACATAAAGGGACACGATATAACATCCAGGAACAAGAAACAGATAAAGTATATATCTTTTCAGACAATTAGGGTCCGAGGGCTAAATAGGGAGGGGGACGGGAAGAAGGGGAAACCCTTGGTATTCTAACAAAAGATACAGACTCCCAGAAAAAGACAAGACATTTATTTAAGTAGGTTTTCTCGGCTGAAAGAACTAACACATGTTCATTCCTTGTAAAGTACACCTACCACCACTTTTCACCAGAGACTTTACCGAGTAGGGTCCTTTGATGTCTTTCTCTCGGACGGAACATGGTACAAATAGAGTCAGACGGGGACAGGGACCTTCGACTGTGGACCCCCTACGATTCCCCTTCCACCGGGGACGATAAAAAGTCCTCCAAGGTCACGTCTGAACTCCCCGGGTCTCCTCACTCTCCGAGGAAGACACTCTCCGGAGTCACCTTATAGTCTAGGGACGTGGAGGGGTCACAAAGACGTCGAAAACGAAGGGTAGGGAAGACATTTGAGACATTTTTCTCGAATTTCACATAGGACTGGGTAGTGAAGAATGGAAGAGGTGTTAGGGGACACAATCATGGGGTGAAGGGGGGTTCAAACGAAGGGAGGACCTGGGTCTGAGAAAACCTCACCTTCCTAATACCATCTCTTTCCCTAATAACTTGGTTCTTTGGGTTTGAAGAATGATGACATTTGAATCTTTTACGTTCTCTTTTTAAGTGGGGATCTTTTAATGGTAAGCGTAGGTCGAGCAAATGGAGGCGAATAAAACTTTTAATTCTCCAACAGTGTAAAATACGGACCAATTCATCAAGTACTAACGAGAGGACCCGTGGGGGACTGGGACACGTATGGGCCTCCTCGTGGAAAACGACAGATTAATCTATCATTCTCTGGAAGATTCTTTTACACACCATGGATGGGAAAGAACAGTTTGGATCTAGACTGACACAACAAAGAGAAACGGTTACATCTCTTTATTAAGTCTTAAGCTTTCTTCAAGACTCAAATAACGTTCTTTTCTGGGGATGGAAATTCGGCCAAGAACGACAATAAGTCCATTCGACTCTTACACCAAGACAGAACGATAAAATACCACAGAAAAAAAAAACCGGCAAAACCCAGAAGCGAAGGTGCGCACCTGGAAGAGATCAACCCAACACACCCGGAGAGTGACATCACCGAAGAGAACAACACCTCGTACCTGAGAACTACGTACACAAGTTAGTCATTGACACCGGGCACCCGAATCAACGAGACGCCGTACACCTTAGAAGGTCGGGTCCCTAAGTTGAACGCAGGGGACGTAACCGTCTGTCTGAGAATTGGTGACCTGATGGTCCGTTCAGGACCATAGAAAGATAGATCTAACATGTGTCTGTTGGTGGACGTAAAGAACAGTGTCTGTAGGGTGACCCCGAATCCCCTCCTTCCTCTTCGGAGTCGACCTTTACGACAACAAAGGGGGAAATAGACCAGTAAAACGACGAAGTCCCAATGTCCAGTCCATGGCGAGACAAACGCAGAAAACCACACCTATTGAAGGTCTCCAGCCCTACATCTACGAGGGTATTGAACGTAATACGTCCTATATGACACCGGTTCATATTTAAGAATAGTCTACACTAGACTCCCCTTTCCCCTTTTTGTACGGAGAAACAAAGGTGCCTTATGTCTGCGAACGACTCTGTGTCATAAACCACTAGAACGATGAATCAGAGATTTCGGACGGAACTCAGACTTCCCGGTTTTCGGTACCGTACAGTCTTCCTGAAGTTCAAGGTGCAGACAGAAGACTGAAGCCTGGGAAACAACGGTCGACGCCAACCGTGACAAACGGTAGACACAACCGTGTGGGTCCACTACGGTCCACACCCGTTCACTACTCGACTCAGTTCGGACATTCGATTGTGTCGGGTTGTCACCTCGACGGTGATAACAAGAACCGTACACAAATTACGTAGTCTTCTCGACGGAGTAGTCGCGACACTAAAGTTCTGGTCTCTCGATACGAGTTCAGTGAACGTCAGAAACCTCAGACAAGGACGTTTCTATCCGTCCACTCTTCTCACCCTTCTCTTCACTTGGCTCCCGGATTGGAGGACCTTAAGTCGAATGAACTATCGAAAAGTGACTTCCCGTTCAGTGGATTTAGAGGGACAAACCGTAAGGAGTGAATCTTCACCTAAGACCAACACCGATATATACGTGACACTCCTAAGAATAAAATTTTTCTTTGTATTGAATTTTCGGACTCTTTAACGGTACAATTACTTCTGGTCGGTAATCGAGGGAAAATACTCGTTATTCTAAGAACAAGACGTAAAGGGAAACTAGCAGAAACAACAATCTATTACGTATTAGTGTCTTAATCGCAAACCTAACAAGACACGGATAAGTCCTAGAAAAATACAACTAGAAATTATGTCAGAGGACAGAGGGAAGAGGGTTCCGTCCACTACTATTGGACTACGTCCTTCATTTGGTCTTAAACCGACTCCTCCATTCCTAAGAACTAAAAGTTTTTACGTAAAATTAAAAACCCACCATGTAAGTAGGGGAGAGTCACTGTTTGAGCGGGACACATGAGAAACGTCCGACCAGACTTGTAGTGGGTGTAGACGGAAGGACGCCTCTCGCCCCTTCTACTCCATTCCGCCGTCCCGAGCACTGAGAAGAAAACACGAGGGGCGGGAGCCACGATCATCTGGAGAATCGTAGAGAACAACACCCGCGTTGACTGGTTCGGAAAAGAGTCCCGACTTGAAAACCTCCCTTCTTAAGTGAAAAGGGTGATCACATTTATGAGACTAGACAGGGAATGGTACAAAGAAAGAAAAAAGAAATTTCATCTCAACTAAATGTTACAAAACAATCAAAGACCACATATCGTTTCACTAAGCCAATATGTATATACGAACATATAAGAAAAAGTATAAGAAAAGGTAATACCAAATAATGTCCGATAACTTACATCAAGGGACACGATATATCATCATGGAAAAAATTTTTTATACAAATAAATAAACTGACGTGGTCCGGAGTTTACACCGTGCAGTCTAGAAGCTAGCATCAACGTCGTAAACCCTATAAATCGACACTGTATGCTTGAGAATAAACACCGTATACCCTAGATCAAGGGACTGGTCCCTAGTTTGGGTCTGGAGGACGTAACCCTCGAGCCTCAGAATCGGTGACCTGATAATCCCTTCAGGGGTCATGGAACAAAAAATAGAGGAATGGTATATAAAGACGAGTCATTCCGGAGGGGAGCACCCGTGATCACGATTTCTTGGACGGACGGTTATGTCCTCTGAATTCTCTGCACCCAAGCTAGGGACCCGGTCCTTCTAGATGATTTCTTCTTTAACCGTTGGGTGAGGTCATAAGAACGGACCTCTTAGGGTACCTGTCTCCTCGGACCACCCGGGGGTACCCCAGTGTTTCCCAACCTGTGCGGACTTCACTGACAGTGTATGGTATACAAAGACAACTGTCGTACTTGATACTGTACCAGTGAAACCACCACGAAGAAGTCGACAACGTTGTCGTAACAGAGTACCTTTAACAGTCACAGACCTCCTGATCAAGACCAAACGCTACAGGACTGGACTCAACAAACTGGAATCCGGTGAGAAACCAAGAAGACCCAGTGTCAACGGAGTAGTTATTTTATTTCCTGTCCTAGTAAAAGGTCTACGAAAAGGTCCGATTGAAACACACTTAGAAAATTCACCGCAAAACCCCGTCGACTATTTTTTGGTAGTATCCAAGAAAGTCACGATGACATACACGATATCCACAAAGGTGGACGTCCCTATGGTTGGGAGGACACACAGTAGAGTTCGGACCCTCTTCGACGTGACGTAATTATCCCGGAGTCTGTGATTTGGTCCCCGGTAGGACCATAGACTGGGAAGACACAGATCCAAAAGAAGTCTGACCGATACCGTCACTACTTTTTACATTTAATAGTCCTTATCGTGACTTCAGAAAACATCCACGTATTTTAAGTCTTCATCCCTTAGGGACCGATCACACCATCGTAGTGTTTCAGGAATCTATGAGTCCAAGGGTCCTAGAACGAAACGACGGAGTATAGGTCCTACCGGGTAAGTTGAGATGTCTAGTGTGGGTGTAAGATAACACCACCACAAGTCAACGAGTCAGCACAGGCTGAAAACCACTGGGCTACCTGACGTCGTGTGGTCCGAAGGGACAGGAAGTGATAGAGGGACTCGAACGAGTCTAAGTACAGGTAACTCAGTTACTACGACAGATTGGTAGAGTAGGAGATAGTGGAGGGAAGAGGACGGGAGTTAGAAAGGGTCGTAGTCCCAGAAAAGGTCACTCAGTCGAGAAACGGAATCCACTGAGTTCATAATCTCGAAGTCGAAATCGTAGTCAGGAAGGTCACTTATAAGTCGTAAGTAAAGGAAATCCTAACTGACCAAACTAGAGGAACGTCAGGTTCCCTGAGAGTTCTCAGGTGTAAGATCGGTCGTAGTCTCTCTTTTATTTAGGTCTGAGTCACTCTTCACTATATTACGCTTTCTTAATGACGTTCCACCCCTTCCATGTAATTCCTTTACATGAGACGGGTATTGAAGATGTATGGAAACTCTCCATCCGTCTTCCGAACAGAAAATATCCCTCCCCCTCTCTTCCGAACTTTCTTCGGTCACATTACTTTCTTTCCCACCGAACTACTCTATCGTCTACTCTCTTACAAAATGGGACTTCGGTCGGACAAGAGTGCTCACCTCCCTCCTCTCACGGCAGACGGTCAGTCTGACTCCGATCCAGTTTCAAACCCGAAGAGACCACCGAGTCTACCATTTCTACACAGATGTCACACCCTCTGGACCCAAGTTAGGGACACAACCCTTCTAGGGGACCTCCCCTCGTATCGTTGGATGAGGTCATAAGAACGGACCTCTCAGAGGTACCTGTCTCCTCGGATCGTCCGATGTCAGTACCCCAGTGTTTGTCGACCTGTATCGACTCGCTGATTCGTGTCGTGTCGTGTCCGGTTTCAAATTCTTGGTCTCCCTTCCTTTCTTCGAATGGATTCAAGCTAAATATTCGTCAAAAAAGACTACCTAGTCACCCCTGTTCGCTAAGTCGATTTAATGAGTACCTGTTTTTTACCCTTAAACCCCCCAGATATAGACCGGAATAAGGGTCCATCCGTTCTTTCGTAGTCTACCCGAGTTTAGACTGACACCTGTCCCTTAACAGAAAATGCCGAGAGTAAACATCGTAGAGTACAGAAATAATTAACGACCCGAAACAAAAACAAAACAGGACAAGACCATCTCTTATCACTATTCTTTCTGAATTTCTGTGGTTTTTAAGTCGGTTCGAAATTATGCACCACTCTTCCCCTATATCTAAAGAAGAAAGACGAAATGTGGTCCAGAAGTTGTTCCTGTTTTTCTTTGATCTTGTGTATGTAAAAATACTTAGATACAAATTATATTATACAGAAAACAACCCAGAATAAAAACGTGTTGACTGATATCAAAAGGGGAATCTAATATCTACTCTAGGACTTCTAATTACTTCTGTCGTCTCATGTACCGGAACGCGAAGTCTAGCGACTCTGGAGCGAATCGTCGTTTTAGGAGTTACGAAACTTTGGTCTTTTTCTACACCTACCCATTCTTGTATATTTTCTTTTGTTAGTTGAGTAACGATCAAACAAATGTCACTTAAAAACTTTTGAGACGAGAAAGTTGATACAGTCATTAATTCTGAACTTATTAAAATTTATAAAGTCCTCAACCTCCCAGACAATTTAAGACGTATTCTTTCACGTACAAACCCTTTTATGTAAACGGGAAACATCACGAACACACGGTAAAACCTTAATTGGTCAGTATAAGTAAACTCTTCAAGGACAGACTGAATGTCTCAGGAATCGGTCGAGAGGAGAAGATTATTGAATAGGAACTATTAAGATGGTCTGATCTCTTTTTCGGGTCTGAGGACGAAGTGGTCGTTATCTCATAAGAAGGAGTCAAGGTCTGGTCATCTCTTCTTGTTTCGTTCGGGAATGTAAGTATTACGTCCCAAAACAAACTTCCCTTTTTGACTTATCGTCCACGAAACTATAACCAGAACCCAAACACAGTGCAGTACTATATACGAAGTTCCCTGTTCCTTGTGATGGGTGCGTATACCTTCAAGGGCTACAAAGGATTTTCAACTTTTGGAGTAAAAGGCTGTACCTTTGTTCTCTAAATACATGACACTGGATTTTCTTGTATGAATCGTAATGTCCCACCATTCGTTTAAATAGTGTAATAAGAACATCCCCGACCTAACTCACCTAGTGGTGGAGTAACTGTGTAAGTCCGGTAATAGAACCGGAAGACAACCCTGAATCCCATCTGAGTTTGTCCCTCTTTTCAACAGTACTTTTAGAGACTAGGACATCGTCTGTTTGGTGTTTCTCTCTTCTTCGAGATTAATCAATCCTTTGGAGGTCTTGGAGTTCCATAGTTCCACATCAAAAGTTGGAAAGTAATTTTCTCCTCATATTTTGGAAAGGGTTCATAGGAGTAAAACAACGATTGGACATAACTCTGGTAGTCAAATTCGACTTGTCAATCCCTGATACAACAGGACCTAAACTGTTCTTTCCTGCGTTCCGTAACTTTCCTGTACCAAGGAGGAAAAAGGGGAACTAAAGACGTCCTCTACTCATGGCTATAGTTCACCCGCAGTCTGGAACTTAGGTCTAGAACACTCCAGTGAGGGGCTAAAGATCCTAACTAAGACCTGAAACTATGACTACCTCTACATTAAGGGAGTCCCATTTCACCCGAACCGAAGTCCTGGTACCACTACATGTGTAGGTCCCGGTGGGAAGAGGTATCCGGTGACTTTACTCGAAGGACCTCGACACGTCACTTCGGGATGTACCGAAGTTCGACGTCTGCACGACAGGTTCGTTCTAGTCTTGTGGGTATCCCTGGTGTAATCGTAACGGACTTCCCGGCGAGATTTTTAGACTACCGGAGATAAGGACAGGAGAGAAATAAAATATAAACAAAAAGAACGGGTGAGCAATTAAAGATAAATTAATAAATTATATAGGATAGACAGTTGTTTTTAAGTCACTTGATAGTTCAATTTTTTCCTTATTTTCTCTTAAAATAAACTCGGTTTAGTTCCTAATATTGGGTCGTTTGTCTAAGAGTCCTTCGAGACTCTTGACAAGGAGACAATCTTCAGTCTCTATCAGTATATCAGTATATCTATCTTCAGTCTATCAGTGTCCCTATCTTCAGTGTATTAGTATGTGTAACAACTCTCTTTCCTATTGTGTAGTGTTACTGTATGACTACGAAATGTATTTTAAGTGATTCCAACGTCTCAGGGCTACTCTTCTTTCACTTTCACAATCAACAAGTCAACACAGACTGAGAAACTCTGGGGACTTAAGGTCCGAGGAAACCGGGACCTTAAGAGGTCCGTTCGTTTACCCTCACTCAACGGTACGGGAAGAGGTCTCCTAGAAGGACTCGGTTCCTGACTTGGGCCCAGAGGACGTAACGTCCGACTAAGAAATGTAGACTCGGTGGTCCCTTCGGGGTATCAGGTCTACTTGGGGTTCAGTGGGACTGGGGGATGTTTCGACCCTTTGTTACGACAAGAAAATTCTTCAATGTACCGATCACAGCCTTAAAATTTTTCAATAGAAAAGCCAACTCGTCCGTCAGAACAGAAACTCCTCGAGACCAATTGCACAGTACGTGCAACGTCTCGACCCTCCCTCCCTCCGGGTTTGCTCACGTCTCTCTCAAAATACCAATTAAAAAAGAACTGGACAAAATGTTTTATTTGAAGAAAAGTAATATAGTTTATAACTGAACCGACAATAAACCCTAATTATGTACACGAAATGTCTACTCACTCAAACCCGGTTCAAAATTGAGTGAACAAGGGAACGAAAACCTAAGTCTAATTGCCTACAGTTGGACCCCTTCAACCAGGCTCCTCTACGGGTACTCACAAAATAAAGTGGACACCGGTCTCGACATTAGCTTGAAGAACTTTTCAGTCCATATTACGAGGGAGTCTTTGTAACGACAAGACACAAAAAACCATAAGTGCACTCAAAATCATTTCTAAACAAAGACCTTCTAAGAATAACTTTGTGACTTCACTATAAGTCACAGTCGATAAAAACAAAGAGTAGTCTATGTATGCTGATACCTTCTAAAAGATTATTCTGATAATATTAAAATTTCTCTTTAACCATTTCCATTTACTAATTGGAACAATTTGTAATTTATTGTGTAATTGTGTAATGCACAATTTGTAAAAGAGTCACAGAGAGTACTTTGAGAGTTTTATTGGTGGCACTTTCTGCAAAGTTCAAAGTTGAGGAGTTTAGACAGTCACACATCTGGATCTATGTTAAATATAAATTTCGAATTTACTGACAATCTATATCTGACAATCTATATATCAAATTTACTGACAATCTATACCAAATCCCATATCTTTGGATCTAATCCTAAATAGTCACTTATCATAGTGAAAGTCATAGTCATAAATTAAAGGTAGAAAGAGAGGAAAGTACAGTCACTATATCTTTACTTATTAAAGAATCAATAGTGTAAATTGTTCATTTAATAATGACTCAGAAAGGATATAAATTCCTGAAATATTGACTTATGTATTTTTAAATTATTTGAATTAAAAAGAAACGTGATCGAACTCATTTTTTCTGTGGTCACAGGGAGAGGATACGGGTTTACACGTTACTCATTTGTTTTTAAGATTTTATATATGGTTTCGAAACAATCTTCTGATTTAAAGTTCTATGTGGAAATCCTGTTATCAGTAATTGGAGTTTAGAGATTCTATTAGGCTTATCTGTCAGAAAGGTAGTATACTTATTAATCTACTACTAAGACATAGTGGGGTGGTATTTTATACGTGTCTTTCTTATTTAATGCCGAATATCAGTACCATTCAGACCACGGGTCTCCCGGTTCAAAATTTTCCGATAAAAAAACGTCGGTTAATTCGTCTGCTACGATAAAAGCTACCCCTCAGGACCACACGTCACCGACGTTCGTCGTCCGAGGACCCATCACATACTTCGGACAACGGACGTACCCAACGGGATTCCCTGGAACTTCACTTTCACAGTCAGTGAGTCAGCACAGACTGAGAAGCACTGGGGTAGCTGACATCGGGCGACCCGAGGAGACAGGTATCTTAAGAGGTCCGTTCTTATGACATCACTCAACGGTAAACCTCTGTCGGGAAAGGTCCCCTGTAAGCACAGACCGTACGACAGGGGTCAGATCCGAGGTCTGTCCATACGTGCCACGGAAACCTTTCGTGGTCCCGCGCTAGCGGTCTCAGGTGTAACCGGTCCAGTATTACAGGTAGGCGTGGTTCGACGTCTTGTGCCTCGTCCACTTCAAGTTCAAGGGACCGACGACCTTCTAGACGTCTTCACCCCTAAATGATTCAAATTACACCTACTTCAACTTTTGAATCGTCTTTTCGTCGAACAGGGTCTCTCGACACTCCAACTTATGCAGGGATAAGGGTCGGGGGACCTGTTTACCACCCGGGACGTGAGGGACTCTCGGGTCTGTGACAGGGGAGGAATTGTGGGTGGTCATTTAGGATGAAATTTCCGAAAAAGGGGGGAACGTAATTTCGACATACCCTGTTTCTGTAACTACAAAACTAATATTATGACTTAAAAGTAAACCACCCATCCACAATCGAATCTACCTTTCTTCTAGAACCATTATCCTCGGGTACCCAGAAACCTTCGGTGGGACGTCACAGACAAGGTCTCTTTTCCCAGGTACTGTTACTCGAGGGTCACCTTTTGTGGAGTCGAAGTTCCGTTCCATTCGTAGAAAGTACAACCTTTGTATAGAAGTTTACGAATATAATCTTTTCCTCCTGACCTTTACGTGTCTGGTTCGTAAAATTATATTCTCTAATCTCTTTCTTGTCGTCTTTTTAGAGTTTCCTACTTTCGTTTCTTGTCTCTAAAGATAACGTTTCGGTATTAGTCAAGAACCTTTTCAGATTATTATCTCTGTGTAGTGATCGGTTATACTAACTCTCCTTTTCTCTTGTGGTCGTTACAGTCCTTACTTGTTCCTATGTATTTGTGTCTTCGTTATTGATAAAAAAAATTTACACTCATACTCGTTGAAATACGACTATTTAGACTTTTGAACATTTTTACCTAAGTGTATTTTAACTTATCATACATTGCAACTTCTGTAACTTAGTCAGAGTGTCCGTTTTTAGTTTGTTCGTCTGTTATCAAAATATTTACTCGATGGTGTCAGTTTGTTCTATCCTCTTCTGTCTTGTAAAACATCGAGTACTCAAGGGTTACGTCTATCACTGTTCTACGATTGCCTGTCAATGTCCGGTCAAAGTGGACACTTCTATCTACTTCATACCTTCTGAGATAGTTCCATAGTCTTAATGAAGTGTGTGCGTTTTTTTGGTCTATAGTCTTAATGATTCTCAAGTAGACCCAAGAACCTATATTCTAGGTGTCCGTTTTCGATTAACATAAAGATTTGTGGTGGGGGGTGTCAATATTTTAATTAAAAATTTCTTTATGTTGTATACTATTGTTACTCTTATATTCCATGGATCCTTATATAAAGCCTCTTCCGTTACCGTGGGGTGAGGTCATGAGAACGGACCTTTTAGGGTACCTGTCTCCTGGGACCATCCGACGTCAGGTACCCCAGCGCTTCTCAGCCTGTGTTGACTCGCTGAAGTGAAACTGAAAAGTGAAAGTATGTAACCTCTTCCTTTACCGTTGGGTGAGGTCACAAGAACGGACCTCTTAGGGTCCCTGCCCCCTCGGACCACCCGACGGCAGACACCCCAGTGTGTCTCAGTCTATGCTGACTTCACTGTCGTCGTCGTCGTCGTCCTTATATAAATTGTTTCCGATAAAGACTGGAAAACTTTCTTTAACATATTAAAAACATTTACGGTAATTCTTCTGAGTCAATTTTCGTTTCTATGGTAAAGGACCTAATCTTCTGAGTGAGAGAGTTCCTATAACTATGACTAAGAGAGGGTTTAATTAGAGATATAAACTTAGTTTTAGGACTGTATTATAATAACACATCGTAAACGGTTTAACTAAGATTTTACATGTACCCTCTAGTCCTGTTTTTGTTCTGTTAAAACTTCTTCGTATCTCGATATTTATAGTTATTTCTTAAAAATTTTTAATAAGCAACCTTATTCCGTTCAACGTCTTCCTACATAAAGTAAATTGGGGTAAACGTATTCTAAATTTCACTTATGGTACATATGGCAAAATCTCGACGAATGTATATTTCCTTTTCTTCTTCCTTTACTCGTCTTTGACTTGGTTAAGTCCTTTTGGTGCTGTCCTGTTTGTACACCTACATCTACCTCTTCTCTGATCCCCTGGAAGCGAACACAACCAGCATGGAAAAGAATTTGACCCGTTACCCGTCACACAGGTCCGCATTTTCTTAACATTAAGAAAATGTTAAATGACAGACTTTATCAAAGTATTTCAAGAATTAAAGTTTTTGACCGATACTTAAGGTGTTTACAGTTCGTTTCACTTAAATGTAATTTTCACGTAATTTAATGGTTTTAGACTTTTATGTACAAGGAGCGAAACGTTGCACTCCTACCTCTGATCGTTCAACATCAGGACAGGACCCCCGGTTCCGTAGACCTGACTCTCAACATTACAAACTTACCGTTCACATACATACATACATACATACATATATACATACATTACAAACTTACCGTTCACCTAGACTATATAGAACAAGAAAGAAAAAGCTTTTGTCAGGACCTTGTACTAGAACGTTAATGATACACTAAAAAGTCACCAGTGGTGTACCACCGTCCGATAAGTTCTTTTAAGTCCCTGTCACAAAACATGAAATTTCGGGTCTTAAGACCCAACCCTGCGAATCACCTTCTCCTGTCATTTGAACGGGACTTGACTTGTCGACACTGCTTTTTCTCTTTTTACGGAAGTAACCGTTAAGTCACAAAAGTGTCGACAGTGTCTATCAAAACGATCAACATAGACATAAAACCTTTTTGTTTCTATAGAAAGTTTCATGAAAAAATAATACCTTTATTTAGTGGAACTGATAAACCTATTTCGAGTAAGATTGAAACTCTTGGCACTAACGTTTCGAAATGAGAGAACTATTAGATCTTTAACCCATTGTAAGACTAAAAGGACATAGATACCTCCAAGAGAAATTTTCGACTGTAACGTGTGTGCAAAAAAAAACAAAAAAAAAAAATTAAGGAACCATGAATATCGTCATGGTGACACTTAGAATCTCTGACCGTTGAAAGTAACGAAAATAACGAACCTGAAATATCGGTTTTTATACCGTTCTTTCTAAGGTCCGAAAAGTAACAAAAACAAATCAGCTATTCAGAACAGACTGAGAAACGCTGGGGTACATGATATCGTTCGGTCCGAAGGGATATAGTACCTCGAACGAGTTTGAGTATAGGTGACTCAGCCACTACGGTAAGTTGACAGAGTAGGAGACAGTGGGAGAAGAAAACGGGAATTAGCAAGGGTCGTAGGTCCAGAAAAGGTCACTCAGTGAAAAAGTATAGTTCACCGGTTTCATAACCTCGAAGTCGAAGTCGTAGTCAGGAAGGTTACTTATAACTCCCAACTAAAGGAAATCCTACCTGACCAAGACAGAGGACCGTCAGGTTCCTGAGAGTTCTCAGAAGAGGTTGTGGTGTCAAGTTGTCGTACGTAAGAAACCGCGAGTCGGAAGAAATACCAGGTCGACAGTATCGGCATATACTGATGACCTTGTTGGTATTGAAATTGATATGTCTGGAAACAACTGTTTCATTACAGAGACGAAAAATTATGAGATTCAAATAGTATCGAAAATAAGATTCCTCGTTCGCAGAAAATAAAAGTACCGACGGCAATTGACAGGTGTCACGGAAACCTCGGTTCTTTTATTTGAGACGGTAACAAAGGTGAAAAAGGGAAAGGTACACGGTACTTTACTACACTGACCTACGGTACTAGAATCAAAAAACTTGCAACTCAAGAGTCGATCGCCAAAGTAAGAGGAGTAGGTCTCCGAAAAATCAAGGAGAAGTGAAAGATGGCAATCCCACCACAGTAGACGCATAGACTCTAACAATAAAGAGGACCGACAGAACTAAGGTCGAACACTAAGTAGGTCGGGCCGTAAAGCGTACTACATGAGACGTATCTGCAATTTATTCGTCCCACTGTTGTATGTCGGAGCTACATGAGACAAGGGTTAAACCTTGGTCAGGCAACAAGGTACAGACCAAGATTGACAATGAAAAACTGGACGTATGTCCAAAGAGTCCTCCGTCCATTCACCAGACCATAAGGGTAGAAAACTTCTTAAAAGGTGCCAAACAACACTAGGTGTGTCAGTTTCCAAAATCGCTTCGGTCTCTTCAGTCACTTCCTCTTTATCTCCAAAACGACCGTAACAGAACGAAAAAGACACTAGGTCACCTACAACCGTTAAACTAGAGACGGTTTTGAAGGAGACTGAAAAGATTTAGGTCGAAGATGTAAATCTTCAAGAACCAAGTACATGACACCTTCGGATCGAACTTCCTAAAACTCGCAATGGAACGATCGTACACTTTACTCGTGTCAACATAACATCAAACTTGTAAGAACCGTAACGGAAAGAAACCCCAACCTCACTTTTGACTGTAAAAGGTCAGGACACTGGTGACGAATCGAAAGGGTATTAACAGGAATTTGAAACAAACCGGTGGAGATGTACCAGGCGAATGTGTATCGTCCGAGGGGAGGGTGGCACCTTATTTCCGACAAAGAAAGGAAAGAAACGTGATCGTCGATCGTGACGGGAACAGAGAGTGAAGGGCGATCACATGGAGGCACGAAGACGGATTGTAGACTGAAAAGTGATAAGGATATAAAACCTGAGGGGACCACCGAGTCTATCGTTTCTTAGGTGGACGTCACTCCCTCTGGACCCAAAGTAGGGATCTAACCCTCCTAGGGGACCTTTTCCCTTACCGATGGGTGAGGTCATAAGACCGGACCTCCTGAGGTACCTGTCTCCTCGGACCGTCCGATGTCAGGTGCCCCATCGTTTCTCAGTCTGTGTTGACTCGCTGAAAATAAAGTGAAGTAAGGATATAAAATAAAGATTTTGTGTCTGGTAACGGCCCGGACCAAAGTCTCCCAGTAGCCCGGGAGCCGTCTGGTACCATATCGTTGACTATTGCCACGTTTCTTATAGGTCTGTGTCTAATCACGACCCTCTGGACTTACCCCGTCCGACACAGGTGGGAATAGCGTGTGGAGCTTTCGGAAGTGACTTTTTGTCACTTTCATATGTAAAATGTCATCTGACCATAAACAAAAGATTACGGTAGTTGTTACATAAAATTCTAATATCACGTAACATTCATGTAAAATTCTACTACGGGGCAAATTGAAGAGAAATACTTGTCACTGTTTATAGTTCCCCTCTTTTCTTGCTCGCTTCCTCATATCGACACTCCAGTGCGCTATAATAGAAACTTTTCGTTAATAAAGGACGGACAAACATGGATTGTACCCTGTCCTACGGGATAACCGGCAGACCTTCCCGTAAAGCTCTTCGTCTCCCCACTCCCAAAATCCCTATTCCACCACTGACATTGTGACCTCGGGACAAATGGTGAAGACTTCGATGTACATCGGAAGGTTTAAACCCTACTGGAACTTCGTCAGTACTAGACGACGTTGGTCATCCTTGACAGAAACCTTGCGAACACAAGGTTTGTAAACACAAGAGCCCTTCGTTATATTGTCCGAAACCACGTTTGTCGAGACCTAAGTTCGGAAGCAACAACAAATTGAAGAGACTCGGACAGAGAAGTACACAGTTTGTCCCTAAAATTATGAGGTCCGGAGAGCCCCGACGATACTCTTAAGTCACTAGGACAGTCAAACGAATCGTGTCCTGAACCGTGGACAATTGTAGGGGTCATTATCGAACCGACGCCGCCTACCACTCAGTCCTTCCTGTGACCGTTCAAAGTGGTATGTCTACACGTCAACTAGGAACTACACCTCTACCTTTCCGGTCACCCAGTTAGCGAACATTCCTCCATTATTTTTACATCCTAGGTCCCAAGGAATAAATTTCGGATCGTGTGTACGAAGGTTACATACCGACCCATATTCCTCTCTCAGTCAGACAGACACTCCAGAGGGTTGTTATGCACGTCCGGCTCCTTTGGTTTACTTTTTGTTTTGATTCTCTTTCACAGGGACTCTCCCACACAAGTCGAAACCGGTCAGGTCCGGACGGTAGACTAGGAGTTGAGGTGCCGATACCTGGAGAAGGAAGGGACTACGGACACAGGGGAGTCTTCGGAGAAGTGTAGTCCAGTGCAGGGGACCCTTAAGGACCAAATGGTTAGTGAGAAAGATCCTTATCATACGGAAGGACACTAAAACTCCCTATAAATGTAGTTCAATCAATTTATCTTTACCTAAAGTAGAGATAGTTGTTGGATTGTTAGATTCCTATCAGAAACTTATAACAACAACAAGTCAACGAGTCAGTACAGACTGAGATGTTGGGGTACCTGACGTCGTGTGGTCCGAAGGGATAGGAAGTGACAGAGGATCTCAAACGAGTTTGAGTACAGGTGATTTAGTCACTACGGTAGGTTGGTAGAGTAGGGGATAACAGGGGAAGAGGAGAACGGGAGGTAGAAAGGATCGTAGTCCCAGAAAAAGTCACTTAGTCGAGAAGCGTAGTCCACCGGTCTCATAACCTTGAAGTCAAAGTCGTAGTCAGTAAGGTCACTTATAAGTCCCACCTAAAGGAAATTCTAACTGCCCAAACTAGAGGAACGAAACGTATGACTAATGTATATTTTGAAAGCACCTGGGTCTTACACTCCCTAACTCTAAACGGAAAACTCTCTTGACGCGTTTTGTCTCGCCTGAAGATATAAACCTTCGATAGCAAATATCGAAGGAACGATATCGAAGTAACGATTAACAGTTACTACGCGGAAGACTCACGTAGTAACTGTCAATTCTTATGTAAAAGACGAAGCAAGACCTCGTAGTGAGAACCCGAAACTCTGTGTAAGATGTAAATGTACCACCCTCCTCTCCTTACAGACCCGTAACCAGGTCTAATCGGTGTGAGACATCTCAAAGTCGACAACCATTCGATTTCGTAACCCATACTGTATAAACCAAACTCGATTCCTTAGCGGGAGGAAGGACGTGGGTCTGCATCCGGGAAATGAGTCGAGGAGTCCTGGGACCTCACCTTACTGTGGGACTACATCCTCCATTGTCGGTAGACGGAGCACTCTTAACCGGATGTAAATCTCTACAGGAGAAAGAGTGGGGTCTCTCAAGTGGGACTACGGTCTTTCTTTACAAGACATTACTCATAAACACTCTGTCTCACCAAGGAGAGAAGTCCTATCCCTCCGACCGACCGTGGAGTCCCGACACGAGAGGTGGGAGATGAGTGTGTGTGTGTGTGTGTACGTGTATCTTTGTGTGTGGGTATGCGAGACGACCGACTTTTCGGAGAAGACTGTGTCGACCTCCTCCTGCCGTTTTGTCGGAGGTCGACGTTACTTAGGCCAGTCAGGGTCGACGCACATATTCTTTATTGGGTCTTTCTTCTCTCGGCAAAATAAAACAAAAAAAGAGTCTCCTAGAACAAAGAGGAAGACTCGTGTCTCTAACAGTTTTGATCGTGATTGTCATTTCCTTTTTTATATCCAGAAAGTGTGAACTTCCTAGTTTCGTCCGGTTCGAAAAACTCGTTTTCAATTTAATAGTCTCAGTAAAAGGTGAAATTTAAGTCATGTAACGTACGGAATGTTTTCCGAAATTTTTCACTTAACCCTTTAAGATTTATATACACATAATATGTATCCTCTCGAACTTTTTTATGAGAAAAGGGTTCTAACCACCCCTTTGCAATCGAAAATTTGACCTGATGCAATCGGTAAATGTACTCACGAAAAAGAAAAAAGATATGAAAAAAAAAATTATGTTGAAAATTATGTAAACAGAATTTAGTCCATCCTTTAATGTTGACATCAAAGTTTGGGGGGGGTTTTTTTTTTTCTTATGACTGAGAAGACCTTTAGACATAAAGGAGTGTACCGAACCTCAATTGATTGATCACAGAAAGGTGAAGAACATCTCGTCCAGATTACCGTTTTCTTGAGGAAGATGAAAAAAATTATACGGTTACATAATTTAAAAGGGAGAAAAAAAGGAAAAAAACCGATGTGACGTACCGTACACCCTAGAATTAAGGGGTTGGTCTTTACCTCGGGGACGAGGGACACCACCTTAGCATTGGTGACCTAGTGGTCCCTTCAGACAGGGGGAGAAAAAAAAAAAAAAAAAACTTCAAGTCCAAACGACCAATATCTTAAGAGTCAACTGTCTAGAAAAAAAGAAGGTCGAGAAATTTGGTCATTGTATACCATTACCGTTATTCCTGTAGCTTATTAGTAACTCAAGCCCCAATGTCACTTGGTCCTAACAGGAAGTGAGTACAATGGAACAACTAAGACGTCGGTAGGATAATCCGACCTGAGAGTGAGAAGGGTATAGCGTCTATCCTTTGACTCCGAGTCTCTTCATTTCTCTGACTCGTTTATCTATATATTAAAATTTTGTAATCGCCACCGTCATGTTGGTCATAAAAATCGGTAACAGAGTACAGTCGAGAATAAGGTCTATCAGTGTTTTGGGTTAGAAATTTTGCTGGAAGGTTCAAATTGTAAAAAAATTTATGGGGTGTCGTATTCCCTTGAAGTAAGGGGTTGGTCGTTAGTCTGGGCACACGGGAGACGAAACCTTCATGTCTCAGAATTGGTGACCTGGTGGTCTCTTTAAAGGATTACAGACTATTAGAAACTTTGGGGTTTCATAGGTTGTCGAACCCGACCCCTTGTAGTCTCCCTGGTTCCAGGTTCTATGAACTGAACCCAACTCAAGTGGTAAAAAAATAGGGGTGAGAATGATTAGGGTGTCTATCGAAGGATTCTTTTTCTTCGGTAAAGAAGGGACTCGAAACTCGAACAGTGGTGGGAACGTCCGAGTGAGAGGTCCTCCCTACACAGATGGGAAAGCTCTACCGTCCCATCCCCGGTGGGACCAGTCAACACACCTAAGTGTGAGGTCGGATAACTACACTCAGGGAGGGGACTGGGATCGGGACACATTACCCACTCACCTCCTCTATGGTGACTGAGGTCCCGTGGTGTCTAGAACACGGTTCATTTATGACTCCGATAACTCGTTGCACACTACTTCACTGGATCTATTACATCCGGGGACTTAAAGAGACAAAAGTGACAATTACCTAACTTTTTGTGGAAACCTACAGTCGAGGGAAAGAAGAGTGAGAACGAAGACGGACTAGTAACGCAATGAATAATTGTGGTCTCTTCTACCACTTATCTTGAAAACTTTTCGGCGGTTTAGTCCGGTAAATATAAATCGTCACAACTCTTTTCCTAGTCACTTAGATAACTTTGAACCGTATTCTAGGCCTCCCCCGTACATTTCAGAGTCTACCAAGTTCCGCACACAACGTGTTTTCCTGTTCCCGAGGTCCGACACAGAGACGTCCCTTGTCCGGTGACCGTAGTGGAGGACAGACGGACACCTAGCAGGAACGAACGGACAGGTGTGGTAGTCGTCTCGGACTGAGGAAGTGAGAAGGTCGTATTTACGAAGGATTCCCACATCTTAATCTTATGAGGTCACCCATCCAAAAACGTATCAGATACTCAGAAGGGTTCACCGGGATCACCACTTCTTGGGCGGACGGTTACGTCCTCTAAATTCTCTGAACCCAAGCTAGGAACCCAACCCTTCTGGGGGACCTCCTCCTGTACCGTTGGGTGAGGTCATAAGAACGGACGTCTTAGCGTACCTGTCTCCTCGGGGTCCCGGTGTCAGGTATCTTAGTTTTTCTCAGCCTGTGCTGACTCCACTGAATCGTGTGTGTGTGTGACAGATATTACTATCTTGTGGAATGCGAAGACATGTCTAAAGTAAAAAGTTTCGGAAAAGTACATAAAGAATAATCGCAATTTGGGACTTTTATTCCACGATACACGTCACGGAACTGGGACCAGTAGCTACTGTTCTCGCGTCGGACCTGAACTTAGGTCCAGAACTTTGGGGGCGACGACCGAGAAGGGAGACGTGGAGTCAAGGAGAGATCGTTCACGTCAAAGAAGCGAAGAGTCTCCTCCGTCGACTCCGGTCTCTCAATGAGGTCCCTTCACCGTACGTCCTTAGACAATTACACGCAGGGTTCCGAGTCTTAGTCTTTCGCGTTCACACCGTCCTCTACGTCACGACTTAATGGGTGACAATGCGCAGTCAAGTGTAATTGTTGTCGTATTCGTGTCTGGTGTTCCGAGCAGACGAAGACTTAGCTCCGAGTGAAGGACACCCAGATCCTCGGTATTGAACTAGAGAATGTGTAAAAACACGATGCACGAAGACACAGAGATAGTATAATCTAATAGAGAGTAGTGTTTATGTGTGTGTGTCCACACTCGTGTGTGAGAGAGAAAGAGTCGGAATGAAAAATCAAAACAAAGAAGGATCCCACACTCTTTCCCTTAAAAAGACTTACTTAGGAAGTTTCATACGGGTAATGACCTAAACTCCAACGCAAAAGGAAAATAGTAGGTAGTATTAAATACACTCTTAGTTCATTTGAACTTCTCCCTAATTGACAGAAAAGATAGTAAACCCTGTGTTGACTGACAGAAACTATGAGAGAAAAGTATACAACTCGTCATTCATAAAATTTACTATTCCATTCTGTACTTAAAAACTCTTTTTCCTTCCAATAAATAACTGGGAAACTCCAAACTGGGGTCCCAGACCTTCTAGGGGACCTCCTCCTTTACCGTTGGGTGAGGTCACAAGAACGGTCCCTTTAGGGTACCTGTCTACCTGTCTCCTCGGACGGTCCGATGTCAGGGACCCCAACGTTTCCCAGCTTTGGGAGTTCGTGTGGTGACGAGTGACCGAGTCACTTTAGAGGTATCCCTCCCTTGTGGGACCTGAGTTTCCCGTCTAAAACGGGTCCGTACCAACGGATACGGGTGAAGATATTATTTCAGTGACTTCCCAAGGATTAACGAAAACCGAACGAATCGGTAACCCGTAGTAAACCTTGGCCAGCTGTTGTGGGAAAGAGGACTCCGACGAACTCTGTTGGGTCAGGAGGAGGGGACTGAGGACCCAGCCCTTCTGGTCTGCACAGGTCTCAGTGCAGTGAAGAAGGAGAAGGAAACAGTAAATTCTACTCAAGACTCCCTACGGAATCTGTGGAAAAAGAAGGGTAAGATGGACAAAGGGAGCCTCTAGAATAGGTTCGGAGTCGCAAATCGATGTAGAGACTACGACCGCTTAGGGTGGGACGTAGGGGTAGGAGGAAAGGAAAGAGTCAAGGTCCGTAGGTCGAAGGATGTCTCCACAGGAGACGGACGACGAACATGGTACGAAAGGGAGAGTGGAGGGGGTCGGGAAGAGTTAGGTCGGAGGTCGCAGTAGCAGGATTTTGTGTCGCCTACGTCGCTCCCGTCCGTCCCATCGGGTCAGACTGTCGACGAATCGACAACAGTCCTTTTCCGGTCGTTTAAGTTCTTAATCCGGAAATAACTTTCTTTCACTCAAAAGTATTTTTTCTTTTTGTGGAGTGAGAGCAATCCTGAAACAGTACTCTGTCGGTACCCCGGAGGTCCGGGGTACTCTAAAGTCTCTGTGGGTGACAGTAGTGTCTCGTGACACTTCTGAGAACACGTCTTGTATTACACTAGATCTTTCGGAGAACCGCCGAGCGTGATTGGCGTCTCACAGGGTCAAGTAACTTTCACTTTCTTGTTCCCGGTCTAGTGGAGGGTGGGAGGGAGGGACCCCTGGGGAGGGACACGAATTGACACTGTCGACGGTCCGGTAACGTACCCCCGACGACCAATCGGCCAAAAAATTCGTAAAATGGTTGATACACCCGTTTTATGGATCTTTATCTCACAAAGAAAAGGTGTCAAGTCACCAAACAGGACGGGGAAGTAGCCCTTCTAGGATCGAGAGTTTAGAACATCAGACCCTAGAAATAAAAGACTAGGAGTCGTTGGAGTCACAGACGGGGTTTACCTCATGGGTTCACCTCTACCGTCCATTTACTCAGGTAAGTGACTTCTTAGGACCCAGAGAAAGTAAGAGAGGTCAGTGACATTTAAGTCTGTGTACAGTAACTGACCTCTCTCGTGGTCGACTAAAAGAGTTTTCACTACAAGAAGTAAAACTTGAACCAAATGTCTCGAGACAGGTATTGTAAACTTCCTACATCTTCGTCCAAACAATCCAGAGTCCATCAAGTTAGTGCTAAGAAGAAAATTTTGGATAGGGTCGAAAGACATACGTATGTTTGGGGTATGGACTCCAAGTATATACGGGAATATTTTAGTGACTATCGTCCTCTATTTAAGGAAAGAAGACCGGTCCTTACACGCCGATAGAAAGGACATCAAAGGTGAAATTTTTACGTAAAGGAAACGATTCATACTTTGATACTACAAGGAATATTGCAACGCTCAGGAGAGAGAGGATAGGCAGGAGAGAGAGGGGGAGGTATAAGACTCTGAAAAGTGGGGATGAAGGTGGGGGGCTTTTCTTTTTGAAGTTCTTTTTATCAAAAGTGCCATAGATTTGGGAGGTCGTAAGGGTGCACGAGGTGTGATTTACGGACGTATAGACACAGACCGCTAACAAAATTGTAAACCAGAAGGCGGACCCCTCACCCGCCATGTGAGATTCGACGAAGGTGAGTCCGGAGTCGTCTCTCCCGTTATAAAACAATACTCATTTCAAAGTTCGGTCCGAAACCGGCTCCAGGAAGGGTAATCCCTCCTTCTTTCATCTTTGTCGGTCACTCTACTATTAAGAGGAACTTAACATCGAGTAATTTTTTTTGGAACGGACCCGGAGACACCGAATAAATAACTAAATTCGTAGATCGTGAAAAGGAAAGGTCTTTCTTAATCGTAGAGGTAACGTTAGTACTGACACCCTCCTCTAAAAGGAGAAAAGAGACCCCTAACTGACAGGAGGTCAACGAATAAGCGTGTCGGGCGAAAGCTCAACTCAGATCCATGCGTCAATTCCCCAGCCTTACTCTAAAGACTCTAAATATCCATTACTTTTCTTGTCCAACATGGCTTCTATGGTACACATCCTTTGATTCGAGAGAATCCCCTGAGCTCACTTGGACACTAGGAACGAAAAAGGTTTTACTCGTAACGTCAGAACAGGTATAATTGAGGAAAAGACATCTATCAAATTGTACAAGACACAAACGGTGGCAACTTACACCTTTACCGTAAAGAACAGACGACTAGTGAATGTTGTCCACAATTTGTTAGACGCAATGAGAGCTCAGAATGACACCAACTGACAGACGTCACCATTTCCTTGAGCATATAAAAGAACGACGACGAATCAGCGAGTCAACACAGGTTGAGAGACACCGGGACACCTGACATCGGACGGTCCGAAGAAACAGGTACTTTAAAAGGTCCGTTCATATAACCTCGTCCAACGGTAAAGGGTGAGGTCTCCTGGAAGGACTAGCTCCCTAGTTCGGACGCAGAGAACCTAGGGTATACAAAAGAATAGTCTGTAAATTTTAGGAGAAAGGTATTCCTGTGTAAAAAGGGGATTTTTGTTTTCGTGGATGTTCAGATCGGCGAAAAGTCGAGGTAGACAACTCTTGGGTGGGTACACTGGTATTGCGTGAGCCAAGTCAAGTCACCGAGTCAGCACAGACTGAGAACCGCTGGGGCACCTGACATTGTGCGGTCCGAAGGGACAGGTAGTGGTTGAGGGCCTCGAACGAGCTTGAGAACAAGTAGTTCAACCACTACGGTGGATTGGTAGAGTAGGAGACAGCAAAGGAAGAGGAGGACGGAAGTTAGAAAGGGTCGAAGTCCCATAAAAGACTCAGTCAAAGAAACGTAGTCCATCGGTTTCATAACCTCGCAGTCGAAGTCGTAGTCCGGAAGGCTACTTATAAGTCATGACTAAAGAAAATCCTAACTACCCAAACTAGAGGAACGACCATTATAACGACATTCGGAGAATTAAACACAAGTGTGACATCACTAAAAAGGTCATCCCTGGAGAAAAACCTACACCAATTATGACTACGTAACGACACGGAATTATTTCCCATTACGACTATTTGTCAGTCGTGGAATTTTTGACTCTTCGTAAACCCAGAAATCACCATGAGTCAGTAACGACACGGGATAAACGCACTAGCCCGAAGGGGTTACCGAGTCACCCATTTCTTAGGCTGATGTTACGTCCTCTGTCCTCTACGTCCAAGCTGAGGACCCAGTCCTTCTAGGGGACCTCTTTCTTTACCGTTGGGAGAGGGCAGAAGAACGGTCTTTTTAGGGTACCTGTCTCCTCAGACCGCTCGATGTCAGTCACCCCAGTGTTTCTCAGTCTGTCTCGACTCGTTGATTCGTACTCGTGCTAAACGTACTAGTCTAACTGCCCACAAAGACCCTACAATTAAACATTCCTAACCGAAACAACCGAGAACTGTTCTACACGTAAATTCAAAAGTGGGACGAAGAAATAGTTCCCTCGAGTCTCGACGAGATCCAGAACCGAAAAAACAAACGTTCTAAGGATTCTGAGATCGACTCCGTCGGAGAACGGGTCGCAATCTCAGGAATCGGATCAGACATTACGACAAACCCGGGACTTCGTGACACTGTGACCGGACCAGGACGGACATGGAGAGTCGTTAGGTGTACAGGTCCGACTTTCACCTACTCCCGGGGACGTCGGCCGAGTGAAGGACCCGAAAGCCTACCTACACACTCTCATCCTCGTCACCCCCACAAAAACACAAAACAGAGGACAAAGACAGACAAACTAAGACTTCTCAGACGAAAGTCAACGTCCCATCGTTGACTTTTTTCAGACCGTTTTCGTTACTACCTTCCCAACAGTCATGACCTTTCACCTCCCGGCAGTCGGAGGGAGAAAGACGGAGTCGTCATAACATATAAGGTTCCGACCCAGGTGACCCTTCTGCCCTATATGGTGACTCTAAGAACGTGAGGAGTCAGAGTCAAATGAACAGTTAATTTACCCGTATTACTGTGAGTGGAGTACATAAATACTCGACTACACGCATTATCAGTGATAAAAGGGGTGCCCAGACCCTAAGGAAGAAGTCGAGTCAGGGAGGTGTATACCTAGGTCAAATTTCAATAGTCCGCGAATGAACCATGACCCTATCCACCAGTAAGAAAACAACTGCGGTCTCGACTACAAAGTGGGAAGAAGTCTTGACAGGACGGTCTGTACAAGGAGGTCGCGACACAATAGTTTTATGTTTGTCCCGTCTACACAGAAAGCATCTTCCCCAACGTAAGGTTGGAAAAAGAAATTCTTTTGTTTCGTTTCGTCAACCTGTTCTGTGATATTGGTCCTGGAGCTCCTTTTACTCTAAAAAAAAAGGATCTGGTTGAGATAGAGAGAGGATTTAGTCCTACGACGCACACAATGGGACACGTCTCATGGTAGAGGAGGAGGGTCGTCCCGTCAAAGGAACTGGAGTCGGAAAAAGAGTCATAAGGTCAATCACCACTTTTACACAGTCACGATTTTTATGTGTGTCACAAATACGACCCCGAAGGGGTCACCGAGTCACCACTTTCTTAGGTAAACATTGAGCCCTCTGTGTCCAAACTAGGGACCCAACCCTTCTAGGAGGTCTCTTTACTTACCGTCGGATGAGATTATAAGTACGAACCTCTTAGGGTACCTGGTACTTCGGACCACCCGGTATCAGGTACCCCAGCGTTTCTCAGTTTGTGTTGAATTCACTGAGTCGTACATCAAATATACGACCTCACTGATGGACCTTCTTTAAAAATTTCGAAGGAAAGGTCCCATACTAATAGTGCCAGTCAAACGTGAATCAAGCAAACAATCATTTCACTAAGATAGTCATGGAGTCACTCCTCGACTGGAGACTTTGACGTCAACAGTAGACAATGTACCTTCCGTAAACTACGACTAGCAGTGTAGAAATACGATGTCAATTTTTGTACACACCATAAAGAAAAAAAGGAAGATCGATGTCCTCCGACTGTAACACCAGAACCCGAGTGGGTTCGGTCTTCTCTAAGGGGAAAGAACCTAAGTTGGCCCTTGATGACAAAAGTTGACGAGCGTACTGAAAGATAGTCCATTTACCGAAGTCTAACCACGGTCCGGTGCTAGTTTTGTCCGCTCTAACGATACTCGTTCCAATTGGACTAAGTCTTTCTCATACAAGGACTTTACTACCAGTGACAGTTGTATCCTTGTGTCAATTCCACTGGCGGAAAAGTCAATGAATATAACCTTGGTATAACAGCCCGTTTCTCGTTGGTTCTACGGTCAGCGTCATCGTCGGTGGAGGGACGGAGGGGGGAGTGACTTTACAGGGGACGACAGGAGATCGTAGTTCGTCTGTTCAGTGAACACTGGATGTCGTCCGGTCAAACATGTACACACTCCCTTTGATCCTTATCATAAAGAGTGTCAGAAAGATTTTGTCGTCTTACGAAAGAGGATTTCGTTAGAATCCACTTGAAGTTGTGTATTTTCATCTACTTTTGTGTCGACGGTCTTCCTCCCCTCACCTCTGGTCGAGGGGACACAAGTATTAAAGGGAAACGTCACTGGGGAGTTCGTGAAGAACCTCGGGGTCTCAGTTAAGTCTTACGACCCTTTCAGTGGGAATCTTTGTCTTCTCCAGAACCCTACCCACCGCTATAAACTACCATAAACGAGTCCCTAGGTCCTTGCAGGACCTAGTGTAGTCCAGTGAGAGTCTCATCGACTTCGACACAGTCTCGGTCCTACGGGTGGGTCCCCCGGTCATCCGCGACTAGGTCGTCCGCCTGGAAAAAGAATAAGTGTCGATCTGTGAGTCCGATACTTTCGAAACCTGGTGTGGGTCGGGTGGGAGAGTTCAGGGTACTGGACACATACGTTCTCTGTTACCGTCTCCTTCTGTCTTGGAAGGAAGGAACAACGGACACCGAGGGTTAAAGTTGTACCCCACCCTTACGCCCCGACATGACTCGACAGGTTCTCCTACCACAAAAAAAAAAAAAAGAAAAGGGGGTTTCGCCCAGTTTCGAGTTTGGTTCTCATCTTCAGAGATATTCATGTCCGCAAGATCTGGAACTTTGAATCCGTCGGAGTGTTGTGTCTCACTGTATCTCTTATCATAGTTCCTCTTTTATTTATCTTGAAGACTAAGTCAGTGGAACCCCACTGGTAAAATGTAAAAAGGCGTTTTTTTCGTAATTTGAATTAACATAACCTTGTATTATCTTTTCTTTCCTTATACGATTTTCGAAATGACTTTAAGCAAATTGGTAAAGAAGTTTTTCTCTTTATTACGTGGAAGGAGAAATCCTTTACATTGAGGACGGTCTTAACTGGTTAGTCTACTTTTCGGAGAACCTCGATTTCCCACGTTCCACCAAACCCCACAAAACTTCCCTTCTACGAGTCCTTAAAAAGTCTTACGAGTACATGAGTCGAGTGTTTGTGTGTGTACTTACTTCGTTAATCTCCATGTTATATTACACTTTACCTTAATTACCGAAAAAAAAATTATTTATCTTTCGTACGAGTTAAAAAATGAGTCAAGAAACTTTATATACATCAAACACCTACATTGAAAAAAAGGACTTTTCTTTTTTTACGAATCGGGCACGTGACAAAGCCTTCCGTCGAGACGAGTGGTGGCATGGTGGTTACGGTACGGGACAAAATTAAACGAGTCTTGGGATCACCCTAGTCCTTTCAGTCAATACTGAAATGACAATAAAAAAAATTCCGTACGAAGGGAAGATGTCACAAATGAACGACAAAAAATAATCTCAAAAATACAATCCCACTAAACCCGTGTTGGGACCAACCTCTATCCTCACAATTGAAGTCACAAGAAAACCTTAGGACACTCGGGATATTAATGTACTTCCAACTGCATACAAAATGCCAACTTTACCACGGGATAAAGATTACACAAAGAAAAAAATTCTAGTAATAAAAAAATTTTCATAAAATTTTTGTAATTTAAAACCACATTGTTAAGAGAAATCCTTTTTTTTTTTTCCTAAGACATACATCTGTCTAACGTCAAATAAAATTGAAAGAGACCAGGTTATCATCTTCAAAATAACTAAAAACTCACGGGTTTTATAATCGACTGTGTAACCTTCCCGAATCATTTATGACACAACTTACTCACTGATTTGTATCTAAGTCTTAATAGGAGACCAATGTCAAAATTCAATCAAAGTCTATATTTCTGTAAAGGAATTTGAACAAGAGGTGAATTTTTTTGTCCCGACTACTCCGTCTCCGTTTTTACTTTTTGTGATACGACTAATTTGTCTACTTGCAAAAGGTCAGCCGTGATAAATATTATCGTAAAGTAAAGAATCATCAGTCTTCAAAAACAAAATTGTTGAAACTACTCATACTCTTAAATTAGAGACTTATTTAACTTCTTTCCGAAAAGGGAGAAATTATATATTAAAAGGTGAACTTCGTTCACTTCTGGAAAAAGTTCGTAATAATTTTTCTTTCAACGAAAATAAAGTTGAATTCTCCTTTTCTTACAAGTTATATGAATATTAACCCACTTCCGTCCCGAAATATTACTTTAAAAGGACCAGTAGAATTACCATGTCCCAAGGGGAAGAGGAGGAACATTTTTATCTACCCTACCCCACTAAATACTACTCCATTAAGATATCCCCGTAAAATAACTTATGCATTAGGGGTCTCTCTAAAAGTACTACCGACTATCGGGTCTCCGTCACGAACCTTTTGTTAATGTGGATTGAGCAACCTAACCCAGGGAGAAGACGCCGTATTCAGAGTACAAATCTAACTTTTGTCCCGGTATCGACCCAAGTCAACAGATCCATGTTCTTAAAATAAAAGATTTTGTAATAAAGTTTACTTTCTTTACCCGAGACTAAAACATTACGAGATGTGTGATTTCCAGTTTTAAGTAGGAATCGTTTTGGTAATACATGGATTATAAGTCTGAATCAAAGATTATATGGTTTACTCTATTTCCTCTATGACCAGACCCCGGGTCTCTTCTCACAGTTTTATCTTTGAATTACCCAGTCTCATCAAGTCTCTCTCGTAGTAAACTTCGTTTGTACTAAGATATCTCACCTCAGTCCCCCGATGTAGGGTCCTGAGACCGATTAGTCTCAACGATTCTCAGGGTCCCACCAGAGTTTCGTCGAGGATAAACTTTTCCCGGGAAGATTAAAGGTCCCTTTGATAACATTGTGGAATCGGAATTTAAAAGAGTAACACCGTTCAAACCAATGACATTCTTTTTACTATTCACTTTCCGGTAGAAAATTTCCCTAAGTACTGAACAGGGACCTCCTTCCTCGACACTCAATTACCCCTCACAATCACCCTTCACTTTTTTCGGTAAACCAAACCCTCGGGACGAGTTGAATGTCTGCCTCACACCTGTCGGGAGGCCCACCCCGGACCGGAGATGTATCCGTCACCCCGACCACTCCGTTACTAAAGGAAAAACCCCAGAGGAATCAGTTCCTTAAATAATTGGTACATAAGATCTAAGGGACTCAATGGTAGAATTAACGAAGTCAAAGAGGTCTAAGTCTTGAAAGGTAAGGTAAAATTCTAACGTTACTAAGGACGATGTTTTTCGTCGGGTTACCAATACTGTCTTTTCCAACCTTCCTATGGTGTCCCTTCTTCTTTTATCGAAGACTGAGTCAGTCGAACTCGATAGGTAGAATCTGAAAAAACAGTAAATTTTTAATGTGAAGTAAAATAACCGACCTTACATCATCTTCCTTTTCGTTTATTATGTGATTTCGTAATGACTTTAAGTTTATTGAAAGAAATTTTACTCTTTACGACCAAGGATGTCCTCAGAAGATTTCAAACTCTATACACACAGAAAATACAACAGAAAATTTTGAGAATGAACTCAAATCAACACAAGACAACATACGTTCTGTATCGATTCTCACGCTTTAACAAGTGCCACATTAAGATATCCACTTCATTAGAAGTAAGTGTACCCATAAGGATTAATATGAGTACCTTGTAGGTAAATATTCAACTTACGTTGAAAAAGAATAAAGGGGTAGTAAAATTCCATCTCCATTCTTACTCCCTTCGTATAAAGAGAAGGTATCCCGAACCTATTCTGGAAATCTAGTCTAGAGATCACCAAGGTTGTTTTGTCCAGAAACAGTAAGAGATCTGAGGACCGAAAACGGATTTATACTACATATTTTGACTTCGCAACGATTAGAGAAATTTGTTATGTACTCCCTATACTAAAAGATTGTGGAAGTCATGTAAACTGTTATCTTGTAGTGTTTGTGAATGAGAATTCACAATACACGAGAAAAAACGTTTCCTGACCGTCCTTTTACCTATTTAAATTCTCATCTTACCAGGTTTTTTCTTATTCTATCAGAGAATGAAGTTTTTAAATGACAATTGTCGTATCCGATTTCGTAAAAATGTACAGACAAATGTAAAGTGCTTGAAGGATTCACGGTTGGTGTCATCTTAAGAATATTTGGCGAAGAGACATAAAACTTTAGGTCCATTAGGAGTTTGAATTATAGGATTTTATATTAAAGAGTCAAAAAGTTTTTTGTAAAATAAACCAACGTCGTGAACCCTAGAAATCAACCCCGTGCGTTTGAGAACCAATGCCGGATGCCCTAGATCAAGGGACTGGTCCCTAACTTGGACCCAGGGGACGTAACCCTCGTGTCTCAGAATCGGTGACCTAGTAGCTTCCTTTAGGAGTAAAGAGTCGAACCTACCTCTTAACCGAGACAGAAAAAAAAAAAAAAAAATTATTAAAGTAAATAAATAAAGTAAACCCGACACGACCCAGAAACAACGATGAGTCCGAAGGGAGATTAACGTCGCTCACCCTCGACGAGTCATCAACGTTTTTCGGTCGCGGGGTAACACCACCGAAGGGAACAACGTCTCGCGCCCGAGATCCCACGTACCCGGCGTCGTCAACGACAAGGTCCCGAGACCTCGTGTCCGAGCCAGCGACACCGTTTACCCAAATCAACGAAGTACGTGTCACACACCCTAGGAGACCCTGGTGCCTAGCTTGGACACAGAGGACGTGATCCGTGTCTCTAAGAAATGGAGACTCGGGCCGAGACAGTGAAAATTCTGTTCCTAAAATGTTTCGGACTAGACAGTGTGTCGTGAACTGGACCCGAATAAGACATCCGTAAATATAGAAGGAAAAATATGAACTGGTTGGATCTATCGTATAATTTTTCGTCTCTGTAACGGTTGTTTCCAGGTAGATCAGTTCCGATACCAAAAAGGACACCAGTGTATACCTACACTCTCAACCTGACACTTCTTTCGACTCGTAGTTTCTTAACTGCGAAAACTTGACACCACAACCTCTTCTGAGAACTCTCAGGGAACTTGACGTTCCTCTAGGTGAGTCAGGTAGGATTTCCTCTAGTCAGGACCCTCAAGTAACCTTCCTGACTATGATTTCGACTTTGAGGTCATGAAACCGGTGGAGTACGCTTCTACTGAGTAACCCTTTCTGGGACCACGACCCTCCGATACCCCCGTCCTTCTCTTCCCCTGCTGTCTCCTACTCTACCGACCTACCGTAGTGACTGAGCTACCTGTACTCAAACTCACTTGAGGCCCTCAACCACTACCTGTCCCTCCGGACCGTACGACACTAAGTACCCCAGCGTTTCTCAGCCTGTGCTGACTCACTGACTTGACTTGACTTAGATGTACCTTAACGAAACTAAAATATACATAACAAATTTATATGTATATTATACGGTCCATGAAATGTATGGTATAGTGTAAGTCAAGGATGTTTTGAGACATTCCAACTTGTTGTAATTAATTGTTCGGGTTTCAGTGTTAACGGTCATTCTCCATCTCCGCTCTAAAATTAGGTCAGTTTGAGATTTAGACACTGGGTTAACCCTCTGGGTTCCGATACGGTCCTGGGTCGACCATTGGATGACGGATATCGACACGGTACTGTGCGAGTAAAGGAACCAACTTTTACTCCTGCAGTAAGTAGTAGGACCGTAAAATGTCCCTTCTTTGTCATCCGATGTTTACTGCTATACGACTTTCAGAAAGACAAAAAAAAGGGGTCCCTTCCGACGTACGCAAAGAGGGCCGCAGGTGCCATAATCAGGGTAGCGACTTCTACACTCAGAGGAACGACGGCGAGACGCCTAAGTCCAAACAGACTGGGTCAATAAACTCTTAAAAACTCAATTACTTATGTTTCAAAAATTTTATCATGAACCTAGAGTGTAAAAGAAAAAAAAAAAAAATTTCTTTTTGGATGTGTAAATTAATGTACACTCATTTTAATGAGGACTCCGGGTGAACCTAATAACACGTTGAAAACAAGGAAAGGTACTGTGTCATAGGGACTTACTACGAACCATAAAAGTGTCAAATCTATGCGTTCGGTAGTCGAAAATGAACAGATTGTGGGAAAGGAAGGATGGGGATAATATCTTGTACCAGTCGTCGCCTTCCTCTACCGAGGCACTCGTCGTCGTAGCGTCTACCTCTGAAGTGACGAACTTTGAAGTCGGAGACAGGGGACATGGTTCCATAAACCCACTAAGCAAATATGACTGTAGTCGAGTGGAATCTCTGGGTTTCAATAGGTGACCTACCCCCGTTTTGAGTACCAGAATACCGAAACTACCATCTATCGTAAGAGACTAGTTTAACGACGTGACAAAAAAGACAGGAAATTAAGGAGGTTTTAATTTATTATCACTCGTACAAATGGCATAAGATAGTTAAGATTCTACATCTAAAAAAAGTATGGAGACTCTAGTCGTACATGGAAGGATAGTTTCTACAGAGAACATAAGTTCATCACAAAAAAGAATTTTACTACCATGGAATCTAAACTGTTTTATACCATGAAAAACCTTATACGAAAAGTCACAGTCTCTACGGGTTGTGTGTGTCAGTCGAACCAGACTTCCCGGAACATCCAAAGATACGACCCCCATTTACTGGTTGGTTTGGTTAGTGATAAGGTGGACCCTCACCTCGAGGCGAAAGAAGCCTTGTATCACCATAGACGAGAGACTGCCCTGCAAGACCCTGTCAGGTCTACCTATAAAAGAACTCACTATCAATTGCTTCACTTTCGATGTATAAGGGAGACATACTTAAACCTTTATGTTTGACACCCTGTCAAAGTCGTACACTAAAATCTTGTCAAGCAATCTATTCGACAGAGTCGGTCTATCTACTGTCTACGTCAAAGGTCGGAGTATCACTTAGGGGACACCAACGGGGAGATAATGACTTAACCGGGGTGGTGGAAGGACGTCCTCCGTGGGAATTCCGGTCACTAATTTGTCCACTAGGACGGACGGCAGAACCTTATGTGTCTTACATCCGCCATTGTGGTGGTCCTTGACTGAGTAAAAACTGAACTATTGGTCAACGAAAAGTCTTGACTGGACAAAGGAACCCAGTGTCGGTTGGTGATACTAAACTAATATGGGTGGTCCGACCACTTTGGGAGGTTCGATACAAAACGAGGAGTTTATCTGATTTGTAGAATCAGTAGACCAAGCAATTATGTATTTGAGGTTCCTTACAAGAAACCGTATTAGTAGGGATATAACCACGACACAGTATTTTATAAAAAACTAATGAATAAAACAATAGAGTGGAAGTAAAAATCTTCAGTTACTTATTTAAGACAAGAGTCTCTCGAATCTTTTTTTAACTCTTCTTGAGCCGGTTTAACATACGGTTTCAGAAACATGTTTAGGTTTATTTAGGTGAACCTCCTCTTTTCGGGAATTTAACGAATTCGTTTAGACTGAAGATCTCGGCGACCCCTTTCTTTCAGTCCGACTCAGCAAATATTTAGTGAGTCTTTTAGTCTTACTACAGTGGCAGTGAGAAGTTGATCACTTCTCTTTTGGACCCTCTATAAGGTTCTCATCGTATAAGTTAAATCCTCCAACACCCTCCTCTCTCTGTCTTTTTTTCCACATCGGTCTTCCCATTTTACTTCACCCTGGTCCCTGTCACTTCGTCCCTCCTCTTGGTCTTTCCTTTTACGATCTCCTAGACCTCCTCTCCAATCTACACACACATCAGTGAGTCAGTAAGAACCACTGGGGTACCTGACATCGGGTGGTCCGAGGAGACAGGTACCTTAAGAGGTCCGTTTTTATGATGTCACCCAACGGTATGGGAAGAGATCCTCTAGAAGGGGTGAGTCCCTAATTTGGACCAAGAGGACATGACACCCGTCTAAGAGATGACAGACTCGCTGGATGGAACGACGTCAGTGTCTCGAGGTGGGTGTAGGTCCGGTTCTGTGGGAAGGGGGAGAGGTCGAGTCCACACACAACCTTAATCCAAATAACACTGAAGAACGTGTTTCCAATCCAAAGTGCCCAGTATCTCCTCTTGTGTTCTATTATACTCCTGACTCTTATCTAACAGACGTCATCGTTGTCTTTTTTTATCTCGGACGGTCACCTCTCTGGTGACACGAGGTCTTAACCCCGAGGTCCGGGTTAGTCCTCTCTCGACGTGGTAGTCTGCAGTCGGGGAGTCTGATTCAGTGTCTGTCCACCTAACCTGTTTGAGGACTATTCTCTTCGTCGACTCGAGTCCTCGAAAGACTCTTCGACTCGTGTATACTCACTGTTGCACACGTAGTAGCAAACGGGTCGCTGTGAGACCTCAAGGATTTTAAAGGACACAGACTTCAACTCGAAGTCCCGTGATCGAGGTAAATGGCTGTCAATACATTAATTACTTTATAAAACTTTACGTCAAAACCTGAACTTAATCCCTTCGCTATCCTTTTCATACCTGTGTCTACTTTGTGTGCTTGTAAAGGTGTATAAACTTAACGGTTCTCTGTGTACACCGATCGGGTCATCCTTTCGTAATACGTTATTCGGGACATAAGGACCAACTTCTTAAGTCGCTACTGGGCATCTTCTGGAACACGAGATTAGTACCATAATAGAAATATTCCCACCGGAAACCCGTGTAACATTATACGACAGAGGAAAGGATACTGTCTCCACATAGGAATATGGACCCGTCTTCAAATCTTAATACTCAAAACCTCAACAAAAAGACAGATTTTCCTTACATGACAAAAGAGTACATGAAATTAACAATCGTCAACGTGTATTAGGATGAACCGCTTCTCCTGGTGTTCCGTAAACTGAATTAACAACCGCACCACCCACCTACAAAAGATGTGATCGTCACTGGTGGATTCGACTCGTCTGAGAGAATGGAGAAGACAAGGGGGGAGGGTCACTATAGCTCTAAAGCTCTCGTGTCTGAGGTTTTCGACACCTCTAGGAACGGTTCCTCTATCCTAACAAACGTCTACTTTAACTTTAGATACCGTTTTCGTTTCGGTTTCATGCAAACAGGAACGACCTTTCCAATTTCCTAGTTCGTCTACCTTTTATGCAGAACCAACGACCCATTCTCGATAAAAAATTTAGAGAAAATGATTCTTAAGTGCAAACATTTTGAGACATGGGATAAATATAACGGTGTGGGGAGGTTAGGTAGGAGAAGAGGTTGAACTGTAATAAAACAGGTAAAGTGAACCATGAGGAAGTAAACTACACTCTATTCAAAAATAAAAGTGACGTTTGGTTTACTCGGGGCAGGTGGCTTACATTTCACATTGCTCAAGGATTAGGTCCCGAACCGAAAGACAGAGAGTATGACACAAAACTAGTGGGACCAAGGCGGAACTTAAAAAGTAAAACGAAAAGTACTAATTTGAGTGTCATTCTTAACTTTCAATTTTATAAAACTCGACTTATCACACGAAAAAACCCAAGAGGAATCTTTATTGTAACTTTTTACTTGTCTATGAACACACTCTACAGTCTGAAAAGTCAATCATTGGAATTATAAATACTAAAACGTAATATTTTTGAGTAAAGAGAAAGAACGTAAAGTCTTAATTACAACCCAACAAATGTAAATACAGTGAGTAAAATATTTTCCGTTTACGTATCAAAAGAACTCTTCCTCGTAACCGAAATAAAACGGAGAATTTTTTTTTTTATGTAAGTGATCGACTTCTTGCTATCTTTTGTTCCCTAAAGTTTATAAATAAATTACACTGGGCTCCCTTGTAGTCCTCTGGTATATTTAAGGAAACAAAAGAACTTTACAGTAACGTAACTGAATGATTACTATATATCTGGTTCCGAACCCCGTGTTTTGGAATAAATAATTGTCCTTCTCTGTAAAGACAATATTGACCTGAACTGAGTATCGACTCAAAAAATGTATAGACTAGTAAGTACATTCACGAGAGAAAAAGACCAATATTTTTAGTACGTATGAACATTTTGAACTTTTTATGTCTTTCAATATTTGTTCTTTCATATTTGTCGACAACTGTAAACTCTGGTAGAACTGTGTCTACGTCAGGCAGTATTTACGTCAGTACGACGTGTGTGACAAGACATTCGTTCGTCTAATAATTGTCATACAACATATGGATAGAGGTACTCAGTCGCGTCTCGATACAATAGTAAAACGTACTGACGTACTGTACGACGACGAGTGTAGGTCCAAGAAGTCACACGACCCCCTACCCCGACCCTCACCACCATTATGGACCGTACTCCCACCCAAGGTAAAATGTTAGAAGGGTCGTAACTCTTCGTATCGACACCGAGTCGGTGACTATATTGTCGTGCAAAGATTAAGAAGCTCCCACAACTCCGTCTTTTTTTCCAGACTTTTATAGTATCTCTACAAGGTATTAAATAAATTGGTCAAGAGACAACTACCCCAGGATTTAACAAAGGGTAAAAACCGGTAATATTTGTCACGACTTTAATTGTTGGTACTCGTACGTAGAAACATGAAAATAGGTTACTACAAGAATCCTTTTTTTTAGGGATCTCTATTTGAGTTAGAAAGTAAGGACGTTTATCTCTATTTTCATGTTTATTTCGTTCTATCGTAGGAATCATAGTGGAGAAATTACCATCTCAGTAAAGAAATAAAAGAAGGAGACGGAGGAAATGGGAGGGTCGAGGAACAGGAGAAGAGTCACAAGAAACCAACAACGAAAGAATTTCCCTACCTCCCGATCTCAGTAAGTCACTGACAAACAAAAATCCCTAAGTTTGGAACGACGTCGAGGAGGTAAACCACCGAATTTGGAGAGAGTCCGAAGGTCTGAGTGCTGCCGATCTAAGGGTTACGATCACCCTAGGAGAGGTTGGATCTTTGGGGTTGGGACTACAGGGGTATTGACTCGAAGTCCTTTGGAGAAGCTCTCGTCGACAACCGGGGTAACCTCCGTGGGAGACCTCGTCTATACACCTTCCTCGGTCGACTGAGTCACCCCCACCCCCACCCCCTGAGGGCCCAGGTTCTAAAACCTCATTTATAGATCAGTAACAACGAAAAGACCTTCACACGAACTATTCTCAAACAAATGTCACTTATGTAATTGAGAATCTGTACTTTTCACTTTCAGCGTGTCAGCACAAGTTGAGAAACTCTACGGTACATGACACCGGAGAAGGTACCTTAAGAGGTCCGTTCTTACGACCTCACCCAACGGTAAAGGAAGAGGTCCCCTAGAAGGGTTGGGTCCCTAGTTTGGGCCCAGAGGACGTAACGGCCGTCTAAGAAATGGTCGACTCAGTGATCCCTTCGGGATAATCGGTACTTCTTGAAGGTTTTGTTTAACTCGTAGAATAGGTGTATGAACAGTAGGGAAGAGGGTCCGACATTCACGAGAGCCATCCGTCCAAACGACCAAAAAAGTGGTACGAATACTCTCCTCCCTAATTCTTTTGAGTCCTCCCACGTCAGAGTCAAATACTTTCTCTTTAGTCCGTCGGTAAAAGGCGTACCTCACCGAGACACAACTCGAACAGCCATAACCTTTACTTTCGTGTTTACGTCTGTTCTGGGACGGGAAGTGACCCTTGTGTCTTAACTATAAAGACTTTGTTTCGGAGACTACCATAGTAATAGTCTAAGGATTGAACTTCAGTATGGTAGTTCCGGACCGGAGGTCGGCGTACGGCCTCTCAGGGGTGGTCGGACCGGTAGATCCTAACAGCGATGTACAACCGGGTATGGATCATCTCACAACAAGGTACGACCGAGACGACCGGAAAAACACACAGTGACTCGACTTCTTCTGACCGACGATACAACATGTACCTTCACTTTTAATTTGGACTTAAGAGTTCATCTTTAAATTAGGGTTCTCTAGTTGTCAAGAAAAAGACATTGTCACTATATTTAAGGGAATGTCTGGATACTTCCTTGGTTTTGGTTTAACATAAGGAAAGTGGACGTAACTTTTTCTTCGGTACTCACATCCTGAAACTCTACATACATACGTAGACAGTCTCTCAAACTACCAAAAATCTTTTATTTATGGAGTGATGTAAGATATCCTGTCCTTCCTTATTTGAGGGGAGTGGTTGAGTTGTTCCCTATGGAAGAATTCACACATTTGACGGAAACAATAGATTAGAAAATTATCGACGTACAATCTTTAGTCAAATTTTGTCGTTCTGTCATTAAAATAAACATCAGATTTTACTTTTGAAGTAAACTTTATTTTAGTAGAAATTAAAACCAGTCCAGTCACTACCTTTTCACTGTAATAGTTCGGCAATATGTGTTCCAACGTCGAAGAAATCTTTATATTTAATGGGTAGGTAATTTACCTCTTAAAAAAAAGGAAAAGGACTTTCCAAAAAAAAAAAATTAGACTTTTAATGAAACAAGGTGACTGGTTTTTAAATCGTATTTCTTTTCAATTTTCCTCTTCTGTCAGAGAGTAATGAGTCTTCATTAGTTTTAAAAAGATAAAAGAAGGTCTTAAAATAGAGACGAAGATAGGAAAAAATGTGTAACTTTAGTACAGTATTTATGACAGAACACAGGACGAAAATAGGGACTTATGACATTCAGAAAAGAGTACGAAATCTTTTTAAGTTTATGGGTTCATTAAAAAGTTATCTAGATTTATTGTTTATAAACAATAACATGTAAACTTAAGTACACGTTTACACTAAATTTATATAGTTGTCACCCTAATTTTATATTTTGGCACCCTAATTTTTTCAGAAGATGATAATTATTGGGTTTACGTTTTGTCTAATTAAGTAAAAATTTTCGATAGGAAGTTTGAAATCATAAAGAATAAGGTAGTCTTAGTAGACATAAAGTAGTCGATGTGAAGCGTACCATAAATGTGGATGTGTAGTGAAATAAACGAGACGGACTGTTTTACTTTTCATAACCCTTAACAAGTCCCTTTTTACGGTTTTCTTAGAATCCCCGAGAACTCAAAATGTATAAAAGGGTCAATGTGATTACTTTTCCTTAAACAAACTCTTGAACTGAGTCTCACGTCGACGTCCCGTAACTTTCACATACCCAGAGGTAGGCAGGAAGTGACTAAAGGATGTCTTCAAAAATCTTTAAGAGACTTAGCGTACCTGACTCGTACAGTTTAGACACTTATGCGACTTAAAGTGTAATTTCTTTTGAAAAGTGTAGTGACAAAAAAAGGAGATCTCACGATTTATCGACTAAACTAAAATAAATAGAAAATTACGGAGTTTGTTAAAACCAGTCACATTTTTATTGAGCTAACTAAAAAGATTTCAGACAAAAGACGAAACCCATTCATAAATTTCTAGACACTCAAAAAGAAGACAAGAGTACCGAACCTCTCGTCTTGTTTTATAAATCTTCGTTGGTCCCTGAAACTTGACAACCGGAGTCAGCTCACACTACCCTTCGTGTTGGTTCACTTGGTGTCAATAGGTAAAAATAGTAATCCAAATTTTTCCAAAAATTTTTTGGAAGGTTTAGGGCGTCTACGGACCCTACTCGCTATACATAAGTTTAGGAGAAATTCGTTTCTAGAAACCTCAAGTGCCAAGTGGGGTACCGATTACCGTTATTATGACAGGTCGTCCTAAGATCTAGAGTTCTTTGCCTAGTTAAAATACTGAAGAAAGACGTATTCGTTAGAGAAACTGGAAACTCATTTACCATTCAGGTTTTACAGTGTTCCTGAAAGGTCCATTGAGTCACCATTTTTCTGAGACGGACGGTTCGTCTTCTGCGTCAAACTAAGGACCCAGTCCTTCTAAGGGGAACTCTTCCTTCGCCGTTGGGTGAGATCATAAGAACGGACCCTTTAGGATACCTGTTTCCTTGGACCACCGGATGCCAGGTAACCTAGAGTCTAAGCCTGTACTGAATCGTTGATTTGTTGTGGTGGTGTAACAGTGTCTCATGAAATCAAGTAACAAATGACCATCAACTGTTACTTATCGTCAAACAGAATCCTTTCCACAGGAAAGCAAAGGATTACACAAAACGAGTAGACACGAACCTGCGTACTCTCTTCACGTTAACTTTATCAGGAAGTGAACACCATTATTACGGGAGTCTTTTCAATCTCTTATTCGCGTTTTACTAAGGACACCCTCCCTCGTCCACTGGAGGACCCTCCTCCTCTCCTTCTATTACTTCGTCTGAGTGTCAAGGTAGAGGTATTTCAAGAATGTCTTTTCCCTTAATCGAACTGTACCGCGAACAAGAAAGGATTCAGTCGACTTAGCAACCCTTGGACTCGATTTCTAGCACTCTGTTGTTAATTCGGTTTAAAACTACGGTTTACATCCTTACTCCGTTTTATTTTAAAAATAACATTGGGAGAAAACTAACGAGGGGTATTTATGAAGGATGAAAGACCAAAAGGACTTAACATAATCAACCGTCTTGTGCTTCGTCAGGACACAAAGATTAATTCTCAACCTACCAATCGACTTCGAAAACCCTCCAGTAGAGACCCGCACAGACGAAAACCGAGAGAGGTCGTCGCTACACTCAATAGGAACCCCTACTTTTATCTTAGGAAGTACACTGTATAAATTCAGTTCGGACATAAGTTCATTTCGGGCATAAGGAAACGTCCGGTAGTTCCGGTGACCTCATGAATTGGGTGGGACGCACACTGGACGTAAAAGGACTTCTAGTACTGGGGACACCGAAAACCGACCTCGAGACGAAGAGGTTCGTCGTAAGGTCACCCGAGTGTTCGATACAACAGCGATTTAGCTCGCTGACTAATAGTGACTTGGTGTAAACTCCTACACCGGTGAAGGAACCAAGGGGACAGGGTGGACACAGAGGACAGTTCCGAAGGGATAGTAAGAATTAAGGGAAAACGAGAAAAGAAGATTGACAAGGGAATCTCTGTCACAAGAATTGTTAAGACAGAAATAGGGAAAACACGAAACAAGTGACTCACCAGTAGGGGTAAGGGTACGAAATATACTGAGTAACAGTTATTGTTGAAGGTAGGTATCTCTATTGGATCACTTTAGTCTGGTAAAAGGACCTAAATTAAAGGACCAAATAATTAGGTACACCGGAACTCGTCCAACGAATTTTAACGAGACGGAGTCACAGGAGTAAATAGTTTACTTCTATTTTTAATCGCGTCATTTGTATTTCGTGTCCTGGATTCTATACTTAATGGGGTTTGACTGAGAGTGAAAATAGACTGATTACGAATAAGTAAACAGTCCAGAGTCTCTAGTGAAGAAGGTCCTTCAGAAGGAACTACAGGGGTTAGATTAATCTAGTAGGAAGGTACATGAGAGTTTTATGTCAGAATAACGGCAAAGGGGCAGAGTCGTAAAGAGTTTAAGTAACATTAACGGTCAAATCGAGAAGCATAGAGGGTAGCCGATACCCCGAAGGACGATCGAGTCTGTCATTTCTTAGACGGACGTTACGTCCTCTTGGTCCAAACTAGGGACCCGACCCCTTTCAGGAGACCTCTTCCCTTACCGTTGAGTGAGCTCATAAGGACGGACCTCTCAGGGTGTCTGTCGCCTCAGATCACCCGATGTCAAACACCCAAGTGTTTCTCAGTCTGTACTGACTCGTTGATTGCGACGTGACGGTGATAGAGGGTAACCGATATTCGAGACACTCCAGTCGTCACCTAGGTTGTACCAATAGTAACACAGGGGTCCCAGACTATTGGACCTGAATCACGATGAGTTCTATATAAACGACTTTCTCACTAACATATCGGAACCATCAGAATCTATCAATGCAACGAAGAAATACTAGTGTAGTAACGTAAAACACCCAGTCTTTTGACAGTAGTCAAAACAACACCAACTGACAGGATCTGTCAAACCGAGTATGGGAGATTGAGTATCTTCTGATTTGACATTCGGGTTTTTTCAAAAAATTTTTGAACACCGTGACTAATCATATATACCCTTCCTTGTTAAAGTACCCAGAAAAGAACCTTTACATTATTATGAGCGGACAGGATAAAGATTATGACACTACAACACTGGTATACTACAAACCGAAAAATCCCACACAGAGTTGCTACTCGTGGGGTCTCGTCTCTACTGACGGAATCACACAAATCCCCGACACCTGAATAGGAAGATTTACAAACTCCCCAACAACAAATCTTCCCCTCATCCGATTCACACAGACATCCTTAGGATTGTAGAGACGAAATCCTGTTTCTTGAACAGATTAGCATTTTCAATAGTCCTTTACTTACCCGGTGGGACTTCCATTACTCGGAAGTCGGACCAAACACAAGTCTGCGCCGATCTTTTCGGTGCCTGTGACTACCGTTCTTCCTCTGTCTACTCACCCCTGTAATCTTAGGGTAGATTACCTGTTCAGACCGATGTGGAGTGGTACATACCTGGTAACTGAATCCGAACTACGGGTGTATTGTGGGAGTCATTTACCGGGACCTTCTTGTTTACGGTTTAATAGGTAGTTGTTCTTTACTGTAGTCGAATTAATAATTTAGTGAAACTATCTATTCAAATACGGTAAAGGACTTCAACTATTACAATAACCGTGATGACGATTTATTGAAAAGAATTAACCGAGAAAAGTATGTCTACATAGACATAGAACTGAAAATTCACACCTAAAACATTACATTCACTTGGTGTTTCCAGGTTCCTTCAACTCACTGACTCCCTAAAACCACACCGGACCAGAGATGACCAGAGGAAGTTAAACCAAGAACATGGTATCTAACTAAAACGCATCTAACAGATCTTTTGTAATAATTTCAATGACAAGAAAGGGGTTTAGTCCTAGTGTGGGTGGGGAGAACCTCTTCCTTTTTCATGTCAATGTTAACCCGAACATGTCCGTAACTGACGTGTGGACTTACAGTTGAGGAAACGGACGGAGTCCGTCGGAAGAGTTCCTGGCTGAAAGCCTCAATTTCCATTAAATAAATTGTCGATCATATATGTAACCTTTTCTGGGACTATGACCCTTTCTAACTCCCCTCTTCCTCCTCCCCTGTCTCCTACTCGACCAACCTACCGTAGTAACTAACTCACCAGTACTCAATCTCGTTTGAGACCCTCTGTAGCTTTCTGTCCCTTCGGACCGTACGGTGTCAGGTACCCCAGTGTCTCAGTCTGTGGTTCGTTGACTCGTCGTTGTTCTTATTTATGAAAAGTCTCGTTTTAAGTAGTGGTCGTTTACACCTTGACCATGTAAAGTAGGGATGTTCGTACGGGGTGGGGGGTTGCGTCGTGGGACGTGAACCATCCACCTCCAGAGGACCTGAACCAGGAGGGTGGTTCTGTCGACGTCCCCCTTCCAGACTCACCTCGAGGGGTCCTTTGGGTAGGGGAAGGAAGGGGGTCTGCCACCAGGTAGGTCGAAAACGAGTCCTAAGGTTGGAACTCGTCTTCGGGAGGTAAAGTCGTCAAGGAAGAGACGACTCACCAAAAGTTCACGACGGTAGATATGACCACAAACTAGTAGGGGCGGTTCCACTTTCCAGAAAGGTAGTTTTGTCAATCTCTGGGGATCCAGTCGGGGGTTCGGAGTAGAGTAGTCTCGACGGTACACCCCGGCGTCCTCGAGGCCTTCGACTGACACCCGACCCCGTACTCTACTTTAAGGAGACACCGACACCGACACGACTCTAGACCGAGGACGCACAAGTGAGTAGAAAAAAGTAGCTAAATAGGACTTAGTAAGAAGTCGAGTGACACATTGTCGTAAGTAACGGCGTTAAGAACAAGAGTCATGAACACCCAAAATCGTCATAAAATAAATATAAGGACAATATTTATAATTATTGAGGATTGAAATTCATGAGAATCTTACAGTATATAATACATCACGTCACTTGTGAACCTGTTCTTCCGACCCCAAAATAAACACCGATAGAAGGAATGACGACACACTGGAAATCGGTCAGTATTGGAGAGACTCGGTGTCAACATTTTCCGTATATCATGATCCGAATGGTTAAACAACACTCCTGGTTTATCATATATTTTTATCCCATTTGACACTTTATTATTACCTACGTCTTCCATAACAAAATCCTTTCTCTTCAGAAAAATTACACTATTGAAATGATAAAACTCCCTATTCGTAATACTATTTAGTATATATGATAATTGATTTTATTTGACTATCTCAGATATTATACATTTAGACAAATAGTCCATCTAAAATAAA